>OY365815.1:19364638-19566102 GCA_959347315.1 Bimastos eiseni
GGAACGACGCTCTGCGAGCCACATTTGTGTCACCAATGTCAAGAGAGCGTCGACGCAAAAGGGCTCCATGGACTAATTTGTAGAAGAGGCAGCGGAAAACATCAACGACACAGCATGTTGAACGATGTCATCTGGAGAGCTCTTGGCAGGGCGAAGATTCCAGCGCAAAAGGAACCTCTCGGCTTGCTAAGAGAAGATGGAAAGCGACCGGACGGCGTCACGCTCATTCCTTGGACACGTGGTCGATGTCTGGCATGGGATGTGACAGTGCCCGACACCTACGCCAAGTCACATCTTGTCGACACATCTATCAGAGCTGGCGAAGCAGCCGAACGCGCAGCTAAGACGAAGAGGGCCAAGTATTCCACCATAACCAACACCCACGACTTCGTAGCCCTCTCCTTGGAATCCGGCGGCGCTTGGAGCAGTGAAGGACTGGAGTTCATCTCAGAGTTGGGTAGTCGAACGAGTGCTGCAACCCACGATCCAATGGAGACGTCATTTCTGTTCCAACGTATCTCAGTTGTTCTTCAGCGTGGGAACGCAGTCTGCCTCTTCGGGACATTGCCAACACTCCATTAGCTCATCATGGGCGATAACAGCATAATGTGAAACATATATGTGTAATAATAATAATAATAATAATAACAATAATAATAATAATAATAATAATAATAATATTGATAACAACAGTAATAATAATAATAATAATAATAATAACAATAATCTAAATAATAATAATAATAATAATAATATAAATAATAATAATAATAATAATAACAACAATAATATAAATATAAATAATAATAATATAAATAATAATAATATAAATAATAATAATAATATTAATAATAATAATAGTAATAGCATCAAATTCCACATCATCTAATTCTCCAACCTCTATTTCGCTACTCTCCTTTCTCAACCAACTAATTCTCTATCGGAGTCCATCCTTCAATTCATCACCCACTCCCTCTAGTACACTCTTTTTCTTTATATCCTTGTCTTCTTCTCCTATCTAATTTGACTCCTCATCGTCCACTTCTCTCTTTCTTTTCTGTTCTTTAGCTTGTGCTCTCCTCTCATATCTTCTCTGTTTTCACTCCTCAGCTGCTTCCATCACGCTAGTCCTACCTCCGTTTTTGCTTCAACCCCACTCTCCCCATTCATGACTCTTTTTCTCCTCCTCTTTTTCTTTTAATTCATCCTCTCTTCTCTCTAACCATCCCTTCCTCTTCCTCGTTCCTTCCTCTAACCCTCTGCCCATGCTAGTCTTCGTCTCCCTCTGCCCAGCGGTTCTTTATCGCTTAGTGAGAGGCTATGTCCGTCCAACCAACCAACAGAAAACATTCATCAAACCGATGGTATTAGGCGCTAAGACCCGTGCCTTCTCAGTCCAAGTTTAAATTAATACGGTCCCTGGTAAACACTCGTTAGAACTAAACAAACGTAATTAGCGGACTAGGGATTCCGCCGTTAGCAACGCCGTCCCAAGGGAGCGTCAAGTTATCATCGGCCGAACGCACCGAAGCATCGAGAAACGGATGCTCCCTTGGAAAGCTGCCATTATTTATATCCGTAAATTGACACGGATGGCTCGCATCGGAATCTTCAGGGAGTTCGCTTCCGGTTGTTCCTGCGCATGCGCACGGTCAATATATTCGGTAAAAGTATTTGCTAAGTCGACGCAGACGAGATAAACAGGCAAGATGGGAAAAGGATCTCTCCAAATACGGAATGATTATAGCAGACGCCGAAATTAGTCAGCAACGCCAACCCCTTTTAGTTTCATTATGTGATTTCCTGTAGGACCTATAGTTGTCTCTTTCTGTTACACTATAAATGAGGGCGATAAGAAGCAGCAGTCGGCTTCCTTTGTTTGCGATGATGGCTTGTAAACATAATATTTCACACTTCAAACTTAGGCTAAATCTAGGTTTAATGTCTAAAGGAGTCGGAAACTAATAATACTAATAATACTGATCCAAACTTCTTTGCACGGTTTGACTTATTAAGCACAAATAATTATGTGTTCGTGCTTTCAAGGTAGACGCCGCCAGTCTGTCCATAGTTCATACTCCGCAGTCTCATCAATATTTTAGCTAGGCCACACTTAGCTGGCTATCCTTGGCCAAGCCTAGAACGTAACGAGTTTTCTGATTGCATGACCTAGAGTTTGAAACTCTTCCTGTATCTGTCTTTTCTTTGCAGTCGTTTAGGTATAGTTGGCTCTCAACTCATCTTAGCGCTTTTCTGTCTGCGTACCTGGTTGCCAGCCTGTCTATATCTATCTGCATTTCGTCTGCCTGCCTGTCTCTCTGTATGCTGCTTTTTGTCTGCCTTTTGCCTGCCTGCCTGTCGGTGTGGGTGCGCGTCGCCCTGCTTCGAAGACATAGTGGTCCGTGACCACGCGACACACGTGACCAAGCGTTAATGCGTTGTTGGGGAAGATTTATCATCGTCACGGGACAGCGCGGCATCAGGTTATCCGTAGTCATTGTTTGCCTTCCATTCAAAGGACGACAACGAAACTCAACGTAGGATGATGATGACGACGGTGATTATAAGCTAACTGGTTGGAGGACGTAGCAGCAGGGTCATGAATTTTGTCTCTGAAGCCACAAATAATGAGACCAGATCAAAGTCATTGATGATCATCATCTTCATCTCTCTATTGGACGAGGAGCGCGTGCTCTTCCTGCAGCGCCGTCTGTCCTTTCTTGGTCGTTCCTGGCTGTGTCTTCCTCGTTGATCATTAAGCGACCCTCAGTCACATGTTGTCTTGGAACTCAGTATTATCTATACATGAGAAATTCTTGTGTAAATATAGTGGCCTGACGTGAAGGAGGCGATCGTTCGGTGCGTTTCAGAAGGGTGTTTTGTATTTGTTGACCCTATGGTCGTTTGAGATGATTCTGCGCCTGGTAGTGATGGAGATTGAAGAGACGAACGTCTCTGCACCAGTGACATAAGATTAAGACAGTCTAATTGTGTGATGAGCATTATGTGTGAACTCTTATGTCGTATCAGTTAAATTTTGTGTTTAGGTGTTCAAGACAACGTTGAGGCTGCTTCGTTAACATTGTTTGTAGTATGCTTCGTTAACGTCATTTGTAGTTTATTTCATGTAATGAGAAGTTAGAAATCAAAGACTGAGATTTGTTTGAATGGCGCTGAGAAGCGGATCGGATTGACTCGGGAGTCTGGCAATCGAAATTGACAACATTTTGTGCGCTTCTGGTAGTATGTAATGTGGATGAAATGGGTCGGTATTGATCTTTTACCATTGACAAATTCTGCGTGCACAATGTAGCAACCATTCAGCTTTTGAGATCTTAGCCCCTTCCTACGTCTTATCATCTCATGATCTCAATCTAATTCTCGTCTATGTTTACGACTCAAATAGAACAATTTATTCCATGTAAGTGTTTTTGCTCTGCTTAAGTTTGATTCTCCTAAAGATTTTCTTTTAGTTACAGTTATAGTAACAGTTTTATATGTTTTCATATTAGTTATAGTAACAGATACAGTTAGCATTTATAGTTGCAGTTATTATCACTGTATTTTCATTTTAGGTATATGCCTACTGCTTAGTTAGGCTACAATTTGGCCAAGCGACATTGTCCTTCGTTGTGGCCTCATGTCCCCATATATATATATATATATATATATATATAGCTAAATCCTAGAACGGAAGAAGGATTAGTCAACTAGTCAACCTTACCTCAGCTCTGCTCTCCAGTATCCATGCTATACGTAACTATACGTCATTCAGATTCATATAGGCAAATAATAGGCCTACTGAATCATCTGTTAAGCTCACTCTATTTTACTCCAAACGTATGAATAATCGTCTTCAGTGCATTTTAAACACATAGATTCAACAAATGTTACTTAATAAACGTAGTTGCATAGGGTTCTTATTGGCCTTCTTTCTCCCAATTACTCACTGCCCCATAATCGAATTGTATACGTGTCGTTTATTCGATTGAATTGGACTTCGTCTGAGTGAAGGAGCTTTACAGTCCATCGAATCCCATTCATTGCCAGTCAAAGCGTTTTCTGTTCTTTCTAGGATATACGATCTGAACTTAAAGCAATCCCGTACGAAGCAATTTTTCATTAAATTAATCAGATCTAATTACTTAGGCCTAATATATCCTAAATCTCTCCCATGTAATGTCTGTCAATAGATCCCATACGTCTTGATATTGGCGCAATTTTACCGCGTTACAGCACAACACTAAAACTCTTTAAGTTAATCATTCATAAGTTATGAAACCTTAAACGCAGCGAATGATACAGGAGCTGCAAACACCACATAGCAGCTCTGTCTTTTATTATTCAGTTTTTACTATAGTTATATCGTCTTTATTCGTATCTTTAGGTCTTAATGAAGAGCCATGTTAACATTGACCTCATATTGGCATTATACTAAGCTTATTTCTAATCAGATTCTCTAAATGTAACGTCTGAAAATATAACGTCTGAAAATATAACGTCTGAAAATATAACGTCTGAAAATGTAGCGTTTGAAAATGCAACGTTTGAAAATGCAACGTATGAAAATGCAACGTTTAGTGCTGGAGCAGAAGGTCAACTGTTAGTGCAACAATGTGCACACGCAAAGGCGCCACACATTGGTTGCATGATCTGATGATGGTCTATTTGAGCAATGCCTCTGAATGAAAGCCTCTAATTCATACATTGACGTACATGTAGAGCCTAATATCAATTTCTCTGGATCCTCATCTTGGAATAAAATCCCTTTGAAAATTAGTTTCTCATAACATTCCGATTGCATTTAAAAATAAGTTACGAGTCTTCTTCGTAAATTCTTAATTGGTACACCAAACATCAAGTGTTCAAACAAGATATTGTAATGTTGTATATGACTGTCAGTAGCTAAGCTCTGTTCATTTTTTCATTTGGTTTCTTGTTGCATCTCATAATTAGGTTGCAATCAAGAGAAATTGCCATTTATTAGTTTGATATGGTTGCCATGCACACGGGGGTCTCTATCTAGCGGGATTCGTGTCCCTTTTGGGGTGCCCATTGTAGCCAATATTAAGTCTGTTCTATGCATTTTGTAATGACATTATTTTCTTTCAATTGATTGCAATAAAACACTGTTGATTTGATATAATTTGATTCAATGATTTGTCATATATGGCACGTGAAATTCATATAATTATTCACATTATTCCATACAACTTGAACTAAATTGTCTACTAGTTCCTATCCGAAGAACTTTCTTCCCTAATAAGCGCGCAATAACTTGGAGCCAATTTTTTCTCGTCTGTATTCTACGCCTTGGTTTCATAGTTGCGTCGAGCCCGTGATTGGGCTTTGCAACGTCTCCGGTTGCTAGGCTTGCTCCTTTCAGATCGAACGCATTGCAATTAGTCTTGTACGTAATTGTGCGTCTTAGAGACGGAACAACGGACGTAGAGGCGAATGGATTAATTGATTACCCTGAGCCAACGACCGCAGTCGAGGCTATTATTTCCGGTGGCCATCTTGAATCGGCGGTTTTATTTCCGGGCAGCGGGAACGCGGTGCACAGACAGACGTCGTGTAATGGCAGACACTGGGTCTGTGATGAAGGTGATCGATGAGGGATAGAGTATTTCCGGGATTAGACGTGCCCGATGCCACGTAGTTGCTCTACGTTGGTACAAGGAGACAGAGAGATAGAGAGAAAGAGGGCTTCTCTGCTGCACGAACAGAGGAGAAGAGAGTCTTGTTCAATTCCGTGTCCAGATAGTAGACGTCAACAGCGCCTACCCGCCCACCCACCCGACGTCCGGTCACCCACCCACCCTCCTTCTCTCCCTTTGTGATTCAACAGGGTTGTTGCGCTGTCGTTCACTGTCGGCCGGCTTTCTTTTCCCATCTGGGAGATGGCGCAAATAAGTTCTAGGACGATAGTAGAGAAGAGAAGAAAGAAGAGTTGAGCAATCCTTCGTCTACGAAAATAACGGCCTCGTCTCTTTTGGTTTCATTTGAAATACAAGCGGAACTGCTATTATCGCCCAGCAAAAGACGATCACTTGCATTGTAAAAAAAACACTAACAAGAATAATAATAATTTATGTCTTTCTTATTATAATTATCATCATCATTAGCAGCAGCAGCAGCAGCAGCAGCGTCATCATCATAATAAGGTGAGTCCTGCAAGGGCTTCATGTGGGTATGGTATTATGTTATAAATATGTGGTACGCTGAGAGAAAAGTTACCATACAAGGATGTTTAGGCCCATCTTGTGATTAATCAAGTTTGATCGTACACGGAGTAAATTTTCAAACATTATAATTGTGGTTTTCTTGAGCTCAATATCACTAGATCGAGTAATGCCTTGGGATCACAATTATATCACTATCGAGTAAAAAAAGTTATCTTTATATTGAGACTAATTATTAAGAAGAGGGACCATATTATGTGGGGCTAACCATTCGTCTCTGTTACTCTGTACTCACTCTCCCTTTCAAATTGCGTCGGTTAACAAGATCACAGATTGATCAAGCTTTGCTATGTTCGTATATTCAATGGTTTATACTAATTCATCTATTTATGAGAATTTGAGAAAACTAAATTATTTGTTGTGGTGATTGTCCTCTTTTTGAGAAAACTAAATTGTAGTAAAGTCGTTATTGCAGACATATTCGCTCAGTTTAATTTCAGTGATTAACATTTAAAAAATTAGACTTGTGTTATGGATAGCAACCTACGGAAACCTGGAAACCGAACTCTGACCTCCCACGGACTATCCTTTGGACAAAAAACTTTTCGATTTGACGCAGCGCTCGTGAATGAGCTGGTGCCCTGCGCATGGCTTCCAAGTGGCGCTTTAGAAATTTGGAGATTACGATTACGATGACTTATTTCAGATATATAAATCTCGAGCGCTATCGTATTACACGGTCCGTTCAGAACACCGGACTTGAAAATAAGGACGTGGTGTCCATTCAAGAGGGCATCAGTGGTGCATCAGTGGTGAAGGATATAACCCGGTAAATTCATTGAGAATTGAGCAGGATCGAGGCCACACTAGGTTGTTATTTTCTTAATAAGAAAAATTAGAGTGCATCAACAATTATTACGTTTATATAGTATTTGGGACCATTGTTAGACAGTGTGAACAAAACAAAGATAATGATGTCTATAGCTGAAGTAACCTGTTTATGGGACCTTTTCTGGTGAAGTAATAATTTTGACGAATCTACATTTATGTTCGAGTGCACTTAAGGATACGTGTCTGAATATTAACTAGGAAAGAGGAGCCAAAGGTAAGTATCAACTATTTTGCTTTTCCTTGCTCCTATTGTTCTATGCTCTTGTATTCATGGATTTATTGTGCAATAAACAACAAAGAAGCAATATGAGCCCAATTCAAACAAAGAAGTCATTTTCGTTACAATGATATCAGATCATTGTTTTCTTGTCCATGGTACAACAACACAACTACAATAACAACAACTGCTACTGCTTTCCCTTCTTCCCCCTACTTCCCCTACTACTACTACTACTACTACTACTACTACTACTACTACTACTACTACTCCCCCTACTGCTACTACTACTCCACCTACTCCCCCTACTACTCCACCCCTACTACTACTACTACTACTACTACTACTACTACTACTATTACTACTACTCCCCGTACTCCACCCCTACTACTACTACTACTACTATAGTCCCTATAGTTTTGTTGCGGAGAGGATTAGCCATCGGATCGTCGTTGTCATCGGTGCATGGGCGGACAGTGTAACGGAGATGAATTTCATTAGCTTAAAGTGTGTAATAATTTCGTCATTACGAATATCATTAAAGGGTTGTCTCGTTCGCACTTACCGTACGATAATAAGATTGTCAAGAGATTAGCTAAGAATTATTACACGACCTCATTCATCAGTCGACCTTTGTTTCGTTCTGACCATGATTAGCATCGTCTTCAGCATCAGCAGCTTCGACTTAACGATGAAGAATATGCTGTACTAAAGGATAGGGAACGACGATAGTGTTTATGATGACAAGCGAGGAAATGCGTGCGAGAGGAAGTGCCGAGCACGAGCTAGAGGCAGCTTTAGGGGATTATGCTTATGGAGAATGGTAGGAGTTTTGGAACACGGAGTTTAGAAACATGGGGCGGAATGAATGTGAGACTGTCATTGTGTACACAGTGTAAAATCAGTGTGTGAAAATTGATGTGAACACAGGAGATGAATGTCAAAATGATGTGAAACAGCAGATGTAAGACAGATCTAGGCGAGAATGACGCAGCAGATGCGTGTTAGAAGGACGTCTAAACAAGTGATAATGTTGTAAACAGGTTAGTAGATGACTGTCAGAAGGATGTGGAAACAGCAGATGAGTGTGAGAATGATGTGAAAATCATGTGAATGCAGTAGAAGAATTTGAGAATGATGTGAAAACAGTAGATACAAGTCAGAATGCTGTGAAAACAGTATAGGGGCCTAGATGATTGTGAAAATTATGTGAAAACAGTAGTTGAGTGTGAGATTGATGTGGAAACAGTGTATAACTGTGACAGTGTATAACAGTGTATCAATCGTGAGGATGATTTTATTGAAGTAGTAAGATGAGCGTTTGAATGATGCTGTAAACATCGTAGAAAATATGCGAGAATGTTGTTGCGAATTTATTATTAAATGAGCTTTGTCACACACATTTCTATCTCCTCCTTCAGTACGCTCTGACATCAAATGTCCTCTCCACTGTCCAATCGTCACTTCGCATTGAATTTATCTCGTATTGAAACTATTTCGCACTTATTGTTATATTACAGCACTGTGCAGTAGAAGAACCGACAAATTTTCGCGAGCTGGAGTTTTAACAATGTTTGTCTAAATCTGGGTTAAATTGTTGGACTCGTGGGCTCATAAATTATTAACCGTAAGTCTTTGACAGTCACTTTCTGAATACATTTGCTGAGGGATAAAAATACAAGTACATCTCTGATCAAAACACATGCTGACACTGTATTTCTCTGTTACTTCGACTTGGCACAATGTGCAATTGCTCGATGCTAAGCTGACTTATGATGAAGATGATGACAGGTCTAAGTCAGAAGTGTAAGTGATACTTTCGAGACGTAACTTTATAATTCAACTCTACAGTTTGCAAAGGAACATTTGCTGTTGAGGTGCCCAAGTTTCAGATATTTAAAAAGCAAATCTTTATAGTTGGATTGGGATATCTGAAGCTAATCAACAGACATGTAGTCTATGGTATACTCTATATGTATACGGGCCTGCTGTCTATATACACGTATGGATGCATGCATGAATGCATGAGTGTGTGCACTCAGGTACGTAGGTTTGTCTGAATGCATGTACGCAACATGCATTCATTGTTTATAACTATATATGTATGTATTGATTGATGTATGTATGCATGATTGCATGTAAATATATATGTATGGGCTGACACAAAAGTTCGTTCACAGTTTTCAAGCTTAAATATCTCGGTCAAAATTTTTAGGATCTCTTAAATAGTTTTCAAGCGTATACAGGACTCAAATATCACATAACCGTGAAAATTTTAAGTTGAACGTGCATTTAATGACGCGTCAGTGTACACAGCGGCGCGCGAGGTGCGTTTCTAGCTTTTGCCTGTATACAACGTCACCATTATTCATGCAGCGTCATTGAGTAAAAATAGGAGCATCAACATTGGACTGTGAAAGACTGGTTTAATGTTTTTCTCACCAATGAGTCGCTGTTCAAGGTGCTTTCTGTACCAAATGCCCAAAATGCTGCTGTTTTGGTTTCACAGTGGTAGATGATGTTTAGTCCGTCAGTGATAATGTCGGGTGGAATGACGGCCAGAGGTCTCAAAAAGCCTTCTCTTTGTGCCAAATAGTACCAGACTGAATTCGCAGTACTACATTACAAACATTCTCGAGCAATACGCGTAGCCAGCGTTCGAGAAGCAGCGACAGTGTTAATGAATAAGAGTTATTTGTTGACAATGATCAACAAGGAGTATTTCAGCAGGATGGTGCAGTTGAAGTTGTGACGATGAAATGGCCAGACTACATACTCCCGTCACGCATAAAACCGAAGGATTGGTCACCAAAACTCTCCAGATATCTTTTCTATTGAGAATTTGCGGGGCATTTTGTCTTTCAGCGTTTATAAAAATTCAAAATCAAAGATACGTGATCAGCTCAAACGTCGCCTCGAAGTTGGATATCGATCGAAATTTCTATACTTCAGTTGCTGATTCAGTCTATATGCCATGCTGTCGTTAAGCTGAACGAAAACACTGTACATTAAGGGCCTGCGTCTGTAAGATCTATAGGTTACAATAATTATTGTGTTATGGTCTACTAGGCCCAATTTTTGCTTGCAGTGATATATGATGAACAAACTGTATCGCATGACAGTTTATTTCCGAAAAAACTCTTTAAATGTTTTACATAAATAATGGCCACCACTGGCCTGATCAAAGTCAAATTTGTATCAATATCTTTCTTTAGAATTTTGCATGCACTGGCAAAACATCAGAAAACTATATGAAGTCCTTCCTGAGAAAACGCATTTTGAAAACGGTGAATTAACTTTTGTGTCACCCTATGTGTGTAGATGCATGTATGTGTATACTTATGCATGTGTATTTCATGTATGTGTGCGTGCATGTAATTATATATATAGACGTGTATATAATTATGTGTATGTGTGCATTTATGTATATGTATTTGTGTTTGTATGTACGTGTACCTGAGTGTATGAATCTATGTTCAAACACAAATACCTATGTAATTGTAGCTTATGTAATGATAACGTGCTTATACGAACCTCTGATCATCTATTGAGTGTTGCTATGGATATCCATGTAAATAAGCGTCTGAATATGAATTTGAGGAGCAGAACATCATGAACGGATAAAGGAAGAATGCTAGAAGTCTATCTTTCACATAGTAAATATTTGTTTAGAACATATGTAAAAGGATTCTCAAATTCAGGCGTCAACGACCATACGCGAAACCGATGCATCCTTTAACCGTATGTTAAGAGGTTGTACGTATCTAGATCTAAGTTAATGAGTGAGAGTCTAAATTCTCCGTTAACTGACTGACCTGATTGTTCCGGAAGATGGTTATTTGGACTGTCGATCCTCAGTTGACCCGAACGGATGAAGTAGGGCGAGTAGAGGAAGGTGGATCTTCGTGTGATGCAGAGTTCCGGCCGAGGAGTTCTCCTGACATGCGACTCCTCTTGTCAACCGTCTCCTGCGTTTCCTCCCTTTGACGATTCCTCCCAGATGGGTGCTGCTGCCTGTCCGTCGCTCGAGGAGTGACAGCGACCGTGGAGGAGCGAAATCGCTTGGCAGCCAAGGCAGAGGAGTAGCTGATTGAATTTGCGTCGAGAATTATGGAATGTTCTGATTTAGTCGACGTTGCTTGGGCGCCTCTCCTCTCTCCGTTGTCGTCGTCGTTGTCATTGTGGGCTTGGCCAAGCGATGTGCGTCAGTCGTCCATTGCATAATAAATGCGGGCTGCATCGGTATCTGCTGCGTTGGAGACGATGGCAGCAGCGCTAAACGCTGACTTTGACGTCTTGGCTGACATATTGGACGCTCGCCAGACAGCCATTCGCCATTGGTCAGCCGATGAAACGTGGGACAACCATCGAAAGCCAATGAGCTGACGGCAACCGGAGAACGGACTTCTCCGAGTTTCTGGCCTCCTTCTCCGCCGCCGACAACGCTGACTCGACGAAGTGGACGATCTGGCAAAATTCGACGCAGAAGTTGGGTTTCTCAAAGGCAGTCAACTGTGACGACAATTCCTCCGGACGATCATCGTCAGACGAAACGTAAGTTACGAGCATCTCTTGGCAATTTCTCGACTCTGTCTTTGTTAAATATGACAAAATAACAGCGACAAAGAAAGTGACCGCCGAGGCGAAGTTTGGGCTTCGAAGCTAGAAACAACGGCTGCTTTTCAGTTGCCCTCCTGTTCTTGTCTAAGTAAATCAGCCGAAAACACCAATTAAAATTATTTCAGTAGTAGTTAGAACGTTGGCTAACATATATCTTTGATCGAGCTTGTCTAAAGTGACGAATGTGTAATTAGTTCAATGTTGATATTAAAGATACTTCTTGCATTAACTACAATTTTGGAGCAAGTCTCCTGAAAATATCGCGCATGAGTTTTGATTTCCGAGGAGACGTTTCGTTTGGGTTTGCCTGAATTTTCAGCAATGTCTTTGGTGCCTTGTCGTCCTTTTGGCCGCCAGGTGGAGCCAGAAGATCGGAAAGTAAGTGGAGTGGGTCACGTGACGAGTGTCTGTCCAATTGGAAGACGTCTGAATGATGGAGGTTTAGGAATAGGCGACGAAGGGAATGACGGGAGGGATGGAAGGCGATTGACAGTAGGGTCTCTATGACATCGATGCAGGCCCCATCCGCTTAGGCCTTTGCTCAAAATGAATTAGCATGGGTTGCATGTGTGTGCGCGGTGGCATGCGCGTGTGTGTGTGTGCGTTTGCATGTGTGTGTGTGCGCTTGTGTGTGTGTGTGTGCGTTTGCACGTGTGTGTGTGCGCTTGTGTGTGCGATCGTGGGCGGTGCATCCCTCTCAGCCTCCTGTAGGACGCTGATAAGGCTGATGAACTGAAGCGACACATTCAGACTCACATCATCTGTGATTAACGCTAACTTCACGCGACACTCGATTTAAGTAATAGATTCGACGGTGATAAGACGCAGGGTTAATTTCCGCGTTATTAATCACGATGTGTAACGACGATGTATCATAGCAAGGACGATTTGCGTCGCCCTCCTTCTTTATCCAGGCTTTGGACTGGTACGGCCAGAGTACGACATGGCGGAGTTTTATTCATGGTTACAAAGATTTACCAAAGACTCTTAAAGGTTCCAGTTGTATCAGAGTCTAGTCTTAACAGTAATTAGACGCAGCTATATCTGGTTGCAAGAGACAGTGATCATATCGGGTAATTGTGCGTCATCCGTGCTGTCATTCGGAGCAGATGAGCGTAATCGATGCTTTTCTCTGGAGACGTCACCGGTGTCGTCACCGATGCACATCGCAGCGTTGACTATTCGATGAAAGAGGAAGAAAGAGGAATAACTGGAAGAATGCATGACTCTTCTCCAATTGGACAGACACTTGTCACGTGACCCACTCCACTTACTTTCCGACTGTCGAGCACACAGCGTGGGCAGAAGGCAAACCACTTCAGTCTTTTGGTGTCTATGATTGCAATATCATCAATATCAGAAACAATATTGTCAATCCGGTCGGTGGTCCGCTTTATCAGACAAAAAATATGTTGTGAACATTAGGGACACACTGCAGCTTCCTGTGTCCGCAGCTAGAGCAATCGCACTGAGCTGCTGGCTTTGTAGGCATTAGTTGGACGAGATAGCAAACACCATAAAAGCCAGCAAGAGGCAGCGCGGTTATTTCTTATCAGGGTTACTAAGGGCGATAAATCGTTCGTCAAGCAGATGTGAATGGCTATTACTCTTTGATCACTGCGCGTCAAGATGGCGGATCTTTGCAGAGCGCAGAATCCAGATTGACGACAAAGGAAATGGCGAATAAAACAGGAAGTCGGAAAGACACAGTGAAAGGCAGGGATTTCTTAACATCAACTACTGTGCGTGAGAAGTTAGAGGATTATTTTGAAGGCTATATGCATCTCGATGTTATGAAATGTGTTAGAGTGTAAGCAAGTTAATCTACATAGTCCCTATATACATGTATGTATGAATGTGTGTATACAAATACTTTGTGTGTAAATGCATGAATGTGTGTATGTAAGCCCTATGCATGTATTTATGGTAAAGATGGGTGACTCGATGCCCAGAATAAGTTTCAGTAACAAAGGCAAGGGTCATGTCACACTATTTAAACAGAATGACCCAATAGTTGGTAATAGATAAGAAATTCCAGCTACACATTTGCAGTAATTTTCTAACAACTAGGATGACGCCTTTTTTGAAGAATGTTCCAAAGTGAGAACATCCTCAGGAGAAGTGTAGATCGGGTAGATCGCAAAAGAGTTGAGATTATTCGTAGGATCCAAAACAGTATATATACCGAGTTGTTAGATGATTGCATTTTGTCTACTAATTCTTGAGCAATGCTAGTGAAGTAAGTATTAAACATTGATGTCAGGTGTTACGGTTCCATCCGATGAAATGACATGAATTGGCATTTCAGATTTTTTGCATAAAGTACTAATTCACTAGTCTGTCCAATGTTGTCCATGTTCTTGAGAGGGTCATCAAACATTAGAGCATTTTCTGCAATGTGCTCCATGTGTTTTCGAGAACGTTAGGACATCAGCGTGAGAGCTAAGTGATCGTCAATACCATTGGCTCGAGACAGAACTCAAACTACCTTTCAGATTTCGAGGTCGTTCCGATGACGGCGTTCAACTCTGAGAATGACCTTAAAATCTGGAAGCGAAGGGGACGAATCTGCATTGTGTTCGCAATTATAGTTCTAACTGAAGTTGGAACTGTGTAGCCAATGTATCAGTAAGAGTCACCAGCAGTAGACCTACTTCAAATAGATTTGAATCATTTATAACATTTAACTGCGAGGACAACAGAAATGTATCAAATTCGATGTCGATCATCAAGATAGACAATCGAGATAAACAATCAAGATAGACGATCAGCTTCCGTCAATCATGGTCGCTCTCAGTTTTGTTGATGCGACGTCAAAAAAAGTTCGTTGAAACTCAGCCAGATTTGTTTTTTAATGGCCGACCATTTACTGGAATTCCATGCCACAGAGGTATCTGCATAACTAACAGAAAATCATAGTATAAACAATCCTTCTTCCTGAACAACATCAGTCTTCAGATAACATTCCAGGATTCTAATCAGGAACATAGAATTGACAGACAACCACAATGGTCATCCGATAAGGGCGTTTAAATGTGATGATGACCTTGAATCTGCGCCGGAAGGAGATAATGCGCACTGTGGCATGAATTCTGTCAGTAAATTAATCGATCCGTATCTCATCGATTGATGCCGCCGACCGAATTCCGTTCCTTGGTGTGGTGCTTGCTGACTACCTCCTGCACAGGCGGCGGTGAGGCCTTCCTTCAGCCTCTTCCTCCAGAGGGAACCCAATACGCCCTTAATTAAGCCTCTCCCATTCTTCTTGTTTTCTGTTTTCTTCGGGCGACGCTGTTCAAACACACTGCGCCATCGCGGCGATCCCTGACAGCTGGTGTCACACACGCTCGCGAATTACGGGCAACCGAAGACGACGTAGCTCAGATCGAATGTCCTCTGCTTCGATCGACGGCCACTGAGATGAGGACGAACTGAGGCCAATCTTCAGGCCAAACAGAAATGCATTCGCTCCTCTTCTTCTTCGTCTTCCTCTTCTTCCTCTTCTTCTGCATTACTCTTATGCATTACGCGACGCGTAAATGGTCGTTAAGTGCATTCATAGCTGGCGAATAATTGTGCATGTTGGAACGTCACTGCAGTTGCATATTAAGTGTGGCCATGGCGCCCTTTGGTTGTCTATCATTGAAACTCATAATACAATTATGGTGGTGGTCTATCTGTCAGACAAATTTGTCTGAATGTTAATTAGTCTAGCTGTGCGAGCTTAAGCTACGGTTACAGCTATTTTCAACAATTTTCGATCGCATTTATTTAGTCTTCTGTGGCCTAATTGTTTGTCGCTATTTTACAGATGGGCATTAGGCCACTATATTTAAAACATCGGTTAATGGAATATGCAACTTAAAGGGGCTATAGTTACAAGCGCATGGAACTATGATTACATTGATAAATAAATATACTTGAATCATCTAATGTCCTAATCCTCAGTTATTCTATATTTAATTTATTTAAATCAATTGAAATCAGTATTGTTCTATTCTGTTCAGTGTTGCTCCTCAGAATTATTCATTTGCATTTGTGTCAGGAGAATAGGAACTCACCATCCGGATTATGAATAAGTGTAGCACGAAATGTAGAGTTATTTAAACGGTGAAGCTATCTATCCATGGTCTGATCTCCCTCCTTGAAAACGAAATAACATTGTTGGCTGCTTTGCACAAGGAACGTCAGCTCTCAGTAAAGAACCGCCGAACTTTATTCTATCATCGATGGAACAATTTTCCATTATTCCTTCCTATCTATCTGTCCTCTTTGTTTCTGTCTTTCTTCTTCATTCCTCCATTCTTCAATTGAACAAACCATCCACACATTCATCCATCCACCCATCCATCCACCCATTTATCCATTCACCCATTCATCCATCCATCCACCCATTCATCCTTCCATCCATCCATCCACCCATTCATCCGTCCATCCATCCATCCACCCACCCATTCATCCATCCATCCACCCATCCACCCATTCATTCATCCATCCACCTATCCATCCACCCATTTATCCATCCACCCATTCATCCATCCATCCACCCATTCGTCCATCCACCCATCCATTCATCCATCCATCCACCCACCCATCCATTCATCAATCCACCCATCCATCTACCCATTCATCCATCCATCCATCCACCCATTCGTCCATCCACCCATCCATTCATCCATCCATCCACCCACCCATCCATTCATCAATCCACCCATCCATCTACCCATTCATCCATCCATCCATCCATCCATCCACCCATTCATCCTTCCATACATCCGCCCATTCAGCCGCCCACCCACCCACCCTTCCATCCACCCACCCATCCATCCACCCATTCATCCATCCATCTATCCACCCATCCATCCATCCATTCACCCATTCATCCATCCTCCCTACACCATATGATCAAATACAGCACATTCACTCCGACGCATCCATTCATCATCTTCCTAACTTCCATCCTCTAAATAAACCGTCCCCCTTTCTGCCTTCCATCCGCCCATACATACTATATTCATCCACTTACCCACTTACCCAGCCACTCAATCGCTTCCTACCTAGGTACCCACCATTTTCTATCCCTCCAGCAACCCACTAACGTTCCGCGTATATGGTTTTCAGACGATGTGGACGAGCGGTTGCATATGTGTCAATTATTTTTAATGAAGAGATTTAAGAGCAGACAAGAGGCGCAGAAACAGACGAGTGTTCGACGGGGGAACAAATCAATGGAAATAATTAAGACTTTTTCTAAGACCTAAGCCTACTTAACCGTTCTATAGAGACAGTGTCTTCTAGTCACGCGTCTAGTTCTCTCTCTCTTTTTCTTTCTCTGTCTGTCTCTCTGTCTGTCTCTCTGTCTCTATGTTTTAAGCCCAGCTGTGTCCCTTGTTCCGTCTCTTCATATCTCTGCCTCTCTCTATCTATCTTCCACTCTCTCTGTATTTCCTTTTCTCTGCCTTTATCTATGTTGTGAATCTGTCTGTTTCTGTGTAGGCTAGTGGAACTTCAGCCCCGAATCCTCGTCATCACCGATTCTTCAGCTATTTTTGGATAAAATAATGACCGTTAAAATGGCCGGAAGTCATTGTTAAGGGAATAGCTGAGATTGATGGAAGACTTTGGTGGCCATGATAGCTTTGGTCTTCAGCGCACGAAACTAATGCATCGATGTTCAGCAAAACCACTGATTTTCTGCGGAAAAATGTAACTTTAACATAGACCCCTTGACGTGTAACATTTATAAACATCTTTGCTCCATGGGTCTGAAATAATTAACTGAAACTCAGCTCAGGTTTTATCGTCTGCTGCTGATGGCCACTGTCTTCTCTGTCGCCTTTTTGTGTGTCTGTCTGTCTCTTTGTATTCATGTCGCCGTTTTTGTCTTTGGCTTCAATTGTTTGCTTCTTCGTTACCTATCTGTCTGTCATCTTCAATATGTCTGTTTGTCTAAATTGTTGCTTTCTATCTATCTATATTCTGTATTTTTTACATTCGCCAATCTTTCCTGTGATATACTTCTACCTTTTCCCAATTCTTTAAACTACTGTCCTTCGCGATCCCGCCTTCTCTGTTTCTCCAGGTTGGCCTGACTTCACTCTATTCGCTGGAATTAAGTTAGTTGGCTATTTTCTTTTCCTCTTCACCGGTCCCTGCTCTCTGCTCCTTCTCTTGTTTTCTATGTTGTTGGAGCGGCATCATTCTGTTTCCTCCAGTCCGTGCAACCCAATTGACGTCTGCTTATCTGTCTTGCAGGACACAACGGAGAGTGGCGTGTTCTCTCGCTCCCACATTGACCATTAATCTCGCTTCAGCCTAATCAGATGTCCAACCGGCCGACCTCATAAACATCCTAATCACCACCACCGCCAACTCCACCTCCACTTCCATCACCACCACCCTCACCACCACCACCACCACCACCACCACCACCACCACCACCACTAGCACTAGCACCAGAGACTATGGTTGCCGGAATGGAGCTGTACCAGTCAATGGTGAGCAAGACAGCGTCGAAGTGGCAGGAGTGGAAGGCGGGAACCAAGTGGCAGGAGCTGAGGACAGCGTTGGGGGCCGACCGCAAGAGATGGCTCGTCTGTCTCGCTGTCCTCATCATCACCGTCGTTCGTAGTGGACTCACCTACAGCTTCGGAATGTTCATCGTTGAACTGGAGTCAATCTACCATCGCCCCATGGCCGAACAAAGTAAGACCACATCCCCATCACACACAGACCAACTCTTTCACTATGTAAAGTGTTGCATCAGTAACTTATGACATCAGTAAGGATGAGGCTCTGGTATAGTACTTGGTAGTAGAGGATTATGGAAACTGTTGCAATGCATTGACACGAAATCTAGCGGTCATTCTAAACTTAAGCTGTCAGTAATTTTGAGAAATAGCCTATTAACATTACTAAAATGAAGCCGAATGCAAATCTGCTGACTCCATGTCAGCCAAAACTATTGATTAGTTAAACAATTGACAAAGAATGGATAAATAAATACAATTATATTATTGCAGCTCTGAACTAAAATAAATCGTAATTGAGGTAATGAATAAAGTGGGTTATTCGAGTAAGGGCTGTCTCAGTTTTAAAATGTATGCAATATTAAAAATAGATGCCTCAAAGTAAAAAAAATATTTTACATCTCGACAAGAGTGAACAAAAATATTTTACATCTCGACAAGCTAAATATAAATTTTTAAATATTTTTAATGCATGAACGTATGTGGGTATGAAGTTAGGCCTATGTATATTTAATGTAGCATGTGACATGTAGGAGGTTAGTGACGCACAACAAGATACAACACACGTCTCTGACACCTGCATGCGCAATACTTGAATAACGAGAGAGAATAATGGGTGAATGGGTGAATGAGTAAATGAATGACTGAGGGAATGTGTGAGCTAGTGAGCGGACAGGGTGGATGGGTTTGGGTGGGCGGGCGAGTGAGTTAGTGAGTGAGCGAGCGAGTTAAGACGTGAGGGAGCATAATGCAATAGGTACGAGTGACCAAGTTAGCGAATGAACAAGTGAGTGAATGAATTGATTTACGGGTGGGGGTTTCTGTTAGTGCATGAGTGAATGAGGGTAAGAAGTACAATGTAGGTTAGTGAGTGGGTGGTAAGTGCTGAGAGAGTGGAATAGAACGACAATGAGATAGAAAGAACGGGCAACAGAGAGAGATAAAGACGGCAATTCAGAAGGACAAAGAGAGGTATAGACCGAGGCAGAGTGGGATGCTCGCCGCACGACTTCGCTAATGCACACCTTTATGACGACGATGAAACTCGGGCGACAGAGGACCTCTCTCCATCCGGCTCTCTCTCTCTCTCTCTCTCTCTCTTTCTCTCTCTTTCTCTCTCTCTCTTTCTCACTCTCACTCTCTGATGATAGAAGAAGGATAAAAGCAGAAGAACAGATTCACACATTATATTACGCACTTTTCTATCTAGCGTTTCTGTTTCTTTCTTAGTCTTCTTCTAAATCTCTCTTTGACTGTGTGCATGCCTTCTTCAGTTACACATCTACTCTTGTACACGACGTGTATACGACGTCTTCAAAATAGTCACACATTAACAACGACGAATTCGATAATCGTAGTCATTGTCCTTACCATGGTCATCATCATTATCATCGTCATCGTTATCGTTGTCGTCGTCGTCATCGTCGTCAACGTCATCGTCGTCATCATCAAGGCTGCAGCAACCACATCAGAACAGTCATCAACATCATTGCCCGTCCATGCCACCTTCGAGGCATGGTCAGAACTCGTTCCCGAGTAGGACCCATACTTGCGCTCAACAGTGACATTATTTAGACAGCTCATGTAATATAGAAGAAGAAAGTGATCGAGTTAAAACGTGCCACAAGCAACAGAAAACCGCAAAAACTGCCGTCAGAATTTCTTCTTTTCTTCGTATACATCAAAGTATTGTATATGTATGCATTCCAAATATAGATAATGCAATGTAATCGAACATTTATATAGCGCTCCTTTAAGATTGTCACTTTTATATGTCAATTAATAGAGCACACAACTCACACGAAAGTGAGTACTTCGTCCGCAGAACTATTTAACAGTGAGCGTATCACGCTCATAATGAATTCAGATTTAAATATTCAGAATTTCTTATTTACTGTGTGATGTATATAATTACAATTGTGTTCGCATATATACGACATACTTGACTGCATATATATATATATATATATATATTTAAGTTTTTGTAAGTCCCGATTATATGCATATATAAATATATATAATAATTAATCTGTACTGAACTGAATTCATATGAATTAATAATTATATGCATATATATAAAATATCGCTGGCAATGTGACGTCCATCAGTTCAGTTGGATCATAACGAAGTCAATTAGAGCCATTCTTTCCTCCTCCTTCTCCTCCTCCTTCTCCTGTTCCTTCAACCGGAAATACATCCATGGCGTTTGACCGACAGTCAATTATCGTCCATTCCTAAGAACACCTATCACGTTCCGACAGAACATGAAACAAGATGCACGTCACCGCTGCTGCTGCTCTGTTCGATGTAATTATATAGCGCCATAGCTTACGAAGGCAACGTCGCCACTGGCGCAACCTGACGGTTAGATCGGGAAGGGAGGGAGCTGGCGAAGGGATCGCCTGGCTCTCAATGCCTTCGATGTGATGAGGTTATTTGTCATGGCATGGGCTCAAGAGTATAATAACCGTCCAGGTCTTGAGATGCCGTCGGATTATGTGCCGAAATTAGAGGACCGATGGAATTACTCTGTCACGCCCATCTAACAAGTGTAATCTGGTGAATTTAAGGGACTCGCCTCGTCTATAAAACACGCCCGGGTAGAACTTCGCATGCACACGCCTAATGCAACGTACACGGTCGTAATGTCATGTGTATACCTGCTGTTGTTTGCATGGCCGCATTTTCTATAGGGTCATTCTTTTATCAATTAGTTGGTCATATAATACGTCTGTTTCACGATAAATTCCTTCGTTTGGACTCGTAATAGAATCTAGTATGCGTTCTTGGAGTCGTCTCTCTCTTTATCCGATGGCCTTGGTGTTTCTGATGGTGTTCTGGCGCTTGCTATCGAAGTCACTAAGACACTATCATGGACTCGTCCATTCTAATAGGATTCAGGTTACTGTCAGGCACCAACCGGAAGGCTAAGGAAGTTCTTGGGCTCGAGTTCACCTTTCGATTGCTTGACTCTCTGAGACTAGTATTTTTTAGCTGCTGACTAATATCTCGTCATCCAGTGGCTGAGGTACGCGTCCGGACGCCATCTTCCATTCTTCCACCTGCGAGAGATTGCTAGGTCCACCGCCTTTCGTCGCTCATCTGCGTAGCTATTTATTCCAGGAACTCCGCCTAACATGGACGCTACCACAAGTCACGGATGAAATCCGTAGGTTATGACACTACGTGTCTGCTGGAGTTCCGCAATGATGACGTCTCTTTAGCTCACTTAGCAAAGTTCAATTCTTGATGATATTTCGATTTTGGCGACTAATGTCATTGCTACTTGCGAAGACAGCGCATTTTTGACGTAGGCTACTTACACGTAAGTGCCTCAAGGGCGATTGTCTCGTTACACGCACAGCTATGTGGCTATATGTATGACAAACAGCGTAATGTAATCTGATTATGTCGACCATAATTGTATGTTTTCACACGCGCACTGTGCGAGCTTTCATATGAAATCACTTAGCTTGAACTTAAGAAGGGGAAAATGATCGAAACCCATTTCATATTTTAATTTAGAGTTTATTTCCTTTATGCACTCTTTACTTTCTTTATTTTTCCATTTCGTCGTTTCTTTTAATAATAATAATAATAATAATAATAATAATAATAATAATAATAATAATAATAATAATAATGATAATAATGATAATAATGATAATAATAATAACAATAATAACAATAATAATAACAATAATAACAATAGTGGCGATATATAAGGCGCCGTAACGCGGCCAAACCACTGCAAGGGCGCCTAGTGTTATAATCTCTGAGTTCCTTCTTTGTTCGAAACTGTTTTTTGCTCTTCGTGAAAACGACCGATGTTCCAGACATGCATAAGTAAGTCATGGAAACGACTCATCCGAGTTCCACTTCACCGTACCTGAACTTCTACGCTGAAGTCTCAACGATCTTTCCACTCCGCTGTTGGATTTATTCAGCTGAGGTCACAATCCAGCGCATTGACCAGCTGAGTTCATAAATCTTTGGCCACAGCTTTCATGGTCATTATGTTCAGTTAATGCATCGAATATGGTCGAGCTTACGAGCTGCATGCCTGACAATTGTCTGTCCGTCTGTCTGTCTGTCCGTTTGTCTCATCTCAGTATGTGTATATATGTCAAAGGTGTTTTCTAAGTCCGTCTGCCTATCCAAAATAGATGCTTCCTCAGAGTGTAATCATTTTCTTTCGATTCATTACTCTGAATGTTGTCTGATTTATCACTAAGGGTGATGGTCCAGGTCAAGCAGTTCAAACCATCAGCCAGACCAAAGGGTCGCTTAACTCAGCGGATTATGCGTACAAGAGAAAGGGGATGAGATCAGCAGAAGTAGGAGGCTCAGACAGAGGAGGAAGGCAAAGAGGAGAAGGAGGAGATAGTGGAGGAAGATGGTGGAGAAAGAGCAGGAGGGTTGTTGACGAGAGAGCGGAAGCAGAATAGGAAGTGGAAAAGGCTGATAGATGAAGAAAATGGATGCCGAGGAAACGGGAAACAAGATGACAGAGGTCGCAACCGGTGATCTTTCTACGCGGACGACTGCGTTCTAAGAACCACGGAGAAGGACTTGGCAGGAGAAAGAGAGAGACAGGGAGAGTGGCAGAATGAGACAAAAGGAGCGACGTTCGTCGTATCGTAGTCAGAAGCGACGGCCAAGAATGGACTGATTGTGGCCGGACCATAATAATTTCAACAAGTGATTACCTCAGGGTCATTAGTTGGCCGTCGCATTGCAGGGCGGGCTATAGTCGTCGACCGAACCACGAGAAATGGGCAACGCATGGTCCGTCCGTCCGTCTGTTCGTCCGGAGAACTCTGGACAATGATTGATGGAAGAATGGATGAGTCCTCAAGGATCGAGCAACCGTGCAGTCTGCATCCGTCTGATAAGACTTCGAACAGCGACGGTCGGTTGAGTTTCCACAGCAGCCCCCTCTGTCGCTCTTCTCTAGTGAGGCACCGCATGAGACGAGATTGAAGACCGGGTCATGGCAGGGCCGGATGCACGGCGCACAGTGCTAACTAACGAACGGAATAGTTAGTTGCTCAGTTACGTACGGTGTATACAGCAAATGGGAACCAAAAAGTGAACTTAATAAGCACAAGTAATTTTATGAGAAGAGCTTCCTCCGATCTTTTTGCTTAGGCATACAAGTAACAAGATCTAATGTTACTCGGGCCGTCGTTATTCTAAGGCGCATAACATCATATGATCAAGTGTAAAGGTAATAAAATTCAGAAAATATTCATTCATTCATTCATTTCGAAAATTTATATAGCGCCCCTTCAGGAAACCTACGGAGAGGCCAGGCTGCTGCCAAACAAAAAAACTTCAGGATACGAAAAAATGCTGGCAGATTGTTGCTATGGGTTATGCGCAGCGCTAGCGGAAGCCCATTTCAAATGGAGGGGCCCACAACCGAGAAGGCTCGGTGCTGCGCTAAATTGAGGAACGAGCTCGTGGGACCCCTATCCAAGGAACGGATGATCCTACGATGTGCCGAAAGACTGATTTTCAAGAAATTTGAAAGTGGTTCATGAGCACGATAAACAGTGTGTTATTTAGGCTATGCAATCCTCGGAAGCTCTGCGTTACAGGTCGACCGCTCAAACCAAATGGCCACCGTGCCACAAGGTGTATGTGCACGTAGTCTTGCAGTGATTAAGTTCTCTATGGCCTGGTCTTTTTGTGGACGAATGAGGTTGCGGAAATTACGTCAGCTAGAGAAGCATTTAATCTAGAAACCATTCTTTGAGACATGTATATTATGACACAGGAAATAATGTCACAAGTTCACTTAATTAAATTCTATCTTACCTAGCGACGCTGATTAATATACAATTAACCATATCTTATCTGAGGCGAAAGAAAAATCTCTGGAGAAACTGTAATTAAGTGGATTCTAGGCAGATACCACCAAAGACGATTGCCACTCTTGTTCCCGTTCAAATAATCCTATGTAGTCCTCAGGCGTGCAACGGTTCGTGCAGAATGCTCAGTTAAATAAAGGAATACAATTAATCCGCATCGATCTCTATAAAATTCACACAATCAATTAATCAAGCGTTTATTTCGACTGAGTTCTTCACCGATAGAATATCCGTTTGTATCACATAGGCCCCTAAACCCTACAGAATACTCAAAACTGTGACTATTTTTTAGATTCTTATCGATCGCAACGCTTAGCGGAGTATGCTGTCGTGTAAATAATACTTCGTGGCGAAGTCGATATCTTTAATTAATCGACACTGTATTTTACAAGTTTGATCAGATTGACCGCCGCCATTTTACAAACGTCTGTCTTACTAAACTCCCTTTCGTGAACTGTTTCTATCCGTTTATCTCAATCATTCGCCAACACATTCTGTCACCGGATTGGATGCGACATCCTTCATCGTCAAGGTAACGCAGCCTCTCACTTTCTGCCACGCACTCAGTTTTTGAATAATTATTCACATGTAGGCTGCTGTGAGAAATGTTTATGGCTCAACGTGTCGCATTCAGCGTTGCAAATATTAAGCTAATATTTTTTACACGAATCTATAAATTCCAATATTATACACAGGTTTTAAATGATCCACCACAGACATAGTATATGGTGTATGAATACCTTTGTTTTTGGTATGAGTGCACACGTGAAACAAGCGTGACTGATACTGCAAATGTAGGTCATGAGTCAATGTGCTGAGTCACCGGATGTACGTACGTGTACGTAAGTCACGTGAAATCGAATCATAGACGCTGTTATGAAGGCGGATATCCAATTGCAATTGGACTTGAATCACTGGTCTTCAAAGCCAGCATGCCCATCTCCAGCACGCGTGTGTGGTCGATGATGGGCCATTCATCTGGCGTGCTAACGGATGAAATACCATTGACGACACGCACCATTTTGACCCGAATCGCTGAAGTGCCATCTTCACGATGAGTATATTAGTCTTGCACTCGACGTCAGAAGCTGCCATCCTTCATACCGTGCGAGGTCAAAGGCCAACGAAAGAGAGCGGCGGACCAAGACACAGACCAAGACTGAAGGCTCAACAGCTGCTGCTGCTGCTGTGTTGACGAAAAATATGACGCAATATTCTTTTCGAGATGCAATCAGCATTGCCCTCTGACACGAGATACGACGGTCAACTGACACTGAAGAGTCAACGACTGAATCTGAAACGAGGCTCAGAGTGCAACTGAATGTCACACCGAAATGCAAACTGCAACATACGACCATATCATGTATTGCGTAATGGGCATCTTGCAGGGCTTTCAACAGTTAAATTCGACTGCTGCAATTACTTGTCAACATTAGTTCACACTATACCAGTGGAGAGTATGGAAATGTGATGTCATCTCCAACTTTATCAGACACTATGTGTTCATTCATTCATTCATTCACTCACTCATTCATTCATTCATTCATTACAAGAATTTGTGTATAGCTACATCGCCTGCGTCATTATAACTGTGTTCCTACATTTATTAAGCCCATTTTCTACTCTGTGATGATACTATGTGTGTAATCACACTGCGATGCGTCAGTTTGAAATCAAATGAAAATTGTTATTACCATTTTATTAGTTCGTTTGACATGGCATCATACTATATAATTATAGGATCCTATTTAATTTAACCTAAGCGTTTGGACTTTTAAAAATCCCGTGAGTCATCCATTTAATCGGCAATTGGTTATAAGCTGTACCAACTGATGTTCTAGATGTTGACCTGATCACGGATTTTGGTATGCCACCGGTTGATGCTTCTGCTGTAGACACGTACACCATATACCAGTGGTTCTCAACCTATTTGGCACCAAGGCACATTTGTGATCCTTGAAAACTCAGACGGCACACCATTGAACTAGAACCAATTTTAATTTTAATTTTTAGCAATTGTATGGCTGCGGTTTTTAAATCTTGCTTTTAACATTTTCCGTATGAAAAAGAAGACTTTATTTAAAGTTTTGCATTTTTCAAAATAAATTAAAGTAGAGCAGACAAATATTTCTATTATAACAGTTTAACTCGAACAGATTGAAATGTGCAACATTTACAAATTTACAAGTACAATGATAAACATGAACTGATTGTAGACAGCGCGAGTTATTGGTGTTAAGAAGACTTCTGTAATATGCAAGACCTGTTTAAATGTCAATCAATGTCAATGTGATATTTTATAGATTGAGAAAGCTGTGACGAGTGTAAGGTGCTTGTCATTGCAAGAAATTTTATTTACTCCAGCAATAAGTTAAACAAAATATAGGCCTAACGGTTTAATAATAAGCTACATAAAATAATTTTACATTTTATTTTTTATCTTAATATTTTGGCCATTTGATCATTAAATAATGCGTTGCTATACGTTGCCAATGAATCTTGAAATATAAAATGGTTCCGCGCATTAATTTGACTTTAACTTTACGATCAAACAGGCATACATTTTGTTAGCAGCGGCTACAGCTAAAGTGCTAATCTAAGCGAAAGCTTAGATTACATTTCCTTAGAAGCTTAGATCATTTGAAGAGATATTAACAGACTGATAAACAGAAACATTCTCCTTTTCATTAAAATAGATACACTAAATTTTAGTTTCATTGGAAAATGATTTTTAGTGATTTTGAATTTTATTTTTTTATTTACCTCGCTGAACTTCTGGCGGTGCCTTACGTCACACCAGTGTGCTGCGGCATAGCGGTTGAGAACCACTGCCATAGACTAATTAATTAATTAATTAATAAATAACTGGTATGCTATGTTGAGAATAATTTTAAAAATTTAGCCATTTAATGGTCTGCCTTCACTCCGACATTCTTCATACAACACGAACCATTGGGCTGCCAGTGGCCATGAATAAGTTTCTTACCAACTTTTAACGTGTATTGAGACCGCTAAAAGAGGGTCTGTTCAGCTATTTCCCCACGAACGAAGCCATTCAAAAAAAAACCATCGTTTCTATTGGCCGAATGAACCCTCTATAGTTCTATATTTCCAAACAGGCGATGCAAAGGCGTGCAGTTACTTACACAAAAAAGACAAAGGACGTCATATGACATGCGATATCGGTCCCTGTTAAAAGACAGCATTACACCTATAAACTGATACGATGGCTTCAAATCGACAATAAATACATTTATATTTTAATCCTCGAGCATAGGTATACCTAGAGGCCAAACGATCATTGGAGTTCTAGATAACTTACATGTATATGTTTTCGAGAACTAAACAACAAAATTATAAGGATTGACTTTGTAATAAATAATCTATTGAAACTATTCCCAGTTGACTCGTTGCTCGGTTTTCAATATTAAAAATATTGAAAGACGACTGATACGAGTTGATATCACGGGAGGCTTGCATACGTGTAGACCCGAACTGAAGCGAACACAGCCGCACATTATCATTTTACACTGCCATTCATGATCGAGTCAGTTGTGATAAATCGAGAAATGAGCTAATTAAACTGCACCAGGCTACCGATTGGCATATGCCGCAAGACGCATAATTTCATAAGTAGGCCTATCTAGCAAAGGCGAAACACTAATCTAACTGATCAAAAGATTCGAAGAGGACGGCAGCTATGTAGGGATCTGGTGACTGCAGTTAAAATTTAAATGTCGTGTAACTGACTGAGTGACTGATTGACTGACTGATTGATTGACTGACTGACTGACTGATTGAGTGACTCACTAGTTGGCTGATTGACTGACTGAATGACTGACTGACCGGCTGATTGACTGAATGATTGACCGACCGACCGACCGACCGGCCGGCTGACTGACTGACTGACTGACTGACTGACTGACTGACTGATTGACTGTTAAATCAACCCAATGACAACAGTTGTATCATCCAAATGTCCAAATTGACTTAGTTTAAGGCTGCAGTAGTTAATCTTTTTCGGTTACGTCTTCAATCTGCAGTCACCCAACCCAGATGTAAATATAATTAGCAATAATAAGCATGCAGTCGAGAATTCTTAGTCGTTGCTCGCGAAGCTTTTCCTCTTCTAAATCCCTTTCTAGAAAGTCATTTATACATCTAGTGTCGTGATCCGCAGTCATAAATTTCCCATTCCCTTCGCCCTTTCTCTTCCGTCTTCCCTAGCCCGTATCCCTCGATCCGTCCTCCCTATCTGCATTTCCCGTTCTGGAGTTCGGCCGACCGTCCCTCCATGGAGCCCGTCCGGCAGGCGACCCGCTTCCTTCTCCGTGACCAGCGGCACGTGAAAGCGATTACCTCGACTGGAATCGTTTTTACTAATCCTTCGTCCGTAACAAAACGTGTGCGTTGAACGATAAGCGCATATCTACGTGACGGACCGATGGGACCGGTAATTGAATAGGACCGGGCATCAGCCCTTCCTCCCTGCACGTCAAAGGGGTTAGAGGGGAGACTCATAATCGATCGCCAGCTCTCTCCTTCCCTCTCCGTCGTCAGTATACGCGACGTAGGACCGCTCGCTCTCTCGCTCGGTCCCTCTGCCCATCATCCGTCCGGTCGTCCGTTCGTCCATGTGTGTTATCTACGCTAATGTGACATAATCCGTGCGTCTGGCATTGGTCCGTTGATGGTCCGTTCCTTGGTCCTGTGGTCCTGGAGGTCTTGGTCCTCAGCGTTGGTCCTCCGCTCCGTCGTCATCCGTCCGTTCGAGATATGATGGAAGTTGATCGACCGAGAGTTCGCTCGGACGGAAATCGATTGTAGCGGTTCGTTCGTTGTCTGGTCAAAGAAACAGGTGATAAAGCAGGCGAGGTAGAGGAAATGGAGGAGTGGAGGAATGGAAGGGAGGAGAAGAGGAAGAAGAGGAGCAGAATGAACTGAGAAAGGAGGAGGAGGAGGAGGAGAATGAAGAGTAATAAGAGGAAGAAGAGAAGGAAGAGAAAGAAGAAGAGAAGAAGTGGGAAAAAGAAGAACAGCAGAAGGAAGAGAATGACGAGAACGAGGAGAATGAAGAGAAAGAGAAATAGAGGGAGGAGTGGAGGTAGGAGGATCAGAGGGAAGAGATGGGGAGGCAGAAACACAAAGAATGAGAGAAGAGAAAAAGAAGAAGATGAGAAAGAAATGGTAGAAGCAGTAGAAGAAAACAAAGTAGAAGAAGAAGGCCGTTGCAAAGAGAATAGGAAGGGAGAACAAGTAGAAGGAAGTCGGACAAACACAGAATATGAATGAATTCACGGAGAAAGAGGTTAGGACATCACAGGCATGACGAGAGAAAGAGAGGGAAAGAGACAGAGACAGACAGACAGACAGAGATAGAGGTAGAGACACAGAGACCGAGAGAGACACAGAGAGAGAGAGAGAGAGACACGCACAGACTGAGAGAGAGAGAGGCATGAAAGGACAGTAGACAAAGAAAGGAAAGGAGAAATAGAACTAGTCGAGATATACGTTAAGTAAAGAAATAAAGGATATCACAAGCATGACGAGAGAGAGAGAGACACAGAGAGAGAGAGAGAGATACACAGAGAGAGAGACAGAGAGAGAGAGAGACAGACAGACAGAGAGAGGGGGGAGAGAGAAAGAGGGGTAGAGAGAGAATGATTGTGAGAGAACATGTTTGAAGCAGACTATAGACTGGAAGAAAAACGTTGAAATTGAGCTGAGTGGATAGAGCAGAGAGCGAAGACAATTATATGCGTCAATAGACGGAAGAGAAAGAAGAACAGAATCAGAACAGACATTGAAAGAGAAGAAGACACGGCATAATTGGATGAAGAGTGGAGGAGATGATGTCGTATAATTTTTTTTTAACTTCAGTCGATGTATCGAAAAACATGGATTTCCATTGCGATGAGAATAAAACGATGAAATAGGAGCGTTGCCCGTTTGTGGAAAGGAACGAGAGGAAGAAGAGGTGAAAATATTTGATGGTGGAGAGGGAAGAAAGAAGGAGGCTGTCTTTAAAGACGAATTACCCATCCAATTAGACTTATTTTCAGTCAGTCGATTGATAAATCGATTGGCTTAGCTCAGCCTCGCTTGTCCCTTCATCCGTCGTATACCCTTCCGTACCTCCGTCCGATCGTCCTTCTATCCGTCCGTCCAACTGCCCATCCCTCTTTACGCCCTTCTGCCCTTCGGTTCGTCCGTCTTTCTGTCCTTCTTTCCTTTCTTGTGTCCGTCCATCCCTCTGACCATTCCTCTTATTTTCTGCTTTTAGTCCTTCTGTTCATGCTTCAGTCCGTCCGTCTGTCCGTCTGAACCTTCTCGATAGCGCAGGCGACTTAACGTATGAGTCGTAGTAGCTCTTCTCGAACGACGTTCCTTCGACCAGATTGTTTGCTCTTTGGATTATACGTTGGTCTACGGTTCTCGTTCTATGTTTGCTTTTCATAGAAAATGCTGAACATCTGGTCGTCTGCTAGGGAGGGTGTGTCTCTATCCTGCTGTCCATGAAACTTTCCTCCTATTCTCTTGAAGCGCCTTTCCCCTGCTTTTAATAGAAAACTGTCTTTGGTTCATCCATTCCTCATCGTTATCCATCTCTTACAGGTCATCCGCCTGTCAAGGATATCACCGTTCAGTCATCCGTCATTCTAATTCAATGCTCCGTCATTTAATAGTAATCATCATCATCCTAATTATCATAATCGCCAACACCTTTATTTTTCTGCATTATCATCAACATCAACATCTTTACAGACGCCACCCCCTCCATCACCATCATCGTCATTCATTTTCTGCTTCTTCATCATCATCATCATCATCATCATCATCATCAACGTCACATTAAATAAACGTCACGTTAGATTCATTCCTAAATACTTTTAGATCTGCACTGCTCAAACTTTCCGTATTTACTTCTTCGATCTCTTTGATTAGAGTACACGAGTATACGTAGGCTTCCGTACAGGCCAAATTATAGTTGGAAGGAGGTTGTGTGAAATCATATAATTGAGAAAGGATTTAGTTTCAGTGTTGTCCTCTACTCATAATTGGTCAAAATTATAACCAGCCATCATTATAACGTGTCTACCGCGATTTTTTGACGTTGGAAAACCCATTTTGATGGAAAAACTCCTCAAGATTTGCGCCAGGTGTCTATACTAGATATATATATACATGTGGATATATATATATGTATATATATAGCGACAGATACATTCATTAACTTCTTCTATAGGCCTACGTAGATAAATAGTACAGGTTTTATAGCTTAGAGGATGAATATATAGTACATGGGATCTTGGTTGAATACGTATGCATGTATGTATGTGAGGCTGTTGGACGGACTTGTTATGATAGTCAGGTACTTCGTCGGTGGTGGCATGCATGAAATCGTTTGTTCTCTACGCTCCGCTGCCTTTTCTCATTTTCTCGCATCGCTGATACATTTCCCGTTGCTAGGCAAACGAGACAACGGAGAGATGGATGGCTGTTCGACGATCCGTCAGCCGGGGCGCTGCTCGCTTCGCTGGTCCGACTAGGACGGCGTGAAATCTTCAATTAAGCGAACACACGGTCAGACGATGACGAAGCCAGGTCCATCACTGCAAATGCTCGTCTCTGCTGTCTCTGCAGCCGCTGCATCAACCACCAGGAAATTGTTTTTTCATAAGCAGAAGCAGCGGAGGCGGAAGTGGCGCAGCTTAGTTCCAGATGGAAAACAAAGGCCTTTCAGTCGTACGAACACTTCCGCCGGATGTGTTCGCTGTGCTGATCCGAATTACTGTCGATTATTTGCGCAGTTGAAGCCGTTTCGTCCCTCGCCCCTTCGATTGTGAAACGACGCCAAAGGACAGTCCAACGGTCACGCGATGCAACACGATGCACCACACTGGTTCTCTCTGTCTCTCCCTTCCTCTCTCTCCCTTCCTCTCTCTCTTTCCTTCTTTCCTTCTGACTATCAACCTATTTCTCGTCTTTAGTGACTGTCATAAATTACGCTGCAGCGAAATCGTGCGGAATGCGACAGAAATCGCTTCGGTGCACAGTTTATTGTTCGCAGAAGCAACTAATAGAAATTACAATTAGAAATAAATATAGACTCTGATTTCGTTTGCTCCTTGCGTTCCTGCTACAGCATAAATCCCTGTTGAAGCTTATAACATTTGTCGATAATACGAATGCTGTTAACTTACAATGTATGTCTTGAAAACATTTAGAAATGTGGACGTAATTCTTACCTGAAAACAATGTCTTTAAAGCTAACCTCAGTTAGCTCAAGGCATCCGTGGATGGTCGCCATTTGATGCTTAATTATTGTGCTAAGACCCAGTAAGTAATCAGTGAAGTTATGTGCATAGAGAAAAGTATGGAAGCAAGAACGTATTCTTAAGGTGCTCTCATGTAAGTGGTTACCCGAAACCCTTTCCCGCATTACCTCATTGAAGAAGAGAGGAGACAGTAAGTAAGGTAAACATGGATGTAACCATCGAGGGGCCAGACGTGATACCCTGGGTCAGCTCTTAGCACTCTACCGACGGGCTGAATTGGTCTCCCAGTCACACTTATATACAGCACCCGCTCGTCGTTAATGTGTTTTCGCGATTGCGAAAGATAGCATCCATGGATGGTCGACAGCGTGGAAAGCGAAATATGGATAAGGAGAGGCAGCTCGGTTACTTTGCCATTTTCCAAAAAGCCGTAAAATGTCTCTGTTAGAGAGCAGATAGTGGAATGTGGAGAGCAGGGAATAGGAGTCAGACAAAGAGTCGGAAGAGTGGAATCTATGGTACGTCAAACAGCGTCAGATGGATAAGAATTAGAATAAAGATTTTGTAAAGATTCTACAGTTTACTAGAATTAATTATTATGCGCTGCATTGAACAGAGAGAATAACTGTAGTCTGCTATTATTATTTTTAATGAATCGCCCCAATTCCTACATAAACGAATAAGAGCGAATTCGATCGGTGTGTGTTCTTGTTCTTTCAGACTGGATACATAGGTACTCAGTCGTTCTGTATTCTGGTTCTTTCAGTCTGGGTAGGTACTCAGTCGTTCTGTGTTCTGGTTCTTTCAGACTGGGTAGGTACTCAGTCGTTCTGTGTTCTGGTTCTTTCAGACTGGATAGGTACTCTGTCATTCTGCATCTCGCTGTCAACAGCCCCGTTGTCTGTGAGTTTCATTCGTTTTCTCGGTCACCGTGGCTATCGGATCGGAGGCCTCGTCGGAACGTTCATCCTGAGCGTCAGTTGTCTCGGATCCTCCTTCGTACAGAACCTCGAATGGCTCTTCTTCACGCACAGTCTGCTCTACGGCATCGGATCCAGTCTCATCTATATGGCATCGTCACTCGTTATCGGAGAATACTTCAACAAGGAGCACAAGTATCACGTCCTCGCGACCAGTCTACTTCTCTGCGGATATCCCATTGGTGAGCAGGCCAGCAGTTAGCAATACCACAATCATTCAATTCGTAACGAAACTCCGCATTATATTAACTAGTAACGTCATCATTCCATTCAATATCGTCATGAGTCATCATTCCTTATCATAATCATCATTCATAGTCGCCATTGTTTTTCAAAATAAAAACGTATTCAGACTCTACATATACTGAAGCTTCAAAGAGTGAATAAATACGCTGTGAAATGTAATGCATCAAATGTAAGTTACATTTGCCCGATATTTCTACTTATTTAGTATATGCATTTGTTTAATGAGCTGCAGTAATGTTTAATTTCACGCGTGAGTAGATTCAGGTGGTCAAGTAATGTTACTCAGAGAATATTTAGTTCGCCCGTTTGGCTTTGCCTTGGCGTGGGTTAGTTGATCGTCGTATTTATTGTCGTTTTTATTCAGCGTCCATTTGTCTCTCGTTGGGGGCAGAGGCTGTCTCAACCCCACCGTTTGTATAGCCGTCCAATTTCACGCATGACTCAATTCAATTATTTTCAGGTAGCCTGCTGTTCAATCCAATCCACGAATGGCTGATTTCCAGCTTCACTTGGCGCGTGGCATTCCGGGTGACGAGCGTGCTCATTCTGATAACGGGGACCATCTGTTGCTGGAACTTCTCGGCCAAGGAGACCCCGGACATGGAAAGGCTAACGAATGAGGATGACGACTCGATCGGCGGGCGAGACACCAGTTCCCTGGACGCCTTCGCAGACGAGGGCGAGGCATCTCACGTTCCGCGCAGATGCTGCACCTGGCAGGAGGTGCGAAAGCGTCCGGAGATCGTCCTATGGTATCTAGGCAACCTGCTCAGCTATCTCGGCTTCTACATGCCGTTTGTCAACTTGGTGAGGGTCGTCGTCGTTCAATCAAACATACATCACTGTAGCCTGTCTTATTTTTACCCGTTGACAACAGATTGTTCTCCAAAGAAATCTATTTTGTTCCATCGAAATTATTTTAGTTCTGCAGAGCCGATCGTCAACAGACGGCGAGGCAAAATTTCGTTTCTAGTCAAGTCAGATGCCATTTTTAAAGTTCTAATTTCAGACCTTTTTCACACACAATTTTACTGTAAAATTAATTATTAATAGATAAACTTTTATTAATATATCAACTAATAACAATTAAGTTATTTTTATTTGGTCAGCAGGCCGCATGTGTATTTGGAGTTCAAAAGAACATGATGGCTCAAAGCAACCATCTATCATTCCTATTTCTATTTCTTACGTTGACAGACAGGGATTGATTTCACTTAGCCATCCGCTACTTAATGCATCTCATCATGTCCTTTTGGTTCAATCTGCTTACCCTGGTCAGCTGAAAAGTCGTTCTTGCATGCTAATATGGATGTTTCTATGAGTTGCAATGCTGTTACCTGTCATGTCACGGATTATGACTGCTGCGTATGATAGATTGACTGCTATGTCTGCCTATCGTCTCTCCCCGTCCGTCGTTTACCTCACTGTGTATGAAGCGCATGCTAATATTGCTGTCCTGGATGTCATTAGTATGACTGATGTGAAGGCGGTCGGTCATCTCTTGCCTCGCTCCCTCCCTTCCTTTCTCCCTGTCCAGCTCCTGGCAAAGCCAACTTGAGACTTCCTGTCAGATGACTGGATTTCGCCGCACCACGCGCAATCCGGTTGTAGAATACTTGTCCCACTAATAATCCGACGCACAGACGCTAATACACTGCAGCCTTACATGACTAGGGAGACTGGATCTAGATGAAAGGGTCATAACAGCACAGACATAACGGAGGATGACCACCTACGGTGTGCGTGTGTGTGCTTGTGTCGACGTCGGCTTTTCTATCATGTGCGCGTGTATAAGAATCCTATTGTTGCATAATGTCTTTTACAGTAGCTATTGTGATCCTGTTGTTGTGTTTTTAAAGCCTCTGTATAATTCTATTGATGACTAATAGCAGCGTGCGCTATTGCCTTCCAATATATCTGAAATGTCTCGTTTTTTAGGGGTACCGGAATCCTATTTGCGTCGTAAAATTTCTATTCATGCTAGCACTTCTGAGATATCTTCAACTGTCCAAAATAGAGACTAGAGCAGACATACACCTTAACTAATCTTTTGTAATAACTTCTATATCGCCAATGTTATAGCGATCAATACATCAACTGATGGTAGCTATAAATTATAATCATCGTTCAAATCAAAGTCAAGTGATTATACGTCGAAAGAGCGAAGAAAGGAGTCCAAAAAACATGGCAACACCCTAAATGAATTCAGTAAAGATCAGTTTTAGTTGAGGCATGGATATCGGAACAAACTTAACATCGTTTTTTCTAGAAGAGCGTCCCAGAGTCTAGGGTCAGCAACAGAAATGGAGCGCCTACTGAGAACTACGTTTCTTCGCGAAATAGAACTTAACTGAGAAAGTCGGTCGTAGGCTTCAGAAAGGACAATAATTCTGGTTTCTTGACTGCTTCCTCAGAGGAAGGGCATTTGTGATCTGTTTCTTTCCGTAGGCGTCGTACATGCAGAAGAAGGGAATCAAGACTTCATGGGCGTCGTTGGCTCTGACGATGCTCAGCCTGGCCGAATGCCTGACCTACATGATCGCGTCGTTCATGGGTGACTATCTCAAAGACAGACTCGTTTATGTCAATGTCGTGTCATCTGGCGCCTTGGCAACGATCTGCATCGTCTGGCCACTGATCGACGTCACCTACGGACTCATTCTCGTCATCTCGCTAGGTCAGCGCTCTCTCGAGCGTCTTCCTCCTGCATCATCATTATCATCATCAGCAGCAGCAACAACTGCAGTATCAGCAGCCACATCATCAGCATCGACATCAGCATTAGCGTCATCATGATAAATCATTACCACTACCACATTCCTCTTCGTTTTCGTCTCATTATTCTTAATCTACTCTGCCTTGCTCCTCCCTTGTTATCACCATGATCATCATCACCATCAGCATCACCACCATGTTTTTCTCAGTGCTTGTCTCATTTACCTCTGCAGGAGGCTGTCCAAATCCAAACCTTAATCAGGTCAGTTCCATGAGGTCAGTCCGTCAAAACTCTCTGTCTTGACGGACTGACCTCATGGCATTGACCTGATTACGGTTTGGATTTGATGCGCCATTGATTGATGTACCCAGCATTAAATACGGGCGCAATAAAAGTGCTGATTAATAATAATAATAATTGTTATATTCCGTCTTGCTCCCGTGTTGCTTCACTTCTCTATTTTAATTTTCCATCATCCTCGCCAATATTATCGGACTGGTCAAACATAATCCAAGTATCTTTGAACTTTCCAAAAACATCAATGATGAGCTCACTTATATCTCACTGTGTCGCATGCCATGATCTAAAAATCCAAAGTGTGATGTTGTTGGATCTATGCAGCAATGGGAGGATTTCTCGGGTTGAACATCGTCTACACTTACGCTGCGTCGGGAGAGGTCACTCAGCTGCCGATTGATATCGCTTGGTCCTTCACTAACCTCTGGTCAGGCATTGGAATTCTTGTCGGGCCTTTCTTTTCAGGTGAGTGACGACATCTTATAGCAACATAGGCTTTTGACGCCTTTAAGTTTTTTCATGTATTTCATGTCATTTCATATGACGTCTGAAATCCGCTTTCTTTCGGTTTTCTTGTCAATGATTTCATTTCTGGCAGGTTATAGAGACGGCGATATTTGAGTGCTGGGTGTTGTAGATCTTTAATGACATTAATATTATTCATGTTTATACATATATATATATATATATGCATATACACTTGCGCAATTATTATTCAGTTAGTCACTAGCCTTTATTCATTTTGGCCTGAAGATTCTTTTTTGACCGCATCTTTTTTTTAGACCACGGGTTGTCGACCCAATTATTTAACTATGATTTGAGCGTTTTTTTGGATTCTGTCTTTTGTTTCTGTTCCTCAAGACTTTCAGCTATAGTGGTACATCTGTTATCTGTTCTTGTGTCACCAATGCATTAATCACAGTCTAGAGGTCTAATTCTGTTTCTTTCTACACTCTAACGGTTAAACTTTGAACGGCTATTTTTTTATGCCGTCAAAATTCTTACAACCTTTTTATGCGTGAAGTCCGAAATATCATTTTTCACGTAATACTGTCAACGATTATTGGAAGTATACCTCTGCTCTTCGTCTCATTGTTTCTACCGCCGTTCATCTTCCTCCTCTTTCTACTTCTCTTCTTCCTCCTGTGTCTACTTCTCTTCTTCCTCCTGTGTTTACTTCTCTTCTTCCTCCTCTGTCTACTTCTCTTCTTCCTCCTCTGTCTACTTCTCTTCTTCCTCCTCTGTCTACTTCTCTTCTTCCGCCTCTGTCTACTTCTCTTTTCTTGTCACAGCTCCTCGACTGTCATATAAACCTTTTGCTGTTCCATCTACTTTTCCATATTCACCAATTGATTTCTCTGCTCCCCTCGTTCCATTTACATCATCTATCAGCGACTTCTTTAGAATTTCCTGTTTCCCGTGCTTCGCGGGAAACACGCTATAACCTGCATATACTTGGGGCAGCAGAACGCAACGACAGCGGAATTGGCCGCAGAGCACAAGGTTCTATCGCTACATATACAGTTGTATACCTGGACGATCCACACAAGTGAAGCACTTTCTAGCAAAAGAATCTTGCAGTGATTCTTTCCGTGACAAGAAGCCTATGGAATATATCTCGCATGTCCTCTGACTACATGTCGGACAGTGCGTTCAAAAAGAAATCGAGCTATTGCAGCCGGATTCAAATTATATCAATTTTGAATGTCATCTTCATATCATCAATTTATATAAAATCATATTGCATCTTAGAATTTATCTGAAATGGCTCTCTCTAATTTGCGACTTAAAATCAACTTCATCTGCCTCAAAAAGTTCTGAAAATCGCGCAATAATCCCCACCCCTGTGTAGAGATCGCTTTCATTGGCGCTCATCACAGACACGCAATCGATCGTCAGTAAATGTCTTTGTAATTTTTTTTAGGTTCCTGTTTGCTATCTCAATGCAATTAATTTTAGTTCAATATTTGTTTAAAGAGAAGACAAGGCTGTCACAAACTTAGTTTATAATTACATTCATGCAGTACAACTATATATATATATTATATATATATTATATATATATATCCACCATCTGACTGTATGTGTTTTAAGAATAAATTATTCTGCAACGATTATTATTGATCTATGATCAGGCGCAGTGTTCGATCTTCATGATTCCTACACCGAAGTGTTCTTCGTCGTCGGCTGTGTCTACATCGTCGACACGGTCGTCTTCGCCGCCATTCCTCTTATCCAGAACAGACGAGAATCACAGCAAAAGTCCTCATCCTCCTTCGACGATCTCAAAGGCGGAACTCGCTTCGAGACCTTTCGGATCAGTGCCAAGCGGTCCGTCTCCAAGTCGAGCCTGGCGAACGGAGAACCCGAAGCTGGAGTACTCAACGGAGGAGGAGGTGGAGCTGGAACCACAGGTGGAATAGCTACAGGAGTCGGAAGCGTCGTTAGCCCGTATGGTACCATAGCAAACTCCAGCAGGGAACCCGCTCCGGCCGTGACTGGCGCTGAAGCCTACAGCAACATGGCACGACATTCGGTACACGCTGATTAGGACTGGCGTCGTCACTGCAATAATCTGTATAGCAGATGTATTATGATCATTGTAAAATTGTATACAGCGCCAGTGGTTAAATTTATCACCCAGAGGTTTAGGATCTTCACATATTTCAAAATTGACCTAAGTCAGGCTCTGTTACAGATAGAATCGTTATTTGCAATTCGGATAAGCTCATAAAATGTGTGAAACAAGGCGCGTATGGTTGAATTTTGAGGGAAACATGCACCTAGGAAATTTTAGGTGGTAGACCTCATCTATTGGGTGACGGATCTCATGGTTGAGGTTTCGGATCTCAGGTCCGGCGGGATCCGGCTGAATTTGATCACTGAGCAGCGCATTTGCACTAGTTCGTGTACAGTCGCCGCTGCGTACACAGATCAATGTTAGTCTCCCGGTCTCAAATCGTTGGAGATATTGTAGAAAAAACGCTGGAAAATGACTAGACGGATGGCAACAGAGCTATAGTAAATGAGTCATGTGTAGTTGTGAACAAAAGCGCTAGCCATCTAGCCAGCTCACTAATTACTCCTACTGCAGGTGTAGTGGCGCTAAAAAAACGTAGCGGTCGGCATCGCGGATTGAAGCCTGGATACACGGGAGAAAAGCTCAATCACCTATGCTACCCGGTACATGATTATACTGTGACTGGAAAAAACCTTGGAGTAATTAAATTTAAATGGAAATTAGCTTGTCAGATGTGTCTTTAGGACCGCTGTGTAATTTCAAGTCAACATCATGTAGGCTCATTATATCTATTGTATTGTGCTTAGACATGTGTAAAGCGCCTTTAGTCGGGTGAACCGTTCAGAAGCGCTGCCAGTGCGAGAAGCAAGCAGGTTTTGAGTAAAGGGGAAGTATCGGAGACTGTTAGGTAAAATAATAGAGCGAGCGTATGGGGAAATTGGGTTCCAAGGGAGAACTAACTAAAGCCAAATATCGAGACTGAACCATAGCAGTTCTAGTAGGAGAAACCAAGATATCAAGTCTTTTGGACGAATGAAGTGGACGGTGGGATAAAACTGAATGAAGCTGAGAGGTACCACAGCTACGCGTATGTACTGAGCCCTCTGTTTCGACCACCTAACAAACGCCAATGTGGTATAAGATCGCGGCACGCGGTTATGAACTGCCCAGAAAGGACAATACAAGCTAAATTCAACTAGAGTTCTGTGCTAGAATTATAACTGTCTGCCAAAGACAGATCGATGAACACTCTAACAAACTCCATATTGGTCTACTTTCTAGTAAGCCACTATGCAGTATGACGTCTGGTATGCTATTAAATAACAATATGCGAATTTCATCAATCAGATATTTCGGTGTAAGACCTCGCTGAGCCTTGGAGATTAGAATGTGAATTTTATTTTGTATGCGAGCCGGAGATTGAGCCAATGAAGTTCATCGAGCATAAAGGTAGAGATTTCGGATATGCTTAATTAAGAGAGCATAGGGCAATCCACTGTTGTCTCACCTGTGGATTATGGCGTGGCGTTCAGTAATAAGAATGTAATAGGCTATTTAGATAGTGTTTAAGGCTGATATATTGACGGAGGAAATATGAAAACAGGAAATGTACATAGCGGAAGACATACTTCTGTACTGGTTGTTTACAAAGTTAGGTGCTTCAATGCATAGATTTGTTCGCTCGTCTTTAGTCTTTCTGCTTGACTGTGTACATATATCGTGTGTAACGAAGCTAATTTCTCTTTCTTTCTATGGTCATTTGTTTTGTCTTGTTTTAGCTTTAAATTATTCTTGACACTACAATCCAATGTGATGTGGCGTGATACTTAATATGACGAGGAGTTGTTTGAAGGAATACAATTCCAGATTAAGAATGTTCAGATAGCTGTTACACCTATTACCTATGCACATTAACAATACCCATGCAATTACAAGCATCATGAACACTAAAAATTTTCAATTATAGGACCTTTCCCGGATCAAAAACAAAAGTAATAGGTCGGACTATTTTTAAAGTTGATGACAATAGAATTCACTTTGATTTAAATATTTTAGAGCCCACTGAAATTTAAGTATAATTCAATTAATTAAACGCGAATCAAGTAAATCAAAGGTTCAAATATTTACAAAGTCCAATTTCCAAGTCTGCATATTCCAATTTAGACACAATGGGCCAAATATTTGTCTAATGCTGACTTATATAAGCCTAAGATGGCATGTACTGGTCTACGGCCATTATTATTAGTAGCATCTTAATATGTTGGTCTAAATTATTATATAACTAGCTGGTAAGCGGTGAAAATCACAGTTTTGCGCTGCATACTATTGAGATCAAACCTATTTACATACACCAGACTCAACAACAGCACCGGAAGCAGTAAGGTTTGCGCAAACGCGTGTGAATAAGTGAAACGTAGCATCATGAGAGAATGACAGAAGAACAGATACACGCGACTTAGGTAATCATCATTGTTGATGAAAACTAACCACTATCACCATTAATGAACTAATTAGACTAATAAAATCCGGGCGCAGTTCTAAGCAGGAAAAGAGGAGAAAACGGATATGAACATACTAGTTCATATATACATACATACATACATACATGCATACATACATGCGTACGTACAAGTACATTCATACATTCATTCATACATACATACTACGTACATACGTACATACATACATACATACATACATACATACATACATACATACATACATACATACATACATACATACATACATACATACATACATACATACATACATACATACATACATACATACATACATACATACATACATACATACATACATACATACATACATACATACATACATACATACATACATACATACATACATACATACATACATACATACATGCATACATACATGCATGCATACATACATATATACATACATACATACATTCGTATTGTCTGACCGCTAGCTCACTAAGCAAACGTTCCATAATTTTAAAACGATTGAGAATGGCAAGGCAGCTGATCGAAATCCATTCGATGCGTTGAATTGGATGCTATATGACGAAAAATATAGAAAACAATGCGACATGAAAGATGAAGCAGCTTCACAGCTGCTGTTATATAACATTATTAGGGGTAGGGAGTGGACCAAACATTGGGATTTTATGCGTTATATAATATGTGAACGGCCCCTAAGACCTTAGCAACGTTAAATCAGTCAACAGGCGTGGGCTCATCGTCCGTAGTTGTCTGATACCTTTCAGACCTCGTCTCTACACACTCTCTGTTCAGCTTGGCTCAATTATTGAAGACTTGCTCAGCCCCATTCTTCAATGTCAGCTGTCCATTCCCTATGCGGTCTTCCTCGTGTATTTGTTCCATCCATTATTCCAAAAAACCAGCGTTTGATTGATTGATTGACTAGCAAAACGTCGTTGCCACCATAAATGACCGCTAGCAAAATGATTCGCTCTTCTAGTTCTTCGTTACACAACAGCCATAACTGTAACTCAGCCCAGGTATGTCGCTTCAATTGTCAGCACTCTTCGAAATGCGTTGTTCATCTACTCGCTTCAAATTCAAGCTGGTCATCCCTTCGCCACCTTTCCCTTCATCAACGTTAATACCAGCTTCTTCTCTCGTGGCCTTGCGCCCTGGGAGCACATCTGAATAGTTCATCCTCGTGAGGCGCTCTATAAATTTCTGATTACAACACATTACAATACACTAAAGAATAAAATAAGACTCAACTCGCACGTTTTCCTAATATATTATTTTAGTAAGATTAACATCACGCGTCAGCGAATGCGAATCCGGAGTCACACTTTGACTAGCATTCGAAGAAACACATGGTATTCCGTAATTTAGAAATATCCTGTCGTTTTATGACCACAACGGTGAAGCTGCTATAGAGAAACAGAAAGTTTGATAGACTGACGACATTAACAACTCTGTGCAGATGAGATCTCGCTAGGATTGCGCAAAGATGTGAGTTCAGGGTAATCTCTCAACAGAGTTGTTGAATTTTAATGACCGAATCACACTTAACGCCTTTGCAGTTTATTGCCGGATTATACAGAGACACGAAAACATACTTCGTGAAGAAATTAAGCACAGACCAATGCAACGTTCTAAATCGACGCAAGCAATAAAATAAAACAGTGCAATCATTAATTGCTACAAGAGGAATCGATGAAGATAAGCAACACAGAACCTAATGGCAACTTGCTCATACATATTAGTGAGCACCACACATTAAGAATATTGTATCAGACGTTACTACAGTCTGCATTTTGTGACAAAATCTCGGAGTGGAAACAACAGCTTCTCAAGAAATTCTCCAGCTCAAGTCTACCTCCATGGAGCGTAAGTAGCAATGTATTCTTGTAGCACTAGTTCATTTTCAATTTTTGCATCTCACATTTTCCTCAAGCATTACGTCACCTAAACTTATCTTTTATGGTAAGCGGCATTCAGTTGCTTAAAAATATATCCCATAGCTCTATAAGGCGTCTTTTTATGTTCAATACTAATGACAACCAAAACATCTGACTAACAATTTTATTAGGAGTGTTATATGGCTTGGCCTATGTTTCGTATTTGTCCAAATACATCTTTATAGCAAATATTGTAGAGATGCAAAACCTGAATGTTGTCCCACATCTCCCCATTCCTACTCTTCATGCTACTACTCTTCATCTTCCTCTTCTTCCTTTTCCTCCCCAACCTCCTCGTGACACCGCCGCCATCATTACTACCACGGCAAAACAGCTGATCATCTGCGGAAAAATTGTACTTAGACCCCTTGACGTGTAACATTTATAAACATCTTTGCTCCATGGGTCTGAAATAATTAACTGAAACTCAGCTCAGGTTTTATCGTCTGCTGCTGATGGCCACTGTCTTCTCTGTCGCCTTTTTGTGTGTCTGTCTGTCTCTTTGTATTCATGTCGCCGTTTTTGTCTTTGGCTTCAATTGTTTGCTTCTTCGTTACCTATCTGTCTGTCATCTTCAATATGTCTGTTTGTCTAAATTGTTGCTTTCTATCTATCTATATTCTGTATTTTTTACTTTCGCCAATCTTTCCTGTGATATGCTTCTACCTTTTCCCAATTCTTTAAACTACTGTCCTTCGCGATCCCGCCTTCTCTGTTTCTCCAGGTTGGCCTGACTTCACTCTATTCGCGGGAATTAAGTTAGTTGGCTATTTTCTTTTCCTCTTCACCGGACCCTGTTTTCTGCACCTTCTCTTACTTTTCTATAGGCCTATGTTGTTGAAGCGACATCATTCTGTTTCCTCCAGTCTGAGCAACGCAATTGACGTCTGCTTATCGGTGTGATGTCTAACAGGACACAACGGAGAAGGGCGAGTTCTCTCGCTCCCAGAACAACCATTAATCTCTCTTCAACCTAATCGGATGTCCAACCGGTCGACCACATAAACATCGTCATTACCACCAACACTACAACCATAACAACCACTTTCACAAGAGACTATGGCTGCCGGAATGGAGCTGTAACAGTCGATGATGAGCAAGACAGCGTCGAAGTGGCAGAAGTGGAAGGCGGGAACCAAGTGGCAGGAGCTGAGGACAGCGTTGGGGGCCGACTGCAAGGGCTGGCTCGTCTTTCTCGCTGTCCTCGTCTTCACCGTCGTTCGTAGTGGACTCACCTATAGCTTCGGAATGTTCATCGTCGAACTGGAGTCGCTATACCATCGCCCAATGGCCGAACTCAGTGAGAACATTCCCTCCATACACATACCATCTTTTGCCTCATCTAAAGTTATGTACCGGTAACTTGAAACATCAGTGATGATAAGCAGACTCATAATATTATCCTCTCTGACAACATAGTAGTTATAATTCTTTTCCATGTTATGGATAAGACTTAAAATTACGATTTTGTCAGAACTGATTGCTGTGAACAAAGAGGAACATATTGTTTTTATTAATTTGTAATGCAACTCAGCATTTCCTATAGAAACACAGATGAGTAATTCGATCGATGGTCAATAATAATGATAATAATAATAATAATAATAAAAATAATAATAATAATAATAGTAATAATAACAACAATAGTAAAGACAATTCATATACCGCTACAAGGGCGCCTCACAAACAATTTGTTCTCGTTCTTTCAGACTGGACAGGTAGTCATTCTGTGTTCTGGTTCTTTCAGACTGGATAGGTACTCAGTCGTTCGGTGTTCTCGTTCTTTCAGACTAGATAGGTACTCAGTCGTTCTGTGTTCTGGTTCTTTCAGGCTGGATAGGTACTCTGTCATTCTGCATCTCGCTGTCAACAGCCCCGTTGTCTGTGAGTTTCATTCGTTTTCTCGGTCACCGTGGCTATCGGATCGGAGGCCTCGTCGGAACGTTCATCCTGAGCGTCAGTTGTCTCGGATCCTCCTTCGTACAGAACCTCGAATGGCTCTTCTTCACGCACAGCCTGCTCTACGGCATCGGATCCAGTCTCATCTGTATGGCATCGTCGCTCGTCATCGGAGAATACTTCAACAAGGAGCACAAGTACCACGTTCTCGCGACCAGTCTACTCCTCTGCGGATATCCCATCGGTGAGCACAGGCCAGCAGTCAGCAATACCACCACCACCATCATTAAATTCGTATTGAAACGCTGCATTAACTAGTAACGTCAGCATTCATTGTCGTCATGAGTCATCATTCATTATCAGCCTCATCACAATAATCCATCGTTCATAGTTGCTATTGTTCTTCAAAACAAAACAAAACGTATTTAGAAACACAATATTCCGTAAAACAGTCGTGATTCACAAACTCCATCAACCTGAAAGACTAGATTTTCATCATCATCGCCATCATCGACATTATAAATTTATTATTATTCCGATAGGTCTTCGCATTGATCAGTCACCGAATATCGGTGACCATACAGTCTCTCCGACAACTCCTCGTCATAAGCTATAGGGCTTTCTGTCACAAAAAACGCACTTCTCAAGTTATTGGTCGTTGGTCGCTTAGAATGATATTGCGATTCAGAATCGTAATTCAGTGAGGGGGTCATTAGAGGTCGTTTTTGTTCATGAAATGGCTGACGAATGAGGATGACGACTCGATTGGCGGGCGAGACACCAGTTCCCTGGACGCCTTCGCAGACGAGGGCGAGGTATCTCACGTTCCGCGCAGATGCTGCACCTGGCAGAAGGTGCGAAAGCGTCCGGAGATCGTCCTATGGTATCTAGGCAACCTGCTCGACTATATCGGCTTCTACATGCCGTTTGTCAACTTGGTGAGGGTCGTCGTCGTTCAATCAATCGTATATCACTGTAGCCTGTCTTATTTTACCCGTTGACAACAGATTGTTCTCCGAAGACATCTATTTTGATCCATCGAAATTGTTCTAGTTCTGCTGAGCCTATCGTAAACTGATGGCGTGACAACATTTCGCTTCAATTCAAGTGACCCAGTTAGCGACATCGGTACGAGCGCAGGCAGGCCGCGTCTCGGGCTCCTCTCTGCGAAAGAGAGCATGCGGATGGCGGTTCGCATCCCGGTGCCGGTGAAGTACACCGGTTTATTTCGGAAATTTAAAAATCTCGGGTTAGTATGTATACGGTCCTTGCACGGGGAGCTTCCGTTCATAGCCTGTTCTTATCCTTACTTTGAGAAAATTCTCAAGTCTGTCATCAAAGATTGTGAGTAGAAATATGCACTTCATCCTAAGAATAAGCATTGCGTCAGTTAAACTTGTCTATTATGGATAACGAAATTCAGGTGCTGTTTGAATGTGCTTCCCAAGGTTTAACTTAGGAACTTGCAAAGTTCTGGTGTTCGATTTGAAACTAATTGGACGGCAGTATGCAATTCGATTCGAAGTGACAACATCATTAGAGAAAAATTGGCTAATAATTCAATTATTAGTCGTTGATGTTCTTTGTTGTAAAATAAAAATATCTCATGTTTACAGCGCATGGATTGGTTGTTGAATTTCTTTGTTCAACGCGGCAGGCGACGACATTATTTTAGGCTATAGGCCTATCGTAGGGGCTGCGATTGCCGCAAAACTTTGATTTTTGAAGTAACAAGATTTTTTTACTTTTATGTTGTTTAGGCCCAAGGGACTTCGTGAATTAGGAACTGTGAAGTGTATTGTAACATAAATCTTAGAAATTTCCCGGCCCCCACAAAAAGTGACGTAAGGGGCTTTTATTCGCCGGTGGGGTTTCGTCATTAAGTGGGCTGCGTAACAAAATAGTGGACCAATTGTTGATTTTGATTTGTCTAAATATTTATATTATTTTAAACTTTAATTATGCTAATTAGCTAAATTATTTGTTTTACTGGTTTGAAACTGCGGGAATGTTATTTGTCGTAGGCCTATACATTCATTTACTAATGCGTTGATTTGGCTACTGTAGACTGTAAATTCGCTTTAGACTGAAAAGTTGTGATTCGCAGGTCCCTAGTTTTACTAGGCATCCATTTTATGTTCACTGTTAATAATAACTGAACAGATTTATGACAGAGATAACAGATAGCCTAACCATTCAGTCGTTGGCACCGAGTTTGGAGTTGCGAGAATTGATATGGAGGTAACAAACTAGCGCTGCCTCAGAAGATTTTAAATAAGATTATCTGTAATTGTTAGCAGGAGTCAGTTGTGACGCAAATATCACCTATTCAGAATAATGTCTCGTCTTCAGCAATATCTATATAGGGCCTACTATACTGGAAACCATCAGAACATGAACTATCTGGTAGCCATCCAAGTTCAGTGTTCATCAACAGGAGACCATTTTGTCTAATTACTACAAATACAATGTTGCTGTCTGGTCGCATGTCACAATGTCGTTAACATGTGTTTCAGATGAAAGTCATTCTCATCACGATTCTCTGTCTCTTTCTGTCAGAATCGTTCGGCGCTAAAGTAAAGAACGAACCAAGCAAACCAACAGAAACCAGCAAAGCGAAAGACAACAGTTAACCTCCGACCAAAGACGGGTAGGTCCAATCGATTGACGAACCACTTTCGCTTACAAAGTCTTTCTCAGTTTCATTACAAACTACACTGTGTTCCGAAATAAAGGGACCCCTAAGGATAATTTGAAAATGAATAGTAAATATTCGTCGACTGTTTAAAATTTCAAACCGTTTTAATCCGGACATGATTATCCATAAATTTATAATTCATGAACATCCTAGTTAAGAAGGCGCGTCGGAGTGACGTCTTTTGATTACAAAGTTAATGCCTGAGAGGAATTTTATCAGCTGGTCATTGGTACTGCCATTGACCAATGGCGTACGCGTCTTGAAGATCGTGCTGAGGCTGAAGGCAACCACTTTGAACACACCTTGTAGCCTAATTTTATTCAAATACAATAATACGTTTGAACTAAATTTATGGCGGTTTATCGACAACATTTAATGACAGATTAAAATTCTGCAGATATATTTTTGAAGAAATTGACGTCATGATGACGTCATTACTGGATGGCGGGAGCTATCATATTTATTGCTAGATAAATAAGCTTATGTCATGGCTAAGAAGAACAGCTTTGAGAAATAAAATCCGTTCGGAATCAGTGTTGACACGCCGAAGCGCCATTATAGATCTATTAATTGCCTAAAATTACAAAAGTTGTATTCAGCAAAGCATTCATTAACACAGTCATATAATAAACCGTCATTCCATCCATCGACCCACGACCTTCGAACCCATCCAGTCAGCCATCCATCCATCAATCCATCTGTCCATCCGTACATAAATACTGGATATCTGTAATATCTTATAATAAATAACGATTCTTCAAGAAACGAGGTGTTGATAAATACTTAATTATGCGAAAATGACGCAGGGTAACAACCAAGGGCGCTCTGTGAGGACGTTAATAACATAGAGTGCGATGCAAAGGGTTGACGTATCCGTCTATTTCTATCCATCCATTCATCAACGATTTAAGGCGATGGTAATACTATTCATTCGTTAATTCATTTAAATGTTTTCTGTTGTCGCATAGACTTTGTAATATTGTACTAGGAATACTGAACAACCAGAGCCCTATCATGGCTTCTTATATCCCGCTTTGTGCGATTTGCGCTGTCTTCAATCCAACCAAAGATCTGTCGCTGTGCTTAAAAAATGACGAGATGCTTAAAGTTCTCAATGGGATAAAGGAAGGATGCAAGACAGATCACAATATCTGCCCAAATCCGCAAAAGATGGTGGTTCCTGACTCGATTCCTGATTCGCTCTTGGATCCGATCCCGTAAATAATTCTCTGTGTTACTTAGTTTACATCATAATCGTAAGTAATTCTATGTCTTACTTAGTTTACATCATAATCGTAAGTAATTCTATGTCTTACTTAGTTTACATCATAATCGTAAGTAATTCTATGTCTTACTTAGTTTACATCATAATCGTAAGTAATTCTATGTCTTACTTAGTTTACATCATAATTGTAAGTAATTCTATGTCTTACTTAGTTTACATCATAATCGTAAGTAATTATTCTCTGTCTTACTTAGCCCTCATCATCGCCGTAAGTAAAGATCTGGCTTACTTATAGCATCCATTCCCATTCAATTATCCATTTTATTCATTCAACCACCCGTTTCCACCCACCAGAAAACCGTGCATCTGTCCGTCTATACACCCATCCACCCACCCACCCATCCGTACACCCATCCGTCCACCCACCCATCATCTGTAAGCCTACATTCGTCCATCCATAATAATTTGTGCACAATACCACACTTCAGCGGTTTCATTCGTCCACTCGTCAATTTCGCCATCCGACCATCCATCAATCAATCGCCTTTTTGTTGTTGCATAGTATATAGCCTATTTAGCTAGGATTTCTGAATACCTGCCACCATGTACACGACGTACTACACGTCCCTATCAGTCGCTCAGTTCTAGGACCTATATGCTTGTGGCGTCTGATATTCGTCACAAAGACTTCAAGCCTCAAATCAAATAGACGAATGACCTTGAATGTGTCTAATGTCTGTAGAATATTGATAAGTTGATGTGAGGGGTAATATATAGGCTGAAATGTCCCTATAATCAATTTGTACCATAATGACACTTTAACTAGACATTGTACAATCAGTTGCGTAATAAATGTGAATTATATATAATATGTTATATTTATGGGACCTTGCTTTGGGGGAGCTACCAAGGAACATGACCAATAAATATCCAATTAATTTTTGCTTGCCGATTATAAAACAGTTAAAAACACAATTTTTAAATGTGTTTTTCACTTAAAATCAGACAGATCGCAAGCCGATTTTAATCGGTGCATAAAAAAATAATTTTAAACGGGTGATGATCTCATAGTGGCAATTCCTGAGCCGATATGAGTCAATTCTTGTGAGCTCTTCAGAATCGAAACGCCACTATCCGAAGTTGAACTGAAATGAGTCTAATTTAGAGCTTAACAGAGAAGCTGCTTTCTTCTCAAGATAGCGATGTCAATGAAAATTTAAACCTGTTAGATACCTGGCCGTTTACAATGAACCAGGTTCACCTGCATTAGACAACCTGTACGTATGCTCCACTCACCTATTTCCATCCGTTCATCCATCCATTCACGTATCAATCCAGCCACCCTTCCACCAACCCAACAACTCATTCATCCATCAATCCATCCATGAATCCACCCACTCATCCCTCTATCCTTCCACAGTAACAAATTCATTTAGCCACCCACCCTTCCACCAATTCACCCATTCACCTCTACACCAATTCACTCATTCACCCATCCATCCATCAATCGAACTACCCTTCCTCTAACCTACCAACTCACCAACCGATTCATCCATCAGTCCATCTATTCATCGCTCCATCCATCCATAATAATAACTTCATTTAGCCAGCCATCCATCCACCAATTCATCTATTCATCCATCCACCAATCTATCCATACATTCACATAAATAAATCCCTCTATCATTTGTTCTAACTTGTGTTCTTCGTAGATCTTCTTCTGACGAACCGTTTGATCGCGAAGCCACGAATGCTAAGTGCATCGTCTGTTTTTATCGTGGCTCGAACCAACGCTCTGATACAGCGCCTGCTCGATTCCAAAGATCTCGTACACTATGAGAGATTCATGCACGCCTGCGCACGAAATTTCTTCATGTGCTTGCGTACGTAGTCGAAAGCGTTAGCAACACTGAAGCCATGCCGGAATCATTTACAGACGGACCAGTCCTTTCCATGCTGTATTTTGTCTCCACTACATTCATCCCTGATAATGAGTAGCCTACTCAAGCACAAGCGCAGTTCTCGTACTTACCTTTACGTTACCTCAAGTAGGCCTAGGCCCTACTAGGTTTTTGTCTATTGACTCCTCTAAAGGATTTTAAGGATCGAAATAGGCTTAATCTCTTTATAATGTATTTTTATCTCTTTTCGGTGAATAAATATTGAGGTAACTGGAGTCAAAGACGAGACTTTGTTAGGTAAACGTCGATATTACGAGAATTTGCATTGCATTTTGATATCATTTGCATAACATATTAGAAGCAAATTAAATGAAAACAAGGAACAGTAATTGAGAATAATTTAATGCATTTTCACCTCACATGGACAATAATCAAACTCATCAGTTGGGAATTATTCAATTGGGAATTATTCTGTATTATTTCCTTGAGACAGCAAATGTCTCTGTTGCAACAGAAATCCCATCAGCGCAAGGTAATCACTTCTGAAGATTTTTTGAATTTCATAGCTAATGGAAATCTGAGAAACGAGTCGTGTTTTCCTTACATCGTATACGATGCACGGATGAAATCAATGCACTAATAGAGAAAATAAATGCACGAATAGAATCATTATTTAGTCTACATAAATCATTAAGTATCACATCAATCAATGTACCACGTAATTCGTATCGTTGGCCTGCTAGAGCACCTTGCGACTTTTCCACAATTTAAGGCGATAGAGAATGGCAATGCGGATGATTGTAATCCATTGGATGCGTTGATCTGGATGCGATAGGATGAAGAAAATGACGAAACTGGATATATGCAGGTAAAGATGACGAATATGCCTAGTGATGCGAAACCTATGACTGTAGTCAATAAATGTACAGCAGTCTCTTCATCCTTATCTTCTTCATCTTCCACTGATTCACGATGGAGACGCGCCTCCCTCTGAAACAGCAACAATAACACCATAACATTATAGTATGTGACGAAGAGGAAGAAGATGAAGAGGAAGAAGTGGGGAGGAAGAAGAAGACGAAGAAAAGGAGGAAATAGAGAAAGACAAATAGGAGAAAGGGGAGAGCAGGAGAATGTAGAGGAAGAAGAAGATAAGGAGGAAGAAGACGAAATAGAAGAAGAATAAGAAGAAGAGATTAGGAAGAAGAAGAAGAAGAGGAAGAGGATGAGGCAGAAGAAGAAGAAGTGTAGGAAGAGGAAGAAGTCGAAGAATGTGAAGAAAAACAAGAAGAAGTATAATAAGAGTACGATGTAGAAGAAGAAAAGTTAGCGACTTCATTTTCATCTTCCCACCGAGAGTTCACGGTCGGTGTATTCATAATGACTGAGTTGTCCAAATGGCGCAGATGGAGCAGAAATCTCAACACAAATGTTAGCCATCGCTCGATGACTGCTAGACGGCCGCATACCCGCAACTAAGCATGTGCCTTAACGACAGACCGTGTGACGCGTCCCCCATCTGGTTGAGCATTAGCCATGTATGGCGAGTTTTTCATTTGCATATTCAACCCATCGACAGTACATAGCTCGTTTAGTCACAGGTTTAAGTGGTGCAATAGACGTCCTATCTGTAAGTTATTTCTTGTCACATCGTCCACTACGCCCAACATCACAAATGATCTGAATAAAAAACACGATGGTTTATTCTGTGTCCAGCCTACTGTGAGAATATTGGCCTTAGTGCTGTTTTGCTCCGCATACATGTATCTCTGAGGCACAGTAACTAATTGCTTAGGAACGCCAATAATGATAAGTTATGAAGAGAATAAAATTAGACCGCATCTTTACAAGAAAAAGCAATAATGCTAACTTAAATTATGAATAGATTTCTACTTCAAGACTGTGGACTATAAATGCATTAATCACAGTTGTGCCTAGTTTTAAAATCTAGACGAGGAACGGGTTATGCTCAGCTGGTGTAACTACTTTACAGATGACCGAGTATTACAGGATCGATTACTCTGCCAACTATTCTATTCAACAACTACTGACCCAAATTCCGCAATTTGCCCTCAAACTTTGGTGTCTCCTGCAATTCGATAACAATCTGTCCTCAGTTACTCTGTAGGCCGCCTTTCAAGCTCACACTCGGCGGTCAGCTTGAATTATGCGAATGACGAAAATGTCATTCTATCGTGCGTTCAGCTGTGAGTAGGCCTAATCGTTACCATTCAATGCACTGAATGATCGTAGCGCAGTGCAAATGCTGTGAACCTTGCAGTTTCCGCATGCGGCCATTCCTGCACAGAAGGTGAACAGGACTGCATGTATGGACAGGATATCGTGCTCCCAGACTTAATTGGTCTCGTTGTCTAACGCAACAGGTGTCGTCGTGCTTGGTCGTTCGGTCTCTTTGCAAACACAGAGCCAATCTAGAGTGGAGCAGCAAGGAGTTTGGCACCATTATCCTGCTCGCTGCTGCTGAAGCTGGTGTTGTCACAGGTGCTTACTGGCACTCAAGGTAAATCTGGCAAAACTATCCATGACAGTGTCTGGTAATACAATATAACCATTATACTCCCACAGTCAGACGATTTCGTGACCAAACGATTAGGGCTCTTCAAATGTTGATCTTCCGATAATGCAATTCAATTATTGACGCTGGATTTAATATACGTAATCAAAGATTTAGTGTAATCTGTCGAATTCTGTTGCGCCAGTGTCTGGACGACAATCAGCGACTTATTTATGTTGAGCAGTAAGGTAGAAAGCTATAGACATTCTTTCCATCCTATTTAACTTGACAATCAGACCAACATTTAGGCCTACAACTACTGGTACCGCTGGGTGGAACACCTAATCAGGCGCTACAAAGACCATAATCAAACAGCACCTTTGAAATTTTAATAAACGCTATAAGCCTACATTTGCAGAAATTTATGTGCCTACATGTAGGCGTATGCAAACACAACTGCAAACACACATACATTAATACGTGCATAGGCACCCAACTCTGTAACGAAATAATGCAATGACTGGAGTATTCTCGACTGAAGGACTAGGTTATATATCTATATCTATATATGTATATATATATATATGTATATATGTTACGTGTAGTATGCAACCCTTGAAAAATTTCCCAAAATTAAATATGCAAGATTAGGTCAGCATAATAATCATATAGTTTTTGGACTTCGCACACAGCAATGTGCGATTCAAAATGCGACGCACTCTGTTTACATAGCTGTTGCCAATGTATATCATTATTATTATTATTATTTTATCTCATCTGCCTGTTTACACGTGGTTGTCATAGACACCGAGTCAATTGGCATGGCCACCGAGTCAAGTTATCTCGTTGAGATAGCAATCACCTACACTGATGTAGACCTACATTATAGTCCGCATGACAGACCAGGAAGATCTCAAAACTTATGACTTGGCAGACAAGCTTCGGTATTCTCACAAAATTCTCTCAATAACTTTTAGAGGAATGAACATAAGTTGTTTAGAGTTTGAAAGATGTCTTTAAGCCGTTCTTGTGGCTTTCTCTTCATATATTCTAAGTCAAAGCGTTTGTACGGAAACAATTCCAGATGTGAGGGCTGTCCTGTATAAGAGTTGAGCTTACTGATTGGCTTTCAGCATAACAACATCGCATTATTATAACAACAAACGCCTCCCATTATCAATATAGGAGCACAATAATCACTGTCATTAATCAGATAACTTCGTGTACAGTCATTGAAAATGTCTGGAGAATGGTTAACATGGCTATCAGCCTATCTATGTTCCGATGGCAGTTCAGTACTTGCCTATTGGTCGATAAAATTTGTCTGGGCAGAGAGTTTTCAACAATTCAGTTTCCTTCTCAAGAAAAAAAACTGATTGAAATAAAGCTGTGAGCGCGGGTTTGTAGATTCTGCTAATTGGTCGTTTATTTCTGTATAATGACTGCCTTATTTGCGGTAGAGGCCTAACTATATTTCGCGCAGTTCAGATATATATGTTTCACCGACATCCAGTCACGTGATCATTCATATATTCATTCATTAATTCGTTTATTAATTACTTAATTTGTTAGGGAGACATACAGTGTAGGCTAGTCTATGGTCTATTTAAATTGATTGTGTAAAGGTCGTTTAATATCAACTCGCTATGGTAATTAAAACAATACAAGCGATTATCTACAGCATTACATGCAGGCCACAAACACTGCGAAGTAAAGAAGCACTTAGGTTACTTATTAACACCTTAATGCTTTGATTGTAGACTAGGTTACCGACCCCACGCGATCATCCGCCACATTTTCGTTGGACTAGTCATCGTAATAGCCTATCTCCTCGTTTTGGCATCTATAGTCCGTAGCCAACAACTGTCTAGGAATAGTGCCTGGTTTATACAATGATTGCTGATAGAAAACGTTGGTACGGCAATGAGGCAGTTGACCTCTGATATGGACATAATTCTTCGTGAAATGGCACTAAACCTCAGTTAGAGATGAAATAAATCGTCCGATAGGTGCTTCTGAACCGGTCTGTAGGACATTGTTTTCTGATAACGCCATAGCAACGTCTCTGCTAAGCAAACTGATTAGCCTGTGGTCTACGCCTGCAGGCCAATCTTCTTCTGAATTGGCTATACATAGCATGCTTAGCCTAGCACATCTCTTCACAACTATGCGTACATTTGTATCTGTATGAAATCATTAGCATATTATAACCGATTCCTCGGAAGCTTGTCGAAACTTGTCGTGCTTTCGAATCTAATTAATATTCTTGGAATAGTTTTACGTGTAGGCCTATATGCGGCCTTGATTGAAGTCCTTGATCACGAGACTTGATTTGTTACTTATTTGAATTAATTTTGTTGTGTGCATTTAATATCGTTGCCATAGATACCGTTGGATTAGGCGTAATATAACCTCTCCTCCGCTTTCATTATCCGCTATTACTTTCCATTCATGACTAAAAACCGAACTCTTCAGTGTGTCCTATCTAGATTCTACTCCTGTGCCACCACATGACCATCCTCATCATCGACCACCGTAGCACCATGCTGCCTCCTCGGCTTGACTCCCTGGATTTCGACCCGGCACCGAAAGAAAACGAGAGGGTTGGTTATTGCGGACTTGATTTGGCATAGCGCCGGTGAATAAGTTGGTCTCCCTGACTTGGCTTTTGTGGGCGCTGAGAAATTTTCGAGGATTTACATTACATTACATTAATCATAATCGTAAGCTCTAAATTTCTGAAGTGCCACTTGATAGCCAACCGCGGACATCAGCTTATTCACGAGCACCGTATCTGAACGCCATCGATTTGAGCCTTTGATGTTGCAATTTCGCTATACAGACTATCCATTGGGAGTTGACGCCATGAATTACTTGTCCCCAGCTGCTCTGGTCATGTACTATTTGTACGCTATGACAATCTCCAGTTCTTCAGTAACTCGGGCGTTTGTACTAAAAACGCAAGCATCGCCTAGCAACTCCGAATTTCGCCGGATCTGAATTATAAACTCTCTGAAAACAATGTCCTGCAGACGCCTTTACTAAAGCACAATTAACTGCTTACAAGAAGATTACGCTCCCCGTTTGCTTTGACTCCTACATGTACCTCTGTACTAGCTGACTCTCTCTTGTCAGTTGTCACCCAATGCTGCACTCTCGGATTTCCGATGAGGCTGTGTCTTACTGTCTCTGATGCGCATTATTCCTCTCCTCTCCACTGTCAGCTATTGTGTCTCGTTTTCAATGGAGATTCACTCTTACACCAACAACCCCCAACTTACTCTACATCTACTTTGACGCAGTGAGGTTTCATGTACTATGCCAAATTACGATACTCCTCGCGTGTACTGATGACCTCGAGTACGCAGTCTCAATGACTCAATCAATCCAAATGTAATTAGCACTCTTTCACCCTTTCAAGATTGGTACTTCGTGACGCTCTGAGTCCGCCTATGCTCTTCGAGCTTATAACCGTCACGAAACTGAGCTCATCTGTTTTCACCGTTCCTGCTTAGACTCCTATAGTCACCTGCGTGTTCCTTTACTTTCTCATCTTTACGCTTGCTATTCTCTACTGCTCGGAATCTTGCATTAAACCCCAACTAGTCCACAACTCCTTGTACAAGCATTGTCAAATTTCAGTCGCATTGTATTGGAGAGACAGAGAGAGAGAGAGAGAGACAGACAGACAGACAGATAGACGGACAAACAGACAGACAGACAGAGACAAACAGAGAGATACAGAGAGAGATAGGGTAGAAGAGACTGGAAACGTGCAGAGACGAAGTAGAGTGGCATTGAAAGACAGAAGAACAACCGTGCAGCAAATAAACTAAAGCCCTTAAAATATAAAGTCCTGTGTAATAATAATTTCTTCTATTTGAAATTGTAAGTTTGTTCACCTTTTTTGGCGTGATCTCCGTGTTCACCATCTCCTGTAAATAATGTTACAGTGTTACAGTGATAAACTTCATTACTAATGGAAATATAATCATGACAACAATAAGTGGGGGTTACCAACCTGCACATCTGCAGCTGTTTAGCTACGTGTATACATAATAATTGCATCTTTATGTTCAGCCTAGTCTCAGACTTTAGGTCTGAGTGACGTCAATTATACGTCATGATATACGAAGAGAGAGCGCTAAGGCAATGAGTCAGGCGGTGAGACCAAGACACATACGCGATGATAATTAGAGGAGGCATGAGACAGACAAATAAGCATATTTGCAAGGAAATGGATATACGTGGCAGCAGATAATCAGACGTACGCAGTCGGATCAATTGGCATACTACGGACATTATAAGTTCACACAGGGTGGTAAGGACAAATAGAGACAGACAATTAGGCAGACAGACGGACAAACACAGAACACGAAACAGCTTCTTACGAGACTCGTTGCTGCTAGACTCTCTCCCCTCCTTTCTCCGTCTCTGTTTAGTTGCAGTTAATCGACACTGAGTGGTAACATTAGCGTCGCCCTCCTTTATTGTCCAGGCATGGGACTGGCCCTGTCAGGGTGCAAACAGTGGTGGAATTTACCTGTCTCTGCGCTTCACTTGATTAACTAATTCGAGATACTTTTTAGCGATAAGGATGTGCCATCTGATGCACTGGAATGTCTTTCACTTTCAAGAAAGCATTTAGGATATTTCAGGTTCTTTACTACTTTGCACATTGATTCTGACCATTATAAGTTCGCAGTCAGAAAAGACAGGTATAGGCCTACACAGTGCTCAGCACGACTACATCATCGTTCAGGTGTTCTGTTCCTGAATTTGTTGAGTGCCTATGCAAGTATTCTGATACCATGTCGAGCATCGAGTATAACTGTATAGACAGTCAGCATGTGTAATACCACGTGTGCACGTTCCTAGGAGACACCTGTCGTTTTTTAGGATTCATTCACCTAACGAGTCATTCTATATTTATCAACTCCCTTAATTACTCTTTCATCGGAAAGACGGAGATGTTTTAGGTGATAGAGGCACGACTCACGACAGACTCTAAAAGTCTATGAAGGCGAAAGGCTTTTGTCAGTGCGTGTCTATAAGTGTATGGTCAATCAAAACGCTCGCTCATAATTATAATCATGCACACGCTGTCTCGTGACCGAGCACAGTTATTGTGGGTAATGTCACCAGACATTTCTGTACAGCTACTAGAATATATATAATGCCTTAGAGCTGAGTGTACTTTGATTAGGCATTGTGTGTATGTCTTTATGCGGAGGGATTTGTCTGTCAATCGAGTCCTAGCCAGGGTGGGATGGTTAATTTTACAGACAGCTTAATAGCACTCAGGCGACTGCTGCTATAAAACACGTATATTAGTGAACCGACTGAATTTCCACCCCTATACGCCGAGACCAAAGAAATGAAGTCACAAATGCGTCAAACACAAAGCTGCCCTTGTAGTTTGGCTTAAAGAAAATGTGTGTCTGCTAGCGCTGCAATCAAAGTGTCCACTGTCATCAGACAATACTTCGCTCGGTGAACTCAACGACGATATTAGGGCCTATGCGTCCATCAGTTGGTAACAACGGAAGCGCTGAACAATGGGAGCGAGTATAACTTTGCTTCTGCCCTCAGTCAACATGAAGACAGGCGAACCATCACTACTGACAAGTAAGGTTCAGTGCAACAGTCACTTGCCCTCCAGCTTCATTGGTCATTAGCATTAGGATCTATAATAGTCACCTATGTATATAATCTGCTTATTTATAGTGTGCCATTGCGTCAAAGATAAGATTAGAGCAACTCATTGCATATAATTATGATATAGGCGTGCAGCTTTACAGAACGAATGCTGTAAACATCGAATAATAACTACAATTTGTCGGACAGCTTGATTTACTTCATATGAATCGAAGTCAATGCCTTGCATTAGTTGAATATATGAATTTTCGTAGGCCTACATTATTGCATTTACGTAAGATACCGTTTACGTAAGATACCGTTTGTAGTTTGGCCTGTCATTGAGGTCAGTGTTGAGGGAAGCCGAATTAAGTCTATGATTTATTTCTGGCTAGGCCTATTTAGGCCAATAAACATGTTTAAAATGAGAGGTTCCGATTGGCTCAAAATATAAAAGGAAAGTCTTGTTCAGGCCTAAAGCAACCCCTGGGCTTCTCAAAGCCAGTGGAAAGGATCGAGACCTAACTTCATTTGAAATCCGAGTCATAGAATAATAATTGATGTGAACTCATTGCCTACATAAATAGATAAAAGACTATTCGGATTATAGTGGTGACCTACTACCGTAACGCTTCCGAGTTTTGCAAATATGAAAATGATCTACAAAAAACTGAATCTGATTCGATTAATAGCGAAAATGAGGCAACAGAAACCCAATATTTAGGCCTACATATTCTCAACAGTTAATGGGGACAGGTTGGAGGTTGCTGAATTTGTGGCAAATGAGTTTCAAGTTATAAACACACTGATCATGCTGATGCTGATGATGATGATGATGACGATGATGATTATGATGATGGTGATAAGGATGACTACGATGTTGCTAATAAATCTGATGATCAGGGAAATAAGTATGATGAGTGTAGAAAAGTTGTGACCTACCTGCGGCTCCCTCTCCCTCTTCAGCGTTCTTCGGCGCCTGTTCGTTCGTGTCCGTCGTCCCCGTGTTTTTGCTACTGTTGCAGCCCATTCTCGTAGTCTGTATGGTCAGCTCTCTTTCTGGTCGAAATCGCCTCTTCTTTCTTCTTCTTCCGCTTCAAAGAGACTCAGAATGATGCAATTCAGACTGTTACAGACTCTATTCAATCGGTAAGTTAGTCGGTCAGTCAATGCGCCTCTCTACGTCTTCCTTATGTGTGCTAATATATATAACCAAGAGCGTCTATAGTTACGAGCCGTGTTTGGCTTATATAGGCAACTTACGGTTTATCTCTTCTTACCTGGCAACTTGATATGCCAGCTAGTTTATTATCGGGTCTGTTATGTACGCGACCTTATCAGGAGGAAGGGTGAGGAGGAGGAGGAGGCGGAAAGGGAGGGGAGGAAATGTCGAAGTCGTCTGTTTACTTGGAGATCGATGGTTAGCAACGGACTCTGCGCTCAGCTTTCGGGTCTCAGTCTGCGGAACACGGAATCTGAAAATATATCATGCTACGCTCTTCTCTGTGCGAATATACGTTCCTTCGTGCCTGTGTTTGTCTGCCTATGTTTGTACGTCATAATAATTATGCTACGGAGTGCTCACTAATATGCGTATGTAGGCGATTAGTTATAGGCAAAGGTGCGTGGGTCTATAGGTACAACTTATAATTATACATGCATGTAGCGATAGAGGAGGAAATAGGAAGAAAGAGAATAGAGAGGAGGGGTGGAAAAAGAGACAGAGAGAAAACAGAGGGAAAGTGGCGAGGCCTATGGATACGTGCTCTGAGTACCTGCATGTCGCTCTTGACCAGGGATCACAGAGTAACCACAGGAAAATCATTTGCTATGGAAACAGTCTCATTTGAATATATAGTATTTTAAATACACAGCCATCATCAGCCATGCAGTCTCCTAGGGCTCAAGATTGACAAAATATCACACGTCATTTAAGCACACGAATACACAGAGCAGAACACATAGGGTCCCTATTAGCCTCTAGGTCTACATCGAATCGTAAGCTACACATTTATAAAGCGCCATCAGTAGCTAAGCAGGGCATCAGATCACACACAAATAGACACACCTAAACGCAACACACGCGCGCGCACACGCACATCGACGACCATATGCATGTTATCTCGTCACCAAACTGTCCATACTAAAGATGTTATGACACACAGTTATTTGCCTATTTATTGCATAGAAAGTTAGACAACCCAGCGAACAATGATAATGTAAAACGTTGGAGTGGACTATCAAGCATTAATGTCTTACATTAAGTAAGAGCTTGAAAGTTAAATACCGATGGAAATTCGAATACGATAAAAATTTATTAACACATAATTCCAACAAAAATTGCGCTTTGTGGCTCAAACGAATCACTGACGGTTCATCTTCAGCGCATATATCTGCGTAGTTATTTCTGATGAACGGAAGAAGTATTATTTGAGCATGCAGTGTGTACGAGGCTGTTATGCTGTAGGCGTAGCGTTGTGACTGTTTTAGGGGCCCAGTGAGAACCGTTAAACCAATTTCTGCTGACGTCCACGACATTTATTGTCACAATATTTAGGATGTTGGATCCACCCAACAAATCACGAATCACGCCAGATAGATTATGCGGTGATTTATGAAGGTGATCGCCGATCGCTACAGTAGAGGACTCAGGGCTATAAATGGTGGACCCAATGCTCATAGTCCTATGAAACAAAAGTAATACCATAGGCCTATATAGTCGCCTGACGATGGACAGTGCAGGGCCTATAATTGCACGGATGTAGGACCTATAACGAGAAGCTGTGGTAGCACAAGAAGAATTGTGAGGGTTTCACGCTATTTGTATTTTTATCAGTTGTTAGTACTATTTAATGAATCGTATCGCGGCATAGATGGTTACTGGATACTGGATAGAATTTTACTATTTCTTACGCTTTAGGCCTAATACCAAATGAATCGCATTTACTTGAATAATAAAAGTCAAATCTAACTTCGATTAATCGATAAAAGACATTTATGAAAGATATATATATTCAGCAACAGCCCTAGAAAGAATACTAGGCCTATATGAAATATGTAAAGATAATAGTTTAATGTTTGCGGCTTATAGGCTACATGTGTGGCCTATCATAGCCAGATACAAGAAAACTTGGCATAGTTTGTTCAGGTCTGTAGTGTTCGGCCCGTAAATTTTTCTTTGAGTGAATATTTCTAAAATTCTCAATTATTATCGAATGATAATATAGAGGTAGAAATTTGTCAAGCGGAATCTTAGACACCTCTGGCCTCCCTCCTCGTATAAAGGGCTGCGATCGCGGTAGTTAGACCTATACGCTCTATGTGTAGGCCTGTATATACGCCTTGAGACAGAAGCGCTTTAATTACAAGAGACTGACTAATCACTCTATTAATCAGCTGTTGCTATTACATGCGGTTCACTGAAGTGGGTCAATTTGAAGATCTTACACCAACATGAGTGGCTACACTTAAACTTACAAGTATAATAAAAACTTGTGTGGGGGTCTACGTGTAGGTTTATTTGCCTTCACATGGATCAAAATCCATGCTGTGACTATTTTGCATGACAACCGTTATTGTCTACAGACTGATACCGTGTGTTCGTAACACTGTACGTCTGTTTACCATCACGACTAGATAGAGAGGTTTATGGCATACGGCTGTATTCGTTTGTAAAATATGGGTAAATAAGTATTTGCTTTATTGAACAGCCTGCAAACATCAGATAGGGGGCAATGAGCATTCAAAGAACCACATAATAATTTATTAGATATAACGAAACAGACGTATGCGGAACTGTGAGAAAGTAAAGAGGTAGTATAGGCAATAGGAATAGAAGCATAAAATTTTGCTGGGCCTATACATTCGGGTGATTAAGCCACACTGGATTGTAATGTATAAGACCAGCGAACTCCACGTGAAAAGCCAAGCCAAGGATATCCTCAGAAGGGAGCATGTTAAAGTCACCCGCTAAGATGATAAAGGTTCTTAACTGGTGAGCGAACAAACCTGGGAAAAATCTGTTGTAGGCTTATAATTATTAGTAATCTGCATGCATATTCGTGATTATACAAAAAACTAAAAAGCACTATAGGGTCTATTTAACTATATTAATGTGCTTGCTGCTTATAGGCCTAAGGGCTTAGGGTTACCTAGGAATTGCAATTTTCGGAGCTACTACAGACGTTTAAAAGATTCTATATTGCTCTATAGGCTTATAGGTTTACATCCTGAACTGTATAGTCTACTACAAACAGTGGTAGATTGACAATCAAGTCCTTGTTTCCAAGTCATTTGTCAATAAATTATGTCCAAATTAAGTGTCGCCATATGAGTGATTGAGACTTTCAAAAGTCATCAAGTAGTTGACCTTGGCTGCACAATTGCCACACTGTAGCCTAGGCCCTATAGCTCTGCATCGTTAAGCTAATACTTTTGTTGATCTGAGTTTCAGCTCAACGTGTCTACATAAGTGGTTGGTCCATTCTAAAGTCAATGGCGCCTGCATGCCCCAACGAACTCAATAGACGTATATATGTCTGCTTTTTGGCTAACAATAAGTTCTAAATGTGCAAAATATAAAAAAGTTCAAGGATTTATGGACGCAAATTGTTAGTGACTCTATATGGGTATACACTCTACAGCTTGAGCCTCTGCGTGTAAGCCCCTAATTATGTCAATGCAAAGATAATGACATGACATGATGAAAGTTTAGCAGTATGACAGCGTAATCGTAATCTCCAAATTTCTAAAGCGCCATGAAAATCCAATCGTATGGTGCCAGCTTATTGACGACCGCTGCGTCACATCATTGTCAAAAGGGTTGTGCATTGGAGATCAAGGTCAGGTTGCCAGAGATCGAGTTCAAAGTAGTTGCGTTTGTCGATCAGCATTGACACTGTAAATATTCACGGTTTATAGAGTAGTCGATGTATCGTAGCGTTAGATAAAAAAACAAGGAAATCGTTACAATTATGATAAATTTTTGTTGTTGATGGTGATTATGATTATGATGTTGTTGATGCTGCTGCTGCTGATGATGATTGTCCTAACATGTTAATCGAGACTTCCTGACCGACATTCGCGTCAGAGGGACCAGTTAAAGGTTGGCCTCGTATCAGATTGAGAGATCTTCGGTAATAAAAGGCAAAGCCGAGGGCTATACTCCATTGACGGACAACATCTAACTGGCCTTTGCGAATTGCGACAAAACAAGGAGATAATTACAAGTATGATACATTTTTGTTGCTGTCGATGATGCATGATGATGATGACGACGACGATGATGATAATGACGATTATCATTATTATTTTTATTATTATTATTATTATTATTAGGCCTTTTCCCATAAGGCGAGAATCACGATTTATTGATCGACCCTCGCATGAGAGAGTCCAGTTTATCCGCTGGACTCGCTGGAGCCATTTCAAATCAAGCTCGGACTCTATCGCAATAGCCAGGATTCTTTGTTCATTCCGGTGATAGCTAGGTTCGAATCTGGAGAGGTCAAATCGAGGAATGTTAGAGCACCTCAGTCAGGCTCAGTGCGTGAAGACACCAGTTCGTAGGCATACATATGTATATAGGCCTATCGATGGCTGCTTGATTAAGCTATATAAAAAGCTTTCTCTATGTTCAACATGTAGGCCTACGCACATTCACCAGGCACTGCCTTCTCAGTGATAGGACCCTCGATTTTGAATGGCCTCCCTTTGACGCTCCGCTCCCTCGAGTCCCTTTCTAGAACCCATAGCTCTCAAGCATTCCTCTCTCATTTAACATGATCTAAGACGACTTTATTTGGTCGTGCTGGGGTTGGAAGCGTCACTGAGTATAGTCATCTTGAAGAGGCGCTATACATAAATTCTCTGAATGAATGAATGAATGAATGAATGAATGAATGAATTAGTTAACGAATTAAGGATTAGGCTACACTCTTGGGCGAGCATGGACCATTTTCTGCGCATCGGCTATCTTGGTCGATTTATTTACTACAGCGTAGGCCTACGTCATTTATTCGACGAATGTTTTGGCAACTCTTATAGCTCAATCAGACTTTCCAATGCTTTGTTTTATTGTTCTAACAGTCGTTGATGACATTTAACATCATGACGTAGTCTAGAGCAGATAGCGCCCCTTGGATAGATTTTAGAAGAGGCGCTATATCAAGACATGGCAAGTTCACTGGTTGATTGATTGGTTGGTTGATTGATGATTGATTGACCTACACGGCAGCACGGGTGGGCCTTAGGCCTAAATGAGCGACCATTCAAACGAACAGCGGCCGGTGCAAGGGGCCGTCCATAAATGACGTCACGCACTTAGGGGGGAGGGGGGTCTGACATTTGATGTGTGACGAGGGGGGAGGGGGTATGAGTAATGTGACGTCACATTAAAAAAATAATTTTTGATAAATTTATAAAAACGTCCTTTAATATTTTTTAAAGCAATATAAATTTTTTGATTCCATATGACTTGTACTGTCCGTCAATACAATCCGTGCCTGGCGACAGGATTTGCAAAAAAGGTCACACATACTTCGCGTCGTTAGTCATGCTGCGCAACCACTCTGCAACTCACAAGCAGGAATCAATTATTCCACCAAAACGCATTAGGCCACAGAGAGTAGCTGCACGTCGGCAACGTGAACTAATGGTTATACTCGCGAGAGAAGAAAATGGAGAGAGTGTGGATTGGATGGAGGAAGAAGATCTTGAGCTGAATGGAATATCTATACCACAGGATGAACAGATCTGTGCTACCCCAATTTATTCCATTAAGGAGCATTTTGCTTCCCCATGGGAAAATGGAGAAGCATAAAATTAATTGTGAGCAATCATAAAATAATAATTTGTTATGATTCAACCAGAACTTCAGAACTTTTCATCCTGCTGTGGAAAAAAACTATAAGTCGTTCTACCGCAAAGTTTCAATATTGCTATACATAATTACTACTATTAATTCTATAGGTTACTTCTTTTGATAAGAAAATAAAAGAATAAAAATTATTCTGAACATTGCATTTTTTAGCATTAATAGACGATGAGTCTACGATTATTTTTAAATGATTTTTTATGCTAAGTTCAGCAATGTTTAAAAAAGTTAATTATTAATTTTTATGTTTTATTTGAAATTAAATTAAGTGGTTTTTTTCTGAGGGGGGTCAGAGCATTGTGACGTCATATTTGAGGGGGGTCAGACTTTTTGTGACGAAGTGTGACAAGGGGGAGGGGGGGGGGGTAAAAAATCAGCCAATTTCGCGTGACGTCATTTATAGACGGCCCCCAAGAGACTTTACAAGGTCAATTAATTAAGAAATATGCAGGTTCAAAGTCATATGATAGTTGAATTAAATTGTGCAGAGGCATAGGCCTACATTTGTTGGTTCCTATAATATTTTAAAGCAGATTGTTGCCGCCTAGTAGGCTAACCATACATGTAGATAGGGAATTAGGAGGGGAATGACTAAGCCAGTCATCTATACCTGAAAATCTTTAAACCGGTTCTGAAAGATTTGACGACTAAATAGAAGTTCCTCAGAGAAAACCTGCACGCTATGGATCTTACTCAACTTCTGCAGGACGGCATTCGTCTGTACAATGGACAGACAGACAGACAGACAGACAGACACACAGACAGACACACAGACAGACAGACACACAGACAGACAGACACACAGACAGACAGACAGACGTACAGACCTAATTAAGTTTTTGTGACTCAAAATTGTTAAAGCGCCGCTCAAAATCAGCGGTGCTCCCGACCCAAGTTGGTGGAAAGTAGAAAGGTCTTCAAACGCCTCCGAAACTATGCGGAGGAATCAGAGCTAGCAGCTCCACCTGGAGGAAGAGGGAGACTTCTTATTTCCACCTAGTCATTCCAACTGGAGGGACCCACATAAACAAAGCTCCTTGTTTGGGGCAATTAGCCATAATGCAACAAAAGTTAAAACGCATAACATTTTTCAGGCTTTTAGCCTAAGGAAGACACAATTCCTCCTCCTTTTGTTGAACGTCTGGCAACCCTACCTAAATCAAGGAATGACCTAAATCGGTCCTATTTACACGATACATTATTTAGTAAGGTTAGAGTAATATGGCGATACCTAAGCGATTTAGGGCGGTGTTAATTGTTGCCAAATTTACGGATTATTGAGTAGACATGATTGTAAGCAAGTCAACGTGTTTATCAGTAAATTTAAGTGTCACTATTTTAGTACTGTGTGCGTATTTCGATCCTTTAATTGCAGCTGTCACTCGAAGGCTAAGACTAGACAACCTAAACCCAGAAGTTTACGTGTTTTCTTCTGCCAGGTACATTGCTTATCGCTCATTCTTGTTTTCAATGAAACAGTGAATGTAAAATTGGAGAATTAGCTATAAATCATTTTTCAAATGACCAAAGAAATTTAAATTTGTGTGAATCTGACTGTCGATATGTGTCTTGTTTTAAATTCTTTACGTAAAGTAGATGAGTCAGATTTGATGTTTGGCAGCCCTAGTGAATGTCAGAACATTTTAATCCGTCTAAATAAAACCAAGCGGCGGTGATGCAAGCAAAAAAGTATCACTGCTGTAGTTTTAAATATGTATGGATGGTTGAGTGATTTTTCATGTTAGAACACCAATAGACGTTTCTAGTGTTTCTAGTGCACCGTTTTACCCTAAATAGTTCATTACATTGTGATGCTCTGCTGAGAGTTGTTTGGCAGCACTAGATCTATCAGGTGACTTGAAAAATGTATTTTACTTTTCATACATTTAACATTGTGTATTTTTAACCTGTGCTGGTTTACTATGTTGACAGATTTTTTTAAGCTAAGCTAGCATTACCACTTATGTGCTGTCATTTTATTAATTTTAGTTAATATATCGTTGATAAATAATGTTATTAACAGATAATAGCTTCTTTGGGGATAGATTTAAATGTTCAATGTACACCATGTTATTGTGGATAGGAGTCAAAACCCAAGACCCAGTCATGAAAGGCGAGTAGGTCATAGGTGGTAGATTTCCTTGGTGTGATCAACTTCTGTAAAAGATGCCCTGGTTTATTAGAACAGCTGTGAGGAGACGGCATGAACCTGCCAGCAGAGCAAGTCAAAGTGTATCCCGACAGGGTCATCCCATGTACAATGGATTGGAGCCTGTAGTTATCCTGCTGATGAGCAAAACCCCACCATGCTGGACTGGCATACAACAGGAATGCCACAGCTGTCATAAAGGTTTGGACCCTTGGGGTCCTGAGCAATTAGGATGCATTGTGCATGAATTATCTATCGTTGCAGCATATTCAGGTATATACACTTAATGACAGCCTTAATGACAAACCAGTTGGCTCATGGTACCTGTATAGACACAAAATTTGGTGCCTATTGCATGTATATTGGTAATGGAGTGATCATCATCAGCAGCAGTAGTTTCTGACACTAGCCAGTTGTCAGCAATGGTTAAAACTATATTGTCTCAATCGTCCTCGTTCATTTGTTAAGTACTGTGGTCCTCTCAGCGTTAATCTGATCAATCAATCAACAACCATGGTAGGTGTCTGATACCTTTCTGGTCACATCTCTCCACATGTCTCCACATGTCTCTACATGTAATCCAAGTGATGTTATTTCCTCATTTATATTGTCTATCCAACATTGTCTTGGCATTTGTTTCCTTTCCTTTAAAACTTCCACGTTGTTTGTTTATTTGAGGTTGGTGAGCGTCTACGTAACCGTACCATTGAAGTCTTTGCCGAATGACTAGCAGAGTTGTGTCGATACCTAATTACTGTCATTCAATCATCGTATCTTTTGTGTTGCTTTGAAATAACTGTAGTTTTCCACAGCCAGAGTTGAGCAGGTGACAGGGCAATTAGTTGATGATGTTTTTATCTAGGTTTCTAGGATTGATGATATGATAGGTGACTCTTTGCAAGATTTTACGCATATGTTTTGCCTATGATCTGATATAATTGGCAATTTCTATTATTATAGCTTGGGAGATGACATTCGTCTGTGGCCATCTGTTGGAAATGGTCACATTGCAACTGTTGTTCATGGCTCATACATCCTAATGAATGGGTTGTACAATGGTGAGACAATTCGATCACACAGGGCTTCTATTCCATCCCCACTGAGAGTTATTGTAACTTCTTCCAATGCAGGAACAGCATTCAACAGGACATACCGCCTTGACACCAGGACAGGTGAGCATCGCTTGACAGATTGACATTAAGTTGCATTGATTCCTAAATTATATGTTGCCTTCATGTTCTTAGAGTCTACTACCTTGACCATTACGTTGCACTGCATTTCTTTACACTATGTGTTAATTACTGTGAGTGTAAAGTATGAGACTAAAACTAATTACACAGCTCATTCATTTTTGTCATAAGTTATTATTTTATTGTTTTGTTTGTTCTCTAGGAAGTTACGAGCATTTAGCTTCGGCTTTTGCTTCTTTAATTCCTACACAATTATTTAAATGTCACAGACGATTTTCCTGAACTTGCCATTATGTAATGTATTAGTATTGAAATACATTTGACATTACTGCAGATCCTGGGTTAAAATACATAGTTAGTTTTATGCTTAAATTGTAGGGACCTACGAAGAACTGCTGTTAGCTGACGATTGTTCACTTGTTCTACGTTGGTATGCTCACCGGGTGATTCATTCTCTTCTTGTGTTTGAGATCAAAATCAACAGACTTTCAGCTGAAACTGACTTCAAAGATGATATCAGGATATTTCTAAATGTTACACAGTTTGGTTCATCTAAAGATATCACATTTACAAAACGCCCTATCAAGTTTGTCAATGTTAGGTAAGCTGATGCTCATGTGTAACTGATTGCTCAGTTTGTGTAGTGTTTTTTATAAATCTGTCTTCAATTCTTTGTCAACCTTGTGTGACCAGGGTACTTCGAGTTTAGTGGAGATGATTATGCAACAGCAGATAAAATATGTTTAAGTGGCCTTGTGTGGTTCGCTTAGAAGTGCTATTGAATATTTTTAATGGTCTTGCATCACATTAAAGTATCTGTTGAGTTGTGGTCCTCAGTAATGTATTACGTTAAACATTTCTGGATTAGGTGATTGTTATATCACCACTTGACTCATCTTATTTGTTACAACAGACATGTGTGCTGCAAAATTTCACTCATCCATACAAACTTGAGCATCTTGAAAGAAGTTTTTTTCAGCTGTATCAAGTATTGAATTGTGTGAGGTTGAGTTGTAACGATATTTTATTATGTTTCGATTAAGTCTTTGAATTTCAAGGAAGTTCATTCAGTACTGCATGAATATGAGATCTACTGGTATGTTATTAGTCATCTGTTATACATATTTCTCTCAAACAATCATAACTTATATAGCACTCTTCACAACACCTACTCAGAGGCACTCCCAACTCAGGCCAAGGAGCAATAGGTAGTCTTTAATAGCTAATGGAACTGAAATCAGGAGAAGTGGAATGGCTAAGAGAAGCCAATTCCATGTTGACGAACTGACAACGGAGAAGGATCGGTATGATATTATGGCAGAACCTCAAGTCACCACAGACTGACGTATTATTCTCTCGTATTATTATTTTTTATTATATTGGTTGTATTATAATTACACATAGGCCTATTGATAATATTCGTGTGTAATCATATCATATGCGTATCCTCGATTCCTCCACCGTTTGCACCCTGGCAATGCTAGTCCCAAACCTACATAAAGGAGGAGGGCGACGCTTATCATCTTTGTTATGGCACAGTGTCGTTAAACTGCCAAAAGATGTGTATCCTCGATTGTGTGTTAGTAGTGGGGGGTAAGCTGCTTGAAAAATAAGTGGTTTATCATTTGCAGTTATATGTATGGTGAGACACTTCACCCAGAGACCATCTGGTCTGGGAATCAGTCCGTTCATGTGATCTATGATAGAATTCCTCAGATCCTAACTCTGCCTGGTGGACAGGAGTGGCAGAGCTGGACATTCCTGGCATCGATACACTCTACACGACAAGTTGCAGTGAAAGCTTATAGCAGAGGTGAGCAGAGGCTGATTGTGACAATGTTGTATGTGTACAATACTTTACAGTTTTAGGCTCTGAGGTAAGGATAATATGGGTTCAGACCTTGGCATAGCTTTAGCAAAACATACATGTAATTATAGGTGGAGTATGGATCCAGTGATATAGCACAATATATATACACAATATATATATAATATATATATATATATGATTATATATATATATTATTGCCAGCTCAGGACTAAGTATTAGTGAGATATATTCATGTATTTTCTTAAATGAATTGTGAAAATGGTGGGTTACATGTGCATTACAGTTACCTGAATATTAGTAGTGATATTTACCTGTAGTTCAGTGGCAAAGTTGTTGTTCAGTGACATCCTGTGTTGCATGTTATGGAGAGGTCGATAAGCACAGGCGAAGTGCACAGGTGTAGACGCACCTAGAATGTCCTATTTTTGCAAACGGTGTAGATCTGTATCTGAACAGATCTGTATCTGAACAGATCTGTCTCTGAACAGATCTGTATCTGAACAGATCTGTATCTTATTATTAACAGATCTGTCTCTAATCACATTTGCACGTACAGCTTTCTTGTAGATTCAGCTAAATATAATCAAAGATGATGATTGTGAGTTTGGTTGAACTGTCTGAAAGAGTAGTTGAGGCATGGCATTTGAAGATAAGATAAAGATAAAGAGCAGTACCTGATTATTATTATTATTTCTATTTTTCTTGTTCTATGTTCACCTGTTCCTAGGATCTGAAGCAAAAGATTCAAGTCGTCTCTATGACTGGCATATTAGAAGTTGGCTGGATGTGTGGCAGCATGGACGTATTGATGTTGATGGTAATCTGACAGTAGCAAGGGCTTTGGCTGGCAGCCTCTATGGTATCTTCATCTCTCTGCCTCAAAAGGAAGACCCACTTCAACCATTTATTGGTCTTAGTCCATGTGGCCTTTCATGGGGAGATGAGGAGGTGCAGTGGTTTTAAGCTCTTTTTTCTTGCTTGTTTGTATCTTGCAAATATACATTTTTTGTAGCACCACATATGGCCTGGTCTTACGTTATCAATGCAATTTCAATGAAAACTAACACAGGTGAAATGATTTGTTGCAAGCAAACATTTATATAGTATCTTTCATGGGTACAAAGGTTTGTGGACATAACCAATTAAATCATCATTATCATCCACATGGTTGAGTCCACAAGGGGACAGCTCGTCTTAATGTTGCATTTTGGTACAGATTAATAAATACATTTTATTATTTTATTCAGAATATCTTTTCCAGCATTCCAAGCAACCTTGAACATTATGATTCGCAAATGTCTTAATAACATAAGATTTCTATTAGATTATAATAGATTTGTTTCTTGCAATTAAGTCTTATTTTGGTCACGTCTTCTGGGATCAAGAGACGTGGATGTATCCTCCAATTTTGTTGCTTCATTCAAACTTTGGCCGTTTGTTGCTGAAAACTCGTGTTCGTACAATGGCCAGTGCTGTGCAGAATGCCAATAAAACTGGTTACCAAGGACTACGGTATCCATGGGAAAGTGCTTTGACAGGTACATTGCAATGTTTAACTGTGGAGAAACATTGTTAATGATTATCTAGCTTCCTGGAAATTGTTTGGGTACATTTGCCACTGTCTCCAAACATTTGCCACTGTCTCCAAACATTTGCAAATGAATGTGCCGAAGATTTTACGCTGCCTGCAGCCCACAGTCATACCAGCACCAATGACACTATTTGGTGCTGGTGTGAGCAGTACTTGATTATTGACCAGCCTTGTATGAAGTTCCTTGGTACCCCAACACTGTGTGTGACTGCTTTTTTCTTTTATCATCATTTTTTAAACTGTAGGATTGCAATGTTATCTTTTAGTAACTAGTCAGTCTCATCTGTCCACATTTGGATGCAGTTTGAAATCTGATAGTATAACACAGTAAATTTATTTGATCTAATCTTGCCACTTTCTGTGTATAAAAATTATGAGTTCTGGTCCACTGAGCATACTCTGCTTGCTGAGTGTCCTAACGTTTTCTACTTCTGTAAGTAGCTAGTCCTGCTTTCTGGTTGCCACATTTAACACGTTGACCGCTATGGACGTGTATGCACGTCCCATATTTAGATACAAAGTTGAGCGGTCATTTAGATACAAAGTATTTAGATATAAAATTCAGCAGTCATTTAGATACGAAGTATTTAGATACAAAGTTCAGCGGTCATTTAGATACGAAGTATTTAGATGCAGAGTTCAGCGGTCATTTAGATACGAAGTGTTTAGATGCTGAGTTCAGCAGTCAAAGTGTAAAGAGTTTGTCCAGAAGAAGTCAGTGCTCTGCTACCTCTCTGTTGAATGTTAATGTCATCGTAATTTTTTTGTGCAGTCTTTTTCAGCTTTCACTTTTGCCATGTTGCCTTGTATACCAATTTCTGTTGTTTTGTCATCTTCCTTTTGTTACCATGATGCCTTTTATGGTTCCTTTTTGTTCCTGTATTATCTTGCATTGTTACCATCTGTTCAACTCTTCTGTATTGTCTCATTTGCTTTTGCTATTTCCACTGTTATTTATGCTACATTGACCCTGCCTTGATGACGTGTTCTAAATACCCTTGTACTTTGTACTTGACGCTGAGTGGTGGCTACCTATGAATTATTGACAGGTGTGGAGACAAGCGAGAGCAAGACATGTGCTGATGAGGAGGTTCACATCAGTGGCGACATAGCATTCGCAATAATGCAATACCTTTGGGCATCTGGTAATGCCACCATGTTTACTAAAGATGCTTTTGGTATCATTATTATTGGAGTTGGAGATTTTTGGATCAGTCGATCTCAATATAATTCCACGCGTCAGCTCTATGACATCGCTGGTATGTTTTCATATTATTTTTATATTTTTACATTCCATATTTAATAATCATTTATGTCTCTCTTCTGTTGACTTCTGAGACAGAATAGACTCAATCTTCATTTTACATTTGCACACGTTACTCTAGACGACTGACAGATGGAAGAACTTCAGCACATCCATGGATTTACCTATTGGTTGCTCAACGAGTGATTGCTGACACTCCAATACTAACTGTTTTTTTTATTGAAATTTGATCTATATTCATATGTGTAGGTGTGATGCCACCGGATGAATATGCAGAAAATGTGAGTAATTCTGCCTTCACTAACATGGTAGCCATTCGTTCATTGGAATCAGCTGCTTTGGTGGCACTCTACCTTGGTTTCGTTAACCACACGATCTACGATTACTACGCACGTCACATATTCATTCCATTTGACAAGGAATTACTTTATCACCCGGAATACGAAGGCTACAGGACTGGTGTGTTACCCGATTTACATGTTTTTAATTTGAATTGTGAGTTGCATTGTCTTTTGAACTCGTGTTTAAATTAAATTAGCTTCAATTTATAAATCAGTTGAGAAAGTTCAGTTCAGTTTAGTGAGTAATGTTATTCTTGTCACCTTGGTCAATGCACGCTTTTATTATATAGCAAACAATTTGTTGGCAAACTTGTTGTACCCTTCTTATCCGATAGTTGATTCGTGTGTACTGCACCTGGCTTGTTTATTCCGGCTGTGCTTTTCGGTTTGGCTTTCTGTTATGCTTTTCAGCAGAACCTTTTCTATCACATCAAGCTGTTGTCCCTATAGAGTTCAAACTGATATGAAGCTATACACTTCATGTGCTGTAGTGTTCCTCTTGAAGCTATACACTTTATGTGCTGTAGTGTTCCTCTTGAAGCTATACACTTTTATGTGCTGTAGTGTTCCTCTTTCCTGTGTCACACATGCACACAATGTACCCCATTAGTTAATGGCTGCCAATTTCTAATTTCATTATCATAGAGTTGCCCTCTTGTCTAAACTTAGACTGCTTCAGCCAGAATAAAGCATGTATAAAGACCAAGCTGAGAAGTGATTTACTTTCCATACCTAATATATGCATTAAGACAGTCCCTGATATACAGTGCTTATGTGCCACCAAATGTATAGAATTTACAGTGGTGCGATATAAATATGATAAAAATCAGAAGCTGCTAAGAACAGATTGTCTAGAAACAAGTAACTGCAGTTGGAGCATCTGCTTGAAGCAAATGAGCTTTGAAGTGGTTGTTAATGTTGCTGTGTTTTATGTTACAGGGACAACAGTGAAGCAGGCAGATGTTATTCTCTTGGGATTTCCATTCATGTGGCCCATGCCAGATTCTGTACGTCTCAAGGACTTAGAAGTTTACGAAAAGGTTCGATTATTATTAATTTACATGAATAAACTGAGAACGGTCAAGTGAACAGCTGCTGTCAAAGAATGTATTGCCTGGAGCAAGATGTTTTTTGTTGCTGGAAGAAGGGAAGGAATAAAAAAATGGTGAAAATTTCCGATTTTTGTTGGATGAATGATTGATGTAACACAAATAATATTTTAAAATTGTGGGATCAATTGTTGTTTTGGCTTATCCTTCTGCAATGTTTCAGAAATTCTTCTGACACTAAAACGTCCAGACAGTTTACAGATAGATGCAAATTTCTTGATCTCTTGATTGTTTTTTTACCTCACCGAATAAGTGGCTTTCCAGTAGGTTGAGACTTGTAAAAGTTCAGCAGTCATGGCAGAACATAGTATGTAGACCTAGTCTTACTCACATATTTCTGACACATAATGGCATTTAATCAATAAAGTCAAGTAAATCTGGTTATTGTGTGGTATATGTCAAGACTTTTCCGATTGTAGGTGACGTCATTTGAGGGTCCTGCAATGAGCGACAGCATGTACACTATTGGTTGGCTTGAGCAAAAGCGCTTCGACAAAGGCGTCAATAGTTTCAACAGGATGTTTGATCACATAGCAGGGAATTTTCAAGTATGTATATATGTATATTTTTGAAAGTATATATATATGTTACAGGCAACATATATAAATATTTAAAAACTTCATTATCTTATTGAATTGCAGCCCATTCGATGTGTTTGGTTTTTATTAGTTAAGCATGTGACCACTGTACTATTTCATGAATGCAAGCACCCAAACAATATCATATTTCAGAATAAATAAATTTCAGAATAAATATAATGTTGGTTCTGCTAGTTTCGTTAAGCTGGTATTACCTCGGAGGTAATGGTGGCTGGAAAAAATTGTAATGTATATTCATTAAATCGAGTGGTAAGCAAACTGACATTATCACATTTGTGAAATGAAAAAAGTAATAAAAAATATTTATGTAATAAAAATTTGTCTTAACTAGAATTTAAAATCCATGTGAATTGGAATTTGAACCTATGATGTGCATTTCAATCACAAAGTTAAGTTTCTCTCTGTAGATTTGGACGGAATCAAAGCGTGGAAAGGGAGCGACAAACTTCATCACAGGAATGGGAGGCTTCCTCCAGTCCATTCTTTTTGGCTTTGCGGGATTAAGGCTTCGCAGTCAACAGATGGACATTGATCCAGTGCTACCACCTGGCTGCACAAAAATAATTATAACTAGTCTGGACTATAGGGGAACCAGTCTTGATATCATTGTCACAAACGACACGATGGTTGTCTTGGTGACTTCAGTAAAGCCAGAGGCTGGTAAGCTGTGGCTGTGCTCTGGGCAGATGAAGCAGCGACTGTATCGCGGGGAACCTGTTACGCTAAAGAGAGGAAAAGCCATCCTAGAGGAATCGATGCAACGGACACGATTGGGCAAAATGTTTGCATATCAAAATAGACATTCTAGTATCCGAAGGCTCTATTCAAAAGCCTGATTAGTAATGTGCTCTACGTACATGTTATGTCCCACAGAAAGTGATGACTAGCTTTCAACAGTTTTATGCTTGTAATGTAACAACACATTTGATAACGTTCTTGTCACCGTTTGTGTAGGTAAATTCAAAGTGGAACATTGTAACTGCCTCATGAAAAGTACTGCAACAAGGCCTTCTAATACTTTGATCGTTGTAGGGTGGTGCAAGAAATCATAGTTCTGTTTATAGTTCAGTCCCTTTAGGTGGGGACTGGTTGTCCAATATTGTTAAAGTCCAACTTACTTGAAGTTATAATTAATTTAGACCTACAGTTGTTGGACTGGCACCTATCAACCGCCTAACAGCAGTGTTGTGACATAGCTTCTAACAGTTTGAATGTGTATCTTTAGTTGAGCATCATTCATCTGGCAGAATATTGAGTGTGTTTGTGCATGGTCTCTTTTGGACCATCATGAATGCGCCACTGGAACTAGAATCCCAGAGAAAGATCCGACCACCCCCTAATGTCAGACTTCACAGGCTATGGACAGAACATCTTGGCATTGTCAACTTGGCCAAGTTTGTCACCAGAAATATTACAGATCGTATACACAGAATTACATATGCTATATATGTGAAACCCGGCGTTGCACGGATTGAGACAGTGCCGTGGAGAGCAGGAAGACTGCAACCGCGGGGTTCACCAACCCCTCTACAGGGCGTCTCAGGTGTTTCCCAAGTGAAGGCTAAGGTTTGGAGTGAATAGCTGTAAAAGTGTGGAAATGCATAAACGGAATTGTGTATAGACACTGATGCGTACAAAGTATATACCTACTGTGCAAATGATGGTCAACCATTACTACCTGGACGATATCTCCCAAACCGTAAAAGAAGAAGTGTGGCAAATGTACACGAGGCGTTTCATCGACACGATCCTGGCGACTGACAAGGAAACTTTCCTTGGGGGTCCTGAGACAGGTTTTTGGCCCTGGAGACCAGGAAGAGGGCTCCCGCGGGTTTCACCAACTCCTCGACTGTGTGTCCCAGGGGTTTCCCAAGCCAACAGTTAATGTTTCGAGTCGATAGCTGTGCAAATGCCTAGCCGGATAGAAGCACACAGAATCCTCTCTGAGAGAGAGAGGGAGAGAGAGTGTGATATGAATATATATCTTCTAGGCTTATTCTGTGTAGGCAAAAAAATTATAAATGTGTCTGGCAAAACACTTACAGAATGTTGCATATCAATTACACTGGAGTGCAGATGATGGTAGGGGGAGACATAGAGGACATCAAATTCATTCCCAAGTCAAGCAGGTCAAACCATAGCCTACTCTTAAAAGGGAATATTTATTTATAATCTGAATAAAAAACAAAGACTTTAAATGAAGACACATCGGAAGATAGTACATGTACTATAGTATCACATTGTCATACTAGGTTAACCGTTTAAATGTATGCCATCGTAAACATCAAAACAAATTACCTCAAGCACAAAAGCAAAATATGTTTAAGTTTACTACACATTGCGTTCTAAATTACCCCAAGCACAAAAGCTAAATATATTCAAGTACTACCACACGTTTGTTGCTTAAAACTAAGACAAAAACTTGCAATTCTACAATCGTATTGGCTGGATGTGAAAAGTGGTAAACTTTACATACCACAGATCCTTTGTACTGATCATACTCACAATAAAGCAAGCACAAACGTTTCTATCACAAGAAGCTCCTCTAATATCATAGCATATGTTTCACGCAGTGGACATCTTTAATTCAAATCACCCTAGTACCACCAACACCTTGACAAAAGTGCATCAACGTAATTGCACTCTGCACCGTTTCATCTGACTGTACGTACCATCTTTATACATAACAGCATAGAAACAATAAAATCTGTCACATTTACCAACTTCAACCATTACCAGTTACAGCGATTCGGCAGTACGTACTAGGCACGACCATAGAATGCACTTGTATCTATGGACTGTTGTTGGTCTTATGCAAAAGCTGAAAACGATTTCATAGGCATACCTAAATTTTCAGATCTTTGGCATTTCATGAACCAGCAGCTATAGCCAATCTGGTGAGCACAGAATGGAACGATAAACTGAATGAGTAATTGAGTATAGAGAGTTTATGTAACATTTGTCATAAAGTATTAAACTTCAGATCTGGAAACAAGTACTGCACTGTCTTTTAATATCAGGTCAGGTACACATTATGTTTATTCCTAAGCTAATTTTAAAAATTGGATTTAACAAAAGCAAATCAGTAACTGTCACTCTTAACACTTTAATGACAAGAAATATTGCTTTCCCAGTACACCCTTGCCATTACACGGTTAAGTTGTTTGGCACAGGTCAACCCCCCACAACTCTGTGCAGTGGATACAACACATGGGACAGTTAGGTAATTTCAATGGGCAGGGTAGCATTTACGCTATGCATTAAATAAGTTCTATAAAACAAGACTTGGCAGTTAAGCTGGCAGTGATTACCCACAATCAACTGGCAAGATGTTAGAAACATGAGTTTTCAATTTTGCACCATAAATTGGCTGTTTCAGATGTTGACCTCTGCATTAACAGAGAAACCAGTTCAGATCTTCATACACTTAATACAACAATGATATCATTCAATCCAGAACAATGGACTAAGCAATTATAAGCCAAAAGACCTTGACAGATAGAAGCTTTCTCCACTAATTGATACACACGATATCATCTTCATTTTGCTCATGAAATGAGCATTTGAATTACTTATAAAAATGAATACGTAATATTAATATAAATGTCAAAAAGTTTCTATATCAGATCTACATAGTAATGTTTACACAGGTTTCACACTAACACTGCTGATAGGTAAGCTGTATCAAAAAAAGCCCAAGAACAATCTGGCATTATGAACGGCTCCATTCAGTTGTTGCCAAGAACTGCAAGTAGGAGCTTCCTGTAGTCACCGCTGCAGTCACCTTTGATGAAGTCCTGCAACGTCTTGCCATAGGTTTTCTGGAAAGTCTTCGAAATCTGCTTTAGGTCAATCTTAACATAAACAAAACCAAGAGTTAGGCTGTGCACAATGCATTGTCAGACTGACTGTCATCATAAATGCACACACTGCTGTGTGAGCGCCTGCACGCTGCAAATTTTCTTCATAAAAATCTAAATAAACATGGGATACATTCATTTATTATCTGAATCTGAAGCATACTAAAGTTTAACTAAACTGGGTTGAAGAATATGTCCATAGTTATTATTAAATAGATGCCAGTATTTTTAACTATTTACGCTGTTACATGTTAACCATTTCAATAAAAACATCCCAAGCACCGAAACAAAGTTCCCTGGACAAACATTCCCTCATGAACGACTATGTTTATAAGTTACCAATTTCCTGTTACTGGGAAAAATTTTCAATTTAGAAGTCACGACAACTTTTTTAACAAATAGATTGAAAATGGCATTTATGACAGACATAACATATCAGCATAACTTTAAAAAATATTAATAGTATAGATAGATAATTAGTGGTGGTATCTCTACCTCTGAGCGTGTCGCAATCAATCGAATCAGAGTATTGTCATCAGTTCCGGCTCCCTTCATGCTCTTGTAGAGACGCTCCGCATAGTAGTAGTTAGAATCCCATACATAATTAACTGAAAATATAGAAAAAAACCTTCTTGTCAAACAGTACTACTAAAGCATCTAGATTTCTTCATGTGCCTTCCTCATCAATGAAAATCTAGGTTAACATATAAAACAGAACTAGGTTAAGTCTTAAAATAACAAAACATGCTGCCAGACATTACTGTTAAAGCATCCAGATTTATTTACTCCAGGTGATGTTCTCACAATGGTAAATCTAGGCCAACATATACATTCGAATTGCTTTAGTCTTCAAATAACACACATATTATAAAGAAAGTATTTAAATACTGGTACAACAATTAATTTTCACTGCATAATAAGACCTTCCTCTCTCCTTCCTCTACTGACAAAAGCATTTTCTGCTCATCAACATACTCCAAAGTCACAAAACATAATATTGGCATATAGAAGCTGTTGCTGAATGGTGTGCTACATAGATTAAGTCATCCACGATTCAAAATAGCGGCCAAACATATCCATCTCTCAAACTGGTCATGTGCAAAACCCATCATACAAGCCAAATAAGTAATTGAAATGATGCTTCAGAACTCTCTTCAGTACCAATAATTTACCAAAATAATGTAACAAATAAAAAGGCAAGGTTAATGACCACACAATATTCCCTAAAACGGTCGAGTTAGTTACATTCAATTACTTCCATGCATTAAAAACAAAATTTTCAGCCCACAAATGACAGTAGTCAGTCCAGGTTAATATACAGGCCAGGTCAAAATCCAAGAAGTCAGAGGGATAAGAAGGTGAGCTATGAAGGAAAAAGATAGTTGGGATATGGTCAATCAAGTGTGAATGAATCCATTTGGACAGGTAGTCTACATATCCAAAATGGCAGCTATTGGTCAGCTGACTGTTGGTACAACTCCTAAAGTATTCATAGCATTTGACACAATGTACTTCAGTCTTTTGTCATGTGCATTGTTATACATAAAACATTTGAGTTAGCTAGACTTTGCTCAACAAGTCATTCTTCTTCTCTTCTACTGCCCCTCCACCCAACATCTCTATTTTGGAAATTACTCCATGGCCCCAGCTGCTCTGCCTCTCCGCAATAAACTCCCACTAGAACAACAGTATGGCAATTATCTAACCCACCCCACAAACTCACTAACACTGCACCTCTTGTAATCTCAATGCAGGTCTCTAACTCAAATGTTAAAAACACTCGTTCTCCAAAAAATCCTAACTTCATTCCTGCTCTACCCCTTACCCATGAAAATTGACTTTGAACCCAATCTGACTTTACACGTCTATGAATTTCGCTTTCCCTGAGCACTAGCAAATAAACAGGTTTCATCAAGACTATGACTCCAATAAAAATGACAGAACATGAAAGTTTTCCAAAAGCGGACGACAGCTACAAACATAAACTCATATCTTCAGATATCCTCCTTCTACCCAAATATTATTTAGTCATAATTTCAATAATTTTGCAAATGATTGTAACAATTTTGAATAGGCACTTGAGGTTTGTTTAGACAGTCATAGTCTGTATGTTCGTGATTAGTATCCAATAACATCTAACCACCTAATTGATCAGTTCTCACGTCTTGGTAGAAAATGCTGCCACCAGTGAAATCTAGTGGCATGTTTTTGAATTGCATAAATGAATTGATCCATAATTTATCAAACTGACTTATGTTCGTAAAATAGTTTGTGGCGCCTATTGCTTGAAACCATCCCATCACCTTGGAAACTGCATTTAAATATATTTCTAAAAACTAATTTTCACCCGCTGAATGCAAATTATAATTACCATGCTGAAGAATTATTGCCTATGTTTTGTTAAAATATTACTAGTCTACATCATGCTGAAATATCACTAGCAATAAATCCCAAAACCAAACACATATTGATAATAAATAAGACATATATACATAATTGTAAAATAAACTTTTTCCTCTACAGACTAATCTAATTGTACATAACAATTTTAATCACAGTAATTTACTTGTCACAGCACAGATATTCATGTTGAGGTACTGTAACAAAAACTAATGTCACCATCTCTAACTGTCATTTTGAAAAACAACTTTGGGACCAAAATGAAATATACATTGCAAAAGCTCTAACGAAAATGAGGTTGCCAATAGAAGAATTGCATTCGTAGGAAATAAGTCAACAGCGGTTACCAATGGCAGAAAATCCTTCCTTCAGAGCGCCACTCATTTCACGGCTGATGGAGTCGAGTATTCCTTTTCCGGTAAGAGTCCGGTACTTCTCGAACGTTGCTCTCAGCTGTGGATAGCTGCGTGTGCACAGTACCAAATTGAACACGGACTCATCTGTTCCAAGCTTCTTTTCACCTGCCTGTCACAAAAAACACAATTCGCCTTTGCATAACCTGCAAGCATTTTGAAATCCTCCATCTTTGTTGTAAGATATCTCATTTACTCATCAAAAAGAAAAGATAATCTGATGATAATTATTGTTCTCACAGCACCAGACAAAAAACTTAAATTTAAATAAACTGAAGCTACATTGGCTCATGCAGCAAACAGCTCTGCAAGAATAGAAGTCTTAAGAGTACAGGCAGAAACAAAAGTACCCCGGTGAAGATTACATAGCCGGCCGTAAAGAAAATATGGTTTCAAAGCACAGTAAAACCGACGCAAAAGCGTGATATTGGGCAGAAGCAGTCCGAGGCACCAACAGGTCAGTTTGGGTTAAAAACTGAGAGGGTATTTATAAGTAAGAGAGCCATGCAAAATTAAATTACTTCAAATTACATTATATGTCACTTACATCGAAAATATCCTTTGCATCTTTCTCGGCCTTGGCATTGTCAACATTTGGATTTTCGTCTCTTGCAGCATTGCATTGGGAAATAAGAAGACGCTTGAAATGGCCGCTCGTCTCACTGGCCAAGTCCTTCTCCAAATTCCTCTTGTATTCTAATAAATTTATCAGTCAGTTGGTTTGAAGTCACAAAGAAGTGCATAGCATTGTTTGTGAGGCACTTAAAAGGCAATTATTAGGTGTCATCCATCCATAAATCTATGACAACTGTGCCGAACGGTTTCCGCCCTAGCTTTCCTATCAGTATCTAAAGTACCATGTTGTAAATTCTGATTCTGACTGCATCACATCAGAGTCTGCATCATAGTGACTCATTTCATATGAAGGCTTTGGTGTCTCACTATATAAATTCATCATTATAGTCTGAGAACAAATTACACACCATCCACCACAGTTACCAACTGCACTTAATTGGATGTCCATTTGAATTGCAGATGAATACACAACAGCAATAAATGAGTATTTATGCATATCATTAATCAAAGGTCAATTTAAAAATGTGAAATCTCAAAATATGCAGAAAATATACTTGGCTTGAACATGTCTCTGATTAAATTCTAAGCCAAACCTTCTGAAATGTGCATCACGCCAGAAATAGTCAGATCAGAGTCAATATATGCCAATGAAAAGCTGTGTAAGTAAGTACCTGTCTCATAAGCAGCTTTGATGAGTTTGATTTCATTGTTGTTCCTTGCACACAAGATTTCGATCAAGACAGATTCATCTGTTCCTGCTCCCTGAAAATATATCAACACTAATGAAATGGCATTTATTGGGCTACCGTTCGAAGAAATGGAAGGCAACCAGAAGACAAGCCATAAAATAGTATCTCACAGCTGGGTTTTCAGTATCATAATCTCCAGAGCAGCCTGCCAAACTCATCTACATTTCCGATTAACTCAATCAGTGTTCAGCAAGACTATTCATACGCACAATACCGTTAGGTATTACAATCAATCAAATAAAAAGGTCACAGTTAATTTTACTTTAGACCACAATTCAATTTCCTGTAATTGTTACTGGATTTGTATGTATATGATAGTCCTCGCTGTACTATCAACTAATGCTCAGTACCAACTTTTATGGTTTACAGCAAAATCTTTTTCATTTGAGAAACTGGTTTCTATTGACAAACCTTCATAGCATGGCGAAGCTCCTTGGCCAAAAACTGAATGTATGGAATCATCAGAGCTATAACAGCATCTTCAAAGTTGCCTCGAAGTTCGGATTTCAGGTCCTCAATCAAGTCCTGTTTAACAAAATAGTATCTGGCATATGCTGAATGATGTAACACTTTAATGACGATGTTCAGTGTATTATAAACCTCTGGAAAACTAATGCAGCTCATCACTGAAGGTAAAGAAAAGTAATATGTAGTAGAGCAATCCTTATACAAAGTCATAGTCATGGGCCTTTAAGTTGGCCTGGCCAATGAACTATACATATGATGCATCATGGGTTCTATAGTTTGACAAAGTATTCATATGACATACTGCGATCGACTGCACAGTGCGGAGAGTCAGCAAATAGAAAAAGCAGCAAACTGTCAAGTCACACGGTCTAACGTCAAGCTGTCATATCACTAAAGAGTAAAGACTGATTTGACATGCTACTGTAAACTGTAATTTTCTCTCTATATTAACCCATAACACATATATGATATTCTGACACGTGTCAACTCCAGGTTGGCTGAATTGAATGTACAGCTTAACGTGCTGTCATTCCAGACAATCCACTAAAACAGCTAAGTATTTAATTAAGTCTGTGGCAAACTTGTAATCAAGCAACAAGGGAATAAACTAAAGAAGAATGCACACAACCAAGCAACCCAGTGCAAATAAGCTTCACATTATTAGCAATCCAGTTGTGTACTGTGTAGTTGTTGCTGTTCAGTTGTGGACTGAAATCAGGCAGTGCCACGCCTTCTCAATGGCTGGTCCTGGGACATGGAATGGGCTCCCTATGCACTTCGGTAATCAGTCTGTCTCGTTTCTCACCACTCTTAAGACTGTTCTGTTCGGCCAGGGTTGAGCTGGGAACGCTTCTGAGTAGGCAAACTTGAAGGGGCGCTATAATAATAATAATAATAATAATAAAGACCTGGGGAGATCTGCAGCAAAACAATTTAACAAATAGACATTGAATACTTCCTGCATGTTTCCAAATTACCAAATAAGAACCAGCTGGCCAGCCTGGTCATATAGTTAACCTGTCCACCTTCTTCGCTCCTTCTCTTCCACTCATCCTTTCAACTCCTTTCTCGGTAAGATCATGAAATTTGTACCGTTTCTATTGTTTTCAAACTGAAAATGGGTTGGTCATTATTTATTATAATATATTTTTAAGTCTTGAACAAATTGAATATAATTAGTAATTGAAATCGGATCAAGTGATTATCTCACACTCAGTTTAAAAGAATGCAGATCAATTACAGTAAGCTGATTTTAGCTGCTGACTAAGTGTTGACCATAATACTGTACTTATTAATTATAGAGAATAGAGATAAAGGTAATTTGCAAACGGGTAGAATTTTCGGCAAGAGAGAAAACTTTAGAGCATGGCTGGATTTTGACATCATTAATCGCTTCAAATCCGAGGAGATGGGGCCTAGGGTTTAGACAATTTGGGTGTTATTATCCAGATGTAGGCTGTTGTGTACAGTTGGTCTGTTTTTAAATCTGCAGCCATCAAGTAGGCTTCACGTTTCAGCTTAGTATGGGCATATTACCGCCCAGGCCATGTAGCCAATTTTACCCACCACTAGCCTGATGCAGTCAACTGGGCAATTCATATTCACCATTTGCAATTGTTTGTGGATGTCCCCACTCTACCCTTAATTAACCAAACCATTATGGTACTCAACATGCTACATATATGCAGTTGCGTTTCATATCATATCTGAGAATTTATAAAGCGCCTCTAACAGTGCTAGCTATTCCGAGCCATTCTCCGTGATATCAGGTATATATGTAGTGTTAAGTATTGTGCCTTATAGCTGCAAGATTGCAAGTTCAAATCAACCTCGAGTTGCTCACCCATAAATGTCTGTTAGGAAGGCAGTGGGAACCCAGTCCACTCATCTCATCCCCAGATAGCATGGACTTGTGGGCAGAGAATTCATCATCATCATCATCATATTTTTATTATGGAGTAAATGGGAACAGCAATACTCTACGATCTAGGGCTGCTATGAAAGTGCATCTGAAGGATCAGGACACCTGCTAAGACAATTTGAAGCAAAGAAGGAATTGTGGCAAAGTGATAAATTGACGAGTTCCTCAGCAAAACTCTGTCCCATAATCTCTATCACTTTTCTGCTCAACAATCCAGTAACTATTCCATCAACAATTTCAAGTGATAGGCAACTCATTGTTGCTAGCTACCAAGGTTGTGGCAGCCTTAACCCAAAGATAGCTAGAACACCATAATATACAAACTGCTAAATGTCAAAGTGGTTGACATGCATGTCGGCACAAGACCATTCAGCTAAGAATTCGACAATGGCAAAACTATGATTTAAATGAAGTACCTTCTTTATAACAATCACATCAATTTCCTGGCAAAGAGCCAGTTCTCAAAAGTAAACTTTTTGGATGCTTCATAACTGTGCAGTTAAGAGTTTTTCATTTACATGTCATTTATTGTCACTCTCTGACCAGAGCCAACGATGCAACATTTTGCTGCTAAAAAGACCAAGCATACACTCATTAACCTGCTGCATACAGCCCGACAAAGCACACCTATGCTACACTTCATCTATATAACCTAAATCATGCATATTCAGTTTCATCTTGTATAATGCTAATACTACAACTCATGCATATTCAGTTTCATCAAGTACAATGCTACTGTTATAACTGATACATATTAAGCTTCATCTTACACTCATTCCTATTTGATCTGAGCTAAGCCACACCCCTAATGATTCATAAGCTTTCTCAACCAGTGTTTGCTCTTCATTTTAACATCCTGTTAGAACAAGGCTGTAATTTGATCCGACTCCATATAGACTCAAAGCAATGGGTCTTCCAAACCAGATAAATGTGTCTCATTAATTTTGTAGGAAAAGCACACTAGACTGAGTCACTTCATACCACTTCAATGTTATAAACTACACGTTATATTATGTTCAGCACAAACGCAAATAATTAGTCTTAATAAGACTTCAGAAAAAGGAGGAAAACAGATTTAGTAAACCAAAAATAAATTTTATCATCAACCAAAATGGTTTCAACTTTTAAATTAACTATTAGGCTGGCTGTATGGTTGCACTTAAGCAGTCAAAACATAGTAGTAATTTCAAAGTGATTCTGAAGACTCAAGTCCATCCAAAACTATTCCTCCACTTCATGATATTTATCAACTAAACTGCCTCTCAACATACAACCTAATCAGAGGTGGTCCCAGCCCACAAGTTCCCTTTGAGAAATGAGAAAAGCGGTCTTAACACAGTAATACCCCCACACAGCATTGTGTTGTGAGTGGCAGAGGGAAAGTCATTCCAGAGTAAAGGACCAACAGTTAGCAACAGTGTTCCCTCTAAGATGTGAGCATGTGCGCACGCAACGAGCCAGTGCACACAAGAATTTAGTGTGTGCCCACATATTTTTACACTCGAAAATAATTTTTAAGGTGAACTGTAAAAACAAAAGTTTACCTAAGCAGAATAGAAAATTGCAAATAAATTGAAAGCTAATTACAATTAGGTTTATTAGGTACAATACAATGTATTCATCATCTACTCCTATAGATACCATTTAGACAAAGGATGTTTCTTAGATTATCAGAACTTATTACCATAGACTTTTAGTTAAATAAGTCGATTTAACTGTCATCACATTCAGCTCAGAACTGTGCACAAAAAGTGTGAATCATATATAAAATGTTGCACACACAAAATTTCTTGTGCACACCGTCCCCCAAAAATTAGAGGGAAAATTGGTTAGTAAGTTTATGATGTTGGGCAGAAATGGTTGGAGAAGGGTGAACAAGAAGGACACAACAGTCCAGCCAGATGTAAATACAAAAACAAGCAACTGATGTGAGATATGTAACCCCCTTGAAAAAACCTACCCTGCCATGTAGCGTCTTGTACTTGGTCCTGATCTCTTGACGCTGCTGGTTGTTATGGGCAACCAGAACTTTGATGATGGCAGCTTCATCTGTGCCTAGAAGATCAAACCACAGAGAGATGCTAAGCACAAAAACCGTTATCAAAGGTCATCCAGGGTCACCATAAATTCACCAAATAATTCAAACAATGGTTGGGCTTCATTATTCTAATAAATGATAAACTGATGAGGGTCACTTACAACTGAAACAAAATCCATTAGACTCACATATTAGTGGTCTGTGTCACCAGACTCATCGTGTCAGTTTGAGAAAATTATAGATAGGACAAGACATATCTATAAACAAGGTAATAGAGAAGACTGTTCTCTCTGAGATGAAGAATTAGATAAAGAGTCTCTTTTAGCTAATCAGTGAGGCAGTCATGAGCATGAAATGTTAGCAATTTCCTTTTCTTAGACTTGACATATTAACGACCAGTCAGCACTCTCCCTTGCAACAGACAGTGTACAGTCAGTGCACTTATCATAACCATGTTAGCTAAAAGGTGCAAGTGAAGCAGAACCCTCGCAACATGTATCTACATGTATGTATGTTGAAATTGAACCAAAGTTTTTGACTGACAGTCCAGCACTAACCACCAGACTACTCCAGAGGATCTTAAATGCTACCCTTGGCTCAAACATCTCTTAAGAAAACAGTTACTTATTGATCATTTTATTAAATTGTCTAGTTACAATAGTTACATTCATACATCTATAGACAAACCTAAACATGAATTCACAATTACTAAAATTGCTGTTTCAGTCACACAATAAATGCAAAGTCTGCAAGGCAGGAAAAACAAAACTGCTTCCCTGGCAAATTGATGGTTGGGATGAAACACATACATTTATTTATTTATTACCGGAATTTGATACCGCCCTTCTTCCAACATTTTTTGCTCAGAAGTGCACACACACGCCTCGACGGCGCAATTGCAGTTATACTGCAGTGCAATTGTGCACAAAGGACTTGCTCGAGGTCTATAAACAATACAGACTCTACACAGTAACACTCTGGACGAGACCTGAACATGCTCGCTCAGTGCACACTGAACGTTACTGGCTGACCGCTCTAACCCATCGGCCACTGAGCCATACATAGCAACAAACAACCTATTAATTTGGTTGCATGGCCTGATGCAATCAATTGTTAAGGGTACAATTACACTAGATTCAAAAATAATAAGTTAAAATACAGTGAAAACATTAACATCTGGTGAATGAATAATAAGGTTATCTGAAGTAGACCCGGCGTCACTGGGCTCTCTTGAGTAGGTGTTGACACTTAATTATACAATTTAACAACAGGCAACTACAATCCATTGCCATTTCAGTGGCCTAAAGATCCTGCTTTAGTTTCTCATGGGTGTTGTGCTCCAGGATACATCCTACTGCCTGTGTATAGTTCTTTCAAGCCTGTGAGCTGCACAGCGCTGTAAGCTATTGGCTTCTCAGTATGAATTCCGATCACATCAGTTTGTCAGATATCAGTTTGTGAAAGAGCTGGTAGGTTGGATTAAGCTGTTAATGCTGCCTTTTCTAGTCTAGTGAATGGTCTGGAAGAAGTTTGGGCCATGTGAAAACCACGATTTTATGGTGATGTATGAAAAAATGATTTCCATTGTTCTCAAAGAGTCATATGTCAAGTCTGAGTCATATGTCAAGTCTGAGTCATTTGTCAAGTCTGAGTCATTTGTCAAGTCTGAGCCATTTGTCAAGTATATTGCTTTTATGAGTCCTTTTAGTGTTACTTCACTAATAAAAATTTCAAAAACCAGTTAGACTCACACATATAATCCTGAAGAAACAATTCCTTCTGCAATAGGTTTCAAACTCTTATACATTCTCAAGCCGTCTATATGCCTACTAACTACACCCTTTTATATTTACTTCATCTCCAAACTTGTTGGGTTTGTGTCAACGAGTTTGTGCAATAAAGGAAGAGTACTATAGCAGTAGTAGGTCACAGAGTAGAATACATTGAAAGGCTTGTTCAGTCGGAACTGTCTTCCACACCAAACAAACCACTTCAATTTAGCTCACCAACATAAGCCAAAAATAAATTCAGTATGATCCCATAAATTTCAGATATATAAAGACAAGTAAAACTTGCAAATGAATGAACTGATGGAAAACCATATAATATGTTCAGTTGTTTTACACACATTCTTAAAATTTTAGACAGATCCATGTTGTAGCTGGATAAACATAGTGTGAAATCCATAAAACAATCCAAGGCAACAAGTTTGTCTTTATAGATGAAACGATTATTAGTTGTATCTCCCAGTTCAAAGTTCTCATACATACATGTGGTTTTTAAGCATTGATATGCTAAAAATAAATGATCACATGTTTCTAACTCATATTATGCAAGACCCACTTTGTACTTTAATTTTTTTAATTTCTTCAATTAATATCTGACGACTGCTCATGGCACACTAGACAATAGAGCACATTGTCAGAATCGTGCAGACATTGTATTGGGCCATAACACAAATATAACCAGATTTTTAATGAAGGGGCTACTATTCACACAATCGTGCAGTATGAAATTTACTCATCAAAGTTACTCCTCACTGACAGAAGTGTTAAAAATGTAGTGAAATTTGACATGGGTGACTGGTTCCATTCTGAGTATCTGACTATCCATCACTCAATCACTGGATAACACCACCCTCTGATGCACATATTTAACACTCAAACACTGATCAATAAATTTTAGCAAAGGCAAAATCATTTGAATAATTCTTAACGTATATTTATATCCAATTACCCTGAGTTTCAAAACATGAATAAATATAATTAATTTTACAGAGAAACCCAACACAGATTATCAGATGATATTCTTGGTAATAGAAAAGCATAATGAATAAAATTATTTTGAAGAGGGCAGACAACACCTGGTCAGTGAAAGACCCTAACAGTGGCGTCAAGAAACTCTGGTAGAAATCACAGATGTAATGAATTAGGTTAAGCTTCTGTAGTTTGCTATGGTAGACATAACTCAATCCCTTATATTATCACAACCATATGGAACCACTTATCCCAAAGGTAGAATTTGCCAACTGTATTTAAAGAAACCCAGTAAAATATCTTTAAACTGTAATGCCCGATTTGGTACTCTTAACATGTTCACCCAATTTTTTTACCTTGCTTGATATAGAAAACCTATTACCCTTTAACGACCAGCGCATAGTAAAACGTAAGGCATAATCAATAACGCTAATGGTTAAACCCAGATGCAGCAGAGCTTACATGTAAGTGTCAATGAAAATAAAACGTGAAGCTATGTATGCAACTACAACTTTAATACCTATTGCAAAGCTTAAAACATTCCTGTTCTCACTGCTGCATTCTTGGCTATATAAAGATGCATAGGTTTGATCATAGGAGGATCAATGTATAAATTTTTATATTTTTTATAAATTGTATTTGTAATGCAACGCAATGACTGATTCCAACTATGCTTGTTTCTGCTTTTGATGTCCTGAAGTTCATGATAATATAATGCGATCAACACAAGATATACACTATGTCTGTAAAATGTCACTGTGATTACATACTTACATACTTTATAGTTAAATATTCTGACAGAACATATTTAGCATTTCAACAGACCTAACTAGTCCTTTTAGCTTATTTTAACAATACCATTAGCACATTCATAATCTGGTAAATTTTTGAAAATGACTCTAAGTTCAGCTGTAAAGGGGACACTGACCATACACTGTCAGTGGGAGGATGGAAATGGAAAGGGAGAGGACTGTCTACCTGCCCTCATACCATACGATGGGACTAAGAAAGGGAAGTGGTTAACGCTTCTTGCTCAAGACTGCCTAGGGGGGGCTAGCTCAAGGGACTACTAATACTCCTTTCATATTTATTAATTGCAACAAATTAGACAGAAAGCCTAATTTTGACAAGCACTGCCTATATTTACATTCTTTGTGTAATTTTCAAGAATTGTGTATTACTCAAATAGGGAAGGGCTGTAGACTGGGCTCAACAAAGATAAATTCTCTCAGACTCAGCGACTGTACTGCACCTAATGCCACTTAATATGCATCATAAAGGATGGATGACTAAAACTGAAACAAACAGTGCACTGATTCTAGTGGCATCTCCAGAGAGGAAGTGGGGCAGCAGCATCTCCGGATACTATGCATTCTGCCTGGAATACAGATCGTGAGTAACCAACCACCTTCAATGATTTAGGGCAAGCCTTCCGCTAGCAGAACCATTATGCAGCCGGCAGACACACTAGGCTGCTACTGCAGCAGCTGCAGTGCCTTGGTGAATACCAGAACACAGAGAAAGAACCAGCGCTCAGACGAAGGCAATACCTGCATGCTTCCACATGTATCAGATGTGATACGCCTGGAAACCACGCATACAGAAGCCGCACAAAGCTTAGTACAAGAGGCATATAACATTATATTGCACTGGTCAGGTGGGAGGCTCTTTAGAAAAGCCATCACAAGTGGGCTACACTGTACATAACAAGAAGCAGAAAAGCAGATTACTAGTTACCATGAGAATTAAAATTACAACAAGTATTTATTTATTAGTGTACTGCAAGACAAACAGTACAAGTAATCATGCAAAAGATTACAGAGTCAGATTAAAAGAAAGACTAGATCAGAAGTAGTTCAAAGAATGGACCTGTAGACACAAGCAGTATCGTGAATGGCATTGTACACACGAATGTTTACGTAACAAGTCAGCTTACTATACCAACAAAAATGGTAGCAATGAAGAAACAAAGAAACTAGATGCACATTAAATGATATACAATACATGTATACACATCTAAGTGTAACCACCCACAAACAATTATGATAATGAGAAACAGCAGATACAAACATGATTCAGCAACACCTGACATGATGATGAAACTAACCCTCCCCCACACACCCACACACATAATCCTCTGCAGAAGGGGTAAGCCTATATAGTGTAAACTTTTGGCATCTGCCAAGAATGAGACAAGTCATAACATTCTTGTTCAGAATTAAGTTTGTGTGGATGAATGCATCATATCTCAGGGCCCCAATCAGAATCGAAGTATTCATATTATTATTATAGCAATGTTCTTTTTGTTCCATATATTTTCCATACAATTGTTTCATATATTTGTTCCTTTGGTTACTGATAACAAGGAAACAAATTTTGGTATAAATCAGAGAATATTTACTGGTAACTCAGGGACACACTATCAAGTATGCTTGTAAGTAAATATATACGTATGTATCAGTGCACTTAATATAGCATGCTTCAAGCACCTCTCAAAGATGCTACATGCATGACTAAGTCACCTAAAGAAGTGTGCTTGAAGACAGCTTGAAAACGTATTAAGCGTTTACTGCAGTTAATACTGGACAGTTATGTTTGAAAGAGGGCTCAGGGCAGCCAATGGCAGCAGTGCACTGGTCATGTATCAAATATGCAAGACATGGCTAAAGGAAGAAAACAAGAATATTTTACAGATAATACATTTTACAAATAGTTCATCCAAATACTCGGATTCGGTACTCGGTGGAAATTGTCTACTCGGTTATGCCCTAGTTGCACTCCTTAATAATGCACAGCCGTCTGCTAATATAAAAATGAGCAGAGTTCAAATAGTGACTGTATGGCCTTGACCAACTCGTTTTTCTATAAATAGATAATTCAGTCACCATGACTATTCATTTGAATAGGTATCACACCCTTGAAGATCATTGTGCATGGACAGCGCTAGCCTGAGATTAAAATCTCTGGCATAACTGGGGACTACACAGCACATAGGCCGATAAGACATAATAATGTTCAAACCGCTGTTACTAAAACCGGGTTATAGGGTAGAAGACATTCAGCTGCAGTGACAGTTTTCAATCAGTGGCTAAACAACTCATCCTGATATTTGACCAGAACAGTTTTAACATTTCAGCTTAAAAGCAGTCATTGGCTGTATATCTGATGTGGTGGCTAACCGGATTTGACAACAGGATAACAAATTTATTTAGTTTGTGGCAGTCAATAGAAACCAGTGCACTGATTGGCTGAAAGAGCAAGACACCTTGTGTGTTGGGCCACCCCTAACTAAGTTGCATAAGGTCGTCCAATCAAGTCTAAGTGCATATAATGACTGACATCATGTGGCCCATTGGGTTCACTTGTTATTATGCAGTGACCCCTAGCTGGGCACCCTCTCAACATCTCTATTTCTTTTTTTAAACTAAACTTGCAAAATATAAAATAATCGTTATACATTTATGCAACTTAGTGTTCACTAATAAAGTTGAGTTATTCGCTGATTACAAGTTTTTAATTTCAAAATGATGCAAAACATGTAAAAAGATCAAATTAGTTTCTCTTTTTCATTATTTCTTGGGTTTTCCCAGGTTTTTTGCATGTTGTTAATTCACCTTTTACGCTCTTAACAACTATGCTCAAAAATATTTTTAAATTGTATGTAACATTTTATAATTACACAGGCCTATACAATATTAAATAAAAAATTCACCAGTCAGACTATTTTTTAGATTGCAAACAAGCAAATGCACAGCATATTGCAAATGAAAAAAATACTTCTCGGTGCAAGTATCTAAACAGAAAAAACCATGTCCTTACAGTCTTTCTTCCTGGACATATAGACATTAATATGCTTCAATTAGCAAAACAATATTTACACCCTTTGATGATCACAAGCCAGTTGATCTTCAGGTGGTGTCTGTTAACAGCAGATTAACTTGCAAAGTCCTAGATTTCTCACAGACAAACTTTGTCTGTTGAATAACAGGACCATTTGATCCTCAGCCAAGATACGATATGTGCCCTGTTTAAAAATTATGCAGTGTCTCAGTGTATAACTCAACAAATGCTCTCCAGTAAATGACAATCTATTACAATTTTTTTATATCCATGACAATATGAAAAGTGTGTTCAAGGAATGTCAGGAAGTCTACTAACCAAGTCCTTTCATAGCCTTCCGCAATTCATTTGCGGCCGCCTCAGCATTGAACTGTGAATTCGGAACAACCTACATAACAAAAGTTTGTGTTTACAGCTCAAAGTATAATAATTATTCTATGCTAAATCCCATACTCCCAAAGCTTCCAATTCATTCTGCCTGGTTTTGTAACACAAGGCCGAAAATAGACCAAACTAAGGAACCAAAATTGTGCCAAAAACCTGTTACTAATGATGATTGTGCACATTTTAATGTAAGATGTAGTAGCATGCATGTATGAAGAGGTTCAAGCCTTATCCAGCTAAAGTCAATTTCTGCAAAATGGTCTGCTTAGTTACACAACTCTGTAGCTCAAACATAACTTTAGACTTTTAATTGACACCAGTACAACACAGCTCATGATTAGCAACACACCAGAATGAACTGCGAAAGTGCAGTATCGAGGTATGTACATATATATATATATATATATACTGGGCATCCTGAGGGTCATTTAAGGTCTAAAGACATTGTGAAAGTCGGTTAGGGTGAGTTTACTGGCATCGTAAAGGTTGGTTAGGATCAGCTTTAGGGTTATTGTTGTCATTAGAAAACATGCAGCTGCCGCAGGATGCCAAAAGAGATCTTATTATACCCAGGATATAATTAGAAACACGGTACTGCACTTTTGGCCAATGAACATAGGCCTACATGCACATCATCAACTTTGATTCCTCACAGTTTCTTCAAAGACCATTCAGTCAACTGAAAACCTCATTTAGAAATTCCCATAGTATGTATACGTACATCTACGAATCAGATTCTTATATAGAACATTCAAGGAACTCTCAAGAGAATTTCTCCTTGCATAATGGCAGAGGGGCATAGAGCAATGGGTATAACACCTTGGGACACAGAGGATCATAATTCGATTTATGAATCCTCTGAAAGGTTGATTAGTCTTTCTTGCTAGAAGGTGGCATTGTTAATATTAGATATAGAACATAATGGGCGCTTTGCATGCCCGCCGACAGTCAACCTGTCACCATTCGTTCATACAAAACTTGTAATCATAATGCTGTTTGTCATTACACTAAAATTATAATTAATATTATCCTTCTTGAAACATTTATTCCAATTACCATCCGCCGCAGACGTCTGCCAGTCTACCTGTTTGACCTTCCGATTCGACTTGGAGTCAAACCTGATCATGCCATTCAGACTCCTTGGTTTTGATAAACTTTAAACGCTAAAGAAATCCTAAGATTACGATAACATGTAGCTCACTGAGAAAATTGCGCTGCGTTTAGTGGCCCTATGAACTACTTTGGATACGCCTACTTATGAAATTTCCATCGATTTACCTAACCAAGATAATCAACATATTAAATCGACAGTTTCTAACCACACACTTAACTCGAAACATCTATTAGTGATAAACTGTATTGTACATTGCGGCATGCTTCACATTTTAGCTAGATCGTATCCACTTACTGTAGCCATCTTTACGGGTTAGCTAGTCTTGCAGTTCGTGTCTAGACCGTAATGGTCGGTTGGTTGCCCAATGCCTCAGCTGCACTGACTAACGCCTGCCTACGAGTTTATTATAACGTCATGCAAGACCTCTTGCTACGTTAGCTGAGCCAATCGGAAACGTACCCTAGAACGCATACATGTAGAAAAAACGAATCGACGATCTATGGTACTTTTATGCAATTTCCGGTGAATTATTCGACCTGCCTTGAAATCCTATGTTGATACAATACAAATTATACAATAAAACTGTAATTTGATAGCGCCCTTGTACAGAAGTGCATATGCGCCTCTACGGCGCAATTGCGTTTATTTTGCTGGGTAAATTGTGTTGCGAAGAATTTGCTCGAAGACCCTGCAAAGTATCTATTTGAATGAGGATCGAACCCTTACTCTCTGCGTTACAAGCCCATTGGCCGCGGACTGCCCACGGTGTCATGCATGCAGCCAGTTAATTGCCTCGAATCATTGTGGGATGCGCTATTGTGGTTGAAAAATAGCGTGGCTAAGTTATTATAATGTTACTGTTACAGTCCCGAGTGTTCCGCAAAAACAATGGGCGCGGTATCTTCTCAGCAGCAATAATGGCTATTTTAACAGCGGAGATTCCTTACCCAGGATTGTCACGACTCGCCTCCATGCCATTTTTATATCTACAAGTACAAGTGCATCAATTCTCTGACGATCCTTAATTGTACTTTAAAATCTTGGTCGTGCTTTTTGTGAGTAGGTCCCACCTCAATGCGCTCAGTTGACAGTTCACTTAGATTGTTTACACTTAGATTGCTTAAAAACGGACAATAGTGACGAAATATGCGAGTTTGCAAAGTTAACGACGTACAATGCTATGATACTGAAGTATGCAGCGACAGGGTAGTTTTAAAAGGTCACTGGTAATTTAACATCGACAGAAGTATGTAGCCCTATCGCCGCGCTGCATGTAGGCTTATGTATCCGGATAGGCCTGCGTACCATGTAGCGAATTTTGGGCGCCACAAAAGCACTGCCTGCGCCCGTCTGTATGCTGTTCAATGTCACTAACAACAGAGCAGTCGTAAGCAGGCAAAATAAAGCACAGAAAAACTAGAAATGCCACTAAGCGCACGCCTTCAAACAAAAACTTCGAGCGTTTTCAAGGGATAGTCAAGTGGTTTTCTAAGATTATTGTAAAGATGCCGTGTTGATTTTCTTTTAAAATATTTGTATTGGTGTCTTATTATACTTGCCATTGTCAGTAAGGAGGACACCATGCTGGTCTTTCAACCGAGAAGCCAGAGGTTCAAATTCCAACCAGAGCAGAAATTTGTTTAGAGATTTCTGCTCCAGCCATCACCCTAGTCAGCGCAATATAACATGCACACCATCAAGATAATAAATTATACTGATTTGAATACAGCATTTGTTTTAACATCAGTTAATACCACGTGCATTATACAGCAACAATTTATAAGTTGTTAATTAATTAAAGATGCTCAGAATGGGAAGAAACATATTTGTCACATGCTGAGTTGTAAGATTTTTAAATTTTGCTGTGGTTTTTCAATCAATTTTAGCCATCAGTTTCTAAATAGTCTAAAATACTCTGACTTGAAAACTTGAAGCGTTGGGTTATTACATTTTTGAGATGTTAACTCAGAAAATAACAGTTAGTGTCAATCACGTTTGATGGAATACAAAGCAATCTATCTTCTCACACAGCCACTAACCACATCACCCTCTAGTCTCTACCCTGTTCAGAAGTCAAACACCTGCAATATCAACCTCCACAAGATATTATGGTCCATCAATTAAATGATACCAACAATTACCAGAAATATAACTTAAGAGTTCATAAAGACACAGACACACGCACATGTACTCACATATTATTATATATAATTTTATGATATATGTATATATATAAAATTAGAATATCACCATATCAAGAGTTGCTATGCAAATGACTTGTACAACATTGAAAAACATATAGTCCGATTGCATGAGGTGTCACGGTGAAGCACATTTTAACACTGCAGAAGTTACTCTATCAGTAAAGACAGGTGCATCACAATCGTTACAAAATGATATGCAACAGTAGAGAGTGGATCTATATCGCACTCTCTCGATTGGTACCAGTCTCCATCTGGATTGTGTCCTTCACAACCTCCGCAACTGAATTGCTCTCGCTGTCCGAGATGCGATGTCCAACGAAGCTGGATTTCTGGGATGTAGCAAAGATGCCTGGTTGATTTTCGTTTGTCGGCGTTGTGTCGTCAGGACTTGCCATTGCCAGTAACGACGACATCTCTTGCCACGGATTTCTCAGACGTTCATCAAGAAATTCCTTCTCAGACTCTGACACTCGCCTCTCATGACCTCCAGTCTTCCATGCTTGGTCGCACATTCTTTCGCCTGCATTCTCGCACTGCATGACAAACTTCTGAGGTAGGCCTACATGTCGATCACTAAAGCTTGTAGAAAACTGTGCACTTTGCACTGACTCATCACTTTGATCGTCTAGATCATCTGGTGATCGAAAAGGCGAAGGAGGCAGAAGGAAATCTTCACTGTCTGTGCTCTGATCGTTCTTTGGTCTGTGATCATTCCTTGATCCGTGTATATGATGGGATTGACCCAAGGGCTGGTTCATCTCTGCAGTGATCAGTCTACCATGAGGTACACTGGTTCTATGTTGATCTAAGAAACACAATGTCTGGCCGTTGTGTTCTTCGACCATTTCACCACACCCTACCATTGAAGAAAGACGTCGCACCGTGGGTGGTGGTCGTTCCGAAATAAACATGGAGCTTCGTCTTGGAACTTCGCTGTATATGTGCTCATAAATGTTACCTGAAACAATGAAAGCCATGGATAATTTTAAACAAATGCATCTATCTAATTGTATCACTTCATTTTAAATCTTTTAGCTTAATTTTAATCACTGGTGGCATTGATTTAATACAAATGTTACTCAATCATAATTAAGATTTAAGAAGCATTAGTTTATGGTTATTCGTGTATTGTCAGTATCATCTGACCCTTTTCTTAAGCTTAAACATTTTCTAAAATTGTGTGCTCGATGATGATCCTTTCAAATTGCCACTTACATAACATGCAACTGTAAACATCAGACATGTAAGGATAAGACACCCTGGAAACAAATCTTCTAGGCTGGTCAATTCCAACAGATGTTTCTAAACAAAATATTTTCCCTCTTGCTCTCTTTCATCACAACTGTACTGGGCATGCCAACTGACTTTAACTGAGTAGATGTTTCTGACGAATGAGATAAACAGCCCTGCTGGAATTTCAGGTCAAAAACTGGGAACACATGACATTTATGATACGTGGATCTTTGATCTGCAAAAAGTAACTTAGAAAAGGTGGTGCAGCATTAAATTCATCTGCTTACCATTGGTATTTGAATATCCACCATTGTCAACAGTTGAATGCTGTTCGTTGACAATGACGCTGCAGCTGAGAGAGTGATGTATCAATCGAGCTTTTACAGTCTGCTGAACGTCATCCATGCTCGCCTTATGATCTTCAGGTTCAGCGAGCTACATATCAAATTCACAGCAATACATAAATCTGCATATACAGCTATTGCTATCAATAATCCAATTATATAATTATTGTAATTTTATATAAGTAAAACTTAATTCTAACATTTGTTTAGCAAGTCAGTCACATTTCTACAAAATGTGGACACAATTTTCAGAATAAGTTTAAACACACCTAAGAAAGCTTTCACTTTCAACAATTGCCATCTGGACTAAAAATAGAAAATTACTTGATAATGACAAATATCAGCTATAAAGGTTTCAATTGCTTTCAGATTGAGAAACTTGCTGAAGTTCAGAGTGCTCTACCTACCTTGCCTGGCTGCAACACAGCCTGTTGATTAGTGACTGTCCAGCTGCCATTGTCAGCATGCAGGTCATGGTATCGCTTTTGTAAAGCAACATGTTCTTCTTCGCCCCCATTCCTTGCTTTGCTAGGCAGATTCTGATGACCAGTCTGCATAAGATCTGTGCAGAAAATACAATGTTATATCTTAAGTTTTCATAGGCAGTGCATTGCTAACAGCAGGTTCAATGCTTCAACGACAAGCTGCTTTGGTTTTCCAGTCCCATTAAGTATACTCTTGTGAGTGATTATTTAAGTGTTAAATAGCAAAAATAATTAAAGTAAATGTTCAGCAATTAAATGAGCACAATGAATCACCAAGAATGAAAAGGGAAAGTAGACTCTAAAACCACCAGTAACAAAGCCTAAAAATAGAAAATTACTTGTTAATGACAAATATCAGCTATAAAGGTTTCAATTGCTTTCAGATGCAGCTACATTGTCTTAGCATTGGCATGTGAAGGATGGATGGCTTTTGCATCTGATTTTCCCACCAACCATATGCATAAAAATGGTCAACTGGTCATACCTGAGTCCCTAAAGGTTCAAAGTATCTCAATAACCCCAAACTCAGCTGAGACGAGCTGTGTCCACAATGACCAATACCCCACCAAGTTGTAGGTAGTGAGATATACATGGGTTGTGATGGCACAGGAGTCTTGAAATGTCTCTCTCTCTCCTAATGGGCGGGGGAGTTTTGGCACCCGATGTCTGGATTGGTAGTCCAATATGTTAACCACCAACTGTTGCACAAGCCAAGTAAATCAACGAATACATTAACTGAATCATCATCACAGTGTAGAAGCATCTAAACATCTATTAGGCATGTAATATCAATGTAATAGTCTCATGTAAATTGGCAAGCATATACATCTCTCAAATGTACTGCTGTCAAGTCCCATTAATGCACTGTATATAAAAAATATACTGTTGTTTGGTTTAGGAATAAACACCCTCACAGGAAACATTGAAGTGAATCAAAAATTCTACTTGGACTACGTTAAGCAGACTGTTTAACTCTTTCACGATCAGCCTCATTGATTTCCCTGTCACACTTAGTAAACTCATCATTAACACGTTAAAGAAACCCAGATTCTGCGGTTCAACCTTTGAATGTTGTAGCTTATAAATAGTCAGAAACTGTGAAAGAGAACTGGTTAGGTACTGATCAGCGTTCCCTCTTAGCTGTGCGCGTGCACACGGGCTGCGGAGCCAACGCACACAAGAATTTAGTGCGTCAAAACATTGTTTTCCAGAAATAAGAAATAAATTATTAAGATGCACTGCGAACCAATATTTAGCTGAGAAGAATATAAAATTTTACAAATAAATATAAAGCTAATAACAATGATGTACACAATGAAATATGCACATTTTAGACAAGTTAGGCCTACTGTTCTTAGGTTATCAGAACTTATCACCATAGACTTTTAGATAATTATGGTCATAATTTAACTATCATCACATTGAGCTCAGTGTGAACAATTTATAAAATGTTGCCAAAAAATTTCTTGTCCATTTTGTCTACAACAGAATTAGAGGGATATTGGTACTGAAACCAAGTCATTTAAACACAGCAGACAACAATTCCCTTACCACCAGCGCTGCTGATGCTTGCGTGTGATTGCATATTCTGTAACCGATTTGTGATTGAAGAATCGACCGATGCCGTCATATCTGTCTCATCCTGCCTCCGAATCATTGCCTCTTCTTTCTCAAACAATTTGGCCAATTCAATGTTTCTGATTAGCGAGTGAGGTCGCGTTCTGGGAGCACGCATACACATGATATGTGGATTAGGGGTGGTGGGCACGCTGTTGACCTGAAAGGGAGGGGGTTGAAATGTGTTTGACGAGAGGGCAGATCGCGCATGGCTGCGCTCGTAAGCAGATGAGATGGTATGAGGGCGTTCATCACAGATCTCCCTCTGCCTGCCGACCCTGAGTGGGGGAGAGCCTGGCCAGTGAGAACAGACAGAAGAATTCATCGCTGAATAGCCAGGATGTACTGCAGAGGAGCCATCTAGTAGCGAATCAGTGAAGCTCTAAAATGAAAACAATTTCCATTTATTTTACTTTCAACCCAATTTATTGATCCAAACAGAAGAACCATACATTTGATAATCAACAGGAGAACAAACAATAGGGAAGAAAAGACCCTGAAGGGACTGACGCTCCCGTTAATTGGGCAACCCTTTTCTTGGAATAAAGTATGCAGTGGTACAACAAGACAATTCAGATTGAAAAACTACAACCATAAACTTAACAAGTTAAATATTATAGACACATGAAAACATTATTTGAAAGACATTCATGCTTTCTGGTTTGCATGCATCATCAGAATACCATACTTCAAATCCATGCAAGGATCATTCAGAATGTTTAAGACAGGCATTAATTATAAAATACACCTTAAACTGAGCAAGCACGTATGAAGCTGGTATGATACCTCAGAATGAGTCCTTAGCTGACACCTGTTACTAGGAGAAAGCGAGGAACTGTTGCTGCTGCTACTGAGACTGCTTAAGCTCGACTTTGACGATGACATCGAATGAGCTGGCGACTGATGCGAAGGGATCTAAAATGTTTTCATCAAATGCAGATAAAAATCATGAAATAGAGGAATTCCTTTACACACAATTGCTCTACAATACAATTGCATCTGCACCATCTGTACGTTTGTGCACTTCTGAACTTTGTAAGAGGAACAATATAAAAATGCAGTCATTGTATCGTATTATATAGCCACTGAGTGCATACTTCACCAAAGCTGACAATAGTTGCTGTAAAACCTTGGATGATTATAATTGTCACATAATATTGTTATCAGCCTATTCTACACAGAGCATCTACAAGTTAGTTCTGGCAAAAGTTCCTTCTGGTGAAATTACCCCATAGCTACCGCTTTCTCTCCTCCCCCTTCCCACTCTATCCTTTGCCCTGCCTTCTCACCTCATTATACAGGACCTTACCACATTTCAGTCTTCAATTAGTCTCCCTTGAACTGGTGCTTCATAAATTGTAAATTACATAATGTAAGATAAATCAGTCAAAACAAAAACAAATCCACAACATCTGCTAAACCTGTACATGATATTCATCACCTATCAGTAAAAGCTTCAAATTTAAAAATATAAATTTTGTTTAGTTCCACCCTGTGTTAACATTCTAACGATGAGCTGTATTGGTCTCTGAGTCGCTCTTAATAAATCAATCAATCAAGCACACTTGATATAGCGCCCCTTCAAGATATCTACTCAGAGGCGTCCCCGGCCTAATCCTCGGCTGAAAATGACAGTTTTGTACAATCTCGTCACTAAAAAGTGTAGGAAAATGAGACAACTAATTTTGTATGCAAGACTATTAAGTGGTTATATAGTAACGCCCAGATGCATACAAAGATAGAGTGGACAACAGATTGAATTGCTGACAGGACTACAACACATTAAAATGATCATGCTGGCAACAAATATAAAACATTGCAGGTCAAGGACATAAATTCTGGATAAGGATTCTAAGCCCTACAAAAGAGCACAAAGCCGTTGAATTGGTGAAGACTGATAGAACCATTTGCCAGTCTTTGGGGAAATTACATTCTGCTGTGTAGACTGCAATATATCTGCTCTTCTCAACAAGTGTGAAGAATCCTTTCATACAATGTTAAATGAATCTTGCAATGTCACTGGTTTCTGTTAAACTCCACAAAGAATACAACACAAGCCGTCAGAGCATTTATTATGCACCAGTTTCAACTCTAGTGACCAGGAATCCAGTCAATAACAAAGATTCTCCACATACATTCAAGACACACAATGTCCTGTGTCATCAGACACTAACTAGTAACTAGGAGCAGAGAGTCACCGTACCCTATGGTCAAGCAGCAATATGGCTGCACATGATACCCATAAACAAATAAGTCGAGCGCATGTAGTGACTAACCTGACAAGTCCAAGTCTTTGAAGAGGACTCATTGATGCTGATATCAGTGATAATCTGTTCGCTTGCCTCTGGTAGAACTGTCGGGTGCATCGCCTGACGACAAAGACTGTCCATTATCTCCTGCAGATGGGTCACATCGCCAAGAAGGGAAATCTCTCCATCCTAAACAAAACACAATAGTCTTATCCTACAGTTCAAAAGTTAAACACGATTCCTGCAGCAATCCAAAGGGTTACTTGCAATTCTCAAATAATGAGTCTTCATGAATAATACTTACTCAAACTTTGCAAGAGAGCCTTTTGTTTTCTACACACTATTTTTAAGAACAACAGTTGGGGAATGTATGAAAAGACAGACTCAGAATGCATTGAAAGATGGCACTGACCATGAATGGCTTGATGCACTCAATGAGTAGGCAGTAACGCGCACGTTCCTCTGTAAGCACCGCGCGCACTGCGATCCTCTCGTTTTCTTCAAGTGTCTGTAGTTTCTCTCGAAGGTCCTTGATGGATGCGTCCAGTGGTTTCTGAACTTCAGGCCGTCCTGTTAAGCAAGTAAGCACAAACCTTTCACTAGTGATCGACTGATCCCCGCCACCGGTTTCTAAACACCGACCAATTTTGCTAAGCATACAAACAATCTTCTGCTCATGATTGACGCCTGTTATTTCAGAAACTCGGAGCATCCTTCGAAAGTAAGCCAATAATTGTTTTCTTGCACCAGACCTTCAATTGTTTCGCAAATTGAGGCCATCCCTTCAGGTAAGCGAGACGATCTTTGCTCTCGCAGGTTTCTGAAAATCTTAAGCTCTCATTATGTCAGAAAACAGACAAATAACATCCAGACCCTGTTAAAACCCTCTCTTGCAATTTATCACTTTTGTGACTGAGATATCAATGCAGCTCGTCATTAAAGTGTTAAAGCAGTTCAGCTGCAGCACACCAAGAGTAGTAAGACTCGCACTTTCGCATCGTATTGTATCTGGTTATTTTTATAACGCTTCTTACAGTACTAGCTATTCAGAAGCGCTCTCAGCATAACATCCCCAAGGAAATACGAAAGTCTTCAGGCAACAAAGGGATGATAAGCGATAAGCCTGTAAGATTTACTCACCAGTTACTAGCATTTTCAGAACACTTTGGCACAAAAATTATTTATATTTCTTCATATTACAGCATTCAGTATAATTTATTTTCAAATTTATTATATGTTGGAACACATATACCATCAATTAATATATTTAATCAAAAAATCTGCCTGAAACTGCTTTAAATGAGTTGTTGATCCTCAAATTCTTTATATTTAGGTCCCGTGTTACATTACTTTCATGTGTCACTTTCCTGTATCCCTAGTCCTTCTCAACACTTCTCAATCCTATGCCCAGTTCAGGCCAACCAAGACATTGATCTTCCTTGTCTCAAGTGTTAAGAAAAATGGCCTTGGCTTACCTTCTCAAACTCCTTCTAAGCAATTTATGGTAATTTTAAAACGAGACTAATTAAACCTTTTTTAAGTTTCTTCTGGAGTCGTGATGTCTCGGCCAGGGCTTTCTTGATATCCTGCTGAGACTTCTTGGTTTCTAAAAACAAAAAATAATTTGCAGGTCATGCGCTCATGTTAGCATATTATGAAATTTTTGACCTCAACATCTAAGCAATAATTTTTAATGAAGTTTTGAAATAATAATAAAACACATACACTGTCACATGCAGAAACACAAAACATTCATATGTATATGCAAGACAGAAGTTGAAACACATATCCACACACACAAACCTCTAGATGCACACAAGCACATGAAATATATATATATATATATATATATATATATATATAAATATATATATGCCATAAACATAGACAACCATGCATGTACAACACAAAGAAAGACACAAATTCATTATAAAACATCTCCTTTAATCTAACGACTTCTATAGCACCGTCATCATTATTCTAGCTATGAGTTGACGATAGTCTCAAGTGAAATCACCATCACCAATCATAATCAATGACAGTAGCTTGCTTTAAATCGAATATATATATATTGGTGAAAACAGAATTCAGGAAAAATGGGGAAGCAACAACGACACAAAAGAATTCCCAAAGCCTTTTTGAACTGGTTTTTTGATACATCGGCAGCCAGTGTTACGAATGTAATATGGACTTGACTTACTGATATTGAGGGTTCTTTGTCATGGCCCTGACAAGAGAATTTTGTACCACTAATCTGAGCAGATCTGCTTTAGCGATATCAATCCAAAATGGAAAATGACATGGTGTGGCCAAATACCATGCCTAAATGGAGTGCTCATTCAGTTTGGTTAACAAATCATGTGACTCAACAGCTCTAGCAGACCTGAAATATATATGATATATATAATTACATCAATTGTGCTTAGAAAAAAGAAATTCCACTTTAAAGGCATTCATAAAAAGTTTATTACTTTTGCCACATATAACTGAACAGAAAACAGAGACTATTAGTTGGAGAGCAGGATTAGATGTGGAACTTCCAAATGAAAGAATATCTGGGCATTGTCAGCTAACAAGTGGTAGTCAACAGAGCTATCGTTTAATAAAGAGCCAAGCTGAATAATATAAAGTAAACAGAGGCAGGAACTATATGTATACAGAAGCTTGTGGAATTCACAGAAATGTCAGAAAGTCAATGAAGAGGGAGAGACTGGCACAAACATAGGTATAAATTTCCAGAGTCCTGAACCACAATAAGGCTTTCAAATTATATAATGATATTCGTGACAGAACAGGTGAAGCAATCAAGCTTCCAATGTGATTTTTAAAGGATGGCAACTGATCTAATATGAAATCATCCAACCACTATTACTAATATTTACCACTCTTCTCGGTTGATTTAGGAGAGGATGGAGGAATGACATCAGAAATGAAACAATCCGTGCAGTGTGCAAGATGGTTAAAGTCACATAGGATAGCCCTGTGGCACTATTTTTAAGTTTATTGCTTGAAACTTGAAGAAAATAGCCCAAGGTCACTTTCCCCACTGGCTGATTCACCACCTATGACCAGTCTTAGCAGTCGGCAGTCAAAGAAGAGACTGCATCCCCTTATTACAAACATAACGTGACCACGATATAAAAATTTTGTAAATAGTAATATATAAGAAAAAGAAAGGGAAAATGTGGAACATAATATGCAGTAACTTATGGATTATTCTCCCCATCCAATGATACATGAAACAATTTAAAGCAAAGAAGTACCACTCCCTCGCAATGGCGTACTGGTAGTCATGATGTTTGTGTTAAGGCGCCTTCCTGTAGCACGCATGAAGACACGCGTATTGCAATTTGATTACTGTATTGATCAATCAATCGCCAGTCAATTTCATCCAACGTGGTTTGCATCCAGTGCAGCCGCTTCACGGCATTCTTCTTTCCCTGCAGAATCTTACTTGCATAATGATCGCGATTTCGAGGCTCAGATGTTATTAAGATGCATTGGCTCTTAGGTTCTATCTCGCTCCTCCTTCGAACAAAATTAGACCACAGTTCTGAGTCTTCTGACAGCCAGTTGCGAGCGTCGATGACAGGATATAAATGATGCAATAAAGGCACATAAAACCATGCAACACTACCCCAAAGGATAGCAAGATAACGGGAACTGGGAAGGGACATTGTAGCGATTGGAAAAGGATGATTTATGAAGTCCAGCCCACTGCAGAGAATCTTACAGATTTCTGTGAAGTTGGCAACTAGATCAAATCTATCAACTGCAGGTCAGTTTTTGGTAACATTAGGGCATTGTCCTCTGGGAATAAGTTAGTCGATTTCTTTGAATTATGATTTTAATCATGACATAGAATGTACAAAACAACACTTCAATAGGTCTGGCAGTCGAAAAAGACAGCTCTTCCAGCTCAAAGATTATTTTAACAGTTTTGCATTACATACAAATCTGTTAACTACTGATAATGGAAGTAATGTATTAAAACATTATATTATATTTGCTGCAAACTATTTTGGTTTCCAGTAATGACGAACTAACTGCCTTTCTTTCAGCAAACCATCCAATCAGGTCCATGCACAATTTACAGGTGGCTGCATAAGGATCTATCGACAAGAGGTAACTTTGCCCCCACCCCCAAGTGCTGATGACAAATCTATAGACTCTTTGTCAACTATACAAGATGGATGACATCACCAATTCGAGAAACATAAGACCTGACGTCAGTAGGCTAACATCTAGGCATCTATTATTGTGACAATTGAGTATGCAAGAATATATTACCATTAACCATTGTTGCCTGACTTTTTCTTCAAACCAAAATAACGTTGTCATATTGCAGGAAAATATTTGAGTACAGGGTAAAAAAGTGGTGGTGACAGAACCCCATTGCCACAATGGAAAAGTTATAGAAAGCTATACCCATTGTTGCCGCCCTTAAACAGAACAATTGACCTTAGGCAATGCACTGTTAGAATAGCAGGTGTCCAGTGGTGAGCAGCAGTTTGTAAACTTAATCATTGTTAGTAAGACCAGAAGCATAGAATTGTAGAAACAAACTGGGCCCCCTATGTGAGGAAGAGTTCAAAGAAACCATTAAAGCCATTGACTGCCAGACACACTTTGAGCCTTGCACTGAACTTACAGGATTCCTGCAAATGAGAAACTGGTGTGTTTTCCCAATAATAACTATGCTATCAGCCTATCATGAGCCAGCAGCAGCTGTACTCTGTCGACTTATCTAGGGTTACTGAGTCCAGGTCAGCCTTTGGCATTTGTGTGCTTGTGTAGTCTAATGCAATCTCATGTAATGATATATTTATGTGCTCCCTCACATGTCCTCACATTTTTTACGTGGCTGCAATGTAGATTGTACAGTGTGTGTGATGTGGGCAATGTTTTGAGACTACGTTCAGCGATGTCTATCATCGGTTGTGTGGAATGTACAGAGAGCGATTGCTAAATAAAAACAGGCCAGTAATGAATCATGATGTGCTTCCCTCTCTTATTAACACCACTGCCATGTGATCACATGATTTCTTATCAAACTTTGCTGAACATTGTTTTACAATTGTAGACACAGTTTCTGCTCAGGATCATCTCTGCCTTCAAGCATCATTTCTATACAGTAGCATCATCCAGGGCTGGGAAGTGAATGGAAATTGTCTTTTGCTGGGTCTATGCACAGTAGAGGAAATCAACACTGACCTCGTCTATGTATAATTGCCATGGAATGCAAGAGACAACTTACATTCTGCAATCCCTAGGGTTCTTCATTCCGGCACACAAGTACCAAATGTAATATAAATTAAATGCTTATAAACATGATTACTACATTACACACTAAGGTTTGAATTATTATTATTATTATCAGAGCAAATTTATATAGCACCCTTAATGGATGCCTACTCAGGAACACTTGCTAGCTAAAGAAAGCAGCACTTTTCACAGCATGCCGGTATTTAGACACAAGTATGTCCAAGTTTGGCAGTGCAAAGTCTACCAGTCACACTTCAAAATGGATTCCAGCATGGGAACCCACCCAGGTAAAAAATTATCAACTGAAACAGTGCATTTGTCTGACTGGCTATCAAACATTTTAACATCTGACTAAAGTTACCACCTACACAGTCCAAAGATACATTGTAACATTACTCAGATCCTGGACTAAGTACTAGAAATATCTGGGGAAAAATTGAGCAGCAATAAAAAAATACAAGTATGTAGACTGGACTGTTAGCCTGTATCTGAGAATTAATAAACTGTCTCTTACAGCTATTCAAAGGCACTTTCAGTGTGACAGCCCATAGGAAATAAGAAAGACTTTAAAAGCAGCAAAGGACAAAGATGGGACCCAAATTAAGATCTTGCCCTCTAAGTGAAGTGAAGTCTGATTGGCTATCAAATGCTGGTGGCAAATGCTGACTGGTCTGCAACACTGGACATGGAACTAATTCACCATTAACTGATAATGTTGTGCAGAAATTCCACCTGCCTCTATTTCGGTCCTTTTCAAGTTGAACTATTGCCTTTTTCCAGTCTTCCATTCTGTCCTGAAGTGGCATCACCATTGCATCCATTATGGCACTGGAAATGGAAATCCATTTTATTATTAAAAGCAGTTACTATCACATCCTAGTATCATTACTCATGGTGCTTAAAGTTGTGCTATATAAATACCTGGCTTCTGTGATATACTATCACTGTGAATTTTAAATAACTTCAAAAGCTCTGATGGACAATAAACGCAACATAAAAACAGTTAATGCATGAAGAATATTGCAACACTGCAACATTAAATGCTAAGCCTTTTTCACATAATACGGTTCTCATCAATAAATTACATTATTTCAATATTTTACTTCTTGATACACTGCAATTTGTAAGAAACATTGCACATGTCCATTATTTATGTAACAATCCATTGCAAAACTGCACGGCACATCCACTTTTTAGCCACTATTCACTGCTGATAACAGCTACAGCTTCAAATTCAACATCAACTGTTCACGTCAGAAAAAACAACATGGAGCATAGAAAAAAGTGTAATTTAACCAAAAAAACACAGAAGCAATATTGACATTAGTGATTGTTGAAAGTTTCTGAAAGCACAGCCACAAGACTCCAATAACAGAACATAATAGATGATTGATTCTTTCAGACAACTAAATTCCGTCATCACCTAGTGACAGTTTTCAGCTTGCTCTCGATACTCCGATGGCGCATGCAGAGACGCGTCAGTGCCGAGCCAATGTCTCTGGTGGCACCTGAAAACACACAAACAAACCACGTTTAGCACCATTGATTTATGGAAGTTACACTACGGAAAGGAATCGTTCACTCTGGAATGGAATGCTTCACTCTGGAATGGAATGGTTCACTCTGGCATGGAATGGTTCACTCTGGAATGGAATGGTTCACTATGGAATGGAATGGTTCACTCTGAAATGGATGGTTCACTCTGGCATGGAATGGTTCACTCTGGAAGGGAACGAGTGATGGACTACTTCAATATCATTTTCTCAATTAACTGACTTGCAAGAATTCCATACATGGAATCAACATTTTAATAATCAAGTCAAGAGAATTTAAATTAATTGTTTGAGCTGCAATTTAATTTTAATAGAAACCAGTTAGCAACACAAAGCAACCAATCAAATTTATTAGTCATATCTTGACTGGTGCAAGACCAATCCTCTTGAAGACAGACACACATGGAATCGTCTCAGTTATTAGCCTCATCTTAATCTGTGGATGGAAATTTCCACAGATCATTAAAGCCAAGCTTTCAAGAGATATATAGTCATAGACTTTTATTGATTAGGACCCCTGTGGCCAAAGGCATTTCCAGGTCACAAGAATCCTGGGTAATTTTAATAGGACTCTAGTTCGTTTGAAGAGGATGCTGTGTCTTTTAACCAGACCCTGGGTCATGGAGAGATAACAGCTGGGTAAGTTTACATGTAAAAAGGCTCTGTCAGAATGAGGCTTATATGCCAAACAAAGCAAATACGCGAAACAACATCCCAAAGCTAACACTCGTTGGCATCAATTACTATTTGCTTGCAAATGGCTTATATGCCATTCCACCAACAACAGCCGAGCACATTGGCATGAGGCTTATTATGCGATGCAATGAGATTTATGCTTTATATGCCACGGCAAGTTTTTTATGAATGTCATTCTCTTCGATTATTGCAGATTTGTCAAAGCCACTATTTCTAAGTAAACAGATCATTGGCCAATACTTGTGTATGATTCATGAAGCTCATTGCAATGGAGAACCTCAAGCACATGAACTAGTGAAAGCAATTTATCTCAAACAATGAAGTTAACCTTGAACAGGCAGTGGGAATATGGAAAGCTCTAGTCAAATGCGTGAACTCAGGTGCCGAGTATTCAGAGTTTATGGATTGGCTTGAGGACACGACTCCTAATAGCACGAACTGTGTCAATCATGAACGTAAGATGGAAGCGTCTTGTAACAAAGACCTGCTGAATTTTATCCTCAGGTCTATTGCTCTATTTTAAAAGCCTTTGGCATATATAGCAATCATAACGTTGCCCAATGCTGAACAATGGCTAATAGATAGCTGAGGCAATTTTGCAGACTCTTTTGAAAGATTGCTCACCAGACAACTGCTTCTAACTCTAAAAATGCAGAATTGGCTGTCTGATCGTGCAACACCAGAGTTCTGTTTGGACATAACAAGAAAATGCGATGACTTTAGAACATCCGCATTTTCATTATAACGCACTTCAGCAGCTTAAACTAATCCCAGATTTTAATCTGGTGAAGTAAAGAACAGTCACAATGGAGTTTTCCAATGGAGGTTTTCCCACACTGATGAAAAACTCTCACTTCAGTGAACAGCGAACACCGAATAATCAGGTCACCCATGGGCTGGCTCTCACTGCATCAGAGATCATCAAATATTCATTTCTTTCAGCTATTCTTTATTGCAAAATAAAAAACTCTTTCAACTCCTACTAAATCATGAAGCAAAAACTTCAAAACTTTTCACACGAACAATGCATTATCGAAGCAAATGACAGGAAATTTCCACAGCAGCAGTGTTTGACTGGTAGCCAGATGCCATGACATGTGAGTAGATCCCTAGCTTCTCATTAGACGCTGGCCAAGTGGTAGACAAATACAGCAAAAATGAGTTTTCTAGGAAAGGCTACAGGAGTATGAGGCATGAAATGAAGGAATAGAGAAGTCATTGAATGTGACAACCACTCTGTTCAATAGACTCTTCCAGTCACGATTTTATTGGTTTGGCCAAGTGGAAAATTTCAACTGAACAGATACACACCACACACGGAATGCCAGACTAAGACTGTTTGATTGATTGACAACACGAACAAAGACGCAAGAGTAAAGTCTCAGACTTCATGACAAGAGACACAAAAGAATGAAAATCATTCATGTGCACACATTGCTGCCCAATGGATGATGATGATGACGACGACGATGAAAAGCAATGATAACAATGGCGATGATTATGGTGATTAACATATTTCATCTAATTGGCTCATCTTTATTATATTTATTTAAAATACTAGTCATGTGTGCAGAGCCAGTGGAACTGAATCTGAGGTGCAAACGGGTGTTCAGTAGGGGGCCAGAACAGGGTCATGCAAAAGCAGAAATGGCCTTGTCTAAAGGGTTCACAGCTGCCCCTTAGTGCTACATAAAATAAAATAATGTGTCCATAGTGGATTTATCCGGTTCTGCGTATGCCAACAGCCTTAGAACAAATGAGATGACCATGATTGAAACAAGTATCTTCTCAATGACGCTTTTCTATGAATGGAAAGCTTAGATTTCTATAGTTACTGCATGACAAGGTGTGAAAGTATTAAATGCCAGGATAATCACATGAAATATAGCAAATTGTCATTGCTTAACTCATGTAAGTGAAATCCTCGATTATCAACACAAGTAAATATATACAAAATTGGATAATGCACATTATTGTTTGTGTGAGTGCGTGCGTGTGTGAAAATATCAGACATTGTCAATGAAAGACCACACACGTATTTGACAAGAATCTGGCTGTGTATATGAGAACTCCTAGTGAGAATGGTGGTGCCATTCATTGGCTGGCAGAACCAGAGGGAGAAATGTGTTAAATATATGGGAAAATGCATTTTCTATGGGAATCTTCATCGAAGTCAACCAGCCGAGGCGTTGAATCACGCCTTTCCCTTTACACATGCTTCCCGGAAGAAAGGTACTTATACAGAAGCAGAAGAAAGAAAAAAATAAATAAGCCTTTAGACTTTTTACACTGTTAAATAATCATCAGCCTCTTGAACTGATACTGGTTGGCTGCTCCAGACACATCAGCCACCAACTGGAAATGCTCCATCATCAACACTATGAACACTATGTATCAGTGTTTAGATCTACATTTTACATAGCAGGTACACATGTACAAGTATATATATATATATAGATACATATATATCTATATATATTACCGATTATATATATATATATATCTATATATATTATCGATTATATATATATATATATATATATATATATACATATATATATATTATCACCTCAGATTCACATTTAGGTGTGACCTTGTGCGCGTTACAAATTTAATAAATAAATAAATAATAAATAAAATCTACATATAAGCATATTGTATTGTATTTACAGATTTCTATTGCGCCTATCATGGTAAAACTTAATTAGAGACTCTTGCAGTGTAAAAACCCTGCCGGAAAAAAAGTCTTAAGAATAGAAGCAGAAACAGAAGAACTCCCAGTCAGAATCAAAGAGCAAGCCAGAGGCAAAGAGTGATACCGAAAGGACCAGCACAAGCATTGGTACGGTATTGGGTAGAAGCCGTTCATGTCCAAGGTACCAAGAGGTCATGTTGGTCTAAAGAATGGAGAGGACAATGAGAAGTGGCCGAAAGAAGACGGATAGGATCACAAAGAGAGCCCTGGCTCAAAAATGCTCTGAAAGTAGGGACAAGAACTGTATAGCGAATGCAGGTTATGTGCAGAAGTCTGCGCGCGCGTGTGTGTGTGTGTTTATTTGTGTATAGTGTATGTGTATATATATATATAATAAATAAATAAATATATATAAACACACACTTATATATATATAATATTATATATACACATGCAATATTATACACTGGTATATATGAGTCAAAGTACTTCATCTTAGAAGAACAACAGAATTATACCGACTATCTGCAGTCCTTCACAGATTGTAAATAGCCTTAAAATTCTTTGTTCAGGATGAAGGCAGTGTTAACCAGTCAACAATCTACAGCGTAGGGTGGCACCAACTGTGGCATCAGAATAAGCTGACAACCCAACTCAGTGCAACAGATGGGCCTTGGTTATTGATAACAATGATCAGCACTGACTGAACCACAAAGGCTGATGGACAGACAGATACAGGCTACTGAACAGATGAACACAAACAGACAGACAAAGAAATGAATAGAGAGCCACAGGAACAACAAAGCATGCATTAGAGACTCTGGAAATCAGTGCCATTTGCCACAAGGTCTGATCAAGGAGTGGCAAGGAGTGGCCAGCCATGATTCTCCTACTCTATTCATCAAGTAGGCAGCACCATTAGTGTCCAAACAGCTGACCCAGAAGCATTAGCCACTACTCTCTGTCCATCCGTCCATTGGTCCAAAAGAATGCACCCAGTGACTCACTGACCACGTCCCTCTCCACAAATTTATCTCTCTATAACCTCTGCACTGAAGAGAAGAAGGTTCTTTCCAACATGCTCACAAATGCTACCATAGGGGGATTGGAAGCCATAGCAGGTCCTGGGCAGGCAATCTAGTTTCCAGGAGAGCTGACTGTGTCACTGTAATAATCACACATCGATCTCATTCCTGGAAGAAGCCACTTCCTCCACTTCCTCCCTCTATCCCTCGCGCCATCCACACGTGAATCATAAACCTATCATCTACATGCCATGTATCCACTACACAGGCAGTCACCCATTGACCTGTGGCAAAGCCAGCAATCTTATAGTATCCGGAACCAGCGTTTTTTCTCTTTTTTAACGAATATGTGTCATAACAAAGATGATTAGTGTTGCCCACCCCTTTGTCCAGGCTTTGGACTGGCCTGCCAGAGAGAACAATGGTAGGAGAGGCAGTCTTAGATATATCTTGTATAATAAACATTATCTTTTGGCTTGCCATTATTGGTCAAAACAAAATAGTGTCGAGTGCACTGAGATTTGATGATTTAAAATACACATATGGAGTATTCGTTGGACCAAAATTGGATTGAGGAAATTAATTCTTTGCTTAAATAGAAGTTGGATTGATGACAATTATCATGTACATTGATACATGGTGAAATAAAAGCACAGCATTGAAAAGATGGTCTTACTTTACCAACGTAAACTATGGCTAACCACACATTTAGTATTTAATCAATAAACACTCTTGGAATATGAACCGTGTCTATTTTAAGAAACATCCTCAAGGCAAGCCCAAACATTCTGAAACAACCGGCTCCCAGTCATGTGTCTATAGTCCGAAGGTTCGACAGTCCGAAGTTTCGATAGTCCGAAGATTGCATGGTGTCCGGTCGTTAGGTGACAAGATTGCGATTTTAATGGTAGCTAGATTGATGAAAAGAATTGTTTGGCTACAAGTTGGATTGCACCATTTTTTTCCATTCCCCCAGCTTCCATTTAGGCATGATTCTTTTCCTATCAATCCAGCTCCCAGTTTTACACATTATGTTCATCAATTAATCGAGCTTCTAGTTAAATTAATGTCGAAGTATAGGATCTTCGGACTATAGAACCTTCTGACTATCGAATCTTCAGATTATCGAGCTGACACCCCGGTTCCCTCATACTATAAGGTTGTCCCAAAGCCATCCTTCTTTCGATGGAAGTGACTCAGAGGCATTTAGCGAGAGAGATATGACTGTCCTCTGATGAATGTTCAATATTGGCCACACAAACACAAGACAGAGAGACTGAATGATTAAGCATTCTGAAGAATCAGACAGCAATTTCATTAACTTTCATGGCAGTATATAAATTATACATGCTTCCTAATTACACACAAATCAATTGAGTGTTTTTAAAGAAAATACTCAAAACCTAGAAGAAATTTACACATAATCCATTGAGAATTAACTGATTTTTAACATAAACTATGATGAATTGAATGCTATAATTAGTCACACGATCAATCAGTCTGACAAACAACTGACTAACTGACTGACAGAAACATTGATTGACTAGTTGACCAACTGAACAACCAACCTAATAACACACTGACTGATTGTAATTCTGATTTGTTGTTGACTCATTCATTCACTGGTTTACTCAGCAATGGGAAACTTTGTGGGCAGTTTCCTTAAGTTAAAATAGGTGGCGCCAGTAAGCACACAGGTCTAGGAATTTTTTTATATATTGGCCATGCATTTGTTTGTTTATGTTGTTCCGATTGATGGCTGGCATAAGAATTAAAATTTAATTCCATAATGGATAAATACATAAATTTGAACACTAGAAATTGAGAGAGAGGAGAGAGCACCCTATGTCTCATTTCTTACGTCCAATCACAGCGAACTTTCCATTTACCTCTGCATGAACAAGAAAATTATAAATATTGCATGCAGGTTCAAACCCTCAGATCTCATAGGTTGCCACCTTCCTTTCCTTTACATTTTGGCACGTAGCAATACGTAGGCAATTTATAATCTGGATAACTATTAGATTACTTTTGCACGAAGAAACATACATCACATCAAAGCACACAATTTTACCTTGGGAAGCTTACCCACATTTCATACTGGTGCCATCTATAGCAGCCATGTGTTTTAGAGTCCCACATTGAGCAACTGATTGCAAAAGCAGCAAAGCAGTTGTCAACATAATCCGCAGAACAGAATGATACACCAAACTGCTCAAGTGTTGAAAATGGCTGAGAAACCAATTGCTTACTCCTCAAGTAAAGACACCAAGTGACATGTCAACATATGAAATGTATGAATATGTGTACATATCGGCACCACATTGAACTACATGAATGCATAAAATCAAATGCTCCAAGCAATCGCCTACTCTTCACATGATTTACGATATGGCAACAGTTCAGGACAATGGCAATCTCAGTAATGGAATTCCCACTGTCATCGAATTCCCGCCCAATCGCCCATCATTCCGCATCAGTGGCACGGCTGTCCAGTTGCAGACACAAACTCAATGGCTGGCATGTGTTTCATTGATTTTGAACTCAATTTACAAATCTGGTGCTATATAAGTTGCTGTGGCTGTTGCGATCAGTGTAACCATCAATATCCACTATGAATTAGACTGGATCGGAAGAGCATGAGCCTTAGAACACAAAGACAGGGTGAATTGATAGTGTGGACAATACTGGAAATACTGGTAGTTTTGGAATGTTCAGTATTTCCTAGTATTTTTCACGTTGATGCTCTTCAGTAAAAGAAATTAAACCAGATTTTGCAAAAAAATTTGACAGAATCACACAATAGGCAAACCAAATGTTCCATTAAAATCCCGAATCTTCAGTAGAGTTACTTGTCTATTTATTTAAGATATTTCCTATTTTTGCTGAACATCATTATAATCTGGATCTGAGGCACAATTGCATGATTGCCATCTTCAGTCGAGTATTTGAATAAGATTAGATGGAAAAGGCATAGAACTCCATGCATCCATTAAAACAAGAATGAAAGACGACCTAACACATACCAGAATTATGTCAAGCATTTAATGACAAGCATGTACTAAAACTGACTGGGAATTGAATGCAGCTCCTCGTTAAAGAATTAAGCTGATCAAGTGTTTCATCAGTTGATCAACATTTAACATCTTGTTTATCATCTCACAGTGCTGTTTCTATTAAACTAAATGTCCCTATTACAAATTTGGCTAATACTATCCCAATATTAATTAATTAGCTTAATTAGACACCTATAAGCGCTGTACCACTACATGTGCAATAACATAGGTAATTCAGCTCATTAACGAATTAAAAACCTCTCTGAACTGGGTCTGGTAAAAGCACTGTTGGACATCATCAGTTCAAAGAAGGAAAGCCACTTCTTGCTCAAAGAGGCATGCGAGGCATCATCCTTTTTATTTGATCAAACTCACTAGGATGCCACATCAATTGGCCCCAGATATAAGGTGGAAGGCCGTCCTATTAGCATATTTACACACAAGTCCCACAGAGAAAAACAAACTATAGTCCAGCACCAGCAGTGAGGCATTCTTTATTTATGGATGCCACAAGGCTTTGCAGCAGCAGCAGCAGCCTGTTTATGAGATGGAGGAAGACCATCACTTAATAGACCACAGGCAATCTTCAGTGTGGAGCAGCTGCATCCAGATTAACCTCCAATCAACTGAGACTCGGCAGGCGACGGGGTGGGGATGGGCGGAGGTGGTGGGGTGGGTGAGGCGTGTGCTTGCAATCAGCAGGAACACAGACAATTACTATTAGTTTTCTTATAATTCACCAGTATTATTATTAATTAGACACTAGCACAGAATAGCAGAATCAGTGCCGGCTGGCTGTAGGTAGCATTCCCTCACCTGTCTTTGTACGGTCCCTGATAAATGTCAAGATGTTGGTATCACTGACTGAGATCACACCAATTGGCTGCTCTGCCTAACTTTAATAGAGTAAGCACTAAGAAACAATAGAATCCTAGAAAACACTTCAGCCTCACCTAAACAAGTGCATCAGAAGACAGTTTTAAAATGTTTGCACACAGAGACGAATGCAACGGCTCATAAGTGCAACGTTAGACAACTGTTCGAGGAGGATAGTCCAATACATGAGAAGGCATGAAAGATGAGAAGGCATGACAGATGAGAGGATGGTCCAATACATAAGAAGGCATGACAGATGAGAATTAGCTTCCTCTGCTCTGCACACCAATGTCTTAACCATCACCCTACGAACTCTCCAACACAACTCAGGTACAGCATGGAATGAATCTGAGTTAAATTGGGATTTCTTGGAATAAAAGCAATCATGACAGAGCATAGTGCCCCTAAAGGAGCATCATAATGTGACTTACACAGATGATTTACCTATATGGCTTACCTACCTGTTTGCATAGTCCATCACATTCTTCTTTTCACAGAAAGAAGAATTTTCTATAAGGATGAACCGAAACTCAGTTCGGAAACTCGGCTCGACTCAGCAAAACTCGGACACAGTAAAACAATCGGTCCGAGTTTTAATCTTTCCAATTTTCTGTTTTGAAACGAAAATTGGATTTCTCAAATTATAAAATGACAATCGACCTGAGTAAAAACACAAAATGCTATTATTTTTATCTACAAAACGACAATCGACCTAACTAAAAGCACAAATACTGCTAACATTAGTGCATGCAAGTTACTACTTCCTACAGAAAACTAAGGCACAGCTAAAAAAAATTCGTAAAAGTTGTGCGAACTGCCAATGTAAAAATCAAGAGAACGAGACTCTTTTTAAATGTTAGAAACTCGGACTAGACCTCGGCAAGAAATTCAAACTCGGTTCATCCCTCAAATTCTATAAACATTTCCCAGAGAATGATCAGAACATAAACAACACTGAGAACAGATACAAACAGTAGAAGAAGAAAATTCAGACTCTCAGCAAAGAGTCAGTGTGGCAATCTCACATAGATTACGCACATAGATCACGCGCATAGATCACGCGCATAGATCACGCGCATAGGACTACGCACATATATTATGCACATAGATCACACACATAGATTACGCACATATATTATGCGCATAGATTATGCGCATAGATTATGCGCATAGATTATGCGCATAGATTATGCGCATAGATTATGTGCATAGATTATGTGCACAGATTATGCGCATAGATTATGCGCATAGATTATGTGCATAGATTATGCACATAGATTATGCACATATTCTTGAAAGAACCATCTTTAAAATCCATGAATATGTTCTAGAAGAGAAACAGACAGAGATCTACATAGTCATGGACAAATGGACAAGCTTAGTGCTTTCTAAAGCATGGCAGGGCTTCATTAATAAATGATCCCTCTAGAGAACAGTCCAACCTTGAATGGAACATAAGAATTAGACTGTGCTTGCTAGATGCACTATATTATAGAATATTGAAGTAACTGTGGTGGCAGATAACTAATCATTTTAATTAGCCTAGTCAATTAAAATAGAATTATAAGAATTACAATCTTTAAGAAATAAACTGCAGAAATACTAAACACAAGACCAAGAATAGTTTTTAAACATCTCCTTTTAATAGGATTGACTACTGCAATGCCATCCATAATGGGAACATTGTAAAGCATAAGCACATGGTTCGAGCAGTAACTAGGCTGCCTACTTACTATGGCGTTGAATTTCGGTCTGGGTCTGGCAATGTCAGTTAGGGAACTGCCCAGGTGCCTACTTGTGGGAGCTTTGCTGCCTCACCTTTGTCTTGGTTTGAAGATTGACCTATCATGGTCCTGAAACCTATGGTACTGACACATCTTAGCATAGACTAAAAGATTAATAACCTCATAACCACAAACAAATCAAGTTCATGTAACCCATATTGCTCACCTACAATCTTCACTCACTATAAAAAGTCAGTCAGCAAATGGCAAAGCAGCAGGGAGACATAACAGCCGAAGAGAGTTCACACAGTTCAACACCAACGCACAGGGTCTGAGCACAGAATAAATACAGAAGCAGAGACTACCTAAGAGGTATAAGAGAGTTTCATGGAGACAGAGACTACCTAAGAGGTAAAAGAGAGTTTCGTGGAGACAGAGACTACCTAAGATGTGAGTTTGTTCGTTACAGATGTTTTGAATTGAATTCTGGCTATAAAGATTTTAGCAAATTTCCTCAGAGGGTCAACGCACCCTTCAATTGAAACATTAAATATCCTCAGAATGCTACTGCAAAAGAGGATGTCAGTTTACATACCAACCTGTGTGACTTTATATTCAGCAATTCATATCTTGGGCCAAACACAGCTTAGGCAAAGGGTTCTGAAACTGCATGAATACTGCATCAAATTACATAACATACAAATTGAAATGGGATCATGGGACAATACGAAACAGCTCGACCGCATTCCAAGCTGAAACTCAAATGACCTCACTGCATCAAGCAACAAGGTATACTGAATTCCTAGTAACTTGTATCTTCTTCTGCTACTAGAGAAATACAGACTGCCACAATATGATCAATGACCTCTTCTTATTCATTAGAACTTAGGAATTCTCTCTAATCATGCAATTAGGGAGAAAAATCAGACGATAAATATTTGCAGCTGCATCGCTGAGCATAAAATCTGGCAGAACGAAGGAGCCATTAGCAAGAGATTTATCACGAATACTGCAACGTTAATAGTGCCATAACTGCACAGAAAGCTATGAGGACGAAACGACTTACAAAACATCGTTCATCATTATCATCGTCTAGTCATGGATTTTGTGCCTATTGCAGGAGCCACAGTTGATAAACATAAGGGTGAACAAATTCAGCCAACTCCAGCCATGACTTGTCATTCGCCAAAGGTCGGCTTCCAGCTGCACAATATCAATTACCCTTATCGGCGAAACAGAATTTTTTCCAATAGCTAATCCTGATGCTGAAGACAGTCATTATGCTGAAGACGATGTTGTATACGGGCCTTGCGTTTAGTATTTCTGCAGTTCCTATGATGCTGGCTAAGTGTAAATCACATGGAATGTATGTAAGCAAGTAAGGCAGATATAAAAACCACATAATAAACTAAGTATAAGATTTATTCCAACTAGAGCCAGCAATAACGCTCTATAATTCTATCAGAAAAAAATTCCATATGGTAATTTCTTATTTTTAAAAATAGCATTTTATAGAATTAAAATAGAATTATAAGAATTACAATCTTTAAGAGATAAACTGCAGAAATACTAAACACAAGACCAAGAATAGTTTTTGAACATCTCCTTTTAATAGGATTGACTACTGCAATGCCATCCATGATGGGAGCATTGTAAAGCATAAGCACATGGTTCGAGCAGTAACTAGGCTGCCTACTTACTATGGCGTTGAATTTCGGTCTGGGTCTGGCAATGTCAGTTAGGGAACTGCCCAGGTGCCTACTTGTGGGAGCTTTGCTGCCTCACCTTTGTCTTGGTTTGAAGATTGACCTATCATGGTCCTGAAACCTATGGAACTGACACATCTTAGCGTAAACTAAAAATTATCCATCTTATCAATATAAATACAGGCTGCTTCTAGTAGGACTATTTATAGGACCTGTGGATGAGATCCAACTTCACTACCAGGTCGACTGATTGTTATTTCAAAACACATTTCTATAAATTTAATAAATATTTCAAGAACAATTACATGGAGCACAACAGAAAATATAACATATGTAAATGGACGCATGAGCTATAAATACATTGCACGTGAAAGTTATGTGCTTCATCAAACAACAGCATCATAAAGAATTCAGCATCAGAACCTTCATGATTCGAAACTAGGTGAGCCCATTTTTATATCCTGTCCGAGAACTGAGTCCAGACATAGACAAGAATAACAGACAATAGAAAGGACTAACAGACAAAAGGATGCCAGGAACACTTGGCACACAATGATCATCACATGTGCTTCTGACCTCTTGTGCTGGTTGCCATGTCAGCCACCTTCTGGAAAGCCTCTAGAAACGCCGTCGCTGCAGTAACTGTTGACCTACACAAGACAAAAATGGCTCAATTACACATCATCCCATCCTGAGAGTAACTGAGGGACATAATAAAATTACAGCCATTATCTAACCCACCTCCCCTATGATGGGTCAACTGTATATCACATTCTCACTAGTCTGCCTGACTGTCAACCTTTTGTCTTTCTAAGTGCCTGCCTGTCTGTCCGTCAGTCCATCCAAGCACCCCTGTAACTACCAATTGTCTGTCCTGTTACCCAGGTTTTTATGTGCCTATGCAACCAAACTTTTCCACCTCCTTTTTCCTCCCATCCTTTTTCTTCTCTTCTCAACTATCCTACTCTTCAATTTTTTTTTACTCTACATATCTCAAAAAACAAAGATGTGCATCAATGCCACTTTTGTAGCCTGAACAGGAAGCCAATGCAAAAATTAAATCACAGAGGCAGTATGTTTACATTTTGATTTATTAGTTAAGACTCTGACCAAAGAGTTCTGAACTCTCTGCAGCCTCATCAAGTTTGGCTTATTGATACAAGTTAGAAGTAAGTTCAGTAATCCAGGTAACTGGAAACCAATACATTTTCCAAACACAAAAGTGCAAAGACATGCATATGGTCTGTATAACGAAAACATAATTTACACTACATTACACTTGTCATCGTCAGTATGACCAGGAAAATTATTCATAACTCAGACGAGAATATGGCAACAACCGACCTCAGAGTAGAATGAAGTTTTGTAGCTTTGCTCGTAAAATCTTCCCAGACTGGAGTGCTATTCTGTCAAAATAAAACAATGCTGACGTAAGCATATAGTTAAAAAGTCACTTACCACCAGCTTCAAACCACTATGATGCTCTCAGGAACATTTCAAACCTTTAAATTTCTTTACATTTACTGATCTGCAATTCAATGCAAAACTTCATGTTGTAATTGTAATTGAAAATTTTGATAACAGCACTCGATATCAGAGGCGCGTTGTGGATCAATACATAGCAGAATGGCACATAGCAGCTAAATAAAATGAAAGACGTGACACAACGAATACAAATTGTCACCAAGTACAATTATCTGACAATGTGTTTATCAGAACAAAGGCTAGGTGACTTATCTGTCCCTGTGGACCAATTGCAATGACCCTTCTTTGTAGCGCGAATCAAGGAAGAGGACAAATGTACACGAGGCCAACTAAATGCGCTTCCATTTACTATTCCCTAAGCACATATCCATCCACCCAACTACAATTCGTCTCCGTCCAGACTAAGGCTCACTGTTGATCTACTGCGGGAAATTGATAATTGCCATAGCAACGAAAAGCTTTTGTATCCATTCATGGTGTATAGGTTGAGTTAAATACAAGAGCTGTTGGAAGTCGCCTGCAGCAGCAGCAGACGCGTTATGAGAGGGAAATAGCTCGATTGGCAACAGCACTGCTTCTGGCAAACACAACAAATAATAAGTAATCAATCAGCTGTAGTTTGTCCTTCTTCACCCAAGATGGGACATTTTGCCAACACTGGTCTCAACTTTCAATGACTAATGGAAAAATCAAAGGTTAAGCGATTCTCTTAGTTATTTACTGTGTCTCCGGATTTCAATCTCTGTGTTTCTCTCTGTCTCTGTCAGTATTTGGTCATTCCAATATAGGTACAGTGGATGATACTTAATAAATATGATACCCAATAGACCCAAGTCACAAAGTGCTACCTGGTAAATTAGGGCAAACTGGATCTTATTTTTCATATTCTTACCTTTAGCTGAAAGATATTACAACCAGCTGTTTTGCCTTCCTGAGAACTGTTTTAATTTAAGTTAAATGTTAAAAATGTCCTAAGCCAAGAAAGATAGAGAATAAAATTACTACTCATATGTCAGGCATATCCATGCAAATATATGGCATGCATATGAGACAACAGAATTCTTTTAAGTTTACAACCTCCAAAGAGGAAACTGGTTCATATGACTGAGCTTCATTTTTAGATTTTTGTGTTGATGAAAAAATATATTCTAATCTATATTACAATCTATATTATTAACCCTACTCAGGTGTGAAAATCTGCTCTTTACTACATAAGGAAACAGACTAACAGTGGCATGCCTTCTACTTGAACTTCAGGTGTGTGTATAGTTTATGGATTTATCGCTGCATTTGCACTTCTGGGCAATCAGTTATTTGGCAGTATCTGTATTTGCAATCACAAATTTCTGCACTTCTGAAACTGCAAAGTTAAGGGAATCCGTTTAATGCACTTCTCATTAAAAGCAAGGATCAAACAAAATAACAAATTTCATCGCCAGACAATCTGAGTGATTTCTTAAACAAATAAATATGAATTCATCAATTATTTACACTCTTATCAGACTAAGACTGCACATGGCCCACATTATTTCTACCACCATTGACTTCTTACCTCTGAATACAATGAATTTTTTTTATTTGATAACCTGAGGCCCACATCAGTTGGTGCCTAGTCCAAATGGCCCCTCTGCCCTGCCCTCTGTCGGCTGGTTTAAACTGTCTGGAAACAGCTAATACCATCATGCATGTGGCTAGAATGGTCATAGACAAACCTGTCTACTAATATAACACATTTATGCTGCCCATGATCATATGTCATCATAGTGGCCTTTTTAATCAATAGGTAAACATTGTCGGCCAATATATAAGTCTATATAAACCTCAGTGTGCTTGAAGACCACATAGAACTGTAAGCAAGAGTAATTCTGCAAAGGGCCCAACTACCCCCTTCCTTCCTTCCCTCATGCTTAGACAGCTAGCCATGGAACAAAGGGCAGGTACCTGGTAGGCAACTGTGGATCAAAGAGGATCATTCTGTTCCTGCCACTAACCCTGTACACACAGATCGGAAGCATCATGGCAGAGTAGTCTCCCCTCCCCAGATCCACCAATCACTGTAAACATTCTTACTATGTCAATACAGTGATTTCCATATGGTTCAATGTTTTGGAAAGGAAAAAGAACCACAAGTCTGAAATCTAATGTTGACAAAATTAATATTTGTGTGCCATTTATACAAATCTTATAGCCTCGCATGCTCGCAGACTATCCTGCTGTTTTTTAACAACACTGCAATTACATTATGTTCATTTATTCACAGAATCACAAATGACATAATCTAATTTTTCTATTGTCAAATTCTGTCAACTCAGGAAGCTGCCATGCTGGTAGAAACTGCATGCTTCCAAGTGCATCACAGTGCAAAGAAGTCGCGCAATTAGTGCATTTGGCGCAATTAGTGCATTTGGCGTTGAAATAGAAGTCAATGGATTGGATTAACCATAACCATAACCAAATATTTTGACCTCAAGTAACAAACACAGGATACATAAGCTGATAACTTGCTAAGGGTTAATAGGGACAGATAGAAACCCTTAAAGGACACAGGTCCTGTAAGGAGAATCACCCTTCCAGTAGATGAGTATATCAGAACATGCAGTGCTTAGCAGAATCCTGTTCACCTTCATGTCGATGATGACTTGTTGAAAGAGCAAAGCAAGAGCAGTGCAGCTTTTCTCAATCTGGCTGTTCACCTCCATTGTAATCCAAGATGGTGGCCTGCCCAGAGGAGTTTTGTCACGAAACAACAACCTGTGCAGTAAACAATAAAAAATGTTTTCCATCAGACTGTGTTTAAACACTTTCATCTTTGTTACTTGGTCTAACAAATAAAAACATGAGCAACAGAGTGTAATGATGCAACTGCAGGAGCAATTACAGTTGCACGAACCCTGAAAGTGTTTTGAACTAGCATTCGTTCATTGAACAGGAAAACTGATTCTGGAAGATAACAGTATGAAAACACGTTCATAGAAACAGCTGAAGAGTTAACCATAAACCTAGAAATGCAGTGGGCCATAAAACTGTAAGCATCAACTTACTTTGACTGTATCAGGCCAGTTCTAGGGTTCCCTGCAGTCTCCACTATTCCATTACAGAGCAATTGCTATACATCCATGCAGGTTAACACAACTAGTTTGGCTTCCTCGTCCTAGTCCGAGGCTCAATGTGTATGATAATCAGTGCAGTTACGGAGGACGCTAATTTGCGCACAAGTCCGACTGGGACCCTCTACACACGCATAAATATCAACCGAAGACGAAACGCAGGCCTTTGCCACAGAAAAGCCCTGATATTCCCAATCCCAAAACAACGATGGTTGTGTATGACAGCTGTTTTTTCTTAGCCGCCGAGGTTTGAGACGCTGGAAAGCGGCCGATTGGACTATTAGGGCCGACTGCGAGGGAGACAAACACCATGATATTTACCACCCACCGGTAAATCGTCGAAGATATAATGTACATCTACAGGAATGGCAGCACTCGAAGGCGAAGCCACTGGCAACAGCAGAAGCAGCAGCAGCAACAACAACAACAACGGCGGCGGCAACGGCAGCTGCACCCGGACCATGCAGCAACGCCAGAAGCGAAGAGTCTCCTGCTTTCATTGAATATCCGAAGGACTTCTATTATTCATTCCTCCAATCGCTCGGCGCCCGCTTTTCCCGATCCACACGAACGATTAGCTGTACAGAACAGTCCGTTCAAAGACTGTATGGCCGCAGCCCTGCTTCAGTCATCAGCGCATGCGTCCGTTTCTGTGGTCCTATTAATAATGGCGCCAAGGGAGATATTTGTAGAAATTCCAGGAACTCTATGATAAGACGAGGTCTCTAATTTTATGAAAAGTAATACATAAACGTAGGGTTTTAAAGGAGGGAAATAATTTGCTGTTCCCTAAGTCATTCATAATCAGGTCGGTAAATATATTCTTTATAAACCTACAGCTAATGAGCATTTATATGGCGGTTGATAGCTGAATGGTCACAAACTAAAGGGATCACCAAAGGCAAATAGTCGACTCAAACTTCCTGTAGTAAAATTACTAGCCGTTTCACTGCGCAGGTAATCTTGGACACGGGAATGATCTGGTCATGCATCTACCACCGACGATGTATACATGGCAATATTTAAAGCCAATGACATCCTTGCAAGGCTTATAATTGTGTATTTTAACAGTAGCATGCAGCATACGTCTAGGCTATAAACACCGGAGATCAGTATACATATAGGCTTATAATGTGCCTGATATTTCGCACACGAATCGCGATGGTCATGAGCGGATCGCTCCACAGATTATACATGTTCAATAACTCCGCTAAAGTTATCCGGCTGATCCGTTTGTGCATGGTCCATCTTAGGCAGCACTTAATTATTCCGTCCACCTCAGACTATTTCCGATTATCAGCTTCAGATTGCACTAAATCAATTAATTTAACAATCTGTCTTCAGAGTCATGAGTGAGCTCAGCAGTCATTCTATCGGATCTGTTCATTATCGTACCTAGTCCGAACGCAGGCTAGAAACAGGAAAGTGACCCAGGCCCACTCTTGATAACGTCGCGAGGTTCTAAACTGGCTGTTATATAATCCTATTTTAATGGACTAATTACCGCAAGATAGCCAAGGCAGCTGGGTAGCCTAGGGCTATTTGTCTGATTGTGTCATCCTTATTCTGGAGCTCATATCTCATGAAACGTCTGCACATCTACAGTCCGAAAGGAACACAGATAAGTTGGAAGATTGAGACTGCTGTAAATTGTCGGTAGACCTACTCCTTCCGCCAAGTCGTTCTTTTAGATGCAAATCACAAGGGCTCATAGGTGTATTCCTGTAGCTGACTCTATAGGGTGGTGTTCTATGAACTTCTATCGTTGATAATGCAGACACAACAGAGAAAGAAGCTGATGTCCGGTTTGCTCCGACGTGCCGACGAAGAAGAAAAGACATAATTGAGACAAGGACATTAGTTTACATCCAGTTCTTCTGCATTAGACTGTGATTTTTCAGCTGAACCGATCTTTCTTTCCGTGGAATTGGAACCAACGAACCTGTCTTTGGACAGAGAACCCAGAATATTTATAATTCTACTTTCTGATTTGCTAGTGGTCGTATAGGAAGGGTGTTCTATGAACTTCTATCCCCAATTTTGTTTGCTGTGTTAATAGCGCTATGTCATCGGAGAAAGCTGCGTATAGAAGCAGGTCCTTGTCAATTGTTGATTTTGGAAGAAACACACGGAGTCAGTATTATAGCCTACATCGCAATGTCTACGAAGAAAAATCAAAATGCCGATGGTAATATAGTAAGATGCTACGAGGTAACAGAACCCACACTTCATCCAAAAGGCTACACTATATACAAAGTGACCGAACGGGTAAGGCTGTTTCGATTCACTGCTTACAAATTGGATTGTGTAGCGCCAGCATTTCGTGGGGTAGTTGTTCATAAAAATCATAGAAATACAGCATAAATAAACTGTAAAAGCGTGATGCTGGCTGCATTACTGAAAGTGACCATGAATTTAGACGATCTGAGTTGTTATTTCCAAACTTCTTAACGTCGTGTGGTAGTCCTATGGAGGTCCGAGTCCTGTTTCCAGAGGATCGTTAGAGGCTCGAGTAGCCGTTAAGCGTTTGTCGTTTCGGTCGAGAATTGGAAGGTGAATGGGCAGATGACTCGGGGTAAGCGTTCTTGAGGTGGCGAGACTTTAGTTTCTAGTGGAGTGAGGGATAGAAGGGCATGAGGCAGAGGATGGTGGACAAACAAGACAGGTGTGGAATTCAGAAAGCAGATCATTCCCGAGACGTGGTGCATCTTGGGATATGTCTCGGTTGACAAACTTGAGTTGAGAAGTGACTGGGGTCAAGAAAGACCAAGGCAGGAGGATGATTGGATAGAGAGTGGGTTGCTTGGATGGTTAAGATTTCACAAAGAGGATGTTGGACGACATCCATTGAGAGATCAGGGTAATTACATTGATTAGCAGCACGATGGATGTGGGAAAAGAGCTTGGGAAGAAGGATATGTAGAGTTGAGTGTTATTTGCATGCAGATGGTGGTCAACAGAGGAGGGTTCAATGAGATGACATGATGGTGTGGTATACAAGATGACAGGAAATGGATCCCGACAGCACGTTGAGGGACATCACAAGAGAGTGGGAGGGATTGTGAATGAGTGGATGTGACAAGCCAGGCACCCTGTCTAAGGCACATGAGCAATAAAAGTTAGGGATCTTGGAGAGGGCTTGGTGAATCTGATCCCAGAAAGTTTGCAAAAGCTAGACCTTAAGTGGCACATTTTTGGTAGACAAACAATCGAATTTGACTTTAGAGTCTTAAATTTGATCTTCATCAATTGGCAATTACAAGCATCACATATAACTCATCAAGTCCTCAAAATGAAAAAAAAAATTTGAACTAGTATTTTCAAATTTTTTAGTCTTTATTCAAAGCTCTCCGCAGGCCAGAAAAACATCATCAGTGGGTCGACTTTTTGTCGCCCTGCTATTGGGATTTTATAATGTGCTTCGTTGACCCTTTTGTCTTTCAATTATGTCATGCAGAGTGGTTTTAATATCTTTCTTGTTTGGGCCCTTTTAGATGACCATGCTACCTATATCCTTCATGTGTTTTCATTTAGTTTGTTTAACTATAGGATAGTTTTATATGTTTCAATTATATTTTGCCTAAGCTTAATGTGTAAATGTTTGCTGATAATGTGTTTCATTTATATTTTGTAGCTCATAGCCATTGATGCCTTAGAGCAAAATGTAAAAGAGGTATGTCTGTTTTTTTTTACATAATATTATAATGAAATGGGTATTAATGTATAAGTGCATCATTCAAAACTTCATGGAATAGGCTTCAACTAGAGTTTGGTTTTAAGCATAATTTCAGATGATAGAAGTTTCTTTTATAATTTATCTTCAACCTTCAGACTATTTGCAAGTCATGCCTCTTTAGATGTATCAGAGAGTCTAGTTTCAGAGGTTGCTTTGTATCAGTCAAGCCACTGTGAATATGAGGAGTCTTTTTCAGGGCATTCTGAACCTGTGTAATATATTCTTACTTTACATACACTGATTTCTCATAGAATTGTAGCAATATTATTTTACTCTTAGTGATCAACTGAAATTATAAAGTGCTGTAAATAGCATCATTCAAATGATGCTGTTTAATTTGTCATTACTAATACTATGTAATTGACATGGGTCCCATAAGAATTATGCAGTAAGGGGTGCATCTGGTATACATAGAAATAAATAATATTGTACAGCAAATCTTAGTACACCTATTGTTGTTCAGTTCATAGCACTTTGCGTGAGCTTATTCACATCTGTTTTAAATGTGTGCTTTGATTTGACATCAATTGATGTCTGCAGAGTTGCACTTGTTATCTGTTACAGTGTATATTTGGGTTTAAGTTGTCATCTTGACATCCAATTCACTTTGCAGTATTTAGTGCTCCATGAATTAATATGCTGACATTTGATATCCATGTAACATCTATCCCACCAAATGAATTTATGATCAAGGTGTTTGCCCATCCCTATAAGAGTAGACTTACAGTTTCTCTTCTTTTCTGCTCTATGGTCGGTGGAGCTGTATGTTTGGATTCAGCAGTTATCAGCTATCCTTGCTTTTCAAGTACACTAATTAATTTCTATAGCTTAAAGTTTAATGTCTAATTAATTATGTTATTAAGTTTCATGCATTGAATATATAATGAAATGATGTAACCATCCAAACACTTCAATCACACGATGAATGTGTACATCATGTGCACTTCATTCAGAAGGATTATTGGAATGGCACAGTCCTCAGGTTCTAGGAAGGAAGATCCACTGTTGGTCAGTCTTTAAATTTTTCATGACAGAGCAATGCAAATTTTGAAACCACCAACAGCACAGTTTGGTTATTTGTTAAACCACAGTTTGAATTGCTCATGCCTTGAATGGATCAGTGATGTGAGGTTTGCATTTAAACTACAGTCTGTGGTCTGGCGACGATTCAACGACTTCAGGAAACTGCACAAGTATTTGTCAACACTTCACGCTGCACTACACAGGCGTGAAGAATTCCCAGACTTTCCTAAACCTCAGTTATTTCGTATGTACATGAGATTGCGGATTCTTCAGACTGGGGATTTTTTAGCTTTTTAAATATTGTTCATCTACCGATGTGTAAATCAAATGACCAAGGTTCATGCCTGGAGACCAAACTCCATGTACTGACCCTGGGCAAGTTGTTAGCAAGTGGGTTCCTGTTACCAAGCAGTAAAATATTTTGTTAATTAATAACTTGTATCACACTAATGTCTAATTCACCAGGCATCTTACAATGGCACACCCAAACCAAGTGGTGATCAGGTCGATGCCCAGAAATTCTGATCAGTGTGTCATTACAGAGATGCAGCCTATAGTGGATGATAAGCAATCTGAGAAAGTAAGCATGATTAGGTCGGAAAATGTAACACCAGTCTATGCAATGCAATGGTCTTTAAGACCAAGTGGTCATCTGCTGGCTCAGCTGCTTCACTGACATTGTAGGATAGGTGGGATTTTATTTGCAATTTGTAAAAATTGCTTGTATTGTGTGATACTGTGTGTCTTCTTGTTTATAGGAAACTGACATTGTCCATTGTAGGACATAGGTAGCATGCAATATCTTATATCCACCATATTTAGTCATCAATAGAGATGGGAATTTTTAAATGTAATTGCTGATAAATTGCCTGTAAAATTATATTGTTAATGCTCCAAGCATTTTTACAGATGTATAATATTCCTGTTGTAACTCTGCACTCTTTCTATTCTATTCTATTCTATTTACGAATTTATAAAGCGCCTCTCACAGTACAAACCTATTCAGAGGCGCTCTTGTATTGTATTGCTGATAGTCACTTTCTGAAGTCACTTACAATATCTCTTGCTGAACTTATGGTCCAGTTGTTTGTCAACTCCTAAACCATTCAGAGTTAATTACCTTACATAGTCTATTACCTTTCAGAGTTAATTACCTTTAAGAGTTAATTACCTTTCAGGGTGAATTACCTTTTGAAGTGAATTACCTTTCACAGTGATATTTTTGGAGCCTAACGTCGAGATTGAATGTAGGCTAAAACATAAGCTTTCGTTGACTTATGATCTTCTAGATCGTTTTGAGAAATCCGTAGTGGTCGATCGTATGCGAAGTGCTCAAGACCTTCTCAACTTTGCTGGTCAAAGACATTATCTTGTAGCATGCAAGGCATTCAAAGAATTCTTTGAGGTAATGATTTTGTATAAAAATTGCTTATTATTGTGTGATATTGTTATTTTTCTTGTTTAACGGAAAAAGCGAAATTCGCCCATGAATCAATTAGAAATAGTTATAAGAATCATTTATATAATTCGCTTGTATAATGCTTGTTACAGACACTTACCCAACTTGGGGTTGGCTTGTTTGCCTTTCTTATCTCAGGAATTTGAAATTTCTAGCAAATAATTTATTAATTTATAATGTATATATTCATTCATTGTACATTGTTCAAGTCTTTGGTATAACTGACCTTGCAGAAAATGGTATCTGTCCTGATCAACTGCACAGGGGATGAGTCATTTATTCGTATTATTAAGTATATGCTTATATGGTTTGAACCATTATCATGGTATACGGCATTGTGTTAGACATCACTCAGACTACTTTGTTGTTTTGCAAATGAACAATGATGTGGTTCTGATTGTTGTTGTCAGGGTGCAGAGCCTGTGGAAGCTTTGCCAAAAGAAGATCATTTGCTCCAACCAAACAAGTCACAGTCAGACAATGCAGCTCCTGTGACAGAAACCATTGCAACATCTATGGTCGGAGATGGAAATGGCAGATTGGAACCCTCGGCCAGTGACGTTCTGCAGGCGAAGCAGTCGCTGCCAATTCCTCAAATGGATGGTAGTGGCAGATTAACTGTTGCAAGTAGTCCTGAGAGCATTGTAGAAGATCCGTCCAGGTGAGGATTAAGATATTGTGCCAGTTCTAGCAAAGATAGTTATTGTTTGATATAGGCATTCTCTTTAAAAAAAAAATGAATTTCAGCCTTTTGAATTTCAACAATGGTAATTTCTGTTCTTGTTTGAGTGGTTAGCATTGTTGGGAGGTAGTTGAGTGAAATTTCTATAAAAACTCAGTGAAACTTTGACACCATTGAGCATTTATTTGGCAGGAATGAAGAGCCGTTTTGCATATAACATAGTAAAAATCTGTTTTGAAAGGAGAGAGGGAAGCAGGAAAGGATTACAGTATTGAGAGGCAGGGTGGAAGAGGAAGAAAAGAGGGAAAGGGGAAGAGGGAGGGAAGGCATTTAGGAGAGTTAAGGAAGTATGTTACATGTGAATTGAATATCTGTTTATCTCCATTATTGTTTTCAGAACTGATTCGGGAGAAGGATTTTGGTGCTATCGCCAGGTTCAGGAAGAAACAAGTTCAGGAGGTCACGAAGATGATGAGGACGACGAGGATGATGATAACGAGTGTGATGACGACAACTCATTACCAGACATTCTGGATGGAACGCCTACATTTAACAGTAACCGACTCATGGATAGCTCGGACTTGATGCTGTTTGATCCTCTTGCTGTGAAATTGGAAACCACTGAACCTTCAGAACCCAGCAACGAGTATCTCTTGTCAATGGTTGGCAGTGTGGAGTGCTATGATGATTGTCACATAGGAACTGTCAGTCAGGAAATGTCTCTTAGTCCCGATATTAATGCTAAGCTGGATGCTTGTCCAGATGTCCCTGACGAAACACCGGATTCAAGTTTAAGTAGCAGATATGCGTCAGATCTTGCAGACATTCTGGGTGGCGATGTTAAGCCAGAACTCGATGACTCTACACAGGCAACCAGTCAGTCTGTAGGCCTTGCTTCACGTCCTGCAAGATCAGGTTCGATAGTTGAAAGCGGTAAAGGTGACTTGATTGTCTCCCCTTTACATCAGGTCACCGAGCGAAAGGGTTCGTCCTCACAGTCAGAGGATCCACGTCGGCTGCCATCTAGCCAGGGTGTATCGCCAAAAAGATCAGCTTGGACTGCAAGCTTACCATATTTTGCTTCACAGGAGAAGTCCAGCTACATTGTTGAAGCTGGTGAACAGATAAGTCGGGCAAAGAAACTCGAAGCGGCGGGAGTGTACCACGAGGCTTTCATCCAATACAAGAGTGGGGTGGGAACGCTTTTGAAAGGTGTACAAAGCAAGTAGCTTTATTCTTTTCATCATGTATATTAATGATTATTATAGAAGAGAAATGTCACTCAATCTGTCTGTGGATGCGTAATGTCTAATGCTACTCTCACTGGTCATTTGCTAGACGGCACTGTGTCATAAGTGCTGCATGTGGTCTGTAAGGAGAAAGTGGAGGAGAGGGAATGGAATAGAACCTTGCCGTCCTTGGATGGACTAATCTGCTGATATATACTGGGCTTTTTGTTTAAAAACTAAAAATTCTGTTGGTCATGTTCTTATTTCTATTTACTTTTCAGAAGATGGGAATGAGAGACAAAGACAAGCTGTACGCCGCAAGATCGCCCTTTATCTGAAGAAGGCTGAAGAACTTTACCACGAGCATCTGACAAATGAGAGCGACCAGGGTTATAGCAACAGATGGGATGTAAGTAGTTATATTTATGGTTATGGATATAGAGGGCATTTCTGATCATGCAACAGATGGTCTGTGAGTAATAACATTACAGGTTGTGGTGACAGATTTTACTCACTTATTGATATTGCTTTGAGATGTGCCTTAATCGAATACATGAGTGTACATGGATAGGCTCGTTCCTGTAAATGGTCGAAGAAGATTGACCAATTTTCCTGCAGCTGTGGTCATGTGGTTGTCGTGTTAGAATGGCTTCTGTGGTTTTCATCCAGATGGAACTCATGTGACTATTTCATCTTTCTTTATGTCATGCAACTGATGCTTGCTCTGCAGCCAAGAAATCTAACAATTTGTTATGACTTTAAGAACTGATGTCTTACAGGATGAAATAAAACTACTCTCATTTTACCTTGATTTTGTATATTTCAAAAGTATTCTTCGTAAGAGACTGCTACACATTTTGTATTGCATGTAGCAAGGAGCTTATGAAGGAGACTGAGTACTGATAACCAACAGACTAATTAACACAGTTTGTTAATTAAAATATATCATGTGGCATTTTTCATAGCTATCTGTAACTTTATATCTGATTGATTTTCAACTTCATATGTTTTGTTATGTGCAGTTGGAAAATAGTGGTAACTACACCGAACTCGATAGCAGCATAGCCTTGCTTCGAGGAGCTTTGTCTGAACTGGGTCGGTTCAAAGTCGTTGGCCTAATTAGCAAAGTGTTGTTGGTTGTGGATACAGGCACAGACGGAAGTTTTGTTATCAAGGTATGAGTTGAAAGGAATGATAATACCTGTCAGCAAATGTGTGCATTGTTGATTACTGTTATCACAGAAATTTACTTTTATAGATTGTGGTTAATGTTTATGTAAAAATTATTATGTTGATGATGATTTAATTCTGCTAATTTGATTTAAAATTTTGGAGTTGCATATTTGTAAATGACTGCAGTTTGACATTTAGACACATTTGATGAATATATCTATATAAATAAAGAGAGAATTCTGTCTGTGTGTCTCTGTCTGGCAATGCATTTGCACAGTTTTAGAGCTATTCACTCGAAACCTTCACCTTTGGCTCAGGGAACACCTGGAACACATGCAGTCGAGAGGTTCGTGAAACCCGCCACCGCCCTCTTCCTGGTCCCCAGGGCCAAAAACCTGTCTCAGGACCCCCCAAGGAAAGTTTCCTTCTGAGTCACCAGGAGCATCTTGCAGAAACAGCTGCATGTTATTTCTCTCTGCCACACCTTTTGTTTGGGAGATATACGTTTGCACGGTCGGTCATGTGGCTTTGTATGCATGTGCACACTTTTACACCTATTGACTCTAAACCTTTGCCGTTTGCTTGGGGAATGAATGGATGGTTTGGGAGATATACGTTTGCACAGTCGCTGAGATATGTACTTTGTACACATTTGCAAACTTTTAGACCTATTGACTCGAAACCTGCGCCGTTCGCTCGGGGAACACCTCAGACACCCAGTAGAGGGATGGTGAAGCCTGTGTCCGCCGTTTTCCTCCTCTCCAGGGCCAAAAACCTGTCTTAACCCAGGCGAACACCGGGTGCCCAAGCATATTATAATTACTTCTTGTATCAAAATTGACCAACACCAATAACCAAACCAGTTACACTATATGCAATGCAAAGAAAACAATTGAAGCATTGTTTTCTGATTAAAAAATTCTCTGACACTAGAAGAAAGATATGAAGTTGTTTAATAGTAAGTTTAAACATTTGAATTAAATTACTGAACTTCATATAGATTTGCTAAAGACTGGAGCATAGAGCACCTATGTGAAACAGATGGTTTAATATTATGGTAAGGTGACTGCATAATGCTACTTATAACATTTATATAGAACTCTGTTGCAAGAAGATATCAATTATTTCTTGACAGTAAAAAATACAGTTATTTAAAATTAACAACAAATTAAAAACATTTATGTTATCTGGATATGTTAAAGATACTACCCAGCTCTTCAATGGTTGACTCAGTGCTACTATAAGCAGTGCGATAATGTATAGTTGTAAGACTTTTCAGATAGCCTTCTTAAGAATACTATGTGATATAAATAATGATAAAAACTTATTAAGCATTAATTAGCATTTATGTTGTTTTTGGTAAGACAATCTTTACTTTTGTGATGCTGCTGTTGTTCATTTTGTGCTGTCCAGGTTCTGCACAAAAGCTCCATTCCCTTGCAATCTCAGCGAACAATTGTACCGACCCACATACCATACATGGTCAGCCTCGTTAAGTTCTTTGAAACGGACTCTGCCATTTACCTCATTCTGCAGCATGCCGCGGGTGGCACACTGTGGAACTATGTTAGCAGTTACTTTGGACAGTTTGTTCAAGATGCTGGACAAGACATGGGGTTCGAAATCTGTGGAGATTTGCATGAAAAACAACTCCGAAGTGCAGGAAGGAAAGCACAGCAACCAAAGACTGGCTGTGTTGCAAATGAAATTTGTGACATAAGAAGAAAATCAAAATCAGACGCTAATGAGTTGAATATCGAAAGTAAAGATCTGAGGACAGTAAATGAGACTGACATTCCTTCAGACAATGTTTCTCTTTCCAGTGATGTGACAATAGAACCGTCCTTAGGTTGGAAAGACGTTGAAACTCTGTGTAGTGAATGTGGACATAATGATGACTCGACGATAGAGTGCAGCATCGCTTCAAAACTTGAATCTTCTATTCAGGATCTGTGTGCAGAAAGTGAGACTGATACTGGAGAATTGGACACTGTTGAAGGCAATCAAGACTTTAAGTCAATTCTTGAGAGCTGCAAATCAGACATTAATTCATACAGCATCTGCAGCTTTGACAGTGACAATGCTACGTTATCTCGACTAGCAAGCGCGAATTCAGATCACACAGAGCCAGTTGCACTCGGAGAAATGGATTTTCAGTCATTTCCACCTCTGTCTGAGGATCATTCGGAAGTTGCTGAAGTCATGTCACCCTTCAACGGCAGCTGTCTAAGTTCTGGAAAATCCAAAATTGCTTTGAATGAGAGCATGCCTCTTCCTGTTTGCCCTGAACCATCAGAAGTGCTTGCTTCAAAACCGAAAGTAGCTGACATTTCAAAGCATAAATGCAGCCTGAACCTGCCGCTCGGAGTCTCGGATTCTAGTGCGAGTAATACTGCGTCATTGACTCCCAAGATGCAGCAAAGTCCTGCATCAAAGTCAGATTTTAGAGAACCGCTAAAGTCGCCTTCAATGTCACAGCTGTCTTCTACCGAGAAAGGTGCAAGCACGGCCGGTGGTGGACACCGGCGTTTCCGGACGTTATCTTCCGTGTTTGCCGAACTCGATCTGGCTTCTGATGTTCCAAGTGAGGCGCCACGACATGTGACTCAGTTGCCGGAAGGGTGCATTCGACAGTGGGCCGCAGAAATGGTTGTTGCCATCAGTCGGCTTCATTGTCTAGGAATCGTTTGCAGGTTGGCTTTTCAATTATTCTTGAATTAATTATTAGTTGATCTGTGCACCCGGCCAGCATCTGAACGTCATAAGTTGTAATTGTAATCTCAATATATCTACAGCGCCTACAAAGGCTAAGTCGCAGGAACCAGCCTATTCACAGGCTCATATGAGACTAATATTTATATTTGCGATCTTTATGGGTCTCATATGCCTCCCATTATATGTTCATGGGCATACTGATAGCTTATGACACTCTTTACGCATTCTGTCATATGCAAATTTCAGACAAGGATCTGTATTCATGTGGTTATCATCTGTAACTTGTTGATGGCTTTTGCTTTGCAACATTTGACACTTTAATGGCGAGAGCGTTGTGAAAAATGACTGGGAAACCAATGCAGAGCTTGTGACTGACAGTTTATTACTGTTATTAACTGTTGGCAGTTCAGGAGTTTCATGTTTATGTGTTTTCATGTAATGGGTCCAGATGAACATAAATTTATGTTTTAATTAAGGAAATGTTTTTAATGTTAAACCTTTATTTAGTTGTTTGTGATAATGAATCGACATTACATGTTCGTTATTTGTGATAATGAATCAACATTACAGGTTCGTTGTTTGGGATAATGAATCGACACTAGAGGCCATTCTAAGTCGACAGTTTGCACCTGTGAACGTGATATTTACGATAGTTTAGGGCATTCTGTGTGGGCATTTTTATGGTTCATTTTGTCTGTATAATTATGTTGGTTTTAGAGACTTGCATCCGGGCAACGTCCTGCTGGGTGACAGAGGTCACATACTGTTGACGTATTTCAGCCAGTGGAATACCGTTGACCAGCATGTTAGTGAAGAGGCACTCGAAGGACTCTACTGTGCTCCTGGTATAGTCACATTTAGTCACATAGAAGTTAACATACAGCTGTCATGTAATGTAATGCATGATTCCCTGTTTCAGATAAATTGGTCGCCCCATAACAAAGAGCACCTGTGATATTGATTTGTTTAAAATACTCCTAATATTTATAAAAAATGCATGTTGCTAGCGCTAGTGATTATATAAATATTGTATATGTTCGTAATCTACTTACAATGCTCCCTTTTGAAGTGAGCATCGTGTCATAAATAGGTTGTACTCTAAACTTTAATTTAATTAGGTATCCATGTTTCTGAGTATAATATGGAGAGTTTGTACAACACATAAATGTAATTGTAATGCAAATTCTGATACATGCTCTGAGCTTGAATTTAATTAGGTATCCATGTTTCTGAGTGTGTATCAGAATTTGCATTGCAATTATATGCGTTGTATAACCTCTCCAAATTATACCATAAAAATCTTTTGGAGGGTTTATAAGAGGCACTTTATAACTGCTTTGATGCATACATGCCTTACATAATTATTTAGTTTGTATGCAATGTGCAAGACTTCGAGACTAAGCCAGAGATAGAGAGACAGAGAGAGGTAAATGAGCATAGGCGGAGGGCAGAGCTATGCATCATTGCACAGGTTGGGTCCAATTCGCCGAAGTGGTTTGCTTAGGCATGGAATTCTTACTCTGTGGTCAGACCAACCCAAGCCATAGTACTTCAGCATGTCTTTGCATGTGGTCTTATGGACTAGTATTGATGAGTTAATTCTTAAAACCCAGTTTTTAACCATTTTTAATGTGATTTTATGGGCATGAAAGAGATTGATTAAATGTTCCTTTTGTGACTAGCTTGTACATTACTAGATTTTACATGTATAACTAGATATTTTCATGCATGACGTCTTGCTGGTTGGCTGGTTGCTTCTTTGGATGAGGTTGATTTAATAAGCTGTGTTTATTTCTCTTACTTGAAGCATTACTTATGCATTACAAATGTGCAGCTTTCATCTTATTAGCTGTGGACTGGGCTGATATAATGCACTAATTCAATAGTGATTCTTCGTATGTATGATCTGCCTCGTGAACTGCTTCGCAATATATTGATTGCTCGTGTTGTAAGATCTATGGTATTAGTAAACACCATGTTATGAAACTGTTCTTGATATTTTGTTTCACAAACAGAAGTCTCAAGTGTTTCCGAAATTACTGCTGCCTGCGACTGGTGGAGTTTAGGTGCCATACTTTACGAGCTTTTTGCGGGACAGGTGGGTATCAAGTGTACTTCGGTTTTAGCTCTTAATGTTTCAGTGAATGACTGTTACTTCAGAGCCTTTTTCGTGTTATTGGACTGCATCAGACACATTTCTCTTAAAGAATCACTGTATTAATTGTGATAATTTAATTGTTTAAATTAGATGCAACCTCTCCTCATGACATATTTTCATGATTGCATCTATCCATCGAGTCTTCGTGTAATTATTGATCTGTGTGTAAACTGTCGTGTTTTTACGGGCTCCAGAATTAAACGGCTAAGCCCATAATAGTAAAGACCAACAGATATACTGAGTTTGAATGAAAAGCAATTGAGACTATATGCAGACTGTTGTATTAGAATTAGCGATTTCATATTTGGCAGCAATCTTTGCTGACCTCGATTTTCATTATCTGTTTACCCATAGCCGGAAGGATTTTATATCAATTTGAGTTTCATTTATTATTATGATGATTTGGTGACTTGTATTATTCATGTGACCATCTGTAATTAAACATTGATATAACTTTCATATATCTATTTTAAAATGTTTCGTTGTCAATAATATAACGATAGATTATAAATGCATTCTATGTTTTGCTTTCTTTGCTGAAATTTATTACTGTGGTTGGTGCTTCATTATGTCTACAGAGCTTAAGATCCTACCATCCAGCTGGTATTACATCACATAGTGCAATTATCATACCAAGTCAGGTTTCAGAAGAAACAAGTTCCTTAATTGCTGAGGTAAATTAATGATTGGGTCTACATTTATCACATTGTCTCTATGCACCTTTTTTAATATGCCAGACATCAAGTTTACTTCATCCATCCCAGTGGTATTGTAGGGTAACGGCATGTTCCAATGTATGGATCTACATACTACAACTCTAAGCTAGAAAGGGACACTTCTGCTGTTGTGGGATAATTTCAATTGCAATACAAAGCGTGTTGAAGAGGTGAGACTTCAGTTTGGAGTTGAAATCCTGTGGGTTGATAAGTAGAGAACCTGAGGCATAGGTATCTCATGTCTGTATATAAGGTACTTATCTAGCAGCTTTTACATCAACTTTTGATATTGCATGGGACCTCTTTGTTCTGCTGAGGGAAATACAAGTGTTAATTGTTTCATGACGTTTTATTACAGTTTATTTTTCTGTCGAGGTTTTGCCAAGTTCTGTAACATGGGATTGCTGCAAGCTGAGAGCTTAAAGATTATTTACTCTCTATATTATGACAGGTCTGTACAGTGTACAATCATTGTTTCAACCTGCTTCCTTAAAATCATGTTTTAACAAGCTGTGTGCTTTAATTTGTTTCTTTAAAGTCATGTTTTAATGAGTTGTGTACTTTAATTTGTACAAGGTTACACTTCACTTGGATGTCTGTTCTTTGAAGTTGTTGAAATTCAATCCTGCTGAGCGGCTCGGAAGTGGAATTGGTGGATCAGAAGATGTGAAAACTCATCCGTTCTTCACTGGAATTCAGTGGAATCATCTATTTGGTTAACCCTGTGCATCCTACAACATCCACTCGCTGCAATGCATCAATCAATTGAAGTTGTACTCTATAATTATTTGTGCATCGGCTATACTATTATCTTTGGAATTTAGTTTTGTTCTGACTGTTTTTAGTTCATTTTTCAAGTGCAGAATAGAACCTGTGGGCCTTCTTGCTCTACATTAATAAAATATAATATATCAAGGAATACATTAATTTTAATGTAAAGCCTGTATGTGTTCTGAACCTGTGCTGGTTAGCAGAATGACGATGTTCTTTATAATAAATTTCCAGAAAGCTTTAAAAGGCGACTCTGTAACTTTGTGTGTTCAACAGATATCGTTGGTAATGGCTATTGCAAGCATACTACAACAGCTACTACAGTAGAACTTTGTTGTATTGGACTTCAGCTTCCAGTTATAAGCAGGTGTTCTGGGTACAACCAATCCAATGCAATCACATACAAACATGTTTGATTGAACTTGCTTCTGTTGAAGTTCTGAATGTGGGTTGTTTATCAAAGTTGTAGTGGCATTTGTGGTGCATTGCATTTTGCCTTCTTATCGATGAATCCTTTCTCATGTGCTACATGTCGGCCTACATGTAAGATCTGTAGCACAAGTGTGCATTTCAGAAATATTGGTTTTGCAACAGTAAACAGATCTGTGGATTTCAACAAAATCTTTACTATATGTCACAATATGTTTGAAAGGGTATCTTTGAATAAGCCCATTCCTGCAACATTGCTGTCTTTGATGCTGTAGAAATCTTGATATGACACAGCCTTTGGAAGCATATAGATGAACAGTAAGTATTTTTGTGTGTGGGGTCTATATATTGAACGGAAGTGAGATATTCTTAGCACTGACGTAGTGTGAACCCTGGGCAAAATTTTAGCTTGCATGCTATTTTCAGAAACTTTCTAACAACTTCCAGTTCGGATTTTAGGCTCAAGCAGAATCACAGGGTTTGTTTCTGTTATGAATTAACTTCATGTATAGTGTGTGTGACTGACTAACTATTTACTTTATTTGTTAATGTACGTAATTATTATCATCAAGTTATGGTTGACACACACACATCATTGTTTTCATCAAAGCCTTTCTGCACTGTTACATATTCATAACAACTGCATTTCACAGTGTCTGGTAGGATTTGATGTGAGTGTCTCACTTATTTCATTCTAATTAATCTGATCAATAAATGTTCAATAGATTTAAGGGATACTGAACAGGACCATAATTATGTGCAAGGAATTTATTTAAAAGTTGGTAAATACATGCACATGCATGCATATTACAAATATTCAGCTTTTAAATAATGCACAAATATTCAGATACAACTTTTAAATAATGCACAATTTGTAAGTTGAACATTATTCTGCTAGAGAAAAAACATTTTTTTAGTTAGTATGTTATAAAAAATGCAAACGTTGGTGCAATGCCTCTGTTTAGTTTTGTAATTCAATGCCATGCCATTTCTTGAAGTTGTCACTAATCAGGTCAACTTAAATTCATTTACAGAAATACTTGAAATGTTCAGATGCAAGATGGAATCATCAGATGCAGAATGGAAATGAGACCCCTCTAATAGTTGTTATAAATTGCCACTTGACCAGTTTGTTCGAAGCTTGACACTTATTAATCTACTTTGTATATCACATTTAAATGTTGGATAGTTTTTCTAAGTTTATAATTATTAGCTGAATTTTCATTTCAGAGGAATGTTGGCTTGGCTTATTTAGCTTCACGCCATGAAGTCAAACTATGATTAGTACGTAAATGAGTTTCTCGCTGATAGCATTCTGTGTATTATAGAGCAATGTGATATGAGTCATTTGGAGATTGTTATTTCAACTGCCACTGTTTTCGATAATGGTATATTCGCCTATGACATTTCAGTCATAAGGGATTAGTTGATGTTCAGCCTAACATTGTTTGGTTCTTGCAAGACAAGAGAAACTCTGGATGTGACTTTCTTCAGAGGTTTAGGTTTGCAAATGTTTGGTGGTAATTCCATGTGTACAGCAGTACGTGACAAACACATCATGGAGATTGGTAGTGAAGTCTTTTCAAGTAAAACATCAAAATAAATTATTTCAATAAAATTGCTGGTAGTTGTAACATTGTTGATTTTGTATACCGTGCTTGCTAGTGTCATATTAATATAACTAAAAGTTTTTGCTAAAGTAAATGTTAAAACTGGTATTTCGATGTTGCTTTCCAACCCAGAATATTATAAGTGTTTGCATTAAACCGTTTGCCTTGGCATGAGATAAACTGGCCCTGATATTAGTGCTCTCAAAGGATGCTTAATGCACCCTGATAACATAGTTGTGATTTTACTGCTGATCAGTCCTCTTACTCCTCTTGCATTTCCGCAGTTCACATGTGAAGCATTTGTCCTTGTTTGGACAAGGGCTGCATTATTTTTGATTTTGTTGGTAAAATTGTAGCCATCTCTGAAATCAAAGATAATAAACCTAAGGTTCTCATTGGTCCCTATGCTAGTTCGAACCCTGAATCTGCTGTGGTCGTTCGATACCAATATTTAATTCACCAAACAACGGTAGCACAACACAAAACGAACATTGTGATGAAATTCCCGTTACCCTAGGTGGCGTCGGTCCATCCTCCGTCGTCAATCGAAGTACTTAAAGGTCACAGTCAACGATCACCATGGTGAATAAGAGTTTTTGACAAAAATCCAACACCAGTTGGCGTCACCAATCGCACAAGCCAGCGAACAATCTTCCTTTTCAATAATCTAGAGGGGAAGGAAGACCGGACTCTAGGCCATGGTCACGTTGTAAGATATACATGGTGTGTGCACTCCTTATGCTTGGCGTATAGCGTTTTTGACTAGGCTTATTAATTCGACAGGCGGCGCTGCGATCATTACAAGATTATGGCTGCTCGTAATGTTGTGCAGCGGAATGTGCAAGAATAAGCATTGTAAGTGAATTTATGTTATCTATGTATCAGAGGTGTAACAAGCGGGGGGGGGCAGAGGGCATTCGATCTCCCAGTTTTGAAACTGGGGGACTTTTCCCCAAGCTTTAGGGCTCAGTGCCCCCCCCCAAACTGTTCTATTTTTTGTGTGTGTCCAATTGCTTTCGCTTTTTAAATTTAATGATTATGCAGAGGTCATAAAAATAATGTTATAAATACTTAATTCCTTCATAGCAATATCAAGGTTAGCTCAATTACTACTCTTCCAAATAAATCCCGACATTTTTAACCAATTAAGAATCTGCCTATTGAATTTTGACAATTGCCTTGTTATCACCAGTCAATTGTACTCGACCATCAAAACCCTGGCATATTAAGTAATTGAGAAGGCGCTAGAGAAATGTCCGTATACGTGCATATCAAATATAAGATCTAAATAACTTATACGTTGACATGAATCTTGCAGCAAGTTAAAGCCAAAATTAATTTGGCATCCAGCCCATCCGCTATTGCAATGACCATGTTACAACCTCATGATGATGGAAAAAATTAATTTGCATGCAATTTCACTGTATATTATACTAAATGAAAATAGTGTACACTATAAAAGCGTCTTGCATATCTTATTTCTATGGAGTTATTATAATAAGATGACTTTTGTTAAGATAACTTGTGCCACCGATTCTTCAAATTTCTGGAGGGCAAAATTCAAAAGGTGGGGGACCAAAAAAATATTTTTGCGCTCGCGCAATATCTTTCTAATTACGCCACTTTTTAAAACCCTGTTACACCTCTGCTAAGTATTGACAATGAATCGACATTGAACTGATATTTGCGTACCAAAATATCGTCGTTCAGTCTAACTTATTCTAGTTATTATGTGGCAATTATGGAACTTAGCAGAATCATATATGTGGAGGATGTTCTTAAAGTGTGATTGGCAGCTATATCAGACGAACATATATACTTTTGTACCTTATACTGTAAGGTGCATTTTGAACTGTTTGTCTTGGTTTGCATCAATTGCTTGTATAGTAATGCATGGAAAAGTGATTCAGTACAAAGTCATTGCTCGATGCAGGAACAGCATGAAATCCCAACAATACAATTAGGTCTTCGTTATTATTATGAATTTAATTTTTGCACTTTTGATGCGTATTTTCACCTGCTTTTATTTGAATAATGACAGCAATAAACGTCCAATAACTGAAAGATAGGCCTATGAACTTAAAATTTGTGAAGTCTGAGAATGAGAAATTTGTCTCGGACTGAATGGACATGATATCTAACTGCTCTGAGCTATAAAATGTAAAGATAACTAAGGCTATGCGATGAATATACAAATGTAAAATATTTAAGCACAGTTGTCACATGTTTCTATTTGAATGTATTGGTTATGTCTTTAGACAAAGAGCTATGAGCTATGTTCAGCAGGCCTTATTGATACCAGTAGTACGGGGTTGCAATAGTCTATGCCAGGCGAGTACTGGGCAAGAATTGACTTCGGCTATTGATTAGAATTCTCTATTGAATACACGTGGTAACTGCCTATGATCATATTAAACTTTGTACATAATTCAACTGTGGTTAATGAATCAATCTTTGGATTATCCTGTCTGCTTGTACATATGATGAACATGGATATAATAAGATAAATCAATTTTTCAACAAATGTTTCGTTTATTGATGGCGAAACAGCGTTTTATACCTGCCATTGTTATAATTTCCTATGCTTAGGTGTTGTAAAATCACACAGTTATTATACTTTATGGGCCATGTTGATCGTATGACACCGCCATCGCCATCTAGCAAACTGTTAGTTATCATTAGCCACATATTACAGCCAAGTGAGCCCACCATGTATATCTTACGCCATGGCCATGGTGGGCGAAGGCATTAAAGGGCGAAGGGGGCTCTAGGCTAGCTAGCATCCCAGGGTACTCTGAACTAGGGGCGGGAACTATAGGTACGCTAGGCTAAAGGCAGGAACGGTCACCAGAGCAAACTTCGTTCCCGGAAATGACAATGCCGTACGTTTCGTCATAATATGAAAAGCAAAATCTCGATGACATAATGTGGTGTTTTGAGAAAAACAGGGATCTGACCATTGTCAACGGAATTTCGGGATAAAATGCAGTCTTATAGATAGCCAACCATTTTTTTATATTATTTTCTTGAATGTCTCTGTTCTTCGACCAGTTATGTGCAATTATTTGAGCGGACTCTTATTTGAACGGACTAGAGCATTCTCTACTTTGCTTGAAATTCCCCCCTTTAATTGTATTCAGCGATCTTATAGGCCGTAATGGAACCTATTTAATTTTGGCTATCTACGTCTGTGACCCTCTCCCCATCCAAGGAGGAGTACGTGATTTCTGATGCTTTTCAAAAAATAGACTTCGTTGTTTGAAACCAGAGCAGCACTGTGACTTTCACTCTTAACCTACAACGGTCTTCCGATTGGATCCACCGTTGCGCTTTAATAAATATACCTCCAAGCCTAGGGACAGATTATGTTGCGTGACGGGAGGTGATGATGGAAGAACCGAGAAGGCACGAAATTCAGAAGGAAGGTCGTTCCAGAGACGAGGTGCGGCGTTTCATATGGCGCGATTCTGACAGGCAGGCGGCTACTTTCGTTCAGTCCGCGATGTATTAGGGCCCCAGCCTGTGTATACGTAAGACTTTAATTACTCCACAGTTTCAACTCGATATCCGAGAAACTGTCAACTCGAACGGCCTACTCCAGAACTTCTAATGTTTACTCACATATATTATGATCTTTGATTCAATGTGTAAAGAAGTTAAGAAGCCCTAAGTTATGTTTCTAACAGATTTAGTATTTGCAAATGTTCACTATGAAATGAACGTCATTCTATAAAGAGATTGATCAAAAATACTGTCAAGGATTACATTTTTATAAAAATTTTCAGTGAAAATTAGTAACAATTTTGTATATTCCTATTATAATCCCCTATTAAATTATTATTCAAATTAGTGTACTTTTGTGGTGCTTGCAGAAAACTCAATTAAACACAAATTTTAGATTTACACCTATTTTAAGGAATGATGAACAGTAATTTAAGGTTCACATTGAGAAGAATTTCACGTAATCAGATCCCCGCACATCCAACTGAATGGGTTTTTTTGCTGGGATTTGTGGTTAGAATTCCCTGTGATTAGCGTAGCGTCCCACCGCTGGACAGATTAGTTGCGCTTTTGTCAGATATAATTCAAGTTAAAATTTGAATTCAATTGGAATTATTTTAAAGTGATTAATTGATCTATATTATAAGAATTTTGCCTATTGATGGATTTTAGGACAGCGGTGACACCTAACAGTGGTTAAGTATAATGCGTCTTAATTGTTCACGGCGTTTGTTCTCGCTGACCGTCCCAGTGGTTGTTATTTGTCAATCGAATCGCACTGAAGATTTAGATTCAAATTCTTAATTTATGTTGCATTATTTGAACAAATAAACTCCTACTTATTACATGTTATATTATTTAAATTCCAGCCAAAAGCCCATTGGACATGTATATCCTGGACATACTAAGCTGTATTAAGCTAGATGTAGGCCTATTTGTTGTTACAAGAACACACATGGCAGGATTTCTCTTGAATAGTGGGATACCCTGTCAAAAGAACTGTAGTGGCAAGTGCCTGTACACACTCTTGCTGTATATGCAGATGTAAATCATTAGAAACCTTAGTTGTTTTGGTTCTGTGTCTATAGCCCGAAGGTTCGAGAGTCCGAAGATTGCATGATGTTCGGTCGATAGGTGATGATATTGCGGTTTTAATGGAAGCTAGTTGATGTAAAGAATTATGCTTGGCTGGAAGCTGGATTGCATCATTTTCTTCATTCATCCAGCTTCCATTTAGGCATGATTCTTTTCATATCAATCCAGTTCCCAGTTTTACACATTCTTTTCATCAATTAATTTAGCTTATATTTAAATTAACGTCGGGGTATAGAATCTTCGGACTATCGAACCCTCGAACTATTGAACCTTTGGACTATCGAGCGGACACCGTTGTTTTTACCTCGTAAATGCTGCTTGATCTGAAACAGTGACTTAGTCAGAAAATGCGATGATACGTTTCGACATACAGGTTCCTGCAAGTCATCTTTTTGAGGGGTAAAGAGTTTACAATTATGATGTCAACGCTGCAGGAAACAGCAACTGGACTAAAGGAAGTCTAGACAAGTGATGCATGTGCTGTTTATAGCAATTCAAACCTCTATCCATTATGTACCCTGTTTACATTTGAGTGCTTCATGCTTTCATAATTTATTATTAGTTGTCAAATCATGCAATTTGTATATGGAATCTTGTTGTCTTGAAGACCATTCGAGGGTTATGTTTCACTTGCACCACGTAGCAACTCACCTATCCAGTGACTTTGCTACAGACACAAGCAATACATTGTGTCTGTGCACTGTTGATCGGAAGCTCAGACAGTGAGAGAGAAGTGGATGCCCACCATTATGTGCCAAGGCTAACAAGTGTTATGTGTACCCATGACTACCTCGTCCCGTCCATCACGTATATGCTACAGGAAAGCTACACTAGTTGGCCATCATTATGAAATGAGAGCCATTGAAGTCATCACTACTGTTGCTTAACAAAGAGAAAAGGAGGACGAATGGAGGTGTCAGTGGAATTTAGTATTTCGGAGGCCATGGAAGATAACAGTTTTGAGTATATAAATTAAACATTAATGCCATGGGTCTACAAGAAATATAAACCGAAGTGAGGAATTAATTTGATTGCGCATTTGACTCTCTGTGGAATACATTCTCTGACTGGTTTAAATGTAAATGTTTAGAACAGCAAGTGAGGTGCTTTGATGATGCTATGTCAATGATCTTGATGTCTGCTTCATACATGGTGTTTATTTGGTGCCTGTGAATGGTTCATCCTAGTAGCAGTACCTTATAAATGTTTCAATAAAATGCAGTATTGCTGATTCTGTTTGCTTTGTTCCTTTTTGCTTCCACTGTCTCTGAAGTTCTTCATTGTTTTGGTATCAGGAGAGCCACGGCTAGTCACTTTGGAGGAGCCACAGCAGCATGGCCAGCGCTTTCGATACAAGTGTGAAGGACGATCTGCGGGAAGTATTCAAGGCGAAAACAGTAAAGCGGAGCGAAAGTCTGTTCCAGCAGTCCAGGTGAATAGCAAATCCTACAGGATTTAATTAACACTCTCAGTTGGGGAATCATGTGCTTGGATTTTTTTATCAAAGATTAATTATATTTGGTCATAATCATTAAACTAAAGCTCTTGGCATAATTTGATGGCATTTTAAAGCAGGTTCGCAATGAATATCACAATCTGACCTTACGTACAAGTTACCTAGCTCAAGATTTATTTATCAATTTTAGTTGATGCAGCAATGTTTGATAATTATGGATCCTTTTCATAAGGCAGCAACATACTATTTGCCACTGTTATATCTACAGTCTCTGTTGCTCTTGTTGGTTATATTGTAAGTATTCCTTAATGTTGTTGCTAATAATGTCTGTTAGTGTTGCTGTAATTGTCGCCTATTTGTTTTACTGAACATTATCAATTACCTTCGTAGACATTATTACCTTTGATATCTTTGCTTTATTACACTTGATTGTGCTGTACCTCTTATTTCTGTTTCTAGTAGTTCACAGTCTTTTAGTCTATTAAGTACTACAGTTTTACTGTTTACTTTTATAGATACTAGGTTACAATGGTCCTGGGGCAATCGTTGTTGTATCCTGTGTCAGTAAAGATCACCCATATGCACCGCATCCTCACAGTCTGGTTGGAAATGATTGTAAGGACGGGGTCTGCACAATTAGACTAAGAAGCGGACAAACAACTATACAGTATGTTACTTACTTGTTCGCATATTTATGTTGCTCACTCACATATATCTAATTATGATGCTTGTGCATTAAAGAATAGTGGATCTGTGACAGATCTGTTTTTAATGAGAAATTTTAAGTAGTGCTACTTTAAAAACTTATTGGTAGCACTCTCTGCATTAGCCTTTAGAACGGATGTTAAATGTCATTCAGGGCAGAAATTTTGTCAGTAAATAAAGCACAATGAATCATCAACTATTAGAGTCACCATTGGACACATCTAAGCCAAATGAACAAATTTCGATAGAGTACAATTGACAGATAGCATCGTGTTCAGAGTCTCTGGACCAAGCAGGCCATGTAATTAATGTGGAGCATCAAAAGAAGGGTGTCAGCATCTGTGGCACGCGATAACGCCACCACCAAGCGGTTCCTCATTGGTTGTCGATGATGCATATCTAGCTATCTCTCAAGCTATTGAGTGCTTGTTGAACAGATACTCATTGTCTCCTGGTCTAGATTGAAATACTACAATGAGTAACCATCAATATCAGTCAGAGAGGCCCTTGAAGAGGCGCTATATAAATTATCGAAATGAATAAATGAATGAATATCACTCTGAAAACCCATGATGCTTTTACTCTGGTGGAAGTTGTTGAAAATGGCATATGACTGTATGTATCAGGCTATTTATATAGCACCTTATTGGAACCTCTCAAAGGCACTAAACGTAGCTACCCAACAGATCTAAACAAATGCGATTTTAGTAATTTAACGTAAATCCGAAATCGCACGTAGGTAGCCACCACGTTCGGCGTTTACACGCAGAGCGCCACACTTCATCCCTCTACGGAGGTTACACATTGTGTAGATGTTCTAAAAAATTCAGTTGCATTATGTTGTAATCATTGTTACAATAATTATTATATATAAATATGAAATGAGGCAATGCGAACACCTACTTTGTACCTGTGTAACAAGAGAAATCCGTCTGTCAGCATTAACCCTTCATGTAATCATCAGAATTGTAAAGACCAACTGAGGAATTTATATATATAAGTGATGAGTGAGCACTTGTGTTAAAGTAATAAAGTAACTCAACCAGTTGCCTCAGTATATACTGTTGTTAGTGGTTTCACAATATACAGTTGAACTTTTTGTTGCTTTTGAAGACTTTCCAACATTGGAATTCAGTGCTGTAGGAGGCAAGATGTTGCAAAGAATTTAGAGCAACGACAGAAATTACGGGTGGATCCGTTTGGAAGTAAGATTTAATGCTCTTCTTATTTGGATTAAATGTGATATTAAGCATCATTTTCTGCTATTGTTTTCAATGGTGTACAATGTATTGCCTGCATTTGTGGCAAAGTAATTAGAAAGATGATTTGCTACAGGGTTGAAGCTGGCACTAGCAGGGAAGGGATATGAAGCCAACAAAAACTGGGTCATTGACCTAGATTATATGTATGACTACATCCAGGACTTTTTCAGGATTAATTGGCAGTCGCGTTTGTTTTTGTTAATGAAATAGACTAATTTAACATATGGAACTTGCAATATAATATCATTGTGGCTAAATGTGCTCAATGGATGATTTTTTGACTGGGGTAGCATAAATTTAGATGAACTTTTCGGCAATTTTATAGTCACAGTGATCCTGCAGAGTACTCTGATGTCACTTTATTCATTACATAGCCAACCACAGACATCGCCCACAATGTATGAGAAAGATGATTGGCTGACACGTTGCAGTTCACATCCCTTCCATTATTGTGGCTAGAGGTTTAAATTGTTGTAAATTTGCATCATTAGCATAAACTGCCTTCACGCCCTTCAGCGTACTTACTTGAAGTTGCCCGTAATGTTTACATTGTAATTGTAAACTCTTCAGCTCATACTTTTTCAGATCTGACAGAAAAAATTATTTACTAGAAGATATATCACAAATTTCTGATAGGCTTTATTCTTACTGAAGAAGCTTTGCATATAAATTATTTAAGTGTCATTTATGCTTTCAATTATGAATTGATTGTTGCAATTTCAGCTGGTTATCCTCAGGGAGATATTGATCTAGGAGTAGTTCGTCTCTGCTATCAGGCCTTTCTACCTGATGCCAATAAAAGGTTTACAAGAATTGTACCGCCAATTGTCTCGAAACAGATTTTTGATAAAAGTGAGCAGTTTCATATTCTAACCTTATGTCAAAAATATTTTCGTTTGCATTAATTTTATCAAATTTAATGACCTATAGTGCCATATTATATTAATAATATCATATTGACATTGAGCTTCAATTGCTATACATAAATTGTGGATGAGAGTCATTATAGTGTAGAAATGCATGGTCATAATGTGGCACAGTGGCCGATCGGTTAGAGCGGTCAGCCCGTAACGTTCAGTGTGTGCTGAGCGAGCAGGTTCGACCCTTGTCCGGGAGTCACCGTGTAAGGACCTTGAGCAAGTACTTTGCGCACAATTGCTCTGCAGTACAACTGCAATTGCGCCGTTGAGGCGTGTGTGTGCACCTCTGAGCAAAAATGTCAGAAGAAGGGCGGTATCAGATTTCGGTAATAATAATAATAATCATGAACAGAGTTTGCTTGATCTGTTTTTTAATAATTATTTGACATTTACTCTATGAATTTCATACTCGTTTAGTGTAGGCTTTCAGTTGTTTTGATTTAATGGCAAAAATTTCTTCAAAAACCAATATCTGCTGTACAGCTTTTTGAAATAAAGTGAATGCTTTATTTTGGGTAGACATAAATTGGTGAGTAAGACGATGTTTGTGCAAGATTTTTTGCATTCTTGAGAATTCCTGATCACACTATGCATAGTATATGACAGAACTATGCAATATGTCTTGTATAGCTGTTGCAGTCTGACATATTTTCAATTATTTGGCATTTCTTTCTGATGCATACAAAGAGTTGTTTACTATTTTTTTCCAGTTCTTTTAGTATGTTAATGACTATACTTTGTTGTATAATTTGACTTGTTTTAGAAACTATTCGTGAGCTTATTATTTGTCGTCTAAGTGCTACGTCCGGTTCAGTTGTGGGCGGTGAAGAAGTTTTTCTGTTGTGTGAAAAAGTCAACAAAGGTGCGTAATAGTGATCTGGAAATCACCGAGTTGCTTTCAAATCAAATTAATCATCTGATTGAATTTAAATTTGTTTGAATGGCCCAAAATGAGGGACTTTGAGCAATAAAATGTGACTGAACACTACAAGATGTCTGTTTAAGGAATAAGTCCTTCTTAAGACCATGAGAATACAAGATAAAGCACTGGAAAGAAGCTGGTTGCCTTCCAACAATGATATATGAGGAGAGTCATGTGGATCTCTCACTCTGTGCAAAAAACTAATGCAAAGACAAAGAAAAAAAATAATGCAGACCAATACAAGGAGACTGAATGCTTAGCCAGTTTGCACACTCATAATTATGACAAAACCACAATAAAACACTTCAAGTCATGATGTTCGCATCCGAGGCATGTGAGGACCTGGAAGAGACGTGTTCGATGCCGTTCGTAGTCTCACTTGTGTATTTGAGTATAAGTCTTGGAAGTTCTCATTGCTACACTGAGGTCATGTTAGGGAGACCAGCTCATCCAAAGGGGTGGGATGCTAGACATAGCCGTGGATGACTTCAGGCTATGCACAACTTGGAGATGAGCTCAGACTGCAATTATTCTTGGCAGAGCTTTAATACTGACTTAGAGAAAATGGACAATGCCTTGCCTGATGCTGGAGCAAGATGTGGAATGCCGGGGCGATCGCATCATCAGGTAAACCGAGCCAAATGTAATTGGGATCACCCGACCACAGAGCAATCTTTTACTACCTTACGAGATTCATTGATGATAAAAGTTTTGTTTCAGATGACATTCAAGTAAGATTTTATGAAGAGAATGAAGATGGCATTGCGTGGGAAGGCTACGGCGAGTTCACACCACAGGATGTTCATAGACAGGTATAGGAAATGTAAACCAATTTCTGATTTATAAATGCATCACACCTTGTCACGTTGTGCTGTCAGTTCTTGGAACGACAAAACTTCTCCATTGCTTTCTACTTGAAGTCGCATCTCTTGATTCCTCCAGGTTCGTTCCGGTTCTTTCATGTATCTCGTCCATGCATTTTTTCCTTGGTCGTCCCCGTTTTCGCCTTCCTTCTCCGCACGCCAACACCATTTCCTTTTCTAATCCATCTGATTGCATGACATGCATCATAAATAAATGCATCAGTTTATTTTAATCGTGGCAATAAAAGGTGTTCAAGTAAATCTATTTTCATTTGGGGTGACTTGCATTGTAGTTTGCATTGATTATGTATGGGGAATTTCTAAGAGTTTTTTAGTAATTAATTTTCCATTATTTGTTACAATGTTATAAGCATAGCATTTGTTTGTCAGTGTATGTGATTGTTAATTTTTTTTTACACTTTTTGTTTATGGTGTTGTAAGAATAATGCGTCAGCTAACCTTTTTAACCATAATGTAACAAAAGGCTAATGTATAAAATGTTAAACATGCAATTATTTCTGTAGGTCGCAATTGTCTTTAAGACGCCAGCCTATCGAGATCAAAGTATCACAAGTCCAGTTACGACTTTTATTCAGTTGCGCCGACAATCTGATGATGAAATGGGAGACCCAAAACCATTTATTTTTCGACCAAGGGATCCAGGTTTCTAAAATCCTTGTCTATGTTATCACTACTTTGTACATTATGTTTAGGTAATTGTGCTCATTTATTTATCTCCTTTTCTGCCATTTGCAATTAGACATTGCTGGTGTTTGCATGGTTAGACATTGTACTAAAGCTGTAGCTGATTCGATTCTGTAATGAGTGATTATCATATGTTCTAATCGAGTCCAGTCTTGTAATATCCTTAACACTGTGATTGAATGCACAGGCTGTGAGTCATTAGTAGTTCCAAAGTACATGTACATTTGCTCAGTTAATACTGTTTCGTTTATGGAAATAAAAAACAAACTGAGTGAAAGGTCATATGAAACCAGGAAGTTATTATTTGATTAGCTTTTTAATTTCAAAATTGCAATCAGTTGATCTTGTGGAGGGAGAAATTTAACAGTTTAGCAACAAGATTGTACCAAAAGCAGTAAAGTGTGTTATGCATGATGTTGTGAGAACTGTTATCATCAAGTGATTTTAAGGAGTTTTAGGCATTTATAGGACAAGGAAGCAGATGTGCTTCAGAAGTAATAGTTTGAAACTGTACATGCAGCCTAACCATAAAATTTATTACAGACTTACTCCACTTTTGTTTCGACATTCTTTGTTTACATGTTTGCTTTCATTTAAGCTGTTTGCTCTTTCAATTCTCTTCAGATCCTGACGGAATTGAGTTCAAGAAACGTAAATTGAATGAAAGGTCGACAGTGAATTTTCTAACCGACAATTTACCGTTGTCTGTTCTGCAACATATAAAAGGTTGAATATTTTAAAATTGTTATATTATTATATTCAGCTACCCTTTCTGCTTTAAGTTGGTGCAAATGCGATATATGTTCCGTTTTGTGTAAGATCAGCATGAATTTATGAAATGGAAACACGGTTGTCATCATTATCTCCACAATAATTTAAATGAAATCTTTAGTTTAATAATTTATTGACCATTTGTTTTCAAATTCTGAATCTTCCATTTTGTACCGAGATAGATCAATCCATCGTAACCATTTGAGTCCGTGAAGCCAACCAGATTTTTGAGAAACCATGAGAAATGGATAAATCGGTTTTGTCACCATTGATGATTTGCGAGAGCCCTGGTTATCATTTTTCATTTCAATAATGCATGTTTATAAATAGCTACATGCAGGTAAAGTTGGTCTCAGATTTGTTGTGGCTGGTGGCAAAGTCGTTCAATTTAGAGATCACAACATGTCACCAACAAAAAACATGACATTGGCAGTTCAGACATATAAATCTGATGCACAGTCAGCTGAAAGAATCAAAGGAAAAAATCCTTATTCAGTTTATACAGTTTCGAAGATGATGTATAGAGCGGCCTTACGATGCAAATAGAAATCAGACATGTGTTGTGAAAAGGATGACAGATTTGCAGGAGCAAATCGGGGCATTGCTGTCAAAAACAATAATTTCTAAAATCCAGGACAGTTTCCCGCTGTTCATCATGTCTCTGCATTTGTGAATGCGGTAACTGCTGGATGGATTTCCACACCAAAAAGCAATATTGAAGATAAATTGACGATGTTTGTTTGCCTACCTAAACAATTTGCCTCTGGTTTTGAGTTATACTTTTAAAAAGTTGCACTAAAAACGCCTGGGAGCTGACTTCTGCATAGGGAATTAAGGGACAAAAGGGTCAAAACTGTTAGACTGCCAGATAAATGCTTGCATACATCTCTACTGGCGATGGTACGAAATTCTGTTGAGAGGTAACATTTCTACAACCTTGATTTAGTATCTCTTTTGACAATTTTTGTTGTTATGAATGTAGTACACAAGAATATTGTTTTGCTTTTGCAGAGGAACCTGAACATGGGAATGGTATTGGTGTAAGACCTCGAATGAGACCTGTTAGAAAAATAAACAGTAAGATTATGTCACACTCAGGAATGAGCTTTAAATCTGCTAAATTTAGTTCAGACAGAATTTTACACAAAATCATTATCATCTACAACAACTTATGTATGCCAAATACAACATGTCGCATGTTTTGTCATTGGTTTACATTTGACAGATGGTTTGAGTGAGTCTTAAGGAGGTGGATTTGCCTAGGGCTGAGTTGCTATGGTGTTGGCAGTTCAAATTCTTGCTACAACCACTTAATATTTCAAGATTTTGTTCTCTGGTGAAATTGGCAATGAGTGCTAGCATTTCAGCCTTAGTTACTTTTGTATGTATGTGTTTATGTGTATACTATTAAGATACTACTCTGACGGACAAGTAAAGTCTAAGGTAATCGTTAAGAAAAGACGATATTTATTGACAAAGTGATATACAACCTGAACAACATGTGCAGAGAACGGAGAAACGACAAGACCAAGCGAGAACAGGAGCGCGGTTGGCCTCGGGCGGCACGGAACAATGAGCTTGAGCTGGTGTCAAGCAAGGCATTCGCCACAGCTTCTTAACTAGACAGCTTGAGACTAGGACCTTCGTAAATACCTAAGGCAACTGCAACGAGCTGAACACGACTTACCATGAGAAACCCGGTCCTAGCTCTGAGAGATTCCTCTAACCGCCTTCTGTTCTAGTCAATCGAACACATACATTGCTATCTCTACCCTATGTGCACTTGCAGCTCCTCCTATGAGGCCAAGGTCCTGCAGGCGCTTATGCTAGCCGCTAATATATAGAGCGTTCACATACGACGTTACGCTAACTGTACACGCATTATAAATATCTGTAACCTAGTCCATGCTATATCGACGACGAGTCTTAATGACTCGTGTAGTACTGTTCTATATTGGAGACATGCTACGAGTCCTCAGTACGTGCATACCATGTCCCAACAATATCAAGATAATAACATAGCTCCCACGACATGATCGGGCCAATTTTTCGAACAATGTTGTGGGAACAAATGTGTGGGGATTGTTCGAATAATCAGCATCTGTACAATTAATAGGCACCGATGTCTTAGTTTTAATGATTTAATACTACCATGTTCTGCATTGTTCTGACGCATTTATTTCAGAACTGTTAGGTAGCTTCGGTGCTCTCGTGAGGTTCTTGTAGGACACTACATAAATGTTAATATACGCACATACATACATACATACATGCATACATACATCTAATCACGTCCCATTGTAGAAAGCAAAAATACTGAAATCAATTTATTTGTTTTTTGCACAATAATTATTGCAAAAAGAAAAGAAGCAACAGTAAAATAAATAATATGTTTCAACATAGAGATGCAACAGAAAAAATTTCTTTACCCATGAACTTCAAGAGTATGGCAATACACAAGAGCAGTTTTTTTACCAATAATAATTGTGTATCTCTAGAGGCCACGATCTTGTTTGACAGGTGGGTGACACCCAATGAGAAGGGTAGAGAATGTGTGTGGACAAACACATAACGTGTTCTCTCTCTGTATCTCAAGCATTTGCATATTCCTAAAAGTGTGAGGAATAATCAAGTTAGAGTTAATTGTCAAATGTTCTTCTTTGTTTCTTAGAACCAGCAGCTGGAATAGGAGCTGTTTCATCTCTTCAGTCTGTTCCTCTGCCTCAATATTCATATACCAACCTTGGCACTGACAACAGTGGCCAGCTGTACCTGTCGACCACAGATGCAAGCGTTCTCAACTTCATGCCGGATGCATTTCCTCGAGATGGAACGATGGGTCCACCACCAGAACTGTCGTCCATGTCTATGGAACGCACTGGTAGCCTGGATGCATTTCTGAAATCTTTTGGTATCAATGAGAACTCGGATGCACTGGAACTGTCAGTTTTAAACAGCGATGAGATGCTTCAAATGCTTGTGGAGGACCCTCAAAAATAACTGATTAGAACCACCAACAAACGGTATCTGGTGAATCTACGATTATGACAGACGTCTGCGACTTGTTGTATTGTTTAAACTTTTAAGCCAGATGTTGTTGACATATTAAATCGTCAGTGGCAGAATATGTAGTAAGATGAAGGCTGCAGCAGATAGTCGAGGGCGTGTTTTGCCTTTGTATCGGTGGTAATGACAGACCCACAAGCTGACTGACTGTTTGACTCGCCACGATAAGGACCTTTTCAAATGTGGATAAGTGTTTTAAGGTATACTCCTTTTAACTTTTCACATCCAGTAGCCTGATTTCTGAAAGTAGTTGACAGTTATATGGTCTATAATCGACCGAATTACCGTATTTTGTGTTTGTAATCAGGTTTAAGATGCCTTTTGAGTAAAGAATAAATCTCTGATATCACGTTGCTGTAGCTAGAAATTTTCGTTTGTTGCTAAATTTTTCTGTTTCATATTGCTGTGTTGGTCAATGCTCGAAATGGCTTTCAAAATCTTTTATCATTTTAATGCATTATATAATGATATATATTATTGTATTGCAATGAATACATTCATATATTGATAAAATTAGATAGTCATGTAGTTGTAATTTAAATAATCGTTGACGTTTAATGGTTAACTCTTTAGTGATGACAGTGCACATGGAATTCAATGCAGTTCGTCGTTAAAGTGTTAATGCCAAGGATCATCAGACCGGGTTAATTAAAGTGTCCGGCAAAATTTATCATAGTATTGCGCTCTGAACTGCTTTCGTGTAGAGTTGAATTTCATCATGTTGTGGCCAGAACATCCCAGACTGGTGTAGAAACTGGAGTGCTGTGCTGCTCTTTTTGCAAGACATGTTAAAGATGCACTGCGCTGGTAAATGTGTCTTCTTGTTTATTAATTGCAACTTTCGTCCACTATACTTCAATTCGTACTATTTAATTAAATTTTTTAGGGTAATTAATATGTATAAATTGTATATACACCACTTATGCTACTCAAGGATGCTGGATCTGTGCTGGTATTTATGATGTTAACCTACCTATTCTTAAATGTTAGCTGTCATTGAGCAAAGAAATACATATTACTAGTAAGTAAGGTTAGCGAAATAGTGCACAGCAAATTAGAAGATTCGACGTGGGTGAGACCACGCACATGTGCTGATCCAAACCACGGATTCTAATCAGAACTTGACAAATGGCAACCTGTTCAGAGCAATAAGCCCAATCGAGACTGTTGAGCGATGAGAAGCAGCAGCTTTCGTAACTCATGATAGAGCCACTATCCAGCAGTATCTCATTTGAATACCAACCTGGTTAGTTACATTGGTTAGAGTAGAGGTGCACAACCCACCGGTTGCAAATGGCCCTGGAACTTGTCCTGTGCAACCCTCAATTTAAAATGACAAAAGAAAGTGAACAGAAATTATACAAAATAAATTAAATTGACTAAATTAGTTAATATGATTTCTGTTCAATTTCTATTGGCATTTTAAATTGACCTCCTCCAAGTAAATTGACTAGTTGGATTGGCTGCTTGCTTGCTTTAATACTTTAAAAATACGCGCACATATGACATCAGCGTTGTGAAGATTTATTAATAAATCAGAGAAACAATTAGCCTATTTATTATATAATATATATATATATATATTATGTATATATATAGAATTCGTGCAATTGTTTGCATTTCTTGAACACATAAACTGGATACAATACGTCGGTAACCGTAATTTGATAATGCCCCTACGAAGTTCATAGGTTCACATTGAAACCGGGCAGCCATTAAGAGCCATTAGAGTAGATCTACAGACAAGAAGAGCATAAATTATATGGTTCTCAGTTCCGACTATATAGCGAAAGAAGGTCTCTCTGAGAGTCGCGAACATGAGAGGTAGATAGTTCCAGATGGAGGAACAGGCATCAGTGAATGAACTCCGGCCGTAGACAGCACTGTTGAATAATACTGAATTATATGGATTTCCGAGTATGATTGTCTTTCCATCTGTCGTCTGTGTTCTCTGTAGCTCGACGCATAGGCTACGTTGTTATGAGTACAACTTTTACGATTAAGCGAACGCAACCGCATTGACTTCCGTACGCCTATGGCCCTACGTGTATCTGAGATCATACAATGGGCACTTGCTCCTCCTGGAACTGAATTTCACCTCTGAACATTTGCAACCACTTATAAGGCCTACTGTAGCGAACTAGTTTTATGGTCTACCATCCTAAACAATTATGTTGACTCACATAATGGTCTGGTTGTGCAAGTTGCAACTTGTGGCTGGAGCAGTGAAGATGACTCGGGTTGAGCTAGAAATCTGGAGAAAACGTCTCCTTGGGTTAATACGGCATCGACCAGTGATGGGAAAGTCTTCCCTTCTCTTAAGTAGACTCTGTTTAGTTGGATTTGCAGCCATGGCACGAGTGGCCAATCACGCTTAATGCATGTTTGTAGTGCTAGATTAATAAAAAAAAGTGCATCTTTCTAGGGCCATGATCTGGCCATAGGCCTATAGGCAGAGTCCTACGTACCACTTGAAGTCAATGCAGCCTGGGTTAGAGTTGAATTTCTTCCTTGGTGGATGATGTTCTGCCCTCATCCTCTGCCACCTCTTCATCCGTCACTAACTGACACTCCATCATCTTGTCGTCCGAATCCTCTTTTCGCTTTTCCTAAGCGCATTAAAACACAAAATTAGGCCCACATTATTTTAATTATTTAATATTAATAATAAAAATAGTATTAATAGTAATGATAATATCAACGAGTAGGCCTTTATTTGATAAATCCAGGCATTCGATAATTTTAAGATCACTCGCTGATGACGTGAAGAAGAATAAGAGGATGACGTCATGGCAGTGAAGATGACAAAGTCGAACCCTCTCTAATGACAATACGGACGCTGCAGATGACATCCAGAGTTTGTTTGTGCCAAGTATGATTACGTTTAATCAGTATACGAAGTCCATACAAGAGACGAGAGACTACATTGAAGATCAGGTTTATCGGCAGTCGTCAAGAACTTTTCACAGACGGACGGACGGACAGGAAGACAGACGAACAGAGACAGATACAGTCCGAGATAGAGAGAGAGGGATATATATAGAGGAAAGAGGGAAGCAGACGGACACTAGGTCTAATAGTATGAAGACAGACATGCAGAGTATATATATATATGTATATGTATATATATATTGTAGATGTGTGTACTTGACTGTTTATTCTGGTGACGAGTGGTCGGTCATTGACGTCTTTGACGATAGTTTGCAGACTCTCCTGTACGGAATTGATGAGACCGGACAGCCACGACAGACCGAGGAAGATCCACACAGCCACCAACAGACGATAGAGGGCAGCATGTGCACCCACGTAGTTCGTACCTACAGACGAACATAACCCTGTATGGTTACATCATCTGTGCTCCGCTAGTGCCAGTTCCAAGCCTGGATAAAGGAGGAGGTAGACGCTATAATGATCTTTGTTATCATACGGTATCGTTAAACTGCAATTAATGCGATATCTTGCAAGGCTTGATAAAGTATAGGCCCTACAAGTTAAACGGGAGTCTTTGGCCAATGCGCAAGGACTCCAAAACAGGGTGCATCGATCGTATCACGACAAGTATTGGATATGTTGAATTCTGATATAGTCGGTTGACATTTAGAATGTGAGATGACAACACGGTCGAACGACAGGAATTGCTAAAAGTGGTCCCCCTATGTCGACTAACGCAACAGAACCCCTTTGACGATTCTTGCATAAGAATTGAGCAACATAAAGAGCATTTGGCCTACTCAGACTGCACAGTCCGCCAGAGTATTATGCTGTATATGTCAGAAATATCTAGTAACTTATAGGCCTAAATGATTGCTTGCAAACGACTGGAAATGACCGAGGCATCATCCTTGCTTAGGCCTATTTAAATGATATTTCCTACACCGGAGTTGACATGTTGTATGAGTTAGTCGCACATGTGGCTCAATTCTTATGCAAGAATCGTCAAAAGTGGTTCTGTGGCTTTATTGCATCACCTGACCTTGCAGACAGAAGAAAAAGGTCAGCATCAACTCATCGACCTCTGAACCTTATGAGATATGCGCGTATACGCTGCATGTGATCTCGATGTTTCACTGACTGTACGCATGACTAAAATCATCAACATACATAGACAACAAGTAAATCGCACAAGATGTAGGCCTATGCAACCAGCGGCGATTAGGCCAAGAGTCGAAGTGTGCAGCCAATTGCATGGTATACGGAAGCAAGTGCTAAAAGTGGAAATCAATTACGTGAATTGATGTGCTGTGCCTGATAGGAGCTATGATGTTTCATATTCTATGATTAAAAAAACATATTATTCAATTTGTATAAGGCCGTTTTTTAATATTACTATTAGCTTCAGCTGATACTGATAACTGACTGTGTTCTTAGCTGGTAGGCTATCAGAAAGAGAGCGTCAGAAAGTGTAAATAAGGGATTGGCCTTCTGACACGAGCTAGCACTGGCATTTGCGTGTTTTTTAAATGGAGATTGCATTGCACACTCATATACGAGCCCATGAAATAATCACAGAGAAGTCATGCAGTGCTATCAAGTTCCAGGAATCCAATACAAAATTGGACTGGAGAGGGATTACATTAGCTGACGATTGTGTTGCCTTAAAACAAGTCAGGACATCTGAAGTAATTGTCTGAACCAAAGAACATTCGGAGGTATTTAAAGCCTGAACAACGATTATTGTTTGGCTTTGTTCTCGCTAGCCGAGACCACAAAGGAATTGTCTATAGCATAGGACTTCCTTAGCGCTATGCATGTTTTGTTGATAAAAAAAATACATAGTCCTCTAACTTGTTTTTATCAACAATTGACAACGTGCGATCACGATTGTCAATTAATAAATTAACTAATTTGTTCTGAAATGTGATATCGCCCTTCTTCCAACAGCAATGCACATGCCTCGACGGCGCATTTGCAGTTGTACTACAGAGCAATTGAGCGCAAAGGACTTGCTCAAGGTCCCTACACAGTGATGATTCGGACGAGGGTCGAACCCGCTATCTCAGCGCACACTGAAAGTTGCGGGCCGACCGCTCTAACCAATCGGCCACCGTGCCAAAGGTCCACCTAACGCTGAGGTTGCAAGGCTAAGGATTTCTGACATAAGTTTAATTACGAAGTCTTGTGTTATCCGTTAAGATATCGTTGATCAGCATAAACTGGATTTTGTCAAAGAAGTCATAGCCTACCAGCAACGTAGTCGCCGAAACCGATCGTAGCCATCGAGACGATGCTAAAATAGATGGCGGTACCATAGCTCCATCCCTGAATGCTGCTGAAGATGGCGCTTGGGATGAACAGAAAGATAATGGCTCCAATTGCCAGGATGATGGCTGACCGCACATGTCGCCCAAGCCATCGTGGTCGATTCTCCGCCGTGAAGACGGCGTCCAACCGACTGGCCAACGCCCTCAGCCTCTCTCCGATACTGACTAGTACGACAAGGCAGAGAGGGATGCCGAGTATGGCGTAGACGCAGCAGAACGCTTGTCCTCCTTGGGTTTTGGGAGCCAAATTACCATAACCTAAGAGAAATATCAGCAATGGCGTCTTAATTAGTAGCAACTACTTTGCAAAAGTAGTAAACAATGTTACTATAGATAGTAACTTTAAAATAGTTGCACCACGAATAAAGGTCTTTAATGTAATCAACACTTAATTGTAAAATTACTGGTTCTGTATCATTCTTTGACAATAGTTAAAAGTCACCAGATGCTTTAATAGAGCCGACAATTATTTAACCCTCATTGACAGCTACTTTTACCCTCTGGAAACCGGACTCTGACCTCCCGCTGGCTACCCGTTGGACAAACCCTATGATTTGATGCAGCTCGTGAATACTCTGGTACCCTGCGCGTTGCGTCAAGTGGCGCTTTAGAAGCTTGGAGATTGCCATCTGATTTCGGTTACGATTTTTTATTATATCCTAGCCCTATCTGATTTTCCCGCTGTACATTTATAGGGCCTCGGAATAGTTAGTTATTCTGTGAGAGGTACTAATCGCTGTATAATTCTAAAAATACAATACAATACAATTTGTAGGCGGCTCAATAAAATGGGATACATATATATTTTATTACCGAAATTTGATACCGCCCTTCCAACATTTTTTTCCAGAAATGCATACACACGCCTCGACGGCGCAATTGCAGTTGTACTGCAGAGCAATTGTGCGCGAAGGATTTGCTCAAGGTCCCTACACAGTGACGCCCTGGACGAAGGTCGAACCCGAACTCTCAGCTTACACTGAACGTTACAGGCTGACCGCTCTAACCGATCGGCCACTGCGTCACACGAGATATATATATATATATACATATATATACATATATATATTATTTACTTTTGTCTGAAAGACTACGTACGAACCGATGGTTGTAATGACAGTCATGGCAAAGAATATTGAACCCGGAACATCCCACAGTGTTGCTTTCCCTTGCGTTGAATTGTGGGTCGTTTCGTTCAGTCGATCGATGGCAGTCTGGAGACTCGACGCTAGATGGCGCAACCAATCTTCACTTGCGTTACCACAAGAGCAATTGTCAGCGACATCTACAGTTTAATCAAAACGTCAGATTTTTTAACGTCAATGGCATCGATCGTCTATATGAATAAGCTTGGGTCACCAATAAATCATTCAGCCTCACTCACGATCGCAGATGGAGGTTAGCATTGGATCCTTCAGATCGTCCGTCTTAAACTAATTAGGATTACCTAAGCAGTAAACACATTTCGCGAGGATGCAATCATTCACTCCAACGTCACTTTTAGCGGTAGTTCCCTGGGGCGCAACTAGGGGGACCAGAGGGGTGCTGATGGGTGCCTCAAGCACCCCCGGAACAAAACGTTGACCCACACAATAGATCCAATTCCGATGAGTTTTAATTTTTTATGGGCGGGGTAGTGGCGATTTAAGTACGCTGCTTCACGCCATCGGCGTTTGCAACGTGAGCACCCTCCAGAAAAATGTTCTGGTTGCGCCCCTAGTAGTTCCATGTGTTGCATTGCTTTGCAATCATAGCGTCTTCCAGCTGATTTGCAAACACAGTTGCCATCTAACTCCAACTGAGCACAGTCTTTACAACACACACTTAAATAGGCCTATTATTATTATTATTATTATTATTATTACTATTATTATTATTATTTTATTATATTGATTAACACGTGTTTGGAGTTTCGAACGTCCATTGTTGAGATGAAAACCATTTCAACCACGTACAAGAATTTTAACCCAGAAAAGAAAAGACGAGTGAAGTGTCCACCATGCATATACCCGTAAGTCCGTCTCTTTCTATCTTTCCACCTATTTGTTTATCCATTCGTTCATTCATCTAGAACTCATTCGTGCATTCGTATATCCATCCGTCCAACCATCTATCTGGATATTCGTCCATCTATCCGGCCATCCATCGATCTTTCCATCCTTCCCTCCCTTCATCTCTCCATCCCTCCTTCGTTTCCCCTCCAATCTGTCTGTCCTATTCGCCCTAACTCAATTACGTTACCTTACTTCAATTACCTTGCCTTCACTTTCTTACCTTACGATCATCTGATCCAATCTGGCCTTAACTCGCCTATTCTTCGGTTCAGCAACTCAGTCATGCTGCTGCTGCTGCTGCGGTGCGTTATCAAGATAATACCTATAAGCCATAACGTGTGTAGCATACATTTAAATAGCATCGAATGATCGGAGCAGCAGCAGAAATAGTATACAAATGATGCACAAAACCAAGAGAGAAGGGTTCAACTACCGAACCAAGAAGCCCTGTATACATGTAGTATTGAAGTATAATTACACGTTACATGAGATAGGCCTAACGATGTAGTTTTACTAAAATGTTGAGCCGGAATAAAGCATTTTGAAATTTGATAATGTGATAGAGATATATACGAAGAAGAGAAACCATTTAGTTGTACAAAATAATTGAGTGGAATTTTTATTTTTTGCGCTAGACAAATAGGCTAGTAGGGTATATAATCATGACTCGTCGAGTAGGCCTACAACGTAATGGGAGACAAGAAAAGCTAATAGCTTTTATGAACCTTGGGGGCCGTTCACATATTATATAACTCTCAAGGGGTAGGTGGGTTGGTTCCGGTTTTGCTAGCGTTATATTGTGTAGGGTGTGGGGATAGGTTGAAAGTTTCGTTATATAACAAACTTTTTTTCAGCTTATGCTATTTTGCCTGTTTGCCTGCCGAGTGAAAATATACCACGGACCTTTATTGTTTAATTGAAGTTCACAATACGTTGTGAACCAAAACTAGCACCATTAGCTGCCATCTGGCGAATTGATTTGATGTTCTTACTTATTATCTGTAAATCCACTTTTGACAATTTCCTGTTTACAATTTTAACAATTTCCTGTGCATAGCTTTAAACGCTCTAAAATTCAATTCTGTGTGCTTTGTTTTGATTCTGGTTTAAATTAAAATTAATTCACTTGAAATAATTATTTTGGTAGGTATTATCATGATGCTTGATTTCATTTTCTATAGTATGTGTAAATAGTTTATGTTTGCTGAAATACCCAATTGCAGTTGTAATATACACTTTGTATACATCATACTATTAAATAAGTAGAGTTGTACCGCGAACCTATCGATAAATACCTGATAGTGCAATATTAAACCAATCCATTCTGTGTTATACTGTAATGCTCATTTCGAGTGCAAAAAATGAGGGAAACTAAAATGGTGCTTTTAAATAGGATGCACGTCACTACCATGTATTATCATGCTGTATTAGTAGGCCTACATGTATACACATGGTGACAATCGTCGATTACCCAATTAGTTACCGTAATTAATACAAGTGAAAATTTAGCGCCATTAAAAGTCTGATTATTAAGATGCAGAGGAGCTCCATACATCCGGTCTAATCATCATTGGCAGGAGAAAGTACACAATTTTAAGATAGCTTTTGTTATATAGGTAATTGAGCATTATGATGAATTTTTACTGCAGTTCTTGAAATGGATAAAGGCAATTATCAGCTGAATCACTACTATTAAAGTGGTAACTGACATTGTATTGTTATAAAAGTTTCATATTGTGCAATATAATTATGTCGATTGTATGTCTTTTAATGTGCTTATGAACTGGGGTGGGGTAGGGGTGTAGGTAGCATATCTGTTATATAATATAGGGGTGGGGAGGTCACAGCTGCTGCTATGTAACTTTATTAGGGGTAGGGGTTGGTCAAAAATTTGGATTTTATGCGTTATATAATATGTGAACGGCCCCTTGACTTCTCGTTCTTTGTTGCTGTTCTTACGTGCATTTTTCACTTAATTAGAATTGAATATACACTGTGTCCGGATGAAAAGTAGTACCCAACAAAAAGTGTCACAACTCGTTCAAAGCTGTAAGTATTTGCCTGAAATTTTAAACTCAACAACAAAGACCATATTTACACGAGATCCCAAAGCCGTTTGGAAATATTCGTGAAATTGTCAAATTTATGAGCGATTGCGATGGAACACTGAAAAATTAAAGTTTCCAACATAGACCCTTACTTATGCCGACGCTGTGACGTCGTCATCAATGATATACGTCACTTGGTTTGGTGTAAGCCAAAAAATGGCGTTTACAGAAGCAGATAAAATTTTACCTAAAGTACTCAGGCAAGAACATGGCTATGGAGCGAAAAGGTTTCTGAAGGAATTAGGTGTCTTTCGTCTGCGATTAAGTTATTGAAGAAGATCGATGAAACGGGCACAGTGGAGCGAAAACCTGGCAGTGGCCAAAAACGCACGCCACGCACTGTTGAAAACGTTGAGTTGGTTGAAAGGCTGGCATTAAGCCAAGAAAATGCACCAGGAACCCACAGAACAGTGCGTCAGATTTCGAGAGATATTGGGATTCCGAAGACCGCGGTTCATGAAATCATTTCCAAGGACTTGAAACTGGTTTGTTTAGGAAGAGGCGAGCACAAGAGCAAAGAAACTGACACGTCTTGTACGCGCGAAGCAGCTGCTAAAGAAATACCCCGAACACACAGTTCCATTCATATGGTTTACGGACGAAAAAGTTTTTACCGTCGCTCCTCCTGTCAACCTCCAGAACGATCGCGTTTATGCGGCGGATGGAACGCGGAAGAAAAATATGCCAGCTGAACGTCTCCTCAAAACACGTTCACACTTTTCAAAGTCACTAATGGTCTCAGTCGGCGTGTCAACCCTAGGGTGCACTGATTTGATCTTCGTCGAGCCGGGTGTGAAGGTGAATGGTGCGTACTATCGCGATGTGTTGCTCGCTCAGCATATGCTTCCTGCCATCAAGCACGTGTCTGGCGGCTACTTCACATTCCAACAAGACAGTGCCCCTGCGCACCGAGCACGTGAGACCATTGCTCTACTGTCCCGGGAGACACCCGACTTCATATCACTGCAGCTGTGGCCACCCAACAGTCCAGACCTCAATCCAGTTGACTATCAAATCTGGAGTGTACTGGAGGAGCGCGTTTATCGTTCCCGTATTCGTGACATCGATCACCTGAGGGCACGTCTGGTTGAGGAGTGGCAGCTCCTTGACCACGTTATCATCGACCGGGCCATAAAACAGTGGCGTCCACGTCTACGGTCGTGTGTCCGTGAACGAGGAGGACATTTTGAACACCAGCTGTAGCCGAACTTCACTTCTTATGTAAGGGCCTATGTTGGAAACTTTAATTTTTCAGTGTTCCATCGCAATCGCTCATAAATTTGACAACTTCACGAATATTTCCAAACGGCTTTGGGATCTCGTGTAAATATGGTCACTGTTTGTTGAATTTAAAATTTCAGGCAAATACTTACAGCTTTGAACGAGTTGTGACACTTTTTGTTTGGTACTACTTTTCATCCGGACACAGTGTATAATGATAAAATACTCATCACTACTACTACTAATAATAGTAATAGCAGCATCACAATACTACCAAAGTCAGTAGTATTAGTAATAACTAGAACAACAAGAAGATGAACGACACCAGCAACAGTCTGGAAAGTACAAAATGACGAGTGTGGACTGGAGTAGTCCAAGTGGAACTTAAAACCGGCGGGATGTAAAGCTGCAGCCCCTTCCCCACACACAAAAATCGCTGCCTCTTTCTTCCTCTACCATCCGCCATATGATTATGATATTTTTAGCATTTAAGAAAAATAATCTTAATAAAGTATCTTATTTCTATTCGATTTAAAGCTTTAGACAAGGCGCTCATAACCGGAAATTGAACTTAATTGATGAAAAGTGAATCGAAATCGAATAAAAAGATTTTTGTTGAGCGTGTTAAAGGAGAAGAAGCAGATGAACTATACTAATTTGATGAAAAGAGAAAATATATTTCATTGAAACAAATATTTATATTTCAAAATAATTTAGAATATTGTGGTCTAAGAAAATACTATTTTCATATGCATATTTATCTAATAATTATTGAATTCAATAAAGTGCCGCGTAAACAGTAAATTTTACTCATTATAATGTTATGACGTGGCAGTATCGCATGAAATACCATGATATCACATAACACTAAATAATATAATTAATTTTATTATATAACAGTTCATATAATATTATGATGTCAATAACAGCTCAAGTCTATTATTAATGCTATATTTCTCTGGGGAAATAAATCCTGGGTGATCTGCCGGAGGTGAGCATAGATTAAACACTGTAGGACTACGTCAAGAATTTGGTGAATGCCGATGTGAATAACGAGTCGAAAGACTAAAGGTTAATTGCAACGCAATAGCCACACAGCGCTTGCTTCTAGTTCATGTCAACTGGCCATGTATGCATGTAGTCAGGGACATGTGACCTTTTCTCATATAACACATCTTATTATAATCTTATTATGCATGTTCACTGTCTGTTTAAACCACTCGAAAATGAAGCTATGAAAAGATACGAACGACTTACCAGTTAACTGACTAATTACTCTGATTATGAGTTGTTGATCGATAGCAACAGATGTCACATTCCGTTCTAGCTGTTGTTGCTGTTGCTGCTGCTGAATGTCATGGTCTGCCTCTAAACTCCTGAAAACCAAACCTCCGATCACGAGGTAGACAATGAGCACACCGAACAGAACGAGTATCACCACTCCCCTCATCAGGACTTGCTTTCTTCCGATGTTTCAGCCAAGAACGGGCGTCGATATCACGCAGTCTTATTAAATAGTGTTGCCACATGCTCTGATACACATGGTTTTGCTTAAGAACCATGTGTACAAGGTAATAGGTCTATACTACAGGCCCTACTATTACACATACACACACATATATGCCTATATATACAATAATATATACGTATAAGGATATACATATATATATATACACAAGTAAAAGTATAGACATGAATGTACATATAAGTATATGCATGAATCCATAGGCCTATCGCTTAGACTTTTCGCTTAAGATTGTGTAAATGGAGCACTCGAACAACGCTAAGTTTTCTTTCTTTCCCAGTGTTCGCGTGTGCGTGTCTGACCGTGTGCGTGTCGCTATGTCTCCTGCTGCCTCTCAGTCTTCTACGCTTCGTCTGTTGATAAACAACGTTAGACTGAAGCAGGCGTTGAGCGCGCGCTCATGATAGGCAAGATTTCATTACTACGTGGACCTATATCTGTGTGTTTGTGCGCTATAGATGTAGGTGAGCATGTGTACTTGTGCGTATATAGGCCTATATACTGAAGATCCGGGACATCCATGCAGTCAATATATATGGACACGTGGGTGCGCTCGTATGGGAACTGGCGTTTTAAAAGACGGCTTGCACACTGCACAGCCCTCGAACTTAAGCATCCGTCTATATAAATAGTGGTGTGTTCTTCTTCCACTCATCGACCACAGTCACCGCATGTAGCGGGTGATAATACCCACCATAGAAACATTTTAATTATAGCCGTGTACTATCGTAGCCTATACTCTAAGATTAAAATTATTATTATCGTCACAGTTGTAACGACAATAGGATGTTCTGACTGACTGGCTATATATATATATATATATACACGCATGTATACATATGTTTCTGCGCGTGTGGATATATATACCATAATCTAATATTATATATATATAATATATATATATATATATATAATATGCCTCGTGTGTTGCAGCTGTACAGCCGGAAAACATGGCCGTTAACACATATAAGTGTCGACCTATACCTAGAGTCGATCAGTCAGTAAGCCATATATGCCCATAAAACTGTTCCTTCCAAGTAATTTATTCCAAGCGCTGTTTGCCTTTGGCCAGGCTGTACGTAGGAGATGCTCTGTCAACATTTGACGAGTATTTACATATATCTGTATATATCTATATATTTACAGATATCTCTCTATATATATATAAGCGTATTATGAAAGCGAACTCAGTAAGTGTGATCAAGGGTTGTGCAATGACTATTCTATTGCACTTTTATTGTCCGACAAAGGAATTTCTAAAAGATAGGGGGGTCTATATATATAAGCCCTAACAATGTGCGACCTAAAGAAACCGCAATCTATTAGATTTAGGAACATTATCCATATCTGTAAAGAAGAATAGTCTGTAATATGAAACGGGCCATATGTACTATATGTAACGGGCTATATAAGTCTGTTCTACCGTCTAATTTCATTTTCCAGCTCACACGACAAAGTTGGCTCCAGACTTTATTGCCACCAACTGCAGTGACTTCATTGACAACGATGAATTGCCACCAAACTTACCAGACCTTAACCCTCTCGATTATCACGATGGGAGCTACAAAGTATTTCATATAAAGCCAACGAATATCGACGGGCTGAAGAGAGTCTTGCAGTTAATATGGGACCAGATGCCGCAGGACTCACTCAACAAGGCCACATTGAGCTTCACAAAAGACTTCTAGCTTGTGTGAAAGCTGGGGGCAGACACTTCGTACATGCTTTGAGTTATCCTGCTTAACAGATTTTTGAATTTGCAATTAAAGGCGATGTTATTTGACGTTGAAAATTACAAGTGACTGTCCATTAATTTTTGTGTGCGTAATTGTGTGAAAATGCGGAATATTATATTTAGACTGCTGTAATTTCTGAAGCAATGAAAAGTTTTCAATGAAATTTTCAGGAATTGTTCACAATTCTTTCCTCTGTACATCTGAATAAGTTTGGTAAAGATATTTCTATTGGTTGTTGAGAAACTGCATTTCTTCTGGCTGGGTATTTTTTTTATCGAGCCACCCTGTATATGACCATCTGCATGCTGCGTAAGTATTAGCGTTCTCCATATCTATCAGTAGGTTCATAAAAACGGAATAGGAGGAGAAAGTTTGGAAGGAGACAGATGAAAAATGAAAGTGACAGAATACGGATAACATCGACACAAATTTAGATTGATGCATGCGCAAAGAGGGAGACTTTGGCAGAACAAAGTCTAATCAATTGCAAAGCGGAACAGAAAGTACAATGGTCAATTGTGATAAAACGTTGATTCTCAGGTTAGGCATAGGTTACATTTCTACCTGGACAATGCCACCTTGTCAATTCAGTCTATATTGAGTTCCCGTATTCAGTACCACTGGTAGCAACTATAGCGGTCGGTCACTGAACATATATGGGCCCAACGAATGTGGATATATACATGTGGGTTGTGCTAAGCCTAGCATATCTGTTTTAGTCTTGCTCATATTAGCCGTTATTCGGTTTCAAAACGTCAAGTCATGCACTTTCATTTCAACGTTGTTGAATCGTTATCAGCCTGTATCAGGCTAACTCAAACAGATAAGCTCGGCAACTGTCTATGGGTCCTGCAGTACATGCAGGGCTCCCATGAATGCATCCGCAGAAAGTTTGATCATGGCCAGTTGTTTCGAAATTGATCGCTCAATTCGACACAATGACGATCTCGAGAGTGAGTCGGAGAACGTAATAAATTATGCGTAATTAAATTATTCTTAATTCGTCTTGATGAAGGCGGACACTTCGTCACACAGACACAAACACAGGCATACCTACGCACCTGACAACATAAACCTACACTCACACCATCTATTTTAAATATAACTGCTATTTGCCCCCGGAGATAGGCGAGAGTCTACCTCTGATGAGTTATCTTTGAAAGGCGCTATATGAATGCCCTGATTGGATGAATGATCGGACAAATAAATGAATGAACGAACGAATGATTGAATGAACGAACGAATTAATGAATGAGCGAACGAATGAACAAATGAATGAATGGATGTAAAATATACCAGGCTTAAATTATTATGGTCTTCAAAATTAGGTAGATGAATTGAGATGCGCCGAGTAGCTCCTGCAGCATGATTTCTATTATAGTTAATTGTGTGAATATTTCGTGATATGCCTTATATGGTGCAAACAAATCATGATTAAGGTAGTCTAGATTAGATTCAGATTAACGTACAAGTGCTTTGAAAAGCGTCGAAGGCTGTAAAAGCCTAGATTGTCTATAGTTATAAACAGGGTATACGTAGATGAGACATGGTGTGGGTATCTATAGGTCAGTTGCTTATATCTTAACGATATCACCCTAAAACGTTACACCACATTTTCAATCAACACACATAATTGTGCCCAAATGCTTAAATCATTATATTGCATTAACTCTCTGCATGGTTGCCTTCACGTCTGCAATTGTAAAAGCATTTATTATGAGGTGGTACCTGTTAACTTAGTAGGGGAGATGTGTGTATCTGCCACAGCACCTTTTTTCCTATTGTTTGGGCCACAATGGCAATTGATCGATGTGGTCAATTTGCATGTATAGGTGCACATAAAAGTCAACGTTCTAATAGTTACTGTTCAGCCGATAGTTGACATGTTTCAATGTATAGCCTGTGAAAGTGTGAACGATATGGCTTGTATACACTTGAGGGACCTCGAGAGGTTCTCAGATGGCGCTTAACAAATGACTCGTCTCATTGGCGTAACCATCTATAGAACCGTTCTCCCGTAGCATTCGTCAGTTCTTACTACTTGTTCTTGTGTAATTCACCAGAATATAGGCACATAGCGATTGTGGCCACGATAGGAAAGCAAGGTATATCAGTAAAACATATGTATTTATATATTTATATATATACTGATATGCTTATATATATACTGATATGCTTATATATATATACTGACATGCTTATATATATACTGATATGCTTATATATATATAATATATATATATGCTTGCTTATATATATATACTGACATGCTTATATATATATATATATACTGACATGCTTATATATATACTGATATGCTTATATATATATATATTTATTTATATATATACTGATATGCTTATATATATACTGATATGCTTATGTATATATACTGATATGCTTATATATATACTGATATGCTTATATATATATATTAATATATATATATATTTATATATAATGATATGCATTGTGACTACATGGCATGTGATATGCTATGTTCCACCTGACTAAAAACTATTTAGTAGAGCTAAGTAGACTAATAATATTTATTAGTTACGTAAAATCTGTAGCTGTAGCTCCTCACGTCGCATCTTCTCTGTGTCTTTGTTATGGTGTTCGTCTAACAAAAGCATCGACAAGAACGACAGCAACGGTGAAGCGGTTAATTATAAGCTGCAACTGATGTAACAGATAGAATGAAGACCGACATAGCTTCCTATTATACTCAGCCATCGTCATTCTCTAGCCAATGACAACTGGAAGGTCCACACCGGAAATGGAAATGGAGAACTGAAGGATGTCAATACGCAAGGCAAGTCAAAGCTCACTCTGACTCGTAAGGGTTCAAATCTTCAGAAGCGCTGGCAGTATTTCATCAATTTTGACGTCGACTTCCTTTATTTTAAAGGAAGTCGACGTCAAAATTAATACAGCTAAATCGACATCTTTTAAAGAAAATGTATATCCTTTAAAGAAAATGTATACTTTGTCAGCTTAACGTTTTCCATTATATTTTTCAGACATCCTTTATGACATGGTTTAGGGCTTACACTAATTTTTACGAAGAGTCCAGACTGTCCAGCACTTGATCTGGCTGGCCCTCGACGACCCTCGTTTATTCCAAGAACTAAACAACGATTGATTGATTGTCATACAGTCCGACCACCTTCTCTATCTCCATCCCACTCTGCCTCTCTGTCTCTGTCTCTCTCCCTATCTCTCTCTGTCTATCTCCCTCTCACTCCCTCTCTCTCCCTCTTCCTCTCCTCCATCCATCTTTATCCATCTCTCGCTCTCTTTTGTCTCTCATAAACAGACACGGACGGAAACAGACAAATGCAGACAGACACAAACAGTCTGTGTTTGTCTATCTGTGTGTATACATGTTTGTCTGCTTGCCTGTCTGTCTCTAGCTCTGACAACCCTATAGCCTAACACTTTGCCGTCCGTTTGTTCACATTATATCCGTTTATCCGTTCGTATACCTTCCAGTACAATAATTCGCAACAATTTCAGTTAATATAAACACGAACAAAAGCGCCTAAGAAGTTATTCTGCAAAATAAACTTTCGTATTGCAACCACGCAGTTCGACACGACATGAAGATGAGGCCCACATTTAGTAGCGTTAGGCGTACATTATATTTAATACACGGCTGTGCTTTGCATGAAATTAATTATGGGCAGCGCTACACAAGCGCAGGCAACTGGCAAGGGCCCGGAATTCAGATAACGCTTTTTTCCATTAACACTGCTCGTGATCCAGTGAATGACTGCTCGAAATGAGAGAGTAACGGTTGATTTGGCTTCATCGTGCATAATTTCTTCGGTTTTTACACATGCAAATAATTGCACAATCAGTCATTCTCAGACTCTCATTGTGGCTGAATAAAGAGTTGCATTAATGACTGGTGTTAATTATCGATGTATGATAGCCACAATATTAAATCAGTTAGCAGACTCTCGTTCAAAAAAACAAAAGTGGTCGAGAGGCCAGGTTGATTGAGATCGATGTCAGAGTAGCTAGAATTAAACAACAGCGGCGGATGACGTCAGAAGATAAAAAAGAAGAGGCGGAGGAGGCTTGTTTTCATTTCTGAGTGGGGAAGAAGGTAGAAGCAATTGTTAGACTTTACTAGGTCTATAGGAAACACTGTGATGATGCATCAGAATATTTAGATAAAAAATACTCATCAATAGAAGATGACGTTAATGTCGTCGTTGTCGATGGTGATGGTAGCGAAATTTGGTGGTTGTGGTGGAGCGATGGGGTTCCAGCCGTGGGTAGGCCTATTAGGTGTTGTGACGTTATTCTCCTAGCCTTGAATTCTGACCAATGGCGGCGATCTCGTTTGAGAGGTTGGGGGACAAGCAATGAGAGGGGTAAGAAATGTGGGGCCACACATTCTGACCTCTCTGGCCAGAATCAGTGTAAGGTAAGAATAAGCCTAGTATAGCGTTGTAAATTAGTTAGGTTAGGGAGCTGCTGCACCCTAAATCTAGGAATAGCGACGAGACCTCGTTTGATAGTCCAGCACATTGACCTATTATAACTATCACGCACACAACAGAATAGACCTATTCTACTGCAAATAGCCTATTATCATGCCACCAGAGATCGTTGCTGTCAGTTTGATTTAATTATATATGCGCTTCGTCTATTATATTCCTCGACCTATAAATTACATTAGAACCTATATGTACAGCTAAACCGGTATCTCCTCTCATATATAGCAGTCACAGTTACGGATAGCCTACATCTATAACTAATATAACTATGAATATGATATCGCAGCGAATCTAATTAAATCCGGTTTTTTGTTTTCCTTGCCAACGAACGTCTTTAAATATACAAATATACAAGAAAAGTTTAACAGAACCGATTGGCTGACCGGATTACTTCAACAGTTTAAACAGCCACAGTCCGTTTATTGTCGATATTTGCCGCGGGCTCGTTCAACCACCATCTCCTCCTCTTATCATCTCCTTCACGTTTTCCCCTTTTTACCCCTTTCTTCTTCCGTCCCCTTACTGCCGTAATTGTCCTTCTCATTAACCTCTTCTCCTATATATCCTCTTCTCATTCCCTCCTTCCGTTCTCTTCGATTCTTCCAACCCTCTTTCCACAGCTCTTCGTTCTTCCCCTTGCTTTCCCCGGTCCACACATTCCTTCTCCACCTCCTACAAATCCTCCCGCTCCCCTTCTCCTACTCCCGTCTCCTCTCTCTCTTTCTCCCATTCTTCCACGATCTTCTCCAATTCCTGCTCCTCCTCTTCTAATTCCTTCCGTCATCTTTGTCCTTCATCTTCGTTGCCCCTCCGCTGGAGTCAACGTTGTTTCCTGTGATGGCGAGGGATGATGAGGAAGAGGATGCAACGGATGCTGCAGAGGCTGCTGCGTTCTTGTCGACGGCCTTGAGCATCTCGTTCAGATAGTTCTGAACGGCTGTCATGGCGGCCACAATGGCTGGCGACCCGAAGCCGTGAGTGATGAGCGAGAAGTGAGTTAGGTGGCGCTGCATCGTCGGGTCGAGAATCGACTGGGGCCGGGTGTTGCCGAGTGGAGAACGGTCTTGATTCAACAGATCGACCAACTCCTTCATCAGTTGTCTGCATAAGGCAATCAGAAGCACATCACAATAATGTAGTTCTTTTCTAGTTTTTTCAGCACAATGAAACAGTCATGGCTCAACTTTCAACGTGGTTATAGTTTGTCTCCTCACTTTCTGTTCAAGCGGGCAGTTGACTATAGTTGATTTAAATTAAACGGGACTAGGCCATGTGCGGTCGAGACACGAAAACGTCTCATTTATATTCATGATGCCATTTGGCACTCAATGAAGTCAATTGTTAAAATCTAATGGACCTGGTCATTTTTTTCTAGTACACATTATCACCGACCAGTGCTTTCTGTCTCACACAGAGTAAGTCAACGATTTACTATTGCTAAATTTGCTACATTGTTAAGGAGTTATGCCCTACTGTAGCGGTTCTCCTCAAACTGATTGCACTCTTCCCGAAAGAGTAAGAGGACCGAGAAACAGTGTAGACATCAATGGACTTGTTAGATTCGTCTTCCAAAGGTTAGAAGATAATCTCGATCTCGAGATTTATACAGCGCCTAAACATGATGCTTGGCAGCCGGGTTTCTAGAAGCTGCGTAACCACAGGTCTCTCTGCATGGTTGCGCGCATTCGATCCTCAGGAAATATTAGTGACGAGCTTACTCACTTGGTGGCCAGAATCATCTGTTTGCGATGTGAGCTTTCGCTAGGATCGCTGGCGTGCTGTCGAATCGAATATTCGGCCGCCTGTCGCGCTGGGAACTCGGTCTCACACAAATAACCAAAGTCCCTGGCCAGACGAACCGCTTCACCTGTTCCACAGAAACGCAACATTTATTAGAGATATGAGACGATTTATTATTGCAGCTCTTTGCAGTGTTGCATGCAAGACTTGAAACCCAAGACCAAGACGAGACCGAGACAGTGAGGTACCAAGACCGAGACCGAGACACTAGGTTCTAGACCTAGTGTCTCGGTACGAGACAGTACGAGACAGCAAAAGACAAGTGATCTTATATAAAACGCTGTAAAATGCTAATGTATCAGTTTTCAGGAATAGTGTTTATTTTTAATTTCAATTTGAAACTTATAATGTATATACAACAAATTCCTGAGAGCAGTTGTTATATTGCCGCGCCAGATTTTAAGTCAGTTCACACGAAACTTATCGAGACCGCTTGTTCGATACAGAAGAAGACATTCACCTCAAGACAGTTTCTAAAAATTCGAGACACTATCTCGAGACCGAGACCGAGACCGAGACAGCAGGCTTCCGAGACCGAGACCGAGACACTCAAAAACTGTCTCGAGACGTCTCGAGACCGAGACTCTGTCTTGAGACCATACAACTCTGGCTCTTTTTAACTTCAATCACTCTCAAATGTACAAAATACAATTACTTGGAAAATGTTTAAAATCGCACTGTATGTATAAAGTTAGAAATATCTGATGAATGGTGACGCTGTTGAAAATGCAGTCATCGATTCTGTCATACTTAAAAAACCAGGAAACCTTGTTCGCGGGACTTCTGCCCGGAATCACCTTTAAATGTCTACTATTGCCTTTCTTGAGTGCCGACAATTATTATTACCAAACGAAAATGGATCATGCATGCCATGACGCTGATTGCAACATCAACAACATTTTTTATACAATGCAATACAACTGTTAATTGATATAGCCCTTCCTACACTTAAGTTCAGAAGTGCACACACGCCTCGACGGCGCAACTGCAGTTGTAATGTAGAGCAATTGTGTGCGAAGGACTTGCTCAAGGTCCCTACATAGTGACTCTCCGGACGAGGCTCGAACCCGCGCGCTCAGCACACACTGAACGTTGCGGGCTGACCGCTCTAACCGATCAGCAACCATGCCCCATTTTTTGTGATGATGACGATGACGATGACGATGACGATGACTATGACTATGACTAAGACGATGACGATGACGATGATGATGATGATGATGATGATGACTACGACGACGATAATGATGCGTGTGCTTGCCTTCAACGAGTGATGTTAGTAACGTGACGGTGGCTGCCTTTCGTCTCCCGGCAGGTAGACTCAGGCCAATCTTCTCAAGTTTTTCTCGCAGAGCTCTTCCTCCGTTCTTCGATTTGGCTCTTCAAAAGGAACAAAACAGCCGTTCTCTACACCGCTGAACCGGAAACAGTTGAGGTCAGTCATAGGGAATTCATTGCTCATTTACGGTCGTCCATCAAGATAGTTTTTCAAAGACATGACTTTTCATCAGGTCCCAAGCTCTTTACAAGGTAGGGTCAACTCTACGTAGTTAATTTGTGGTTAATAGAGCTCGACGGTCGATTTGTAAGAGCACTGATTCTGTAACGCGGACTATAATGATTCCACCGCTAACTCAGACCATTTTAAAACTAGGCCTATATATAAGGACCTTGAGCTAGTACTTCACTCAAAGCTGCTCAGTGCTATTCCTTCGTATGATCGTATACGTGCACTGCTGAGCCTTGCAAGTGGAAAATGTCAAAATGTGGTTGTATTACTGTACAGTACGTTATAATTAATCCTAATAATTTGTGCTGGACAACTTTTTGTTAATTCAGGTCTTTAGCGCAAGCCAAGGATTCGTCAACTTACGAGTCCATTGCAATTAGCCAAGTAGCCGGTTAATTAAACAATGATTAATTATAAGTTGTCCTTTCGTTACTCGACTTGAGCATTGACGATTTCGACGAAATGACTGAACATACTGTAGTGCATACAACGCACCTTATAAGTCTCAAAGTTACGTCCTATATGCCTTAGATCTCCCTTAAGATCTCGCAAGCAAATAAACTGTCTGAATGCAGAAGTCAAAAAGTGAGTGTGCATTAGGATTACAAATACATTCAAAGAATCGCCAACAGCATTGCTTCTATATAGACTATACCTGCGGAGAACTCCGCCGAGGAGAGAAGCGTTGAGACATTCCGGAGGAGAGAGACGACGTTGGACCTCTGCCACAGTGACCTTGTACTTGGATGTGGAACTGAGAAGGGACAGACGACCGGGCACTGAACAGAAGAGATCCGTTGGAGAGATGCCACCACCACCTGTTATGGCCGACAGATCTTTACCGCCGTCCGGCTTCCGAAACGACACTACAACACACGGGACAAAACAGCTCGTAAACGATGTTATTTTATTTTTTTAAATCAGACGAACGAGACAATGTTAAACAGAGTTAGTAAACTCTTGACTCTTTGATAACACTGTTACTAAAATGTGAAGTCGATACTTTGGACGACTGAATGTGTGAATGTTCAGAATAATATCGAATTAACTCAAACTAAAGTTACTTACATAAGTTACCGTGTGGCCAAATATTTGCTGCAATTTATATTACATTATACAAATGTAATTTGTTAATACACTATACAGTTCTTTGCATATAACAATGAACGGATTGAAGTGGTTTAACCGTATTTACAAGGCAAACGCAGCCTACCTCTCGTTCGAACGGTTGGAATAAATTGTGACTAACCCTAAATTGACATACCCTCACCCTCTGTTTCACCTCCCCCTATATATAGCTATGCCTTTGTTATAAGTCTTGCAAAGAAATTTCTCAAACGTCCGTGTTTATTAATAAAATTTAATTTATGCAGTATCACCTCTGCGAGACTCTGTCTATACAGAAAACCAATTAATGCTCATTATTATGCAGAAATATTTGTGATTTTCAGGGCCTATGTTATAATTGTTTAAAATTTGTGTTGACTAATCTTGGCTGTACAATAGGCCTGTGTGTTATGCTTAGGCATCCATTATTTTTATAAAGTGAATATTGAAAGAACCGGAGTACATCAATTGGCTTGATTTCATTGACCGTTTAAAATTGTATGCCCGTGAGTGGGCACTGACCCCAGCCCACTGCTTTGTCCAGGGCAGTGTAGATAATCTGGGCTCCTGGAACATTTACCATACTACTCAGGGCCTATAGTGCTGCAAGGCGGCACTGCATGCCTGGTAGTTCTGTCGCTAACTGGAGCTTTAAATTTCTTATAAGACTGATTATTTACCTGGTTTCCTAATGACCGAATTGTGTTCTCCAGACAGGTATGTGCCGACTTCTTCAAGAGTCACCTGATGTCAAGTTCAAAATATAGAGCCACATTTGAGTGAAACCGAAGTAGTTTGAACATGTTATAACTGTGCAATGAATAGGCAACAATTCCTTCAGATTATTTATTCAAACTAAGACACGTAATCGTAAAACAACCGAAACTAGAAAAATTGTCAGTGACAAAATCGACAATTATGTACCCGCCATTAAGGCATGTCCATACGCTGTGAATTTTGATGATGAACCTATGGTGACCAGATACCTCATAGTTTGCATTGCCCTATCTTAATCTCGCAAATCGTAACAGCTTTTTTATTTTTTAAAGCGCTATATATGTATATATGTATGCTAAAAAGGCCTAGTGCAGGGCAACATTTTATTCACCAGCGTTGTCTCACGACCCCTCAAATTACTGTATAAGCGCCGTTTATGTCTCACGCACATGTATTTAATTATGGGAACAGGTAGCTATCGCTGGTTCACCTGTGCTGCATCGTCCAGTCCGTGCATTCCAATTCCACTCTGAAGAGCAAACTGGAACGAGGGATCGCTGAGATCGTGTCCTCCTCTCCCGGACAGAAACAAATCCTGCCTGCTGACCACCGGAGCGTATTCGGCTGCGCGACGGGCGTCATAGCAACCCTGGAAGGTCCTCTGTAGAGATCCAGTGATGGGGTCGTGACCTCCCAGTAGATGTCGCTCGGCACTGATATACTGCTGGGGGGAGTTGTAGTGGTGGTTTAGATGAGCGTAGGGATCGCTGGATCCTAGTCCAGGGTGGTGCGTGAAGTCGGTTGATTGCGGCTGTGGAACACTGTAGGGAGGAGGGAAGTAGGGTGGCTGGAAGTCAGCGGCGTTCGGAGTGTGACGGAGACGATGGGAGGAGGGATAAGAGGTTCCGTTGACGACGGAACTCGATCCAGAGCCAGACAACTGATCCAGACCACCGTGAGATCCCACGAAGTCTCGACGGTCCTTCAACGGAAACCAAACACGTCAGCTGATTTCGTAAATCTGTCTGCAGGGTGTATGCGTCTCTCTGTCCGTTTGTCTCTCTCCGTCTCTCTCATTCTGTCGGTCTGTATGTCTCTGTTACCAGTATGTCTGTCTGCTTATTACAGTTTGTTTATCTGTCTGTCTTTTAATATGTCCATCTCTGTCGTCCATTCATCTGTATTTATTCGTTCGTCTGTTCATCCGGTGGTCAGTACATGTACTACAATCCTTCCATTATTCTGCCCAAATACAAAGAAATCAATCGAATCGATGCCTTTATGTTTAACCTAGAATCAGCAGCGGTGTCCCTTTCGTCTCATTGCTCATCCGATTCGCATTCCTTAATATTCAAATACAACCATTTGCGGATGGAAGATAATTAATAAAATTACGTCTGTAGGTATATAGTTTGAAGTCATCCTTCTGTTGCATTATACCCATCTGTATGAAGCTATAAGCAATCATCCATTCATCCTGCACATAAATACCTTAAGAAGCCTTCTGCTGAATGTTCTGTTGTCGCTATTTGAAATGCTGACAGAAAACAGCGCTCTGCCTCGCAGGGTCTTCTTCCTGTCCCCTTCTCTTGGACCTCTATGAAGCAGCATCGGGCTTTTTCGGTTGTGCACATGGGCCCGACTGCTTGCAGTGGCCTCCCATTGGATCGTCGACTCATGCCTGTATATATCTGTCAAAATCTGTGTTCCACTCTGCATGAAATCTGTCGTATTTGGCCGAGGTTGACCGGGAGCGCCTCTGAGTAGATTTCTTGAAGAGGCGCTATATCAAGCTTCATTGATTGATTTATCCGAGCACCGTAGCCTATACGTCGTGTTATCTACATATCTATCTCCATATATCAATATTTGTTATATATATATATATATATATATACACATATATTTATACTTATATTTACCAAGTAATCGGTCTGTGACGGCTTTCGATATGATGGAACCTACAAAATCCAAAATCAGCCAATCATAAAAGTTAATACTTTGCACACTATGTAATTATGCGTGTAACATACAACAACAAAAGAAAAACACGTTCTAGTGTCCGGCAACTTGAATAGGCCTATTTTTGTCTCCTAAGTTTCTGATTTGATTTGTCGCTTTAAATATCGATGAAATTTATTTTTCAAGAAGTAGAGATCTCTGTCTCCTCCATAGTTTGGACTCTTGCTCTTCGACGTGCTTTCAGTCATCTCTTCGACCGTTTCAATTCTCCTTACATTATTTAGTAAGGACTATAATAACTTTTGCCCATTCATCCACATTATTCGAAGAACTATTGAAACATCGTCAATTCTCCGAATTTCGTAGGGTAGTAATATAAGTATTTAATATCTTGGGCCCAGTCTCTACATTGTTTTTATCATATAGATCTAAATGTTACAGGCAATGTGTGAAACCAGAGAGTTTGTAAAATACCTATAGGAAATGTGTGAAACCCTAGCCCTACCTTATAACTCTAACTCTAATACTATGTACCTAACCATAACCCTAAATAGAGGATTTTAAATATTGCCTAAAAGCATGTATTTGACTAAATACCTGGTTTCATACATTGCATGAGACATAAATATGTATGCGCCTATCCTGTCCTATTATTAAACCTTCCAGTCCTTCTCCTCTTCAGTTTTTACCTATTTCCATGTCCGCAATCCGCATATCTTGGATCTTACTGTGATCTTTCGATATCCTTGCTCAACTGTGAAACGCCTATTCCTAGTTGTTCCATACTCTTATACTCCTCCTCATTCTCCTTCTTTGATTCCTCAACTGTGATCCACCCCTTCTCTTCCTCTCCTTCTGAATTCCTCTTCCTCTTTCACGTTTTCATCATGTCATTCTTCATTCTGTTACATCCTCCAAGTATTATCGTTCACTGCTGCTGTTCCTCTTTCTGTGTCTGCTGTATGGATCGTCTCTTCCTCCTTATAATCCTCCCGCATTTACGTCCATCGACAATCCATTCTTATAACTGCATTGAATATAATCCAATCTGCGCGTGCCCAGCATCTCCTCTCCTATATGAAGCGGAAGTCATGACGTCATTCTCTCTCTCTCTCTCTCTCTCTCTCTCTATATATATATATATATATATATATATATATATAAGCTTCAGAGGCAAAAAGATTGGTCTAATGCTTTAATTGTTCGTCTGCCAAACCTGATTAACGCCCGAACAATATGATCCCAATAACATATTTTGACGTGCAAGGCATTAGGATCGCATTATCATAGACAAACCGCATTATGACCTTCCTTTCCCTCCATAATTCTCAAGCATGCATCTCTCTTTCTCCATTTGTCTGTCTGTCTGTCCGTCCGTCTGTCCGTCCATCCATCCGCCCGCCTGTCCATTAGTCCGTCCATCCATCCATCCATCTAGCTATCTATCAATATATCCATCCATTCATCCATCCATCCACCCATCCATCCATCCGTCTATCACTCAGCTGCTGCAACCGCGATCAGCGTCCCTTTGTCAGCTACAGATGCTAATGTCCGCAGCAGACTTGACAGCTTATGTTCAACAACAACCTCCACATTAATGTCTCTTAAGACCAGATCCGCATGTCATCCACAGGTTCAGATTGTCTGGCATAAGACAGTCGCAAATGCATGCCTTTCTAAACTAAGATAAAAGCGTTTGACCAGTCAAGAGAGAAGTCTTTCTTTCGCCATCGCTTTCCATCGTTTGAGGTCGCTTGAAACGATTGCGTTTGTTGTTGAAGGTCGTCTTACATTAGGCTTATTTTAATCTCTCATCCCAGCTTAACTCTCGAGCAATTGCACGGTTTATACATCGCAAAGATGACGATGACCTGTGGACTTTTCTCATATTTAAGGTGTATAGGTCAATATAAGGTTTATCAGCATCATGGCTTTCAAATTTCCCACTCACAAATGTTGCCAGAGTATAAATTGAATGCATGCAGAAGAAACAGCACGCCTCGTCGTCTTAGCATGACATACAATAATAAGCATAAACGGTAAACAAATAAGAATACTTCAGCGGTAGATAAATTTCGATAAAATAAGTATACCGGGTTCATTGTAGTAATCGTAATCGTAATCATATCTATGGATTTCTTAATAGCTGAGCGCTGGACACCAGCTTATATATCCGCTGATCCACGAGAGCTGCGTCAAGTCACATGATTGCTTGTTCAGAAATGTCAAATTCACTTTGGAAATAATATAGCGCCCTTCAAAGAACATAATCAGAGGGGTTTCAAATGGAGGTCCAAGTTATAGGTTGCCATGTTGTTGTGAGACCAGAAAGAGAAGGGACAGGGGAGCTGCCTACTCGGACGAGAAAGACTTGGAAGGGTGCATAGGAAGGATGGTGCATCGCTTGGTAGCAGGGTATATCGAGTCAACACTGAGGGATGTGTTTGCAAGTATACATACAAGTATACATACAGATGACAATCATATATCCACTCAGCTGTTTATAGTCCAGTAGGCCTATGCCTTATAGGAAACGCAGAAAACTGAACACAGGACAATGTAACAAGGTTAAATTTCCCATATATATATATATATATATATATATATATAGGCCTACCTATCGACAAAAAAAACAGGGTCTGCTAAAGGCAAACTGTACAAAATACGCGTTAATTGGACAAATATTTGATATTCGAACCAATTAGTTGTACACATTTATGGCTTGCACTGTCGTGCAGTTAAAGCAGCACAATCGATTGTACTGCACCGTTTCGTATACAATTGACTTTGTGTATGAGATAATTGCAGAACGATTTTCATTTTTAGCGACCGATTCGATTGGAGAAGAAGATGACGACGTTTAATCTTCACATGCAGTTTCAACCACATTCGGCACACATTCCGCACATACATTGAACATACATTGCACATACATTGCACATACATTGCACATACATTGCACATACATTGCACATACAATGAGAATTCATTACGCGTAATGTGTATATGCATTGCAGTACAGTAACCGTAAGCTCAGATGTAGGCTATATTTACACGCAGGTTGGCCTACACCTTTGAAAGACATCCGTGAATGCTTAAAAACTTGAGCACTGAGAAGCAGTGACAGTAATTTGACTCTTGTTTCTCTGGTCGATTATGAGTAATAAGTGATTACGCTATTGACATTTTCCTTAGTATGGGCCGCGGTGACTGCCTGGACGGACAATCAACCCAGTGCCCGCACACCATGCATTCTACGATTGCCTTCGTATACACTGTATATGATATAAGGCAAGGTAGAGTAGCGTAAGTTAAGGTAAGGTATATGGTATCGAGGTATATAGTTGAAGGTCAATAGAGTGCAAAGGGCAAAGGTATATCGTGGAGGCTAATTAGTCAGCGTGTGAATGCCTCCAGTCTATTGTTCCGTGTGGATGCACTCGACAATGACTGCCTTCCTGCGTCACGGTCGTCATCGTCATCAACGTCGTCGTCTTCTTCTACTTCTGACGGTTGGCAATCGACCAGACTTTCTTGTCTACGCAGAGACAGTTCGCTGAGTAGTCGCTGACTTCTCTGCGGCCATTTTCAATTAGATGCGATGGCTTCCTTGACGATCTGCGATCGTGGCCGGAACACGCGTTACGCCACCACTGCCCGACCCCCACTGCCCACCCCCACTGCCCACCCCCACTGCCCACCCCCACTGCCCACCCCCACCACCACTACAACCTCCTCCCATTCTGCCGCTCGATGCGCCCACCTCACCCGCCGAACCACCGCACCGCCTGGCGTAATTATTGCCGCCGGGAAAAATCAAGAGAATTAAAATCGCCTCAAATCATAAATAACGACGTCTGTCAATGGTTCTCTTGCGAATCGAACAAAACCAAAAACAGAGACACGTGAACAGACACACGCACATATGCACACATACGCACACGCGCGCACACGCGCGCACACGCGCGCACACGCGCGCACACACATGCACAAAGAGAAACACATACACAAAGAGAGAGAGAGAGAGAGAGAGAGAGAGAGAGAGAGAAAGAGAAGCATACACAGAGGGGGACACGTAAACAGAGGCAGAGAGAGAGAGAGTGAGAGAGAGAGAGAGGCACAGCAATAGAAAACGATAAGCTGAGTTACACACAAAAAGAGTGACACAAAACGGGAAACACATGAACAGAGACATACACAGAAAGAGAGACAGTTAAACAGAGAGACACATAGACAAAGAGACACGAGTACAGAGACACATGACCATGCAATTAGACATCGAAGCATGGATGAAAAAGGGAAGGGAATTAAGCAACACGCGGACTTAAACTGTGGTGTAAATGAATCGCTTCCTTAGTCCTTCTCTCTGAGTTACTCTCTCTCTGTCTCTGTCTGTGTGTGTCTCTCTCTCTGTCTCTCTCGTTCCTGTCTGTCTGTCTGTCTCTGTCTGTCTCTCTGTCTCTCTCTCTCTGTATCTGCCTACATCCCTCTCTGCATGCCTGCGTCCTTATCTGTCTGCGATTCTTTAAGCCTGCATGCGTCCCTCTGTTCTTCTTTCGATTCTTCCGGGAGCCATTCCATTTCTGTTGTGGTCCTTCTGTGCATATTCTTTGCGGATAGAGGAGCAAAGGTGTTAGTTAGGCTTCCCTGGTACAACGCAACACAAGGAATTCAAAGCACAGATAACGGTGTCATGGAGTACTCCTATTATGAGGAGAGGAGTTGAAAGAATATTAGAGAATAGGAGAGGATGAGAGATGATGAGAGAAGATGAAAGAGGATAGGTTAGGATAGGTTGTGTTAGGATAGGCTGGGTTAGGATAGGATAGGATAGGATAGGATAGGATAGGATAGGATAGGATAGGATAGGATAGGATAGGATAGGATAGGATAGGATAGGATAGGATAGGATAGGATAGGATAGGATAGGATAGGATAGGATAGGATAGGATAGGAGTGACCAAGAGAGGATAAGAGGGACATGATGCGATAGAATACTATAGGATGCGATAGGAGTGCAGAATAGAGTAGAGTGGACTATAAAGTATAGGGTAGAGAGTATAACCGAGCAGAGCAGACCAGTGCAGACCAGGGCTGAGTACAGCCGAGAGTAGAATAGAATAGATTAGAGTAGAATAGAGTAGAATAGAGTAGAATAGAGTAGAATAAAGTAGAATACAGTAGAATACAGTAGAATAGAGTACAATATAGTACAATATAGCAGAATAGAGTACAATATAGTAGAATAGAGTAGAATAGAGTAGAATAGAATAGAATAGAGTAGAATATTGTAGAATAGAGTAGAGTAGAGTAGAATAGAGTAGAATAGAGTAGAACATAGTAGAATAGAGTAGAATAGAGTAGAATATATTAGAATAGAGTAGAATCGAGTAGAATAGAGTAGAATAGAGTAGAGCAGGGTACGCAGAATAGGAGAGGACAAGAAGGGAAAGGAGAGAGGAAGACAGGAGAGGAGTTTCAGGAAGCAGAGTTCCTCTTCATTAGAACTCGATTGAATGCGTCGTGCGAAGGCTTTCACAGCAGGAGTAGGATAGGGTTCACGATGGCAACGAGGAGGCCCCTTGGCAGATGATGTTCCGCATGGAAAGGAGCTTCCTCTGCCTCCTCTACCTCCTCTGCCTCTGCAATCGTCGCCTCATCGTGCGCTGGTTGAGCGACGTCGTTGCAGGTAGCGTCTCGATCGCAAGCACTTCAAACACGACGTCAGCTCTAATGTGCTAATTGCCGTGCTCTGAGGCACTTTCCAATTAAGTAGTTTGAGGCAGCAACAAGCATCGACTCAAACAAAACTTCATTGTCAATTCGTCCGTACGACAATAGACATACGCCAAGTCATAATTGTCGCCTCTGGCCACCGTGTATACAGCAACGAGTAGACAGGCACACATACAGGCACACAGCCAGATACATAGACAGACACGTACACATATATACACGCACAGTCGTACACGCAGTGCAGGAGAGAAGTTTGAACAGAGTGAAGCATAAGTAGTTTCTTATAGTGAACGAAATGAATCAGATGGTTAAGAACTGTAACTAAATCCATTCTTCTTTTCCATCTCTTCTTCCTCTTTCTCCTATTCTTTCTCATTCTATGCTCATGCTAATCCACAGTCTATATCTTTAAAAACTTATTGCCATCCTTTTCAAGTAAATGGCGACGCTTCATCGAGCCAAATATATGCCTATGGTGAGTATATATATATATATATATATATATATATATATATATATATCCTATAGCATGTATATATGAGCAAGACAATCACAGTATAGGGCTACAGGTTGAATTGACCCCACGCACGCACTTGATTTATCCCACTCACCAAAAAACTAAATTTATATAAACAGCAGTCAGTACAATACTATTAATTACCTAGCAGCAATTAATGATGAAAATATTAATGTATTTAATTAATTTAATTTGTTGTGTAGTATTTAAAAATATATGTATATTTATAGCCATAATATTATTTTGGGCATCATATTTTTAGTTATTCTGTAGCCACGCCCATGACATTATTAGAAGTTAAAAGCTTTGTCCAAAAAATTGGCGAAGTATGCTTCACTGTTTATTGGTAAATTTAGAGAAAGAAATTTCAGCGCAAGGAGTATATATGGAACAAATATGTATCTTAGCCTAAGTCACACTATACAGCATCTATAATTACATAATGATATTCTAAGTATATACTCTTAGTTTAGGGTGGAGGCCTCAGCGCAACCGTCGTATACGTTTTGAATAATCTGCGATATATTTACTTTTAAAAAAATTTTCGGTGCGTGATAATATATTAATACAGTGGATATATGTAAATATATACATATATTGTAATTATATTCATATAATTATCACAAGCATAGGCTAACTGTCAAAACATATATAATATATACGCAATGTTTTATATACACGGGTGTTAAGTATGAGGGGAAAAGCGACGCTATCTGAGTGCGGAGTCGTTGTCGAAAGGTCGACTGATGTTGCGCTGTTTATCTGAGAGCATTAATCGATGCGTTGAGTGGTCGCCTTTCATTTCCTTCTCCAGTGTTTACAATTCGCCGCCGCCGCCATTCCTCATATTCCCCTCCCTACCTCTCCCTCCCTACCTCTCCCTCCCTACCTCTCCCTCCCTCCCTTTCTCCTCCTTTCCTCCACAGCCGCCGCCTCAACATCAAGAGAACCAACGCCGGCGACGATAAAACGCTAAAAGGCCGTCACAGCCTCCCGAAGACAACAGACGGACCCACATACCTCACGTGGACGCATACGCATACACGTACATACGCATATTACACGCGTGTTTAGCTATTAGCTGTATACGTTCGTGCATGCATGTATACGCACGTGGCTAATAGCTAATGTGCCGTGTGCACTCGTTTTTTTTCTCTGTCTCTCGTTTTCTTTGCATCTGTCTGTCTGTCTGTCTATCCGTCTGTTTGTCTGTCTGTCTGCCTCTCACACACGAACACAAACTCACACACACCTACATACACGTACACACACGCGCGCACGCGCGCGCACACACACATGCGTTTATATAGTGCCCAATAGTATGCATGCGTGCACTTAAAAACATATCACTAAAGTTGCATAAAAGTTAAATAAAATTAAATAAAGTTAATTCTCATCTGACCAGCTCTCTCTCCCGCACAACCTCTCTGGCTCTTTCTATATACTTCTCCAGACTTCCGCCTTTTACCGGACCTGGGTCGGGAGCGACTCTGAACAGCTATCTCAAAGAGGTGCTATATAAATTGCATTGATTAATTGATTAAAATTAAGCATGACGTTTATATTGGAGCGCCACCATTGACCTGAGATTCACTCCCAGGGCACCTGTTAGTATCAATAATTATTGTAGACTATAGACACGTGGAGAGTTGTCGCTGATCTTCAAGACGATTGGTTCCAGATGCATATGCAGGCATTTCAGCCCATCAGATTACTTCGTAAAAACTATTTCCTTACAACATTTCGTAAATAATTGTTTGGCTGCTTGTCGGCCGTCTTCAGTGTATACACACACGTTGTAATTATGCCATATGTACATCTATGTAAATACAATTGTACATATGCTTAGATGCAGTAATATGTGTGAATATATAGCAATGTGAGCCATGTAACATAGACGTTATAGACAAGCTCCTTCTAGCTCTACATATAATCGAAGTTTAACTTAGGAAACTAGTTGCTTAAAGTGCCACAAACTATATCGATGTATTTAACTCAATGTCAATTTTATAAATGTATTCACTTTCAACTATCGACCAATCACTGCCATATTTAGATCCTTAATATAATTGCACATATATATATACAACATATATTTATCTGGATACTTATAGTCATCAGCAGCCACTTTATAATTTGTAATGAAAGTAAATATGCTTTCTTTAAACGTAACAAAAACAACACTGCAATAACTGCTGACACGCCTTGATATACACTCATGAAGGTCCGCGTATATGCACTGACACACGTCACATATGCACAATAGCAGCAATTGTAATTGTAGCTAAAAAATGTCTATAGCGCCATCAGCATAAAAATGAAATCGGAGCTATCTGTGTAATCGCAAGTCTCTGAATTTTCTTAAAGAAGTTATAAGCGAACGCATAAATAACAGATGTTTCATTATATATGAAATTAATTCCTTCCTGTTCTCTCTCTCTCTCTCTCTCTCCTTTTGTGTGTGTGTTTCTGTCTGTCAGTCTGTCTGTCTGTTTGTCTGTCTGCCTGTCTGTCTGTCTGACTCTCTCTCTCTCTTTCTCTCTCTCTCTCTCTCTCTCTCTATATATATATATATATATATATATCTTATACTCTCTGACCACACACACGCACACACACGCACACACACGCACACACACGCACACACAAATACTTACGCACACAAACACAAGCGCACTTATATGGACCCCAACTGAGTTGAGAGTGCGACGCGTCAACAGGTGGCTGCAGTGTCCGTGGAACAAGTTATATCCACAGGTCACCGGTTCCTCGTTAATGGCGTATACGACTCATCCCGGTTATTCATAGATGCACTGCAAGATTACGTTCATTGTGCACTTATAGGGCAAGTAAAAGGTATTCGTTGCCTATCGATAGATGGATAGGTGCCACTAGTGTCTAACGGCCGAAGTTATTCTAATAATCTACCTTCACCGACGAAAACTTACGACTGCAGATGGCGCATGTATATTATATATATATATATATATATGTATATAAATATTATTATATATAGCGTATTATATATATATATTATACATATATATATATATATACAGCATCTGTTGGACAAAACTGTTGACAAAAGATATGAATAAGTTTTAGGTTGTCCTTAACAGGAAATTGACTTTTGTGGGGCACAGACGATTGATCTTTTAAAGAGCTCCACTCGCATCTTCAGTCTATAGATATACGAATATCTATGGATCCCTTGAGGGCTGTAGGGCCACTCGCGGCCAAGCCTCTGTCAGCAGCATCAGCGGCAGCAAAGATCGCCTCTTGCAGTGGCTGTGCTGGCCATCCCATGGTACGGCTGGCTAGGAAGGGCGCGTGTGGCAGGCGCATGCAGAACTCCCTGGGATCTCTATTATAGATATGTCCTCGATTACACGCACTGCAAGCAGCAGTTCCTCGTTGGCTGTTATAGAAGCCAAAGAAAGAAGCAGGAACACATCAAAGGACTATGCCCACTGGGAGGATCGTCCGTTTATGGACTTCACTAAGAACTAATCAGCACCACCATGCATACATATAGGCCTATAGGTCGAATGCACACGCAGTATTTTACCTCCACGCCTCAGAATCTTCCTATTAACCACTGCATGCATGGTGCTATAGACTGCATGTTTGCACCCATGGCCTATATATTATATATATATATATACATATATATATATACACGGTGATCGGATAAAAGCGAACCTCTAGAAATACTGCATTGATTTGTCCAATAATACATGCATTTTAATCAAATATGAAAGAATTTCGAGTTTAAGTTTTAAGAAACGCATATTTAACATTTATCAGATATAATGTGTGTTAAATAAATGAGAACTAACAATATCAGTGTCCTGCTTCGGCGTCAACAAACGCACCAAGACGCGCTCGCCATACAGTAATTGCTGCATCGATTACAACTTGATAAAAATCGTCCCATGCATGTATAGAACAGAGTTGTTCATGGGTCCAATGTCCATGCCCGACGCAATCCGACACTTTGAAAATGGACCCAACTTCTAAAGCCAAAAATCTGACCAGATCCGACCCATGACGTACATGACCCGACCCAATCCGGTCCGATCATGCAGTCTCTAATATGTGATGATATTGTTAGTTCTTATTTATATAGTACCTCTTTAAGCAGACGCCTTAGAGCTTCATGCTTTGAACCTGATCATGCATATAGGAGCTCGCTCCATAGTCTATACGAAAATAATGGTCTTCAACCGTGCACTTGCACAAAAGAAGTCTACAAATACTGCCAGCCATCTATCGTATATCTTCACTTTTTCGTTTGGCCACAGTCTGGCTAAGAGCGCCTCACAGTAGGTTTCTTAAAGAGGTGCTATGTAAATGTCCGGAATGAACGAATTAATGAATTAATGGATGAATTAATGAAAGAACGAATGAATGAATGAATGAATTAATGAATGAATGAATGAATGAATGAATTAATTAATTAATTAATTATAATGACAAATATGATATGCTATATCTAGGATGATCAGCGTCGCCCTCCATGTGCACTTATACACAGGCTTGGGACGGGCACCTTCTGAAAAACGGCAGTGGTGGAGTTGTGTTATGAAAACTGAATCACGATCGTGTACAATGTTTTTCAAATACATGCACCTTTTTTAGACATGTTATTCGTTACAATATGTAGATTGAACGTCTTCATCTCTTAAATTTAATGAAAGCTTCCAAGAAGCGCACTAATAATTATAGATGCAATAATTTCTTTGATACATCGTGTGTAAAACATGAGCATTTGTTTTCAGAGAGCCGCATAGCATATATATATATATATTGTGCATGATTGTATAATAAGTTGCTACTCCATCGAAATTGTATTCTAAACATTCTAAAGCGAAATTAAAAGATAAGCACAGGGCACCAGCTTATTCGCCTGTTTTAACTTGCTCGAGAAGTGTGGTCTACATATGGAGTATATATATAGGCCTTATCTTTATTCTTGTCCATCTTTATGTAGCCCGCTATTATAGCATGCGTGCACGAGGTTGGGCTGGAGACAATTGAAAGCGCACACGGCACACATCAGGACCACGGTGTAAGATATGTATATCTTACGCCATGACCAGGACTAACCATGCACGGCTATGCATGATCTGATAATGACCAATCTCTACTCTCTAGTGACATCATCGTGTTTTAAACTGGAATGGTTCTTGCAATGGCGAACGAGCTATTTCGGTTGCTGAACCTTTTGGAACTTTCTCAGCCTAGGCATATATATACGGCCTGCCTTCGATCATTCTGAATGTTTTATGTAAATCGTTCTCAATTTTAGATTAACCATTTTCAGGTTGCTCATCCACTATATTTATGCATATATATATATATATATATACATATACATATATAGGCCTATATCGCCCCTATAATGTGATGACAGTGACATATGGTGACACAAAAGTTCGTTCACCATTTTCAAACTTAAATATCTCAGTAAAAATGATTCGGACCTCTTAAATATTTCTCAAGCATATACATGATGCAAATATATTTTAACCCTATCAATTTTAAGTTGAACGTGAGTTAAATGATATGACAGTGTACACAGCGGCGTGCGAGGTGCATTTTCGACGCATGCCTTCATGTGACGTAATCGTTATTCACGCCGCTTAATTGAGCAAAAATAGCAGCATCGACACTGGACTGTGGAAGACTGGTCTAATATTTTGTTCACCAATGAATCGCCATTCAGTGTGTACCGAATGCACAAAATGATACAGTTTTGGGTTTCATATAGGAGGTGGGCGATCAGTTTGCTCCAAATATGAAGTTTAGTCCGTCAGTGATGATGTGTGGTGGGATGACAGGTATGGGGTCTCACAGGCCTTCATTTTGTGCCAAATGGTACCAGCCTGAACTCGCAGAACAGCATTACATACATTCTCGAGCAATACGCGAAGCCACCCAGCGTTCGAGAGACAACGACAGCGTTATGCAACGAAAGTTTTTTGTCTTGTTGACAATGATCTTGAGAGGATGGTGTACACTGTCATAATCAGCTGTGACGACGAAGTAGTGGTTTGACTACAAACTCCCGTCAAAAGATTGGCCACTAAAACTCTCTGGATCTCTCCTATTGAGAACTTGTGGAGTATTTAGTTTCTCTGCGGCGTCTATTTATAAAGATCCTGAGTGCAAGAAGATCAGCTCAAACGCAGCCCCAACGAGCGTGGAGATCGATAGAAATTGGGACACTTCAGTCGCTGATCCAGTCTGCGCCGTAGCCTCTAGAATCTGTGCTATCATTAACCAGAACGGAAATAATAACGCCATTAGCCTGCGTCTATAAGACTTAGGTAACAGTATTGTATTCTAATCTACTTTGTCAAATATTTTGTTTTACAGTGATTCTATACTGAACAAACTGTATCGCTTGGCAGTTTTATCCGGGAAACTATAGTCCTCCTCGAATTTTTTATATATAATGGCAACTATAGTATACTGACCGGATCAAAGCCAAATTTGTACCAATAGCTTCCATTACTTGTGTATGCATGCACTGACAAAATATCAGAAACAATTTGAAGCCATTACTGAGGAAACGCATTTTGAAAACGGTAAACGAACTTTTTTCTCACCCTATATAGGTCTATGTAGGCCTATATAAAGACCTTCTGCTTTAAAAAGAACTGCTTTTTAGGATATAAACCTGCTGACGACTTTGGTTTTACCATGGCGTGCCATCGGTTGATTGTGTTGTGTAGTCTATTAGAAACTGATGTAATGGAAATTACCTATGAGTAATCACAGTTACAGATGAAAAGAATATATATTGTCTAAGAGTTTGCATCGAATTTTGCATTACTCACCGGCCACCCGTTCGAATCCAGAGTCAAAAATGACATGACGACTGATGAATGTTAGACTACTAATGAAGGACGACGATGCTGTTCTAATAAACACCCTTTTCTAGGACGATGCTGTTCCAGTGGAACCCTCTTCTAGGTCGATTCCAACCTCGAACTGAGGGAATGCCGGGGTCTTTCCAGTTCAGCTGATGTCCGCCAGGGAAGAGAAGCCAGAGGGAAGTCCTTGCTTGATCCGAGGCGTCACTGAGAGAGATAGAGAGAGTCAACGCCGCAGGTGTCGTTCTTTTCCCAGTTGAGATTGTCTGCTGAGATCAGAAGAAGCGTCTTAATTGCCTTCCTATTGCTCTTGCTCTTCTAATTCGACCGAATCTGTTAATTCGACTGAATCGACGTCGATACCGAAGAGAGATAGAGAGCGAGCGAGAGAGAGAGAGAGACAGCTGACAGCGACGTCTAGCCAGAAGCCGCTGCCTCCGTCCTCCAGTTATACTCAATTGGATCCATCGACCGCCTCTGGTAGGCAGTGCTAGACCGCCGGCGTCTCTGCCTATTGGCCGGTCGAATGGCCAGTGGGCGTAGAGCGGCACCTGCCCCGTAGACACAGACCGCCACCGCTGCCAACGCATGCCGCGGTGCTGCATCCGCCCCGGCTGACGCTACTTACAGACCACCGCCATCATCATCATCATAGCCTCCGCCTCAGTCCACCTGAGAAGCGCAGCAGACGACGATGCTACGTAGCGGACATTGCTACAGGTAATTAGCGGCAAATCACCGAAAGGGCAAAGAAGACGAGCCCTCTGTCGAAGACGGACGAAGGTGGCATTGCAGACACCCTAGCACACGCCCCAAATACACAATGATCGGCGCATATACCCCGCGGGAGAGCTCTGACTACGATCATACAGCACCCAATGCCTGCTGCATGATCTCGACACACAGTTCGTTTGTGCGCATGCGCCCCAGCGTATCCAGTGACTGACTCTGAAGTTGAAACAATCGCCATCTTTGTCTTTTGGGTTTAAGGCATCGGATTTTTTCTATGAATTATACGATTATTTGCAGCTTTATGTAAGCAGCCGTTAGTAATTCGATCTTCTTTGTATATGTCTGGGTAGGTTGGTGTCTGTGTGCATGTGTTTGTGGGTGGATTGGATGGGTGGCCAGAGTGGGTAGCGGTGTGGTCAACATGCACTGTTGACAAATGAATCTATTTTTC
>OY365815.1:19566302-19576302 GCA_959347315.1 Bimastos eiseni
AGGAGGAAGAGGAGGAAGATGATGATGAGGAGGAGGAGGAGGAAGAGGAGGAGGAGGAGGAAGATGATGATGATGATGAGAGGAGGAGGAGGAGGAGGAGGAGGAAGATGATGATGATGATGAAGGAGGAGGAGGAGGAGGAGGAGGAGGAAGATGATGATGATGATGAAGAGGAGGAGGAGGAGGAGGAGGAGGATGATGATGATGATGAGAGAGGAGGAAGAGGAGGAAGATGATGATGATGAGGAGGAGGAGAGAGGAGGAAGATGATGATGATGAGGAGGAGGAGGAGGAGGAGGAAGATGATGATGATGATGAAGAGGAGGAGAGAGGAGGAAGATGATGATGAGGAGGAGGAGGAGGAGGAGAGGAGGAAGATGATGATGATGATGAGAAGAGGAGGAAGAGGAGGAAGATGATGATGATGAGGAGAGGAGGAGAGGAGGAGGAGGAAGATGATGATGATGATGAAGAGGAGGAGAGGAGGAGGAAGATGATGATGATGAGGAGGAGGAGGAAGAGGAGGAAGATGATGATGATGAGGAGAGGAGGAGGAGAGGAGGAGGATGATGATGATGATGAGAGGAGGAGAGGGAGGAAGATGATGATGATGAGGAGGAGGAGGAGAGGAGGAGGAGGAGATGAGGATGAGGAGTGATGGAGGAGGAGGAGGAGGAGGAGAGATGATGAATGATGAGAGGAGGAGGAGATGAGAGAGATGATGAGGAGGTGGAAGAGGAGGAGGTGGAGGATGTTGATAGAGGAGGAGAGTGGAGGAGGAGGATGAGGATGATGAGTGAGTGAGAGGAGGATGAGATGTGAGTGAGGAGGAGATGGAGGAGGATTGATGATGATGATGAGAGGATGGAGGAGGTGAGGATTGATGATGAGGAGGAGGAGTGGAGGTGAGGAGGAGGTGGAGTGATGTTGTGAGGTAGTTGTGGAGGTTGTTGATTGTGGTGGATGTTGATGATGTTGTGAGGAGGTAGATGTATGTTGAGGTGGAGTGAGTTGTGATGTTGATGTGATGTGGTGAGAGGAGGTGAGTTGGATGATGTGAGGAGTGATGTTGTGTGAGAGGGTAGGTTGTGTGAGTATGTTGTTGTGGAGGTTAGTGTGTTGAGGTGATGGTTGTTATGTTTGTTTGTTGTGGTTTGTTGAGGTTGTGTGTTTTTATGTGTGTTTGTTTTGTGTTGTGTTGGTTTGTGGTTTGTTGTGTGTTGTGTTTTTGTTTGGTGGTGGTTTGTGTGGTGTTGTTGTGTTGTGTGTTGGTTTGTTGTGTGTTGTGTTGTGTGTGTTTTGTGTGTGTTTGTGTGGTTTTGTGTGTTTTGTTTGTTTGTGTTGGTTTGTGTTGGTGTGTTTGTTTTGTGGTTTGTGGTTTTGTGTGTTTGTGTTTGTGTGTTGTGTTTGTTTTTTGTGTTGTTTTTTGTTTTTGTTTTGTTTGTTGGTGTGTTTGTTGTTTTTTTTGTGGTTTTTGGTTTTTTGTGTTTGTGTGTGTTGTGTTTTGTTGTGTGTATGTGTGGAGGAATAAGAGGGAGAGTATGTTGGGGTAGTTGTAATATTTGGTTGTGGGTTTGATGTTTTGAGTGTTGTTGGGATAGTTTGTTTATATTGGTTGTTTTTATGAATTGATGTAGTTAGTGGTGATGGGTGTGGGATTATTTTAGGGAAGTGTATTTGTTTGTATAAATGGTTGTGGAGGTGGAGTGTTAATATTTTGGAACATTATTGAGGTTATTGTAGGGCAAAGAGGTTGTGATGAAATGATTGTCGAGTTTGGTTGATAGGCACTAGAGCTGTGTTGGTAGATTTTCAGCGCTAAGAATCTTTATTACCTGAATGCTATTATAGCGATATATGAGTAGATGCTAGTAGGGATGTTACTGAGCTGTTTCAAGAACATATTAATATTAAGGAATAAAGTAAATATTAGTATGTTAACGACGACTACTAACGGCTGCTTGCAACTCGGATCTCTTTAACTAATCGGAACTTCCACTAGACACAGTGCCAGTGAATAAGTTGGTGCCCTTGCGTTGGCTTGCTAGTGGCGCTGTAAAAGTTTGTGGGCTTACTATTATTACGATCATTCTCAATTTACTAATATATTCAATATCCACATAAAAATAACTATCAAAGTCACACTCATACATGAGCATTACGGTTGTTGATAGCTATGGCGATAAATTCGCAATATATAATCGCGTAAAAAGGAGAACGTTTAGATTTCTCGTTGAATTGTGAGTGTGTCAGTGTGGGCCTTGTACGTTCTGCTATTAAAAATCGATCCGACAGATTTTCTACAGCGTCATCTTGCGATTAAAACGTAACAGATTGCGATGATGAAACGAAAAGTTCATTGCGTCATCTACTGACATAAACGCGAGTGCAATATACTAATATTCGATAGATGGCGCCGGTGGCGGCGCTTCTTTTTGATTTTTAGGGCTTCTGACGATGATGACGACGACGACGATGATAGAATCAACAGGGTGCTCTAATACCACGAATCACAAATATACACTAATCTTTTGAAAACCGTAGATAATATCGTTATCGTGAACCTTAATTCAAAATTTCGTACATAAATTAACCATAATCCTAACCCTAACCCTAACCTTAAGGCTTACGTCATTAACCGTAATCATAATCATAACCCTAACCTTATGTCATTAACCCTAATCTTAACGCTTGTAACCCAAACCCTAACCATGTTCGCCAAAACGCTGAATTTGTATAACGCCAAGGCAACGCATCGTTCCATATCGGTTGTTACTTACTTGCTTATTTACCTTAATCACTAGTATACATATCTTCATAATCCTAGACGCTGACTCATCACCCACAGACAATCCACTTATCGATCACGTGTTCATCACGCGTCAGGCAAAGTCGAGAACCGGAAGAAGTCGTACGGTCATCCCGCTTTCCACTTGCTCTCCACCTCTGGCACGACGGCAGATTCAGAGGTTAACTGCTGGGCGACGTTCAGTCGACCATCTTAAGATCACTGCTGACATGCAGTCCTCCTCCGCCTCTTTTTCCTTCTCATTCTTTCCCCTCCTCTTCTTCTTCCTCTTCTTCTTCCTCTTCTTCTTCCTCTTCTTCTTCCTCTTCTTCTTCCTCTTCTTCTTCCTCTTCTTCTTCCTCTTCTTCTTCCTCTTCTTCTTCCTCTTCTTCTTCCACGTCTTACTCGTCCTCATCATCCTTTCCTTCTTCTCGTCCTCCTTCTCATCTTACTCATTCTCCTCTTCCTTCTCGCTCTCCTCATCGTCCTTCTCCTGTTCCTTGTCTTCCTCCTCATCCTTCTGCTGTCCCTGAAGAGGGCGTTTTTGAAATAATAACAGGACCGACGGACTTAAATGGACGGATTGCGAGCCTATGGTCAATGAAGAGATGTAGGCTGCAGCGCCTTCGTGCCCAACATCACTGCACGCTCTCAATTGGTCTACGATCCAGGAAGATCATATGATCGACCGTTCTGTTCTTCAAGACTCTGTCAACTGCCTGTGAAGCGATCATCCCACTCAAAAATGTGCATAAAACGAACGAAACACACGTACAAGTACAATTGCACACACACTCACCTACACACAGACCTACACACAAATACACACACATACACACGCACACATCCACGCTCACAAACGCACACACTAGAACGTACATACACAAGCACACATATGCATACACTTCCATACTTACATGCATATATACATATGCCTTGCTATACTATATGTATATACACATATATGTATAATTATATATATATATATATATATATATTATATATATATATATATATATATATATATATTATATATATATATATTTCGTTTGCCTCAGTGTTTTATTAGTGCGATTGGCGTTGATTTCATTTCATCGAGCGTTGAATAGGAGAGATGTATTGGGATTTGACGGCATTTCTTATCAAAGGCTTGCGTCGTCTCAAAGGTCCTCATTTCAAAGGTCGTCAACTCAAAGGCTGCTCTAGAGACGACTCGGACGATCTTTATTGCGGATCTACGACGTCCTATCGACAGAAATTCCCTGCTTTTTGAACAGCGAAACAACTATTAAACCAATTAATTGTTATGGCTCTTCAGCTGTCATATCTAAACAAGTTAAAGTGCGTAAGCGCATATAGGCTACACCTAGACCTCTATTACATTTATATGTCGAAGATATCTTTACAAGGTGATTCATCTGCATACATGTATGTTCGAGTAACATCATAACATATGTAAGTGATGTATTTAGTTATGCATAACATTGCATATATATTGACATGTATGTATGTCAGTGTGCACGATTATGTATATATGTCGGTATGTATGCATGTAAGTGGGTATGAATGTATACGTGAATGCATGTACGAATGTATGTATGTATGAATGCATGTATTCTGCTAGCTGCTTAGTCCATATAGCACCAGCTCTTTGAATGGGAATCCAAAATGGCATCCGTCCGTTTGCTCATCGACATTTTTCGCCTCCAAATTGTGAGATGAGATTGCAAGATGAGAGATCTGCTTTCACTCTCCTCTGCTACTTTCCACGCACGACTGTCAAGCTGACCTACCTAGATTCTACTCCTGCACCACAATATGACCACCGATTACCACTGTATCACTATGCTGTCTCTTCGGCTTGATCTCCCGGATTGGCTATTGCGGACTTGATTTGGTGTAGCGCCTGTGAATAGGCTGGTCTCTCTGACGTGGCTTTTGTGGGCGCTGAGAAATTTTCGAGGATTTACATTACATCCCGGGATTTTGACCAGGCACCGGAACGAAACGAGAATCTTAGCTATATATTGCAGTCTTGATTTTGTATAATGACCGTGCATAAGCTGGTCTCCCCGATATGGCTTTTTTCGAAGATTGACATTACATTAAACAGTATACACATCAGGCTACAATGCGAGTGGAGGCAATCGCCTCTGCGCCTCGACGGTAGCGACACCACTGTACAGTGGACATCCGTGTTCATTCGTACACCATGCGTACGCCAAGGACACCTGTGTGCATTCGTACATCAAAGACAGTAGATATCTGTACACGTATATCCAGGACATATGTATGACATTCGCACATCCAGGACACCTGCATATGTTGTTTATAAAATATTATGTTTTTCGACGCGTCTATATTAAACATCAAATCATCTTCTATATCAGATTACTAATAACCATCTATTAAGTTTCTCATCCCGGCGAGAGGGCGAGCTATGCCTTATGTTTAACGCGGCCATCTCGTCTCCTCCCGTCGAAGCCTACTGTAGGCTGCTTCGAGGAGGAAGCGCCTTGATGAACGAGACTCATAATTATAGCAGCTCTATTAGTTGGTCATCAGATATCTTATGCTCGTTCTGTAGTTGAAACAAGGCAAATGGTTTTCAGTCCGAATTCTCAACGTAGGCCCCTAATCCTAATCGCAGTGCCTGGATTTTCAGGGCCAAAAGAATCCAAGTAACGGAAAACCAGTTCATTCATTCATTCATTTTTACATTCGAATACGGTGATGCAAATCATGCTTAAGCACTTGTGAAACAAAGACGCATAACTCCTTGTCACTAGTCGCATTTCTGAGGGAGTGTGTTCCAGATGGAGGCCTTTGAGGAGCCAACAACTGCGAGGGAACGGAGCAGCTTGGTCGAGTTACTTTCACGAGAACCAGTGACTCACCACCAGAGGAAAAACGAAGAGTTGATGTGCCCAAACTGAACAGAGGAGTGATAGACGTTAAGGTCAGTATAGGATACATGTCAAGGATTGATAGGTAAGAGGTCATATTTATTCATTCATTCTGAGCGATTATATAGCGCCCCTATAAATTATGAACCTACCTAGGCGCGTTCCAGGGCCAGTCATGGCTAAAGAAGAAATACTTGATTAACTTTAAAATCCAGCTGGGTGGACCACAGGCGAAGAGCGGAAGTTCCAATGAGACGTATTCCAGATAGAAGAACCCACAATTGAAAAAGAACGGCGCTGCCCAATAGCCAAGCGTAGCCCTTGTACTTGAAGCTCACCCCTTCGTCGCAGGGAAAGGCATATGTTGCGCAGCAACGCCGGACACTAGGCGTCAATGGTCATCTACGTAAGTAGACAACCAAGAAAGCAACGCGAAGCCAGAGCTGCGATGAGGTATGAATCCGCTGCAGGGAAACAGTCAGCCAATGCAACACATCACTCAATTGAGCATTAGCAGACTGGACGGATTTAGGAAGCTGACCAATAGCGGAGTATAACCATCGCAAAACCAGATCCAGTCGTCCCAGAACCTTAAGGAGAAGGGCAACAAGAAACTCGTTCCAGAACAAGGAGAAGGGCAACAAGAATCTCGTTCCAGAACCTCAAGAAGAAGGGCAACAAGAAACTCGTTCCAGAGCCTCAAGGAGAATGGCCACAAGAAACAAAGGCGCGACCGAGAAGCGCGATGGCTTCACGAGTGAGTGAGCGAACGACCAATCAGAGCTGAATAGGCTGCTTCTAAGAATTCTACAACTACATGTAGATTCTCGTGTTAAGAGAGAGCGAGAGGGTCAGCTCAGAGTCAAGAGTGACTCCTCGACAGAGCTGCTAGCCTCTGCTCCCTTTGCTGTTGGGGGGCCTCTTTCACACCCCCACACAGCCACCCACCCATCCATCCATCCAACCATCTATTCACCAGACTACTCGTCCATCAACCCACACAAGCATCCATCCACTCATTCATCTATCCATCCATACATTCACTCGGCTACTCTTTCATCCATCCATTCATCAATCCATTCATCCACCCATGCATCTACTCACCCACCCGCCAACTCACGTCCATCCACCAAACTGTCTCGATGTGTACTACTCTCCCCCCTGCACGTTCTTCCCATTTCTCCTCTTCGCCTTCCCTCTCTCTATTCTTCAGCATTTATTATTACTCTAAACAGAATATTCTTACAATTGTACGCTGCTCACTGAGATTCGAGATGCATCGGTCTTACCCGACACAGAGAGCAGCTCCTGTTTTCTTATTTTGTCCATCGCCTCATGTCATCGAACAATGAAAAGGACAAAATGAGAAAACAAGAACTTCTTGGTCACACTATAAGCAGCTGCTTATAGTTATGGCGGTAAAGAAATCGAGAAAAAAAGCAGAAGAAGTAGAAGAAGTTGTGACGTATAAAATAAAGTCAGTTGAGGAGACGATGCAGCATTTAATGGAACGATGCATTGCAGTAGAAGAGAGGAAGCGAGGAGAGAATAGGGAATCGGAAAATGTATACTTACATGTATGTATACAGAAAACGATTGGAGGAGTAAGTGAAAAGCCAGCGCGTGATAAGAGAGAACATGAAAGATCGAGATAGACGAACGGTGACCAGAATGATGCCAGAAGAATATTTAAACAAGTCATGAAATTACACTCAAAACACGAGGACGTGAAGAACTAAATTAAGACGAGCTAGAGATAATCACAACTAATTGACAAAAATGACACAGAAAAACAAATTTCCGAGCTAGACCGTATTGATTCCGAATGATTAGAAATCCTGTTATCTTTTTTCTCTTTCTGTTTCTTGCGTGAAAATTAAAGGCTGAAATTCACTTCCGGCAACAGCGCTTATTATTTATCCGAGAATAGATATTATTAATCGTTATTGAAATATCTGTCTGCGCTTGTGAGACGACTAAGCCCACGACTGGCTGAGGTGTGACACTATTGGAGAGGTTGCTTAATACCATCAGCGGCCTTAATGCTACATTAGCGATTTGGATTTATCAACAGTCAGATTGCGATCAAATCCTCGCCAATGTTTCTTTATGAAGCATTAAATCACGGTTGATTTACGGTTGAGTGAGTTTCTCCTTTGATGCACGGGTAACTTCAATCGGGATGAATATCTCGGTCACTTCCACGGAAACTCCACTGGAACGTACGTTGCTTTTGTAACCACATACATCGTCATTTACTTCTCTTTATTCGCCACAGTTCTTCTTTCTGCTGAATTCGTTCGTTGTCCTCTGGTCGGATCTGATCACATGTCTTCTGACCCTCGTTCATTATATTTACAAGCTTTTGGTCATTTAAAGGCATTGCTATCAAACGTTTTCTATGAATATTATTCTACCAGAGCATTTCTTTCTTGTGGAATACATAACGAGTGTTATAATTGTGCTTTGTCCATTTATCTTAGGTCTCTAACGCAGCCCTAAGTTTTTTATAGATATAATTACTTTTAGATAATTAAACAATTTTGCATATGGCATTCTGGACATCTTGTTCTTTCAGGGAAGTGCAGAGATTTGTGATGTCATATTTGAGGGTGTTATGACTTTTATGACGACATATGACGAGGGGGGGTCAAAATTCGTCCAAAATTGCGTTACGTCCTTATGAACGGCCTCTTACACGCCTGTGCCTACATATCATATATATATCAATATATATATATATATATATATATATATATATATATATATATATATATGTACCGACTTACATGCTTAGATGCATACAAATTATAGACTTGAAGTGACGCAAATTAGCGCAGGGTGTGAATCTAGCGAGAAGCTATTGTGTGTCGTGCAAATGATTTTTGATGAACTGGGTCGATAATACAGCACCAACAGCTCCTACAGTTAATTTCCATGCGAATCGTCGCGAAATTGCCTTTTCACTGGCAGGTGCTGCCCCCTTTTTCCGATGACGCTACACTCTTGCGTGCTGGCTATATCTTCGACTCATGCACGACATCACTGCCACTATGTTTTTGCGCCGTTTTAGACTTTTCATAAACATCTTTGTAACGTTGAAACCTTTGTCGTCTTCCGTCTTACAACTCTGTCCCTATAGCTCCATTCTGACTAAACCCATCCCCACGAACCCAATCCTCACGAACCCCATCCTCATTTACCACATCCCCATTTACCTCATCCTCACTCTTGCCTAGCAGTGGCATGGAAACGAGTGAATCTACATATATTTTAAAATATCTCACACGTTAAACTACCACACACGCACATAAAATATCAGATAGGTCTCGTATATAAAATATTTTCATTGCTCTCATTCTGATTTCACAGATATTTCGAAGGTAGGTTTTTATTTTCAGCAACACTAAAGCACGACCCCCTCATACTCACTCCCCTCACTCAATCGGCGGCATGCGACATTAATAAACAGAACGACGACCAGACAGATAAGACATCACTTTTCTGAAATATTTTTGTGAAGACAGTGAAAAGGTAGATTATAATTATGCATACGTGTATAAATAAATAGTTAGTATGACAGCTAAACAGGTAGACAGACAGCTGTCAGCTATGCATATAGACAGACAGACAGGTAGCCAGACAGACAGAAAGACAGACGTACTGTACATATTAAAAGATAGATAGATAGATAGACAGATAGGCAGACAGACGGACTGACGCACGAACGGACGGATGGACGGATGGACGGATGGACGGATGTATGGATGGATGGACGGATGGACGGATGGACGGATGGACGGATGGACGGATGGACGGATGTATGGATGGATGGACGGATGGACGGATGGACGGATGGACGGATGGACGGATGTATGGATGAACGGATGGACGGATGGATGGATGGACGGATGGATAGATGGACGGATGGATGGATGGATGGATGGACGGATGGACGGATGGACGGATGGACGGATGTATGGATGGATGGACGGATGGACGGATGGACGGATGGACGGATGGACGGATGGACGGATGGACGGATGGATGGATGGACGGATGGACGGATGTATGGATGGACGGATGGACGGATGGATGGATGGACGGATGGACGGATGGACGGATGGACGGATGGACGGATGGACGGATGGACGGATGGATGGATGGACGGATGGACGGATGTATGGATGGACGGATGGACGGATGGATGGATGGACGGATGGACGGATGGACGGATGGACGGATGGACGGATGGACGGATGGACGGATGGACGGATGGACGGATGGACGGATGGATGGATGGACG
>OY365815.1:19578802-19659044 GCA_959347315.1 Bimastos eiseni
ATTGAAGACGGATACAGAGAACACAGACAACAACTAACATATCAGAAGTAAAAACTAATCAGAGTTCAACATAGACAGCTAGCCTTAGCCGTTCAACGATATATTATACTCCCGTTTGATTGGGTTTTTAATTTTGGTGAGATAATAAAGTTTGTATTTGTGCTAAGGTAGAAAACAGATAGATCTGGAATTGGATTGATCTTAGCCTATGCACCGAACAACCGATTGCTTATAACTTTCGTCAACGTGAGTGTCTGGGCGATGGCGCCCCTGAAAGCGTTCATCATGTTCGCTCTTGTCCAGACTGCTCTCGGATTTTCCATGTCTACCTCGACGGTAAGCTTTATCGTTATCGTCATTATCGTAATCGCGACTCTTTTAATGTCTACATAATGAGTCGCGCTTTATCTCACCACCTCATTAGGCCTACGTGCTACCTTCCACCGAGCCGTAGGCCTATACACATCAGTAACGTATGCTACTGTTGTTTAGTAACCTAGAAATATGTACACGAATCAAGCGATGCAATATGTATACGGAAATCGTAATCTTAACCTCGGAATCTCTAAGTGTAGAACTTAAAAGCAAATGGCGAGGCACAAAGTTATTCACGAACGCTGCGTCAAGTCAGAGAAATTTTTCAACAATATACTTTGAGTGAAGAAACAGAATCTGGTTGCTAGAAGATAACGGGGCAACGGGTTCTTTACTGTTTTTTACGGAAGTGTGCCAGAGACATAGAGAGAGGACCAGGAAAAGATTTCCTGACAGATGGAAGCAGTTGTTAGTGAAAAGCCTGTAGAGTGATAAGTGGGGGAGGTTTAAGCAAATGATGGTGGGTGAACGACGATGCGGGCAGAGGAACAAAGGTTTGACGGAATTTAGAAGGGAGTCGAAAGTGGGCGGTATTGCAAATATATCGGTTAACCCATGCCTCTTCTTTGGTCGTGTGCTGTTGAAACTTCTATCAAATCTCATCCCCAAGTTCTTTGCGAAGTAGTAAACGTCATCAGCAGACGATGACAGCCCCGTTCACATCATTGTCCAATCGGATTATGCACAATGCTTCTAGGAACAATAATATTAGTTAAAACAATGTAGACATGAAGCGAAATGAAAATATTTGACGAAGATCATATAGCTGCTCTAATTCTCGGTATTCTTCACACTTACAGTGTTTTCAGTTATTCACAATAACCACAATAAGATCAATATACTATTTTCATGTTCAAAAGGGAAATGAACGAAGGTTCCACTTAAAATACAGCGCACGATAACCTATAATATAATGTGATCAAATTATCAGGGCAAACGTTACGTATGACACTCTCCATTGCATGTGTGCCCCTGCAGCATCTCGCATTCATTTTCATCCTATTATTATTTTCTGTGCTGTTATTCTATTCTGCTTGCAACATTTGTATATTTGGTTCTAGTCTGTGTCTCTGGATGTTCATTTTAATTTGTGGTTGCATTTTCTTTTATATGTGCATTGTAATTGCTAGCGTTTGTTTAACTTTTGCCATAAAATTCTTTAGTTTTAAATTTAGTAAGCAAAACCCAATTCGCAGTGAAGCCGCGCCTTATATAGCTTAGATCTGTGTAACAGTTAGGCGTTGACTGAAATGTGAACTAAATACTAGAAACCAGGGTCACATAAAAGGTAGATGAGTGAATGGATTAATGGACGTAGGGCTTTGGGTTGGTATTTGGTGGATGAATGCATGAATGCATGAATGCATGAATGCATGCATGCAATCGACGCAAGGATCGATTGATGACTTTCTTAGCGAAAGCTATCGCACGATTCTGATGTAGTGAGGCTGAAAAATATCTCGGTGAAAGAGCAAAAATGAGATCAAAGGCTACACTACTCTCTACTCATCGCGTTATACTCGGCGCATCAACGAAAGGAACAAATTGGTTTAGTTAGACACAACGCATGCCAGCAACATTAGGATGAAGAGATTTTACTGGCGCTATACGAAGGCGCTGATATGGACGGAAACTGCTACCAATTTGTTTCAATGTCACAAATGCGACGCCTCTTACGACGTCAGTTGAAGCATCCTAATAACGCAGCAGTGGAACAGTGAAATCTATGTTGCAGTATTGCGCCGCCAGGATTCCAATGCTTACCTGCATATTATAGGCCAATTATGTTACGATAACGGACTGTGTTTCAGGCTTATTCAGCCGTTGCTAAGGAACGACTAATGGGGTTGTCTTATATACGGAAAATGGTTGTCAAGAACATTACAATTACAGAAGATCGCCCGCACCACCGCGTAAATAACATGAATGTGGTGGCAGAAGAAGAACACAGACTAAGTAAACGGCAACGCTAATGTGATAATGAAAATTGAATAGCTGAAATACTGTGTGCGGTAATTTCATGAAAAAGGTTTTAGATAGTTAGAAGTTGTTAATTGGTTGTGTTCACCTTGTGGTATAGGATTATGATGTGGTGACGGGGTTACTCTTTGTACGGCGCCAAAAATTCGAGTAGGCCCTATAAACTTTTAAAGAAAAGAGAAATCGGACTTACGGCAGCTTTTGTATACTAAAGCCCTTATGGAAAAGATCAAGTCACAAAAAGGAAATGTCCTACTGAATTCCAGTTACAGGTATCAAAAGGATAAACAGAATGAAGATGAAAGCACACCATGGAGATGCTGCAAGAAAAACGAGTGAAAACGCTCAACGACGATATCTTGACAACCTCCGGACGCAATCACGCTCCGGAATCAGCTAAAAACTGGTGCAGCGAAAGTAGCGTCTGCAATAAGTAAACGGGCACAGGACGAAGTTGAAAAACGAAGACAGTTTCTACAACAAGTCAGAAGTGGACTAAGTCTCAAAGTTGCACACCATCTACCGCGCCGCCCATCATCGCAACGTGCAATTGAACGAAAAGGAAGAATGAGTCTCAAATGGGAGTTAGGGTCTCATATGGGAGTTCGAGTCTCCCTCTGTATCGAGCTCTCCTCAAATCGATGTCTGCAAAGCAATCTTTGTCTGTTACAGTCAGTTAAAATGTCTGTTAAGAACAGACAGTTTAACTGACTGTAACAGACAAAGACGGCAAGACAATACAGCTACAGCAGTTAACGGTTAAGGAGGCCTACAAACTCTCCTTCACATTTTACCTGCAGAGAACAGACAACAGTTCTTTTGGCAAACCTGGATTTTCCGAGGGCCTTGAGAGAAAGGGAGAACGGAAATTGGATGGTAAGTGGTCGGAACTGGAACAGTGGCAGAGAAGAATTAAAGGATTTTGTTCTGTGCGGATAGTGTAGCCTACTGTCAATTAAGAGACTCACGAATCATTCATGAGAGTTGAGCAAACGGTGTCTGGCGTCTTCGCTCTGACATACCTTATCTTCATTCCTGCAAATTGGGGTTAAACTGGAGATTTCGCTCTGACAGGAGAGAATACATGTAGATGCCATGGCTTCAGCCTGGATGCGGTGTCACTGTCAGTGCTAAGCGAAATACTTTCATTCTATAAAGAAACTCTGTTACTGTTAAGCTAAGGACGTAGAGTAGCCTCGACTAGAATAGATTAGACTGGACTTGAATCAAAGCGAAGCTAATCTATACTAGACTATAATTAATTAATTATCAGAGTCGAGTAGAGTAGACTGTGTTCCATTGTATACCCAAACTTAATGTTCACACATCATCTTTGTACGCTACAGTGTCTGTCTGACAGTCCCTATGTTTGGTTGTATGTGTCTCTTTACCGCCGTTACTTATTTAATAATTCGCACCATGGGAGAGCGACTTTTATTCGCCAGCTGAAACATATATTTGTGCCTGTGTGAAGACCTATAAGGACAACGACGTGTTCGTCTGCTTCTGTCAGCAGACGGCAGGTGGAGTCACAGACGGCAGATGGAGCCAGTCCAGGCGGGAGACGACGCGTTTACCACCCCACTGGAAAACCGGAAAGGCGTGATCCAAGATCACAAGAGACCCATTCAGGTGACAAGTGCGTTGAAGAAGAGAAATTACATTAGAGGCGCTGAACGTTGTCATCTGCAGCAAAAGTCATATTCGCTGGAGCATATATATATATATGTATATATATATGTATATCTATATATATATGTATATATATATGTGGACTGATGACCAGAGAATTGGGGAGAGAACTACGCGACATGCGAAGGCACGAAGGCAAATGTTGCTACGGTGGTCACGTGATATGACAATATCAACATAAATTATCATGTCCACGGGTTAACAAAATTCAGGTGGTTCTCACCTGTGTCTAAACCATTGCAACGTGTATTTCTTCTTAATGGCAAGTTTTCACGTACTCCAGTGTTCAGCTACAGGCGTATTTAATGAGACGCTCTAGCAGAAGTGATATGAAATGCATCCTGGAGTTCTCCTTAAATTGCTGTTTCATAGTTTCTTGAAAACGTCTGATTGTTTCTTTGCCTGCGATGATCAATATAGATTAGTCAATGATTATTAGGTTAACGGTTAACGTGCGGAACTGTCATCAAACGGATCGAGATATCAAATTCCGACAATGGTAGCAATCTATTTCGAGACTAAATCTTTCTCATAGATTAGGTCAAGGAGGCTCAGGTACAAGTAGTGCATCGTACACAGCAGATCACAGCTGTGGTCATTTAATATACAACGAGGCGGCGAGGGAGTGTCCTGGACACTCGTCTAGTATATGCAGAGGCTAAGAAAATGAAGTGGCAAAGTCTTGATAGTCATTGCTGTCGTTCAGGCTCATCGCCTTAGAAGTTTAGAGGCTGTACTTTTGACGACCGTAAAGTGTGACATCTGCTCTCAGCTGAAATGCTAGTTTGGCCAAACAATATTTTCGTTCCTCTGTTTGTTGATGGTTCACAACCCAGTTAATCCCTTCCAGTGTTTCTCTTCCTACATTTAAGCAATTATTATTAGCTCAGATCTTCAATCCATGACTCGTTATACGGTTCCATAAACGATTGTTGTATTGTAATTTATAATTCATATTGCGCCGAACACAGCCGTGGCCATTTAGTTGCGCCCATCTGGTGAGTCCTCGATACTATAAAAAGGGTTTGAGGAGGGAGAAGGATGTAGAAACTCAGCCACTGGGTGTACTCAGCCAGTGCCAGTTCCAAGCCTGGAGAAAGGAGGAGGGCGACACCAAATCATCTTCGATATGGAACGGTGTCGTTAAAAAATTCAACGCACATGAGAAGGATGTAGGAACCACCAAAGCTGTAAGTGATGCAATATGCCAATCAAATTTCTGTCGGCGGCAACGGCCTTTGTAGTCATAGTTTTTGTAGTCTTTGTAGTCTTTGGAGTCTTTGTAGTCAAGCTGTCGTTAAACTCTGGATCCAATCCAGAAGGATGTAGGGAGAGATCCGAAAGGAATGGCTATACGTGGAGATGATGGAAGCCATTTAATAGGGGGTAATGGTGGTTAAAGATCAATTTTGTGTCATAGTGGTCTTATCTATATAGTGGAAAGTGAACATGCCAATCCAAGGTGCTGAGAGGTCTATGAGAAGCGGCAGAAAGAGCGGAAAGAATGTCACCCTTGAGATGTTTCGGAGCAATACCCAGTTTGTAGTACTTTCAGCTGCAGGCGAGTTGGTATAGAAGAATCATAAATAATTGATTGACCATAGACGAGACGATGTGGGAGAATTTAGGAAGACAAACAATAGATCTGGCAGCATCATCAATTGTGAGCTGACCTCATAGGAGACTCAAGAGTGATTTTATGTGGTACAATGTATTGTAATGTATTGCAGTGTGTAATATATATTCCTATTGTAATTTACATAGCGCCCGCTTCAGGAAACTGCTCAGCCGATCGTCCAACAAGAAACACCAATCTACCATCGAACGATTTATCCTCTGACAGACTGGAATGTAATGCTGGAGAGTTGTTCCAATCTAAATTAAGTTCCGACGACGACTGACATTTCAAGGTGTCGGTGTAGAATTGCGGCATTCATGCTGAATGTTGGAAGAGTTAAATTGAGAGGAAGCCAGTGCAATTCGTTCTACCTTACACCGGAAATACGTCCTATACCTCGCTTAAACGGCTTAATACACATTTCTGGTTATCTATATATGTGTAGTGTTGCATATGGTAAAATAGTCACGCAAGTAGCGCTTTGATAATTACGTGAAAGGCGCTATATAAGTGCCTTGCTAAATAAAATTGCATTACATTGGATTATATTCCATTGACCAATACATTACGTCTGAGTTTTCTTCCAACGCCGATAATCACAAGAACGTACCCAGTATATTGCATACCAGTTGCACTTACAGCTGCTGTTATTGTGTCGGTGTTGGTGGTGGTGGTAGTGGTGGAGGTGTTGGTGGTGATGGTTGGAATGGTGGTGGTGGTGGCTGCGAAGGTGACGGCGACGGCGACGACGACGACGACGACGATGACGATGACGATGACGATGATGATGATGATGATGATGATAATGGTTACATTGGTTTTTATGTTTTTATTAACCATCGTTTCTCATGTTTTGACATCGAACAGCGCCATCTGTTGAGAAGACGAAGCAAAGATACGGAAACTTCGATAAAAGGTTGGTCGCAAGAATGAAATCGAAGTTAAACGACAAACTATGGATGGGCGAAATAAGGTAAGGCAATGTTTGAATGTATTGAAGGCGTGAATCAGAAGATCGTTCGTTAACAACGCAGTCTGTGAACAATTATTCCCAAAGCGTCGTCCTGAGATTAAAGGCTGGAAACTTAACATAGACCAACAACGGGAGTCCATTTAGACGTCGCTCGACGACAGGTTGATACTTCCGTAGACGGAAGATTCGAATCATTTTCATTTCATTATATTTATTCGGTAATCTGAAGAGCACAATAAATATAGGCCTAACAGTTTGCACCGGGTTTCAGTGGCTTACGTTGGCAACCGAATTAGGGACGAGACGTTCAGCGCGCGGGTCATGGCCACCTAGAAAAGGAGACCAAACGGAGAACATTTAGAGGACAGGGTAATGAGGATATATATTAGCTAGATAGAACACAAAAATAGTTAACTTAAACATCCCTATCGAATAGCTATAACAAAAGCAGTGTATTGCTTCATTTATTATTAATCCTTAATTAGCCACTTATAATAATGTCTACTCATCCGGGAGCTAACTGTATTGGTTGCTGAGACCACAATCAAGTTCTTCGAGAGGGAGATAAGTCAAAGTAGAATCGGGTAAAAGAGATCAGGAAGTATAGAAGAAGACATCGATGTCTCCAGGAGGATGTCTGTCATAAAGGCAGCTTCGAAGCTGCCAAGGCGAGGTCCAGGTGCATTAGCGATTGACCACACTATAGCAATTGACCACATTTGCAACTGACAACTTGCCTGCAAAATGCAAGTCTGAATTTTATCTATATTAAGCTTATTTAACATATACGCTCAGAAGTTATGTCTTCTACACTTCAAGCGCCGATCTAGCTACGTTGCAATATATATTGTCATTCATTTAATTAAAGTAGGCATATTGCTACAGCCAATGTGAATTTGTTTTATATCTATCAATCTCAACTGGCTATAGGTTACTTACATGACTTTAAAAAGAAAGGATTGTAAAACGCATAAACTACGGTACACCACGAACCAATGAGTTTGTGCTTCATTGCTAAACAGTGGAATAGGCAAAAATTTTGAAGTAGCGAAATGACGACCAGGGGAGCTAAGCCGGAAACTTTCCGGCTGATTTGACAACACCTGAGGCGTACCGACAAAATTATAAGTTCCGGGCGCGCTCCGGATCATTACGGATCGTCTATAATAACTACTGACTATTTCTTATGATCAAAAATCGAATTCGTGTGATAAATACACCCGTCAGCGTTTACTAATGACGGTCACCATAATTCAAATTGACTATGAGCAATGAATTCTTTTGCGGTGGTCCGCTCGACATAGAAAATTATTTTGTAAATAACAATATTTTTATAATGAATATTTATAACGTCACAATAAAATGCTCCTGCGCCTGTTGTTTAATATCTGCTACTTGCTGAGCTTAAGCGAGACATCATATATTCATGATTGGGGCAAAAAGAAAAATCACGAATTCACGGAATTCACAGAAAACAAAGTCCTTGGCGTTTGTCGTGAATTTGAGCATTTGCTGTGATTGCCGTGCTTTGCCGCCACGTGTGTTGCACTTTTGTGTCTAGATCCATTAATTTTTGATGTTAGAAATAATACATTGGACCCAAAACGGCCGCCTTGAGCATGACCAACTTAGTGCAGTCATATGGTTGGATAAGTCACTAAGTGTCTGCAATGTCATCAACAAAATCATTCAATCAAAAATTTATAATCGCATATAACGTTGATCTAATAGGCTTATACATTCATGTAAGTGACTGACTACTACTGACCAAGTGTTTAGTGATAACAGTGCCGTGATCACTGATTAGTTTGTAGTGAAAAGTGTTAGCTGGATGTTTTATGAGTAGGCCTACATTATTATGACTGTGAATATTGGTACCGTGAATTCCCGTTGAATTCCAGTTTTTAAGGGTTTCCACTTTGACCTTGATCTTCGTATGCCCCTATTCCAAATAATCAGTTCCGCCACTGTGAATAAGTGTCGGGACGCTAAGTAAATGCGTTCCGGCTGATACGACAATAAGTATCTGAACGTCGTTCCTGACCGTTCCGCCTTGTCAACAAATGCCAAGGATAAAGTAATCATAGATGTTCGATCGAGTTCGTCGATGGATGTCGCATTGGATATACTACTATAGATCTTAAATAGTAGCCTCACTGATTTCTGAAACATACGTCACTCCATGATAATTTGCATCCTGCTGCCGTCTAACGCATAATTTTCGACTGACGTCGTCGCCCCTTAATTGAGATCACTGCCTGTTATTCTCTATATGTCTTTGTCGTACTGCCGCTCTACCTGTCTCCATCTCTTTGTCTCTGTCTTTGTCCGTGTGTCTCTCTACATGTCTTTCTATGTATCGGTCTTTCTTGCGCTTTCTCTCTCTACCTGTCTCCATTTCTTTGTCTTTGTCTGTCTGTCTTTGTCTCGCCATCTAAATGTCTCTGCCTTTCTATCTCTGTCTCTGTCTGTCTGTCACTCTACTTGTCTCTGGCTCCCTGTCGTCTATGACTCCATCTGCTTCTATCTCTGTTACTGTATCGTCTCTCTGTCTCTCTGTCTCTCTGTCTCTGTCTCTGTCTCTGTCTCTGTCTGTCTGTCTGTCTGTCTCTCTGTCTGTCTCTCTGTCTCTCTCTCTCTCTGTCTCTCTCCACCTGCCTCATCCTCCCTGTCTTTGTCTTTGTCTCTCTGCCTCTGTCTCTCGCTCTACCTGCCTCTGCCTCTCTGTCTCTGTCTCTGGTTCTATCTCGTCATGACTCCTTATGTCTCTGTCTCTCTGTCTCTGTCTCTGTCTCTGTCTCTGTCTCTGTCTCTGTCTGTCTGTCTGTCTGTCTCTCTGTCTCTCTCTCTCTCTGTCTCTCTCCACCTGCCTCATCCTCCCTGTCTTTGTCTTTGTCTCTCTGCCTCTGTCTCTCGCTCTACCTGCCTCTGCCTCTCTGTCTCTGTCTCTGGTTCTATCTCGTCATGACTCCTTATGTCTCTGTATCTCTGTCTCTCCGAATCTCTTTACGACATGACCTAAACTAAAAAAATAGACCACGAGAATGCCAAACTGTAGATGTTGACAATGCTGCAGCGGAAGACATTGCATTAGACTGAAAACATCATTTGGTATTTTTCAGAATGCGTCCAGATGAGGAATACAGCCGGAGTCTTCCAGTTCGTTTCCGATGGATCGACAGGTGGAGGAGTCTGCGCTCTCTTCCTCATCACGTCTCCCCAGGAAGTCATCTTCATCGAATTCCTTGACTTCGACATCGATTGCACCAACGGAGGACTTCTGGCGGTCAGTAGACAACTCTCGCTAGTTGGAGAGAGACAGAGAACTACGTCAACGATTACACACATATACACATACATACATACATACATACATACATACATACATACATACATACATACATACATACATACATACATACATACATACTACATACATACATACATGCATGCATACATACATACATACATACATACATACATACATACATACATACATACATACATACTACATACATACATACATGCATGCATACATACATACGTACATACATACATACATACATACATACATACATACATACATATATACATACATACTTACATACATATATACATACATGCATACATACATACATGTACATACGTACATGCACATGTCAAATTACATACTTACGTAGGTCTACATGCGTTGCTGCATGCATACTACGCGCATAAAAATGCACAATAGACAATAGTCTGATCATGCAACATGCACACTGGCACGCATGCACATAGGCGCCACAATGTTCTGCACCAACAGGGCCTGTGCCAAAACGTCGCTACAGGAATAATATCTTACTCACGAGCTGTAGTAGGACTGTAGTGAAAGCATATTAGTACTACATCGTGTAATATCAAAGATAGTTAGCATCGCCCTCCTTCTTTATACAGACCTGGGCCTGGCACTGCCAGAGTACGAGCAGTAGCGGAGAGACCAAAGAGAGGAGAGGAGGCTTGTTTAAACTCCATTGGCCGTTCTCTAACAAATACACAAACCTCTTCCCTGCAAAGTGATGTGTCCTTATTTATCTGCATTTTTTTTATATTCACCTCGACAACTGTTTAAAAGTTTAGTCTGAAAAGAAGCATAATATGGTCTATCTAGTCTACTATAATAGGTGAACTACCAGTCAACCAAACACAACTGCAAGAGAAAAAGATCCTCAACTATCGCAGTTGCTGAACTGTTAATCGTAAAAGATTGATAATGACGATGCTGCGTATTTTGGGGAACAGAAAACAGCATGTTTGTTTTGAACCAACATCCGACAATTGAAATAATATGACTGCCCGATGATCTGAATAACATTATTTCTATCATCGTCCAAGTGCAGGGAAAATATGGTGACCGACATTTTTGCCATCAATTTTTCGCCATCAATTTTTCGAAAGAAGGCCTACGTCTTTTCGCCATTTCATCGATCCAGCTTCCATTTAAGCAGATCTGTTTTAATCGATCCAGCTTAGTTGGAAACTGGATGGATTAACATAAATCAAATTTAAACGGAAGCTGGATCGATTAAAGCAGATCTTCTTAAATTGAAGCTGGATTGGTGAAAATCATCAGGCTGATATCGAAGCTGGATTGATAAAGAATTACGTTTAAATGGAAGGTGGATGAGAAGAAAAAATCCTGTTTAGATGGAAGCTGGATTGATGAAAATCATCAGGCTTAAATGGAAGCTGGATCGATGATAAAGAATTATGTTTCAGTGGAAGGTGGATGAGATGAAAAATCCTGCTTGAGTCGAAACTGGATTGTTAACAACCACCAGGCTTACAAGTAAGCTGGATAGATGAAAAGGGTGTAAAAACGTATTGGCGGAATATTGACGGCGAACAAAGTGTAGGCTACTGGGGGAAATTGATGGCGAAAAATTTACCTAGAACCGTGAAAATCTGAATGATTAGCGCTCTGTGTACATTGGGATTTTAGTCGACTCTCATTATTGATTACAATCAAGAAATTGAACTGTAGCCATGGTGTAATGGGATGTATTTAAAGAGACATTTTATTTCAAAGAAGGCTTTCAGACCCTTCCAGATATTTGACGAAACATGCAGACTCTCAAGATTTAGACAGGCCGTATTAAAATTTAGATAAGCAGGGTTCTTGTGAGGATGAATCATCTCGTGGTTTTTCCAAGGTCTCTATTATGTTGCTTAAACATCACTGGCGATTGGCTGACGTGACCGACGAATTCTGTTAAGGTGGTTGACGGATGGGAGAGTCAGGGGGCGTTGTTCCCCTTCGAGGGTGACCAGTCGTCTGAAGTGAGCAGTCATCGCTACCAGGTCTTCTGCAACGGAGGAGGAGTGGCACCTGGAGAGGACGATCCGTCTTCCGATCTTCTTAATCAGCGTTTCCTCTTCTCTCAGAACGTCGCTCTGCTCCAGTTCCAGATTCCAATTGAAGGACAAGGATTCCGCATCAGAATTGACTTCCAGGCGAATCCATCACGTACGTGTTAATCATTTGATGAGTGACGCACGTTAACGTCACATGAAATGGCATGCCAATCGTAATCGCCAAATTTTTAAGGGGCCACTCGAAAGCCAAACGCAGGGCACCAGCCTATTCACGTACGATATGACAAGGTGTGCGATAGAATAGGGCAGTTCCCAACATGTTGATAGCAATGCACTTTCGATAAAGGACGCTCTGAATTCAGTGTGCCCCAAAATTTTATATATACCAGCGCAACTTTCAACACGTTTTCATAAGATTCTCCACTGTTGCTCTGGAGTCCAGAGCAATGCTGTCCAAAACGTCGCTCGCTGGCTGACTTTAAGTGGTCCACCCGAGCTCGCTAAAGGCTTGCAATTTGTGTAAAATTTTAGTAAGACACTGAGTAACTGACCTACTTTAATAACCGTTCGTTCGTAAATTGGCTCATCATTTTACAATGTGAAAACCCATTTATACATACCTGCGATGATTCAATATGATTACTCCATAATTTATTGTTAAGGCAATTAATAATTTTCATTGAATTTTAGTCGTTGTATCCACAGCATAATGCATTGACTCACCGACATATCCAGTGTTTTGATATAGAGGTGTCCATAACTATTATTCGGCTATAGACGTAGTTCTATCACTGTTTAAATAAGTATTTAACACAAACGCATTATGCATATTATTATTATTATTATTATTATTATTATTATTATTATTATTATTATTATTATTACTATATATAACACTATATATTTATTTACATAATATAGAAGATTTGTTTGTCGGTATACGTGTGCTCTTCCGTTTCTTATTGAGAAATATATATGTAGGCCTAAGTAAGTATGAATCCGGTCTTAATTCTTGGCCAATTGCAACCAAAGTGGACTCTACAATGCAGCTTCTGATACGCACAATTATTGGCATTTAACGGTCGCATGCGATACGATGAAGTTGAGAGGATGTGTTTGCGATGCGACCGCATACGATTTCAACCCCTTCCCTCACCCTCACACTGTCTTTCAGACCATGTCACTTCATTGATTCTTTCCACCTCGTACCCCACCACCACCCTTCTGTACCTCGGACTCCTCTCACCAAAATGAATATCTCATAGTTTCAGAGAAAGGTGGAACAACGTCTAAAAGTTGAGAACTAGATCAACTAACGGAGGTCGACGATAAGGCCGGTATAGGCTATAGAGAATACCATATAAGAGACAGTCACAAATGCAGACCCGGTAGCCACCAGGTCAAATAAACAATGGCTCCTAGATCACACATTACAGGTGGTCAAAGAATAATTGGGGCGCATACAGGATTGAGGCAGCAGAGAAGCTAGTCAGAACAGAAGGAGAAGGACTATATAGGCGTCTCTGCAATGAGGTGAGAAAATCAGCCAGGAAATACAAAGAAGAGTGGCTGCAAGCAAACTCAATGTCGCATGATAGAAAGTAATATAGGCCTATGTGGAATACACCGTCTGTTCTTCAATTTGCCTTCTTCGTAGTTGACATTACAGTGGACTATCTCTGAAACTAGGACGCCTACACAGACTACATAATATTATACGCTACTATGCTACTTCCCCTTATAGTGTATCGTAATTATAATATTATGTAAGCCTGTGTAATGATTTCCTACACTGAAGCCTATGAAATAACGCCCTCAAGCGTTGGTGAGGCATGGTAGCCGATTGGTTAGAGCGGTCGGCCCGTAACGCTTTGTGTGCGCTGAGTGAGCGGGTTCACTGCTCAGAGACCTTGAGCAAGTCCTTCGCATACAATTGCTCTGTATTGCAACTGCAGCTGCGTCGTCGAGACGTGTGCACGATTTCGAGCACGACTTGTCGTGAATCGTGATAACGCGCGTTATAAATGCCGAGTTGTATTGTATTCTAATTATAATAAATGTATAACATCAGCTGCAGTCCTCTGCAACAATGGACTTCTATGTTTGTTGCCCAATCGCGGTATTGAGCGACTTTCGTAAAGCGGTGCAGGTACATGCAGAAACGATGACGCCAAGAAATGCAATAAATTATTATAGGTAGCAGATCAGATGCGATGCAGCGCAGTTTCCGTGACGCGGTTATTTCATGACTGGTAGGCCTACAATAGGCTACGATCGAATATATTCGTAAACAGAGATGCGGTGATTTCCACAACACGCAAATATACACACACAAGCACAGAAACATACTAATATATATTTACGTATAGGCCTACACATATAGTTTGAGAATACATAACCATATGCTTTTATTATCAATCTCAAACAATTAAACACAAGAATAAAAATGCATGAAAAAACGAAAATAAGAGGGATAATAGGGAAAGTAAACCCCTAAGGGACCGATTGATTTGGAGGAAAGTAATTTGACGAAGAGTTACAATACCAATATTTTTGTACATTTTATTATAGGTCAAACGACGAGCATAGTAAGACCCCAATATCATACGAATAGCTCTATTCTGTAGAGAATTTAACCTTAGCAATCTTGACGAGTAGTTGGAGGCCTATACTAAATTACAATACGTAAGATATGGGTGGATCATTGTATGATACACATTACGTAGAATGTTAGTAGGAAGTAGGTAGGCTACTCTGGAGATAATACCTATGTTTTTTGCAATTTTAGACGATATATTCAGGTGTACGTCATTCTCCTAGGAATTGTCACATGGATATGCGAAGGTTCTGTCTTGACGACATTGTTGTTGTGTGTTGTAGTCTGACATGGATGCTTATTGTCATCGTATTAAACGGAGTCCAATAATTTTCATTGGTCGTCCTATTATCTCACTTATGTATGGCCTTCAGTGTTCTAATTGAACCGATGAATTCACAAGGTCGTGTAAGTGCAACAGAATCCACAAGAATCTATTTACTTTCTGTCGCTGATTTTGGTTGGCAATTCAGCAGACTGACAACTATAGGGAGTATAGGCCCCTTTAGCGCACCCACTTGTGAATACATAACTTACCCTCTTATAACCATAACCATGCATGTACATGTGCGAGTATGGATGTATATGTATGTATGTATGTATGTACGTATGTATGTATGTATGTATGTACGTACGTATGTATGTATGTATGTATGTATGTATGCATGTATGTATGTTTGTATATATGTATGTCTATTTGTATGTGCGTACCTATGTATGTATGCATGTATGTATGTATGTATATATGTATGTATGTATGCTTGTACGTATGTATGTATGTAACGTATGTATGCATGTTGGTTTGTATGTATGTATGTATGTATGTATGTATATATGTATGTATGTATGAATATATGCATGTATGTATGTATGTATGAATGTATGTATGCATGTATGTATGTATGTATGTATGTATGTATATATATGTATGTATGTATGAATGTATGTATGCATGTATGTATGTATGTATGTATGCATGTGTCATGTACCCAAACACCTAATTATATTCCTGTTATGAATGCACATCACGTGATCCTAAAATTAATTGGGCCCTACCTATGCCTTCAAGAGGGCAACGAGGCTGAAACATTTAATCCGATAAATGCATTGAAAATGACCGGAGAGTCCCTAAAGTCTTGATTGTTACATCATAACACTAACATTTACAACTCTCAGATTTGCTGAACTCGCTGATCGAGGAGGCTCTGACGTCCATGCAGTAAACAAATAATGCTTTTGATACGTGTTGGAACTTGGAAAGTCGTGCATCGATGGAGCATTACTCGCGTAGGTGTAAGTAAAATGCCTAGTTATTCTCATCCTGTTTCTTTCCATTAGGCGTAAGAATACATGACAGCAATTTGACTACAGTTCGAAAAGTCTAGCTAATAATTATGACAACTGTATAGGTTGATATTTTGACCTACGCAAACTGGATTGTGGAGGAGCTTGTGATGTCACTGTATCGAGGTTTATTTGGCAAATATTCATTTACATATAATTATGATGTAACTACACATGAGAATATAAATATATATATAGGCCTATCTGTCATATGTGTATGCCCTTTGCCATATGTTATGATGCTATTATGATCGTAAGTCATAAGATTTGACAAAATGGAACAGTTGTTGAGGGAGAGGGATTTACGGGTGGACGTCTTGAAAGACATATTTCATAAGTGGCGCTGGCAGGACCTCATTCTCACTATAAATGAAATTGCGTCTTTGAGATTCTTTACGTTTTTCATGACGATATAAGTGGATGAAAACCACGAATATATGACACCAACAAAGACAGCGAGAGCCGTGTATTCTGACGATAAATTGGAAGAATGCGAGGTAGAAGGAGTACAATAAGTGCAAAAGGAGGAGAAGGAGGAAGATAAAGAGATATATGACAGGGCAAAGACAGTGATTAGTAGGAGGATGAAGAGGAAATGAAGGACGAGAAGAAAAGGCAAAATAAGCTTAGAAGAAATAATAAAATGTGGTGTACTATAGTGGGAGGATAAAAATTGAACAATAAGTCTGGAGAAACAGCATGCTATATGTGAAATTTTTTAATGAAACAAGTCAGAATCCGCATTCCAAAACATGCCTCACAATGATCACAAAAACTATTAATGAACATATTATTTTAATTAGAGCTTAAGTTTCAGTTTTATGCGACTTGCTTATCTGTGATAAAAAAATTGGCTAAACCGATTAGAGGAGTAGGATACCCGGATGTAGTTCAGTAAAATGATAAGTGTTAGCATACAATGCAACATCTATTTATTTATTTATTTATTTATTTATTTATTTATTTATTTATTTATTTATTTATTTATTTATTTATTTAGACAAGGAATTATTTCATCCATCTAATTTCTATGTAAGCAAAGCGCTATTTTCATCAATCAAGCTTCTATTTTAGCAAAGAACTAGTTTCATAAATCCAACTTCAATTTAAGCATAGAATCATCTTTCACATTCATACCCTACTTTGCGTATATATATATTATATATATATATGCCTAGAGGGCCTTTGGTATATTTATATGCCACTTGGATTGACAATCAACATCATTCGCTGTTGTGAAAGTGATGTTTGAACTATAAGCAGTCTATAAATGAAACTGCTGATCTCTGCAGTCTCATGTATTATCTGTAATAATGTAATACAGTTACACTACCAGGGCCAAGTTACAACATCATATACTATAAGACCTACTTCAGCTCGAGCCTAACCTGTTCATCTATGTAAGATAAAGATTGCGCTGCGTCGACATACATTGCGCGACAATGGAGTGTTGTTGAGGAGCTATATAAATGCTTCAAAATGCTGGCTTACTTTCATGACGCATGCATAGCGCAGTGATTTTCACTCATCTATGCTGACCAATCACAATATTAGTACTATAATAATATGTAATGAGACATCCCCATTCGTAGTGATTGCTAATTAGTTGATAGGGCCTATAAGTCTATATCCTGTGAATAAGGTCATCTATAGATGATTGGCATTTCCAGAAGAAGTGTAAACAGAAGATAAGCTAAATCATTCTTCTGCATTAATTCACAGCTAAGGCCAAATTTCTTTGCTATACTTTGGTGGCCATTTCCATAGCGCATTTTCTTAAGCATCATCTCCAACACGAATAGACATGTGTGCCTATACGCATACAATAACCTTCAATAACAGCCCAATTGATTCCGTCCGTTGATACCTTTGAATGTGAGATAGGCCTGTAGTATTAATGCACCAATTGTTGGTCTTGTCAGCTTGCAACGTGGTTTCGATGCCTGGCTCTGGAGTTCTTACGATCGAGAACCAAGGTCATCGACGGAACTGCAGCGTCCTGATGGTCTACCCGGAAGAGATCCGGTTCCTTCAGATGGACGTCGGAAAGTCTGGTGGATTCCCTCGACCCTACCGCAAGAAGACTGCCTCACTCGGTCTCGTAAGTCCTCTCAAACACATCATGGTCACCATCACAATCGTCACCACGACACACATTCATAGGGGCTTATCCATCCGCATAGCTATCACTTCATCTCGTCGTATTCTATACGATGATGCATGGACTCTTAAACGATGAGTTACCCTGTACGAGGGTTCCACAGCCTGCATCTTTACCAGGACGGTCTTAAATAAGAGACACGTGGAATAGAATAGACTGAACAAGGAATTTCAACTGCGTCGCTTTGCTAGCTTTTGAAAGTGTACGACTTGAAAAGTAGACATGTGGTCAGTCGCCTCAATAACCATGCAGATGCGACATGTGACAGAAGCGCTAAATCAATTATCCCAGCGCCTCATATTACATAACGTTACATAGTATGGATCCTCATGAAGATGGCGATGATGATGATGATGATGATGACGACGACAACGGTGGCGATGACGATGGCGATTACGCTGGCGATGACGATGACGATGATGATGATGACGATGATGGCAATGATGATGATGATGATTGATGATGATGATGATGATGATGATTGATGATGATGATGATGATGATGATGATTATGATGATGACGATGATGAAGACATACCATAACAGGGATGGACTGACGGAAGGACAGTCTAAGCTGGTGGAGGCCGTCGATGTTTTTCCATGATATAGATAAATCTTCAATTCGGACATGTAATGCCATGCAGCATTTCCGCCATTCGGTTTTATCGACAAAGCGCCCCCATTATATAATTAGATTGCCTCAATAAACATTTCTGCGTTTATATAAAATAATGCTTGTGTGTGCGTTCAAGTGGTGTGTGTGTTTATGAGCAGCCTAAATAATTGTGTGTGCTTGTGTGTGTTTGTGTGTGTTTGTGTGTGTTTGTGTGTGTTTGTGTGTGTGTTTGTGTGTGTTTGTGTGTGTGTTTGTGTTTGTGTGTGTTTGTGTGTGTTTGTGTGTGTTTGTGTGTGCGTGTTTGTGTGTGTGTGTTTGTGTGTGTGTGTTTGTGTGTGTGTGTGTTTGTGTGTGTGTGTTTGTGTGTGTGTGTTTGTGTGTGTGTGTTTGTGTGTTTGTGTGTGTGTTTGTGTGTGTGTGTTTGTGTGTGTTTGTGTGTGTGCTTGTGTTTGTGTGTTTGTGTGTGTTTGTGTGTGTGTGTTTGTGTGTTTGTGTTTGTGTGTGTGTGTTTGTGTGTGTGTTTGTGTGTGTTTGTGTGTGTGTGTTTGTGTGTGTGTGTGTTTGTGTGCGTGTGTGTTTGTGTGTGTGTGTTTGTGTTTGTGTGTGTGTTTGTGTGTGTGTTTGTGTGTGTTTGTGTGTGTGTGTGTTTGTGTGTGTGTGTGTATTTGTGTGTGTTTGTGTGTGTGTGTTTGTGTGTGTTTGTGTGTGTGTGTGTGTTTGTGTGTGTTTGTGTGTGTTTGTGTGTGTTTGTGTGTGTGTGTTTGTGTGTGTGTGTGTTTGTGTATGTGTGCGTTTGTGTGTTTGTGTGTGTGTGTGTGTGTTTGTGTGTGTGTTTGTGTGTGTGTGTTTGTGTGTGTTTGTGTGTGTGTGTTTTTGTGTGTTTGTGTGTGTGTGTGTTTGTGTGTGTGTGTGTTTGTGTGTGTGTGTGTTTGTGTGTGTTTGTGTGTGTGTGTTTGTGTGTGTTTGTGTGTGTTTGTGTGTTTGTGTGTGTGTGCGTTTGTGTGTTTGTGTGTGTGTGTGTGTGTGTGTTTGTGTGTGTGCTTGTGTTTGTGTGTGTTTGTGTGTGTGTGTTTGTGTGTGTTTGTGTGTGTGTGTGTTTGTGTTTGTGTGTGTTTGTGTGTGTTTGTGTGTGTTTGTGTGTTTGTGTGTGTGTGCGTTTGTGTGTTTGTGTGTGTGTGTGTTTGTGTGTGTGTTTGTGTGTGTCACTGTGATCGCAGGCAGAGTCAAGACTAAGCATATAGGCTGTATATATATATACAGCCTATATATGTATACGTGCATATATTGATATTTAATATGATCATTATAGGAAGAAGAATTGACTATTAACTGGCTATCATGCAACCTAATATGAGCCTCAAATTACAGCTGATATAATTTGTTTCCATGAGTTCTAACCGAAAAAATTAAAGGAGTCAAAGGATTCGACGTTTTCTAATCTGACTCTGGGTTCCATACCAAAGACCCACATGGGCATTAGTCTTATAAGCGTCCTGCCAATAACCATTAAGGAGAAAATTCGGCACTAATGCCATTGGGGCTATAGCTCTATATTAATCTCCAAGAAATATATTATCAGAAGCCAACTGTGAGCAACATCCACAATAATTTATACCCGTGTCTACTCCGCTGCCATGGATCTACTCCGACATAGACTAATACTTATTATAATTATATAAATCATGTACAGCAATGCAGGCTAAGTCCACTTTTCAAATGCGAATGATAGGCCTACATCAAGGCGTTATCTTGAAATAGGTTAATTCTACAAAGGATTTTTAATTAATAATTTCACATACAAAAAACAACTTATTAAACGTTGAGTTATTTGTTACGGGTAGGCCCTACAGCTTTCTCACAATGATTATCGGCTTAGAAATTAACAGTCTTCATTGTACGACATTGCCCAAATCGTTAGGATTTTATGAGTACAAATAGACGCTCGATCTACTACGATGTAATGTAGGCATAATGTAACGACCGTGTCTGTCCAGAATCTGTTCCCTAATCATGTCTTTGGGGATTCAAGAGAAACAGCGAAGTTGAAAATTTCAATGGATTTAAGAATACCTACGGGGTGTCGTCGCCTACTGAACCCTGTCTGCAAACGCTGAATATATATATATATATATATAGAAACCAGGATGCAGCGCGGTTCGTTCCCACATGGTCTGGTCTTTCTATATAGAGGTGTTGCGATAGCAAGCTATAGGTCGTCCATGAATTTTGGGCAAAGGACCAGGTATACCGTATGCTATACATGTAGGCCTATGCATGGGGTCAGATCTGCCAAAAACTAAACAGAGGCTTATCAGAATTTCTGGGAAACACTCTAATTGTTCGCCATGAATAACAATAATAATAATAATAATAATAATAATAATAATAATAATAATTATTATTATTATTATTATTATCATTATTATCATTGTTATTATTATTATTATTCATCATTGGCATTGCCAATTTTAAAACATTAAAACATAATAATAATAATTATAGTAATAATTATAGTAATAATTATAGTAATAATTATAGTAATAATAATAATAATAATAATAATAATAATAATAATAATAATAAGAATAATAATAATATAATAATAATAATAATAATAATAATAATAATAACGACAATTTATAGGGCGCCGTAAACATGGCCATACCACTATAAGGACGCCTAACAATCCTATAGGAAGTCTACAGGAAGGATAGGCCTAAGCCTTAAAGAAAAAGTACGACTTCAATTTCGTTTTGAAGGAATCCTCAGTATCGGCCGTCCTGATACCGCTTTGAACTCGAGACGTGTAACATTCGCGGTGAATAACATCCAGTGTTTCCTGTAGTTTCTTACATGAATAAGCTATATGCCTAGGTCTACCTATGGCTAATCATATCACGAAAAGCGAAACAGAAACGGAAAGTTGAACGCAATGCAGTGTAGAGATTACGCTTCTGAAACGAAAATTCTACACTTTAGTGAACGCTTTCTAACGGGATATTTTTGAAGATCGTGGAATTTATTTAAGTTTATTGCTACAAGTGCCCCGGTGCTATATTTCAGAGCGTCTCAAACGGTGGTCCGCGGTCCGTGACTCCCCGAGCCCTCAGTTGTCGGTACACAACCTGAATCAAGTAGGCCTAACAGATATTTTGAAGAGATAGGCCTAATATAGGCCTATATATATATATATCAACCATCATAAAACACAAAGATATCATCTTAGACGCCAATATGTGGTCATAGAATTGTCTACACATGCATTTAAATCAATTTTGATTCAAAGTTTTAAGATGATTGAAAAGCAAAAATAATTAATCTGGTCTGCCATGCTTAATGGCAGACCTGCTGGTTTGAAAAGATATTGGGTTTGAAAAGATATTGGGTTTGAGAAGATATTGGGTTTGAGAAGATATTGGGTTTGAGAAGATATTGGGTTTGAGAAGATATTGAACTGCAACACTGAAAAGTTTGGGAAGCACACAGATAGGCCTATGCATGTGATGCGATTGTTCTGTAGGCCCTATAGCTGTGCTGAAATGCTTTGCTCTGCGCAGCAATTTCTCCAGAGCTTATGTCGTTTTGTAAGTTTATAAGTAGGGCCTAATAACTGTTTAAAGCATGATAAACTCGACGATAGGCCTATATATATATATATATATATATATATATATATATATATATATATATATATATATATATGTCCTGTCATTGTTCGTATCCTTGTTGTTAGTGTTGCTAGTTGGCCCTGAGCACATTTACAGTTGTCCATGTCTGCATGTATGTGTATAGGGGCCTACGTCATATTTCTGCTTGCAACACATGACAATCCTGTGTGATTCCCATATGATTCGTCGTGTTGAATTCGTGTTGAATTTCTCCCTGACTTGTTATGTCTCTGTGCGTTTGTTTCAGTGTCGAAATAGACGTGATTACGTGGAAGTCCTTGGAGGACATGGATTCGGAGAGAACGCAATGATACCCTTTCTGACGGCGTGTAGGTCGATCGCTCGGCCACAAGGTGTAGCCTATCAATCCTACACAGAGCATGAACGCATCGCTAAATAAACTTACAACATCTATGTAATGTCCGCATGTACCTATTATACAGTAAACACTTGTAATAATAGGGTCTAGGCCTATACAATCACGACTCTGTAGGCCTATGAGTTACACAAACTGACTTCTCTAGAATTCGTGGCTTGTCATGCATGCAATTACGTTCTTGTTTGGGGGACACTCCAGGTAGACTGTCCTATGCATCGTCTGATAACTTTCACTTGGGTAACTTAATTGGTATTAATCTGCCTCAGAGTCCTGATTTTTAACTCATTTAGCGAACCAATTTAATGTTTCACAATTTGTCGCTTTGTTGGCCTACTTTGTTTCACATTAATTTGATCAGCATCACATTTTCTATTTTCAAGTTTCACGTAAAATTTGTCATGTTTCCCATTTTGTTGGTCACTCCTGCGTAATGCGTATTACTTGCTTCACACCTTCCAATTTAAAATGTTTCTGCTTTTGTCTTGCATTCTGTTAATGCATCGATGAGGCTGATTGCAATTTATTCTGGCATCATCATTGCTATTGCTATTGTCTTGTGGATCTGTAGGATCCGGAAGCGCGTCTGCAGTACAGCTGATGTCATCCGTGACCATGCGATGTCCATATACTATGGTCCGCCTCGTTTCCAGCGGTCAGTTCTACAACTCAGTTACATTCCAGTTTGATGCGGTCAGTGACGATGACGACACTTCAATTGACCCTCATGACGAAATTGGTTCCTCAGCTGTCTACATCTGTCCCGCTGACCAGTAAATCCACTTCTGTACACTTTCCACCACGACTTTATTTGTCGAATTTATAAATTATTCTGACAATTTGAAACGAATAAGAACGTATTCAGTCGGCTCTATCGAACGTGGTGAAAACTTATTTAAACTGAATTCTGTGCTTGTTTTCTTTCCATAAAGTTGAATCACTTATTGGGACAAAGGACAATTAATTATGTGTCGCTATGAGGACGTACACAGATAATAACTTAATTAGAACCTCTTCCTTCTCCTTGTTCACGGTTGACATCATGTACCCCGCCCCTACTCTCTCTATGTGAGAATTCGTACTCAAACGAAGTAATAAGGCTTAGGTTCAGCCTCCATAATGATTTTGCAGGTTGCCTGTCCTATAGGCCCAGGGATAGAAGACAGTTAATACTGCCGCTGCACGATCACGATTCTAACAATGATTATTGCAGCAATGTGATAGAGATTTCTAAGATGCATAATTTATATAACTTGATTCAGAGCTGTTGCTAAACATAGGCTTACAGGGTTTATTTATTTAAGTATAGGGTCTTCCTAAATCCTGATCCATTCTCTAGATACCTGTTGATCACTAGTTTAGATTTTGGCCGGGTGGTGCATCTATTTATATCCATTGCTAGAAAACTTTTATGTTTCCTTGGAGTGCTCATCCTGGGAGTGCCTTTGAATAGTAGCGCGTTATAAGTGCCCGAATACAATACAATACTGCGTAGAATATAGATATGAAACTATATTGCACAATTTACCAGTTCATATACTGTACGTATGGAGACATTGTGATTAAGTAATTAATAATTTAAGCGCTGGCACAGTCGAATTTGTCTGGAGCCGTCGTTGACTCATTCGGCGAAAAACAATTAATTTCATACTAGGCCTACATGTAAATATTCCGCTTTCTTCGCCTTCCCTGGCACATTCCACGTGATCTTACCCGTCTACGTTATCACAACGCTCATCTGTTCAATTCTTCTCGATGGGCGCTACACCCAAATCATTAATCACAAATCAATACGTCATTGGTCATGACGTCATTCGGGCACTAAGACAATAGATCACTTAGTCATTAAAGCTCAGTCAATCAATAAGGCGTGAAATGAGGAGCAGAGCATGGTTTTCGGGAGTCTGCTGCAGTGGCTGGGTTCTGAGTCATCAGACCACTGAGCAATCATTTTGATTTCATCCAATATTATGGCTAAGGCTTACTACTAGGCCCTCATGACTGTCACAGGAAATTTTCTGCATGAACTCGGAATGTGAAATCATCGTGTGAAAAAAGCCGTCGTGTGCCTAGACAGCAATTATTGCCCGGCTGTAGCCTCAACGCACGTAGGCGAAGACCATGTGTAGCTTATAGCCAGCCGTTGCTAATAATCGGCAAGTGACCCTCTGCGCCGCCAACGACCTAAAACTATGCGAACGGGAAGCGACTGACTAAGAGCCGCACGTTCGACTGCTACACGGACTATGATCCAAACACACGCCGCTTCGTCGGTTTATATAGCTGCTAAAAATAGTGTCTGGCCGCCGACCAATCGCGTGGCTCGTTTTCTGACTCCACTTGCTTTTAGTTAACTTCTCTCCGAGGCATAGCTGGAGAAACACTCGAACAGTGAAGTTGTCAGATCAGATGAAATTGCCGAAAACTTGAATAAAACGTCTAATCTACAAGCTACTGACGGATGAGAAGATGTCTGTGACGAAGTTTGCCACCGATACGGCACTAATCGCCAAGTCGTACGATCAGATGTCGGATTGCGCGCCTTTCGACTGCAACCTGTTTGATGGGAACGATGCAGACTTTCAATCGGTAATTCATGTTCTCAGCCTACTAAACTTTTTGTACCGAGTCTTGGGTTAAGCCTAGTTGACCCAAAACAGTATTCGTCAATTTTAGTTTATTTCTGTAGTCGGGTCAAGCTTAGACGTCATGCAACAGAACACGAGTTCTAAAGGATAAACGTCGTAGTTGCCTAAGACAGTGAGAGGCTAATATAATCATTATGTTCCCAATTCTCAAACATCGTATTTTGTAGATAGTTTCACAGTAGGCCTAGCTAAACTACTTTAAACGATGGAATTATTTTGCTCGTTTTTTTGCACGCTGCATTCGAATTCTTTGCTGACGTCGGTTATTTCGTGTTTACAATTTGTGCTTATATAAATATTTTGAAGCTTGTAGAGTCTTTGAAAATTGAAAAATTTCCGTTTGGCTGATAAAATATTTTATAAACAAATTTGCCTTTATGAATGGACGCGCTACAAAATTAGCAGCGCGATCTTGCGACTAAACGAATGGCTAAATATAGAATCATTGGGCATCAACAAAACATTTTTAGAAGTTTGGTGTTATAAATAATGGAGCGACATCTTACGAATTAGTAGCCGAATTAAACTCATCTGGTGAAATATTTAACATAGCAATATTAAAAGCTGCTGTCACGCGATTTTATTAATTTACATGAAATGCTTGAAACTGAACTGGACGTCGTTAAGCCTCGTTATTGACTTGTAGAATAATCATGCCCATTCAAGTCTAAATAAGCTAGCAGCAAAACGCTAACTAAAACAATGTAAGAGTCGAAGTCTGGTCTAAGTTGTAGGCCTAAAACCATAATTTGGAACAACAAACGTATCGTGATACAAAGGGCTATGAGAAAGATGTCGATGTTGAAATTTCAAGGTACTACGTGATTAGGTTGACATTTTAAAACTTGACGGAGGTTAATATCATCTTTATCAGACTACCGATTGGTTAACAGGCATTGAGGTTGATTTCAATGATTTGTAGAATGTGGCATGATGGATGCACCCTTTAGTTGGCGACAGACAGTCTATGCCCAAGAGGTTGCAGGGTGGGATACTTTAATTATGGCCAAGGATTAAAAGGAAATCCTGTATCCGCTGCATATCTGTAATTAATTTTTCAATTACTACCAGTTTCATGGGCGGGATGATTTGATGTAATGTATTTCAATAGATAAAGGATTTGAATCAGTGAAATATAAAGCTAGTTCTAGTAGTGATCAGGACTGGATTAAGCCAGAGGTGTTTTCAAGAAAGTTTGCAATTTATTTAGGTTTCTAACATTCACACATCTAACAAAAAATTACTACCCAGAACATCCCAGACACCTTTTTCCAGTCTCCGTACCTCATTGTTTGCTATAACTGATTTTAGAAGCATGTTAGATTTTAAAATGGGTCTTTGCTGATTTCTTGTTAAACAGATACTGCAGGATATTGACCTTTACTTACAACAGAATACCTCTGATACTACAACACCAACCCATGCCACAGGCACAGAATTAGTATCTGCAGATACAAATCCTAGCTCCAATGTGCCTACAGGACATGTCTACGAGGAGTGGCCAAAGCCTACTGTTAGCAGCCATGTCCCACAGTTTTGTCTCCTGGATGACCTCCAAGACCTCGACCTCATCTTGTCAGATGCGGCACAGGATTTTACCATGTACTCTGATGAAAAACTTTGCCTTCAAAATGTCAAGGTCGAAAGGGCTTCACCGCCTGCACTGCCTTGTCAATTTCGTGATAATCCCTATGGTTCATACTCAATTCCCTCCCAACAGAGAACTCCCAGTCTTCCTCGCTACCTCCCTTACCCGAGCAGAAATTTTACCGAGACTGGTAACCAAGCCCTGAATTATCCAGGCATGCCGACGTTTCCAGAGCAGCCAACATACACACCCATGCAGGAGAATGGTTCTGGCTGGAAACTGCCAGCCAAGACTAACAGCAACAGCCCAATGATGAATGCTTACTCAGATGCCATGACATGTCAACTTTACTGTTGCCGGAACAACGCTACAGGCAACAACAATACCCAATGTCAGAATACAGCACGCGAAGTAAGTCATCCGCCTCCGTATCCCAGCAGTCAGCAGATACCGTACTACAATCCATACCAGTGCATGTCTCCTCCAGTGTCTCCACAGACTCCAACACAGCTAACCAGTCATCAGGATACCTCCTTGTCTTACGTAAGCAATGGTCACCATCCACTACCCATCTCTCCATCCTCCTCTCTAGAACAGCTTCAGCGACTGCACCATTCGGCACTCCAGCTTGACCAACACCAGGCACTGATGTGCCCAAAATCTCACAACGCTCAGCACACTATGCCAAATGCTGTCACTCCACCAAATTCTCCGCTTCTGTCGCCACATTGCCAGCAGAGGTCTCCGGGGTCAAGGACTGAGTGTCAAAGCTCAATGACCTTGCTCAACATGCCCAGCGAATGCAGCAGCACCTTTGAACCAGAAAATACGAGAGCCCTACCAACAAAGAAGAGGCAGCCTCAGGCTGGTGCGCATCGACGCATCCGAGGCAGGCGGCGCCAGGTCTCGCACACCTGCCCAAACCCTGGCTGCAGCAAGACCTACAGCAAGAGCTCCCACCTCAAGGCCCACATGCGAACGCATACGGGAGAAAAGCCATACCAGTGCACGTGGAAAGGGTGCGGTTGGAAGTTTGCCCGGTCCGATGAGCTGACGAGACACTACAGGAAGCACACTGGAGATCGTCCATTCCAGTGTATCTACTGCGAAAGAGCTTTCTCTCGCAGTGATCACCTGTCGTTACACATGAAACGACACGTATGACAGTACCACAGCTTTATAGACAGTGACGAAAGTGAAAGCAATAAATCATGCTAATCTGAAACTGATATTAGCATAAAATTGCTTGACGATATTTGCTGACAGTCTCGTTTATTTTTGTTTTGATGAGCTGCGTTTGCACTGATGTATTGTTGACAGTGAATTTATTCGCAATCGCAGTTTATACGATATGTAAATACAGAAAAGTATGTCATCCTTATGACTATATATGGCATTTTCCTGCAAAATGATTACGAAAAGGTTGTGTCTCAGACTTAATTTGCCACAGAATAATTCTTCTTGACTGCTGGTAGTCATAGTTAGCATTTTGTTGAAACATGTCAAATGAACCGGTGCAGTCAGCTTTATAGATAGACGCTGGGCTGTGACCTTGCATGTTGTGTTATATAGTCCTCGGAATCCCTCTTCCATTATCTCCTATATTGTTACTTGTTAATAGTTTTAGCAGTCTTTTGAATGTCAGGATGTATGTATAGCAAAAGCTATTTACCGGTTATCCTTTTACTGCAAATTGTTTTGACAGCAGACGTTAGCCACTTATTACAAATGTTAAGGAAATTTGTAGTAGTGAAGATCTTAATATGATCTACCAATAGTCTGTCTTTGTTCATAGGCTCTTTTTCTAGTCATTTGGAACCCATGGTGCATCTTGCTAACATGTTTGACATGTTACATAATAACAGATGATTAGTTGGAACGTTCTATCTCTCATTTTACTTATTAAGCAGACTAGACGTTTGCCCATCCTGAGGCATAAGAAGAAATTATCAAATGTGTTTCCACTTAAAATCAGGCAGCTGGCTACTAAGACGGTTAAAGAGGAATTCTGCTATGCGTTTTTCACTGTAAATGAGCCCATTTAAGCAGCCTTCATGTAAGTTCTTTATGAATTATATGTATGTTCATAAAATCAACTCCTATCTAGGCATGCTCACAGAGGTATGAGTTGTATCAATTGAGCAGAATTGTCAGATTTGTCCTCATGACTTCAGTGATTGGACCTATGCTCATCAGTGTAACAGGAGAAGTTCATTCACAAATGACTTTGCGACTATTTTTTAATTATTAATAATATGTTTTGAATGTTGGAGATGCATTCATGATTTGGATATGCATAAAATTAGATTGTTTAACTGACAGTTTTGCGGGAGTGCTTCAAACACTCTATCATTTGTTGCAATAAATGGTGCACGTATAACTTACTGGTCTTGACATGTCTTTGTTTTTTTTTGTAACTTGTTTTGATGAGCAATTTTTATTGATCTTTGTTGCACTTGTTAATCTGTAGATACGTTGTTGGCCTTTTTTTTGAAGCAGCTGCAGCTTATTATATAGTTTTATATTTTACTGGATTGATAAACCTTGTGCATGTTTTTCTACACTTATTATTATATGCATTTTGTTGAAGACTGAAAGTGATAGTAGATGCTCTTGGAAAGCTAGAATTTATTTTGTGTATATAATTGAATTCTGTGCAGATATTTTAGAATAAAATTTTCAGAAGTCAAATGCCAGTTTGCTGTGTTATTCTTTAAATGTTTTGAACAACAAACATCAAAGCCATATTTTTCTACGTTAAGCTTTGAAGAATGCATCAAAGGGACTGTCAAGTGCAGAGCTTAAAAGTTTGTCCCAAAGTATGTCTTGGATGTTAAACAGATGGATGGAAATCTGAGAAAGCTACAGCATCTCTAACAATCTATTGCATCAGGTGAGGCCCATATGGTCACTATCTGGGTCCAATGCTGGAATATCGATCCCATATTAACTCCCATCTGGGCATGCTCACAGAGGTATGAGTTGTATTAATTGTGAAGAATTGTCAGATTTGTCCTCATGACTTCAGCGAATGGACCTATTATCATCCAGTTAAGATGTCGGCAGAAGATAGAGTAGGTTATAATATGCAAACAAGTCAACAAGGAGAGAGAGAATGCCGATGCATCATCATATCACTCCCATCCTCAAATCACTCCAGAACCCGTCCTCGGGTCAATTTAAAATGACAAAAGGAGCAGAAATCATAATTATAAACAACACTGAAACTGTGCTGTACTAGTAACTGACGATTTGGACCTATGACAATACGACACCGCTTCAATCTCATTTGTTTCTAAGATACTTGAGAAGTGCACTATCTAATTAGAGGTCATCAACCTTCAACGTTCAGTTGACCTTAAAGTAGCCTTGAAAGAAACTCACATTTTAGAATTTTAATGAATCTTTGGCCTAGTAACCATGGAAAAATCAAGGAAGTGGTTTCAAAATTGGTTATATGTCTTGGAGTAGGCCTACATATTTGTGTGTATAAACATATTCAATCATTACCATCAATAACCATGTCAGTTAATGTTAGGGCTAGTGTCTGCACTAGGGTTAGAGTTAGGGTTGGGACTCTAAGGTTGTTTCCTGCTGAGTGTCTTGGATCGCCACCGAAAAGAAGAAGCACCTAATTGAAATTTCGATCTTTGTAAGTAATTCGTGCACTCGGAATTAAGTCCAAAGTAGGCTTACCACCGTAACTGTCGATAATAGGGGTCAAGTGCGGCAAACATAAATGCAGATATATTTATACAACTTGATGAACTCTGATAACAATTAAGACATTAATTTTTATTTCATGTGACGTCGAGGATGGGGTGAGATGATAGGTCATGGCTTGCGCACGGAGCGTGCCTCCTCCCCACGCGCTATCTTTTCGACGTCATTGACAACAATGGTCCTTTGATGCGTTTGCGGACGTAGGTGAACAAATCTACGCTTCCACAAAGGCCTGAGAGGATAAGACATGATCGAGTGTTGAACGTACTGGTCGCTTCTACGAACAGTTTTATTAACCCACAATAATTCGCCACTATGTAGTGTCATAATTACTGGCCTAGGGCCTAAGTCTTATAGTAGGGCTAGCTATAGGTTGTGAACGCAGAGATCAGGTTCAAAATGTACATTATATAGGCCTACATGCAGTAAAATACAATTGTACGCAACCTGTTTGTTATTGCCCTCTTTTTAACGTTCCTAGGTGCACACGGCCATACGACTGAACATGCATAACCAGCCCCGAGTAGTTTTCACCGTAAACGAGTTGTTTAAAGCTCATAGACCGCAACTGCCTCGGACGAGGCTCGAACCCATGACAGGCCTACTCTCCGCGCTGCAGGTCAGACGCTCTTACCAATCGATCGCTGCGTGACTGCGTCACATATATTTTCAAGGCAGAAATTGTTTCGAGCATTTGTCGTTGAAGTAGCTAGTAAACTCCTAATTCTACGGCGCCACTCAAAACGATGCGCAATCAGGGCATCAGTTTATTCATGAGCATTCTGCTCCACTTGCGCAAAATAGCAAACAGCTGCAAAATGAATGCAATGATAGTACAATATGGGAAGATAAGATGGCAAGGAAGAGGGTTATATACGTACGTACACGTGGTCATACACCCTTGTATAGGCATAGGCTATGCCGAGGCTAAATAAATTAGTTGTCGACCATCGTAACCTTCAACCTTGGAATATCTAATTGCTGAAGCGATAATAATTTTACACTTCCAAAGCTATAGCCTATTCTAGGGCCTATAGACCCTACCATGCGCAGTCAATTAACGTACGTAGGCCTACATTTCATTCACGAGCGCTGCAAGTCAAAGAAGTTATCCAGTTTAAGTTTTGAATTACGTCTAAGCAAGAATGGTTATTTTATTGTTTAAGGCATTTAGGTCCAGTGAACACCGCGCAGTTGATGGGAATGACCCGTTTATGGAGAAAAGGTCGCTGATTAACGGGTTGGCTCCACTCGCTACGAGGCGATTATTCAATTGTAAATTGAGTAGCTCTAGACCAGATGGGAAGTAGGGAACTTGGGAACACAGGCTGTCATGCAGTTATAAAATTTACTCTTGTTTAACTTTTTATCATATATTCCTACAATTTCACGCAATATTATTGTACGACTTGTCAGTTATAGTTGAATGAACGAATATTCACAGATTCCATTGTTTTTGAAAGTGATTCAACAGGCTATACAGATGTCAAGCAAGCCACAATTCGTAGCGTTTAGACTAGTCTATAAGCACAATCGCAGGCCTATTCGTAGTCGTAACGGCCAACTTTTATAAGACAGCTGTTCTTAATGTAGCCATAAGGCTTAAGTGCTGCAGCCAAGGACTCTGCATATTAATTTGTGCTGCAGCTAGAGCACAAAATGCAGCTTACTTACTATAGCGAGTGCTAACGTGCAGAAAGATAGATTTTTGGCTGCGCGTTTTTGTTGAATTTATTTTAGGGTGGAGCAGATCGACGCTCTAGCTGTCTCTTAGGCTATCCATGCAGCAGGCCAGCAGTTTTTTAATGCCTTCTCTCTCTCTGGTCTCTCTTGCAATCGGACGCAGATCTCCACTGGACATCGATCTATGTTCTAATACGATGCAGCTCTTATGAATAAGCTGATGCTCTGTGCTTGGTTGCAGAGCAGCGCTTTCTAAATTTGAAGTTTACGATTGTCTTTATTTATGGATTAATTAATCCCAATTAATCAGGAACCAATTAGGTCCTAGCAATAATTATAAACCTAAAAAATTAATTTTACAAATAGGCCTATGCAATTGAATGCTGCAATTTTCACAAACTTTGGAAAGCTTATGTCAGTATATTTAAAAATACGAATTGCACTGTATGTGTCAATTTATGGAGAAAGAAAGTCTAAGAAAGATGCTAATAAAATTTGTTGTGTTGTCATTATAATCAGAGTTAGATTTTTATGTAAATAAAATGTTGAAAATAAAAATTGATTAAGTCGAGCGAATGGACTGGTATTGGGCTATAGATCTTTGTTACATTTTATGCAATCCTATGGACGCATGATGCCGGTCGAATCAAGTGAAAGGGAGGCGAGCTGACCAATAGTGGTTGCCGTTCGCTGCCAAAGAAGTTGCTGAAAAGTGGCTGTGTTTATTTGGAAATACAATTTGGATTAAAGCTATGATCGCTTGATAATGACCAGTTTGGAACTTCAGCTTCGTAGTCCGGCCGGGTCGGAACCTGTTGTGTATCAGTGGCCCCTCACCAGCTCCGCGGTGATTGCGCTCTTTTTGAAAAATAATCTAAATCAGTTTAATTGAGGACTTGTACAACGTGCTTGGACCTAGAACCATTTGAGTTACACTGTAGAATACAGGCACATTTATGACACGCCAATAAAAGTGACATTACGCCTTACACATTTCGAATATCTAGCGTGAGTTTGTGGTGACAACAACGACATGCTTCCCAAATGAAGTGATGCTGAGGATTGTATGTAGCGGGGATTTTTCTATCAGTGACCAAGGGATTTCATGGATAGATTTTAGAGATGGTTCATGCAGTTTTATTTGCTTGTTTGTATAAGGATTTAAGTTGTTTGTTGTCTTAGACAGTAAATACTAGCATGTTTTTCATATTTGATGTTGACAATTATGCTTGCTTTCTGTCAGAGGCGAGCTATTAGGTCTATATATATTTGGCATTGTTAGAGCAAAGATTGTAGAGTTGTAGACTAAGATATGACACTTCCTATATTGCTATGTATTTGGTCTGTGTGGTGGTCAAAGCACAAAATCCACTATACCGAGCCACACCAGCCGCGCCACACAGCGAATGGTATAGTGGTATCTTAGCAATGACAATCGATTCCAAGGTAGGTGACGTGAACATTCAGATACATAGTGGATATAGGAAGTGTCACATCTTAGTCTACCACTCTACCATCTTTGGTTATAGTGTCAAGTCTGTACATTTACGGGGTGTGGTCATCGTTGTCATTGATTGACCTGATATATACACAGACTATGTAGCATTCTGTGATGTGACGTTAACGTATGCCAGAGTATATGTGGTTCCACACCACATGAGCTCGTCCAGGTTGCTTGGGATCATTTCTATGGAATATCCTCAATGGTTTTAAACTCAGCTTTTACCCTCTCCCTTTTACTTTCGACGTTATTTGTGTGATCTTATGTGATGGGATGGGAGACTGTGGTGGACCGTCCAGTGTTGATAGTTTTTCAGGTGCCATAATCCTTTTAATTATGGACTTGGACAGCAATGTTGCATCATCTCTTCTTCGAATGTTGCCGATGTGTTCAGTCGTTTCTTATTCACCAAAATCCAACTGTCTTGCCTCCTCGGATTTTACCCTTGGTGGTGCTTGGCCTTCACAAGTCACGACTTGTCCATCTCAGATCTGGACCTCTTTGCCAGAATGCCAAGTGGAACAGGAGTGTTAACAAATTTTTATGAACATATATGTGGTAGAAATTGTTATTAATCTACACCAGTATTTGGCAAAAGGTCGAGCTGCTATAGTTTTATGGAATGACGTTTTTGTTGCCCAGTGAAGTACTAGGTGTATGAATTTTTCTGATGAAAGCTTGGCTAGTTATGCTTCTCAGATCACCACCAATTTGCAACGCCTGCTGTGTTGTCGTTCAATATCATAACATGAATTTCAACATATGTTGCATGTGAGCAGTTACTGAGCATTCTGCCTATTGGCTGTCACATACAATCAAAACTATATGTATGCACGGACACAGTGAGGTCATGATAGTCTGGTTAAGTCGGATAGCCTGTTCATGTTTTCCTTTATAAGTGTTATCTTATTGGCTACAATGAAAACCCTGTTGATTTACTTTGTTTACAATGGCACTTCACTGCCTTACATATGGTATGATGACCATGCAAAGAAGTGTAGGACATTTATCGCTACTCATGTTGCATGAAAATATTAAATGCTTTCTTGAATCATGCTATCTTTTGAGGAAGTCATCCTGTTTTTCTTTTTGCTAATCCTTTCATTTTTTGAAGTGTGAGGGAAATATCTGACAGTTTCAGGAATGTGCCCTTGTGATGAATATGTTGCTCATTAGTAGGAATAAACTGAAAATCATCTCGGAAACTCGGCTTGGCCAAGCTTTGTGGTACTCTACATGATTCAGACAAAGATTGGGTCCAAGTTTTGATGCTTGGCAGAAAATGGATACTCGGTTTATCCCTACTGATTAGAAATTTTAAGTGATGCATTATTAGATCATGTCTTGTGTATTCTGCCAGTACCAGTTTTTATTTGCAACGATTGTGAATCAGAATTTATTTAGTAGAATAACAAATTCAATCTATAGCTATAAAATGGTTTTTGCAGAATGGAAAAGATGAAGCACAAGAAATTATTGACACAATAAGGTTAGTAAACAGTTGTTAAATAATTATGATTATAATTACCTAGTATAGGCAAGGACTTGAGCTCTGCTCCTTACTTGTGGTCCAACTGGGTGAGTTTTACAAATCACTCAAGTCTTTTTCTTTCATAGTGATTGGGAGCATTACTGAGTTGGTTCTTGAAGGGTACTATATTAATGCTCGGAATGAATGAATGGAGGTAAACTTGAACGTTAAATTTGTTGCTGTACATGTGACTTTCGTTTCCTATGTGACTATTCTCAGTGAGTGTGGCACATCACATTTCCTAATTGAGGGATGGTTTATAGAAGATCATTGTTAACTACTTTTATATTTAGTTATTTTGATGTAGAATTTTATTGAGCTTTTATCATTAGACATGTACATTGGCATTTGTTTGGTGTAATGAAGTGTCTAGAATTTTTTACACAACAGACTGCAGTAGTGTAGTTTGTTTCAGAATTCTTTGATTGTGTAATTGTGGTTTGAAATGTGATATTGTTATATAGCGTTAATGTGTCTAATATTTGCCCCAATCTTACAGTACTTATTTTATTGTACAATTATACATGAAGAAAATCTTTATTTGTATCTCAGTGACTTGTTTGATGTGATTTCAAGATGGGTTTGCCAAGAAGTGCCAGAGTTGAAGTTACCTATGGAGACTTATGTACTGGTGGGCTATGATACTAAAAGGTACATGTTACATATTTTATTCGTTCAATATTCTTTTTGAAATGTGATTCAATGCCCAGCTTATCTCAGGGAGATATCTTATTGTGAGGTCGGTGGGAATATGCAGGTGCTGATCATGCCTTCTCTTCTTATCTACCTACTGGAAAAATGATCTATATAATTGTTGTTACTTACTGAACATTGTGTTTGACTCTGTATGGCTTACCTCATTAGCATGCACAGCAGATTCATTACAATTTACGTCTTTATCAGCCAAGTGCTTATATAACGGGTGGAATATGGATCCTGACCTGTGGCAAATGAACTTCTTATAGCATGACCTTATTATTAACTAGTTCATGGTATGTCTCACAAATACACCATTCTAATTGAGTTTCAGGTGTACCTATAATACGTTTTTTAGAGTAGTTAGATAGCCACATGTGCACCATTTTCAGAGGTACGGTACTTAAAGGCTGCATACAAGGTGTCTTGCATAATATTTAGACAAGAATTACCAGGGTAACTTTCTGGTAAAAGAAGTTGGAGATAGAGAACAAGACTGACAGCGGCATGCAGTGCATCATACGAAGAGCATATAGAGGGCAAATACAGGAACAAATTAGAGTTGAATGTGAGTAGTTAGGATGATGAAATATACAAGTCCACAGACAGCTTCATGACCCAATGAACACTTATTAGCTTCCCTTATTTTTATGTGCAATTTGCAAGAATGAGGGATTTGAGTGGATTGATATGCAGTGACTGAGTTGAATAACCAAGTACTTGTAAGAAGAGAAGTTGTTGGGAAGAAGAATTTACTGTTTTAAAGTTTTTGGGAAGTTGCATTGTGGTGAATTGCGAAACCTTTACACAAATAGGTCTGTCGTCATGACACTAGATTTTCATTTTGTAGTTTACCAGTGACAGATACTAGTTAGTGGTATGTACCACAAACCAACACATCAGTGGAGATAAATAAAAAATCTATATGTTGCTGAAATGCTACTCTTTCATTTGGAGATTAATGGAGATTGATGCCCTTTCGTTGTATTTGGTTCTTGAGCTGAGTAGAATTTTGAGTAGTCTCTCCATGAGATTAGCTCACTGAATGTTTGCTTTTCAATTCATGGCAGTTACGAAAGCATGAAGACTGTCTGCGACCGATATAATCGGGCAAGAGATGGCCTGCTACAGCTTGTAAGAATTGCTTTACATTCTTCTGTTTATGTCTACCTATGTTTATTTTACAAGACATTGCAACAAATTGGAAGTTCAGAGAAAAGAGTCAGCCACTGTCAAGTAGTCAACTGACTTTTTCTTCAGCAGGTTTTACTGGATAAACTCTACAAGGTGTTCTCATCACAATTTGCCTAGAATTGTACATGTTTATTAAGATATCTTGTTGCAATTGGCTATCACACTGCTGTTCTCATAATACAATACAATACACCTGTAATTTGATATTTGATCATTATATGCTGTGTTAGCTGGTTAGCCCATGTATGGTGGCCGATTGGTTAGAGCGGTCAGCCCGTAACGCTCAGTGTGTGCTGAGTGAGAGGGTTCTACCCTTGTCCAAGGTGTCACTATGTTGGGACCTTGAGCAAGTCCTTTGCGCGCAATCGCTCTGCAGTACAACTGCAATTGCACCGTCGAGTCGTGTGCACTTCTGAGCAAAAAAATGTTGGAAGAAGGGCGATATAAAATTTCAGAATTTTATAAAGAATTAAAATTTTAAAAATCTGTCTTCTTTCTGTGAAGCAACATTGTTACCCAGATGTTTGTATTTAAATGAAATGTGTGAATGAAATGTATGTGTAATTTGAACAGTGGAAAGGGTCAGCCAAACCACAACAGTTGAGGACCAGACCGTCACGAGAACTTCTGAGGCACATCCTGCAACTAAGCTACAGTCATGCTATCACTGAGCCAGACAAACTGAATGACTATGAGCCATTCTCACCAGAAGTAGGTTTCAATTAATCTGGTTTCAGATTTCTTAGCCATGGTTTTGTGGCTGTGACTGTTGTGTTCTATTCTCCAAGCGTAAGGTATTATAGACATTTAATTATTTTGCTAAGCAAATTATTACAGTAAACAGCCATCTTTGTGTGGATGTATGGCACTAGTAAGCTTCATGATTTGTGTCTTCATATTTTCAAAAGTTGTTGACAGATATGTTTTAATGTTTAATTTCATTTTTTTTGATAAAACTGTATCTTTAATGCAGTATTTATAGTCATTTTGAGTTCTAGAAATGGAATACACCTTGTTATGTACCAAAGCTGTTGTCACTGCTTAGGCTACATGTGTGAACAGGCATTTTTAAGAAAGGCAATAATTAAAACAAAACACAGTTATGCCTTTAGAATTGCTATGTCAATTGTGAGGTACTTGAAAATGTGGTTGAAATGATATAATGCATACAAAGCTACATGCATTACATAGGAATTTGTTAAAATGATGGATTCATTTTAGCATAATATTCTAAGTGGTTTTTAATAATAATGCTAGTTTAAAGTTAGTTAGTTGGCAGATAGCCGTGTTTGGGAAAGCACAAGTTAAGAGACTGGAATTGTAAACGAATGCACGCAGCGTCCATGTTATGTCTTCAACATTATTTGTTTCTGAAGGTTTATGGAGAAACAAGTTTTGAATTGATTGAGCAGATGGTGAACTCCATTGATTTCAAAGAAGAAGATATATTCATAGATCTTGGAAGTGGTAAGGTGGTGAATTTTAGCTGATCCAGCTTAATAATGAGTACAATTGCTCTAATTGTTGTACATGTGTTTAGTTTATACTTGTAGTACTCTTGGGAAATTTAGTAATTTTTGCATGTGTATAATGTTCAAGCAGACATTTGGATAGGAGCATGTTTTGCAAATTAAGTGTCAGCACACTTCATGATGCCACCCTATTTGAAGCCTTACTGTTAAGGTGCAGTATCTCATTTAAATGTCCAGAGTCTTACAGAGAAACCTTTGAACTTTTCAATGGCATATATGGCATTGTGACAACTCTGTATGCCCGTAATTTTTTCACAGCGTTGTTTAGATAGGTTCTTTGTTTGTTTCTTGTATTTGCATTTTTTGTGATATGTGTGATCATTCTTGAGGTTTGGCATTGCTTGTATATGTCCATCTGTAGGCATAGGGCAGGTCGTCCTTCAGGTTGCTGCCAGTCGGCCGTGCAAGTTGTGTTACGGTATCGAGAAAGCTGATACTCCAGCAAGATATGCCAAAGTTAGTTGATCATGCTTTGTTTCACTCTAACTATCACTGCAGTGTAGAGCTGAAGTTTAGTTTACAAAGCCATAACATAATGAGGGTTTATAGTAGTCAGAAGACATGTAGCCACATGTTGTAGAACCTTGTAATGGTGGTCACATTAGCTGAAAATGCTTTGCAGCCAAGCCTTGTAATTTCTTCTTATTCAAGTAATGCTTTCAATTACAGTTTGCAGTTTGTTAAATTTTCCATTGCTTTAAAACAAATTTTTTGGCTCTTGATGCACAAAATGTATGATACACAGTACACACACTATGTGCATACAATATTAGTGATTTGAGATAATGGAATCAATTTTGTGGCATGTTAACAATGAATGTGAACCACAATTGCATAGCCACTATTACTTGACATCAGATTTTGCCAGCCCAGCAAATCCATTCTGAACATCTCTTGTTTCTTTCTGGTTACTTTCCCACAGATTAATTTCTTTTCATGTCCCACTGCTCCAGGTATTTCAACTAAAGTTTCTGTATGCTAAGGTTGACTGGTTTTTTGTCAGTTGTGGTGAAACTTGAATGCAACTTGTCTTGATGCCCTTATCAGACTGGAGTGGATAGCAGTAAGGTTTTCACTTAATTCTATGATGAAATTTCATTGAAATATTGATCAGCGTGCTCAGTTTTTGTTATTTATGATGTTGCGAATGTTATTCAAGTTTTCTCTCTCTGTAGGCAATGCAGGTAGAATTTCGCAAATGGATGAAATTCTTCGGTAAAATATACAGTGACTTCAAGATTGAAAAGGGTGATTTTCTGGCTGAGGAATTTCGAGACACAATCGCAAACTCCTCGTAAGTGATTGACTTTTAGATTCTAGTTAGTTCAGATTATAGTATTTGGGTTCAATCTGTCAATGTTGATGATATGAGCTGTTCTTAGATTTTTTCAGTTTATGTTGAAGCTGCTCATTAATTATTGTATGTTCAAACATTCACTATAGTCAATGTTTCAAAGTTATTCCTGATGTCGGCTTTTGATTTGGATGGTGTTTTGACTTCAGTCGTCAGAGCATGACAATCAAATAACTCTGAGCATATGAATATATGAATTGTTAATCGCGATGGGTCCTAACTGATTCCTTTTTACACTTGTGCATGAATCTGCCTACACGATAACTTCACAGTGCTATACCTTCAACAAGATATGTCAGACAAGTTAAGCTAGCAAGTCGTTATTATATCGTTTTTGTTTTAAGTTCTGTATCTGGCAGAAAGGCCCTGAATTTGTATTGTCTATTATTTTATTTGCGGCCAAAGGGTTGTAATATGGTTGTTATTGATTAATATTTACAGGGATAATGTAGTAACAGGTATGTTAACTATGTATTAATGTATTAACAGGTATAAGGTGATGTATTTATGTGGTGATGTACGAACTATTGTAAAAAAATGTTTATATGGAGTAATATCATGACTGAGAGCAAATAAATTGGATTGGATCACGGTCAAAACCAATCAGACAATTATTTATATGTAAAGCAACTGCAGTGGGAATAAGACGAAGAGTTAACAGTTTTCATTGATGTATAGGTGTTGATCGTTGGGTTTAGATGTTAAATCATGACTTTTGGTTCTCTTCTGCCTCTATAGGATTGTTTTTGTGAACAATTTTGCATTCGGACCGGTTGTCGATCACCAGGTTGGTGTTACTTACTGATATTCATTTTCATTTCTTACTTTCGTGGACTTATAGGGCACTTTGGTTTTGTAAATTGATAATGCTAAGATTCGTTCATTGATAATATCACTTTCATCAGTATGGAAGAGCTTGAAGAAGTCTAGCAATTCTTTTACCTCAGAAGCATGCTAACATTTGCCATGTTAAGATGAGGGTGTAATGACAATTGGAAAAGACTTGTTTAGCAGAAGAGGAGAAGTCATATAAGTATGAATCAATCTAGACCTAGAGAAAAGTCTAATTTGAAGCAGAAGAGGAGAATTGCATTGCAATAAAGGCAAGGTGGCATTCAGGATATTTTAATAAAATTGATGAAAATCTACTGAGTTGCAAAGCAAGAGGGTTTTAGGTTTCACTTGTGGCTAAACATTTAAGCAAAGTGACTGCCGAGAACAGTACTGGTAAGGCGACCGAGATCTATGTTGCTCGATGGAATAATGAGCAGGTTTTGGGCAGAGATTAGAGGACAAGAGAGAGATGAAAATTCTAGATTCTTGAACCTAAGAACTCAGCAAATATTTGGATATGTGACCCAACTGCTCAAAACCAGTCGTAAGTCGATCTAGACTTTGGTCTGGTTTTGTGGGATGGGTCTCATATGGCCTATAATTATTATGAAGAGAATTGCTGATAATGAAATGATGTTTTTTTGTATTGAGATTTGAGCTGCAGTTGTACATTTGTGAATTGGTTCTATCTATGCTTGTGGTTTTCAGTTGAAGTTACGCTTTGCAAACATGAAGGAGGGAGCCAAAGTGATATCATCTAAGGCCTTCTGTCCACTTAATTTTCGGATAACAGATAGAAACCTTGGAGGTAAAATGTCTACAGCTTTCTGCAAGCATATTTTTATAAGTCTCTGATCTTTTTAAGATAAACTATATGAAAATACAAAGCTTGTCATTGATGTAATGTAGTGTAGATTTGAAATTTGTCAGTGCTTCACAGAAGTCTGCTTATTCACCAACTCTGTAAGAAATTATGTCTGCAAGATATGGTAGGGTTATTTGGTCCATTTTGGTGAATGATAGTACACAGTTTTAGGGTTTTGTAAAATAACTGAGGTTTTGGGATTGAAAGATATTGACATCGATGAACTTCATGTAGGTCGAGTCATGCCACCATTTATAGATAAACTTGACCTCATATTTCCCACCTCTCTATATAGTGAAACGGTTATATTCATCAGCCAAATTCAAAAGTTAATATTCATTTATTCTGAGTTATTATATGTGACACGTTTATATTACTAATTACTAAAAATGTGCTTTCATTCTTATCCATGAATTAAAAGTAATCAAATGCAATGTAACTGCGCGTTTATTATTAGAGTCGGCTTTATTCGCTTAGAAAGGCTGCTCTAATTAACAGCACTTGCTTGCAAGACTTCTGCTTTACTAAAAATGCTTGTAGATAGTGTCTTTATTTTGTGGTGTGCCTGGAAAATTTTCAGATTTTGCAATATGCTGTGCCTCTGGGATGTAGATGGTTAATGTTGTGGTGAATTTGTTGGCAGATTTTGGTGCCATTGCTACTGTCAGGGAACTTTCAACGATGTCAGATGCGGTTTCATGGACTGATAAACCTGTCTCCTACTACCTTCATGTAATAGACAGAAAGTTGGTGAGTCAAAAACCCATGATCGGTGACTGTGTGCAGTGGTGATATCCAGGGTTTTCTATAACCCCAAAGTCGACTTCATCTAATTTCTCACAAACTTCCCCATATTTTTTTAACTTCCCTTAAGTGAGATGAGATCTCTTAATGAAATCTTCATCCTGTATTTCTTGGATGAAGCATTTGCTCCAAGATTTACAAGGCACAGAAGCCCCTGTGTGTCATGCATTGGACATCAGCTTTAGCATAGCGATGATTAGCCTAACCTTTTAAATTGAGTGTGCTGGGAGTCTTTTTAAATGTTAAAATGATCTTATAAATTTTGCTATTACTATTTGCTGTTACTGTGATTATATGCATTGATGTTTGCAGTTAGAAATCTACTTCCAAAGACTGAGGAATCCAGAACTTGGAGTTAGTTATTCTTGCACATTATTATTTCTGTTTGCGAACTGATTGATTACATAATTAAATTAAATTATGCATCCAAGCTTTTTAATCTCCTAACTTATGTGTCATATAGATAGTTAGATCCATCACATTTGCTGGAAAAAGTCAATGCCATAAAGATGTGATGAGTCCTGTATAAGTTAGACAAATGTACAATTGTACATAGTAGCCAAACAGCTAAAACTTATCAATGTCAGAGTTTTACCACAATTACTTGAAACATTGAAATCTTACCGGTGCGTCATCTTTCTGGTACGTGTCAACAGTTTATTCTTGCATTGATCTGAACTCCAGGCAGCCAGACATCCCTTAATCTGTATTCATATAAAATAAGACTTATTGAATTTTAGTCTCACTGATGGAGCAATATGTGTTAGTCATAAGCAGATAGCAGTTCATTGGAGAATAGAGGTTGTACTGCTGAGAATTTGAGTGGTTTTATTGTGCATGTAGAGATTTTTTATTTTAATATTGCAATAAATAATATTGTTTATATGGGGCATCTTAATTAATTATCCCCATCTTCACAGTCAGAAGAGTGAGCTTCAATATTGATCTTAAAGGATGCAGCCAGTGCTTTAGTTGACTTTTGTTGTGCAACGAGTAAACACTAAACAGCATTCCCATTCTGAGCTTAGCTTGTTTATTGCTTTTTGTATATTAATCTTAATACGTAATAATTATTAGGTGGCTGATCCAAACACTGTTCGCAAGGATCGACGAGGTTTTGTGATGGGGGCAAGCAGCGAAGATTCTCAGGTAGTTTGTACAGCTTATAGATCGTGAACCTATCTTTAAATTGTGTTTTTGTTGGAGATCGTTCAGACCTAAATGCAAATAATCTCAGATCTTTATTACAATTTACCTGAACTGTCCTCATGAAAATGCATTGTGAGATTAATTTCCTTATCGTGTGACTTGCCAACTCTGACAAACTTTGATCCTGGATTGCTTCAACACAGTATTATTAAGCATCTGCCTTTGCTGTTAAGAAGATTCGACCATCACTCCTTGCTACAGGACCAGCTTCATTATGTCGGGATTGACGAACGCATCAAATTCAAACTGCCTGTTCACGTGCATAACCGTGTATCACGTTATTTTGTTGACCGCATCAAATTGCTGACAGGGGACTCTAATTGACTAGCTGTGATCAATGTCTATTGATGCATCCATACAAGCAACTGAGACTGAGGGATTAGGTCTCTGGCTCACATGTGTGCAATGTCCTTCTGGTGTATGTTCTGGAGGCAAAAAAGTTGAAATTCTGTTATTAGGTTGCTTAGTATTTGCACTGGCAGCTGCTAACATCATAGAACCCCTAGAAGCAGCTTGCTATAGATGATGCTGTATAAATTGTCATTGTTACATCAAGCTACACCCAGATTACACTGTTAGGGGTGTAATGTAATGGCATTCATCGGGTTGAAGCTGTAGTCGCACATTTCTTGCACATCTCTGCGATCAACATTAGGTGTGAAAGAATAATAGAATCTTTTGACTAAAGTGCTCAACAGAAGAAACCACCTGTTTATCAAGCTCCTTTATTCATTATGTTGCTGACAGCAAATTCTGAAGTTCACCTAATCTAAGAGGATGGAAACCTACAGCTGGATAGTCATTCCCTGTTGGTTATGTAGCTGAACAAGAAATTTCACAACTGGATCTAAATGTTAGCTAAGAAGTGAAAGACAAAGGGGATTCACGATTTGAACATTATATTACATCTGTGTACATTAGTTTACCACCTCATACACAAAGTTCATCTTGGGTGATTGGGTGACGTGCAGAATGTTGTTGCTGTCTTCGCAGGGAAGCTGTGGTAACTCGATAAAGAAGTATGAACGGCGAGCGAGAAGGCCTCGTCCAAAGGCGCCGCCTGCTGCAGGACATTTGAGTAAGCCGGATGAGAACGACAACTGCGTGATTGGTACAACGACCAGACGTCAGTGGTGTCAGCAGTGGATACGCAAACCTACCTCAGCCAAAGCCAAAATGGCTGCGGCCCAAGAATTGACTCAGGTATTCGTGCGAATTCTGGTTGAAAGTTACCTGTAGAAGAAAGAATCTGTGAGCAAAGTGAGAAAATGGGTGAAAAATACATCCCAGTGTGCAATAAACTGAACCAGTGAAGTCTTGCTTTAATGGTTCAATTCTTGCTATATGGGGTTTTGGTTCAGTTCTGTGTACTGATCTGATTTGAGGTTAAGCAACTGAGGTAAATGAGCTGTCGGAGCTACATGTTCACATCAACTTTCAGTTGTTCAAGCCAAGATTCTATTCGTGCACTTTCCACTGCTTGTATTCGCAGCACTCTGCCAATGTTTTTACTTGGGCAAGTACACCTGTTGCTGATCTATGTGATAATTATATTTCATGACATATATATTGGGGCCATTATGTACATATAGGAAAATTGCCAACAAAAATGGCAGAAGAGCGCATTCAAATGTTCTTGGTGAGTTCAAACATTTATTAAATGGTATTTTATGCAACTGCTGTTTCACTGGAAGAATGTAGTGGTCAGACGATTGGTCATAACGACCTATTTCATGCAGAAAACCAAACAGAGTGTTTCTCATTTTGCTGATCTTCAAGAGTTATATTTTATCTGTCTTTCATAGGGTTCTCATATTAAAGAAGGAAAAATACCTGGTGCAAGACGAAATAGACGCAAGGATCAATGCAAGAATAAACTGGTGACTCGAACCAGAAAGATAACCGCCGGTAAGATTCCAATGTTTCAAATAATTGTGGTAAAACTGCTGTTGATGAGTTTTAGCTGTTTGGCCACTATGTACATTTGTCTAATGAATGGAAATGGATAACTTGCATTGGTCATGAAGTCTTAAATCAATTATTTGTGATTTATCCAAGTCAGTCAATCTCATGACAGCTTCTAGCGCTATTATCCTATCTTGAATACAAAGGTTCTAATTGGCTGATGACCTACTTTACTAAGTTTAGATGGTTGGCTGTAACGTTAGGTGACCGAAACTGTTGCTGTTCATTTGAATATGTAATACATTTGGAAGCATGGGTCTGTCATCAGAGTTTATTTCTATACAATATAGCATGAGACCTTTTGATGAAATGTTTTTATATGATGTCATTGTGTTTTTTATCTGTGATGGTTTGAAACAAATGAGGTTTGTATTTTAACGATGATGCTCATTATGTACGTAACTTTAATGCAGAGAAATCAGGATGTAAAAAGAATATAGGAAAATTGCCATCAAAGCGTGGTTCCAATGGCAGAAAAGCACATTCAAATGTTCTTGGTGAGTTCGTTTCTGTTTAACTGGAAGATTGAAGTGATTAGTGCTGTATGCTGAACATATGTAATAACTTTACATAAAAATTACATGTTTATAAGAAATTGACAATTGGTGCTACTACCTTGTTCAATGTTCAGTGATTGAGTAATTCTATCTAATGGTACTTATTTAGTTCCAGCAGAGTTCTCTCTTTTACATGTATTAATGCTGATCTTAGTGTATTATGCTCTAACACTTATTGATATAATGTTAATTCGGATAAAACACAAATGTAGTTTTCATGTATCTTCCTGAACAATTAGTTTGTGGAAATGCAGTCCATCTGGTCTGAATCCATATTGTATTCTGCATTACTTGTTTAATCCTCTTGCTGCCTCCTGGGACTTATATAGTTCCTGCATCTTTGGTTGACCAAACTTGAAAGTATAAACTGTGACTTCATTTTGATGCTAGTCTGTTTGGTTGGATTCAATTTTCGTTAAAAGTAAGTCGGTGTTTCAGAAATAATACTATAAACTTGGATTGTCAATGGATTTTACTTGTAATTGAACATTTATAAAAGTGCACTCAGTGATTCAGAGGCACTCCCAATACAAGGAAGAAATGAATTTTTGCCATTTTTGGAATAGAGAAAGCGAAAGACTGAGAGGCTCAAGCCATAGTTGCCGAGGATCACTCCGTTCTTCTTTACAGGCCAAGCTCCTTATCCCTCAGACTCGGCAGCACCGAGCCTTCTTGGTTGCTGGCCCTGCAACCTATGAGCCTTGCACTCAGTTGACACCCCACCATGTTTTATACCAACCATAATTAAGACTGTCCTATATAGCCGGGTTTGGGTTGGGATCGCTTCTGAGTAGATGTTTTGAAGGAGTGCTATATAAATCTCCCAAATAAACAAATGATTCGAGTTGAAGTACTAATGAAGGTGGTGTAGACTTTAAGCCAGGGCATTTTTGAATTTGTAATTCAGCACTTCTGTAGGTTTATGTTCTTGTTGTTAAGTTTTGCCATTTTGGATTTGTAGGGCTATCAAGGAAGTCTCGAGGCATCGGAAAGATATCTGCAGTTATGCATAGACAATTAATGGCAAATGTTGATAGACTTATTGGTAAGTAATTGATCAGGAAAATTATTATTATTACCATTACAGGAATGTGATTAATGTTGTTGTTTACAAATTTAATGGCTGGAGTCAGACATTTATTAAATGTTGCTTTATGAGACTGCTGAATAGTTAAATAAAGTTAATTATAATGACACCTAATAAATTGAGTCATGAAAAGAATAAGGTTTTACCAGTCCTATATGCAAGACAAAAAATCAATGACAAAAATTGAGGGAATTGCAGTTTGAGAAGATAACTAGAATGAGATAGACCTGCTTGACTATGGCAGTGCAGAACTGAGCTATGCAGTGGCCACAGTGATAATTTTTTAGAATGCATTACAGTGGACAAGAATCTCTGACAAGGCTGTTGTCTGTATTTGCTAATGTTTACAGAATACACGTCTATTTGATTAATTTGAAGTTGTGATCTTGTTTACAGAAACTTACAGAATGCAGTTTGTACAGTTTGTTGGTAAAATGGAGACAGACGTGTTTCGTCGGGATACGGAAAAAGAAATCATGCAGGAAAAAGTGGGTTTTTTTTTTTATAAACAGACATTCAATTATAAAGAGTTAATAGAGAGTGCTCTGGAACAATTGTTATGAGCAGTGTGCAATAATGTGGGCTTTAGTGTTCTGCTCTGATGTGGTTTGGATCTTTCAAACTTCAATTTGATCAATATCAGTTCTCTCTTATCAGTTCATCTCATTGCCAGATTGACCTAAATTTTGAAACTCAGTTCCTCAAATGCACTTACAAAGCCCATTCATTTCATTTGACTGTTTCTGATCTACCTTTGCTCTTGATCTGTTACATTTCATTGTGGTCTTGAATTGCCTTGCTGCTTCTCTGATGAACTGTTATTTTTTTGCAAATTCACTGTCATTTGATGCCTTGTTCACTAAGATGGCAGCACTATTGAAGTCTTTAATGGCTTATATTAAATTAGATTGCTACAACTTGCTTCTTTTAAGAGTGTTCATTTAATAGTTTTTATTTTGTTTCTTTGTTAGGATCGAAATGCTCAACTGAAATCTGTGGCAATGATCTTAGAAGATCAAGTGAAGGCGCTTGAAAACAATACGCAAAAGGTAGGAATGATGTTGTGGATAATGGCAGAAATGATGATTTTCGTGATAGGTAGGAGCAAGTATAAAGTCATAGCAAACCAAATACTAACTGTACCCAGACATTGAACAAGCCTTTATTTACTGACTAAATTAATAAACAAGTAAATAAGATTGTCTTGCTTTCTGTTTATGTAATATAGCCAATAATTTTGTAACCTTCCAAGTTCCTCTGAAGAGCTTTTCTTGCCAGCACTATTAATTTATAGTTCATTTAGAGCAAGTTCAAATGACTCAAGTAAAAGCTGACTGATGTTCACAGTGGACATTAAGGGTTAACAGTTGACGCAGTGAGAGTTTCTGGTTTAAATTGCATTGATGACAAGGAAAGATTACCACAAAGCACAACATCACAACACTCGATCATATATAATTATGATTTCTGACTGCCACTTCCTGAGAAGAAGATGGTTGAAAATGTGGCATGCATGAATTCCTCAGGTCGTTGGGTCCTTGCAGGGTAGCACTGCCTTTTGGAACCGCTATATTGAGATTCCTTAGATTGTATTATGAAATCTTGACATTTACATGTTGTTATGGTATTAAGTGTTTGAAATGCTGATTTAAATCGAGTAAAATGATTATTTTGTCTTGGAAATACGTCTGCTGCTTTCTTGTCTTCTGACACACATGAGATTCTTGCGTGATTGTTGCACAGGTATGACTGGACTGTGGTGACAAAGCTAATTGCTGTGGTCTTTGAAAATTACTGACCATACAGGTGCTCTTTATGTCCTGCAAATCAAATGGATAGAATGTTGCAGAAAATTCAGAGACCTTACAATCTAAGTCCACATCCCCATTAATTCATACTCCCCTATAAAGACAAGGAGTAGATACAATATGTAGATAATAATTAATATAAACAGGAAATTGTTCCAACAGATGTAGAATCTTCCTATAGCATTTATTTTATGTTACTTCTTTATAATCATCTTTTGTTCTTGTTGTTTTTGCAGAAAGAAGTTGAGCAAATAAATGATACGAAGCTATTTAAGAATCATCAGGTCTGTCCCAATCCATCATTGATTGATAACCAGCACAAGTTAAGAAGTTTAAGGATGTTCTGCTGTTGGATTGCTTGCTGTTGTGAGGTCTTTATTTAATTATGATAATAATTTTATTCTGTATCAAAATTCAAACTGATGAGTATGCAGTGAGATTACAGGACATTGTAGTAACAGATGATGACAATTTTGACAGGAGTTGAATTTTACTGGAAGGAGCTCATCTGTACTGCTTCTCATTTTACTGTTGCCTCCTAGCGAATGGGAGACTGGGTTAACCTTATAGTGGTAGTGGGCATCAAACCCGCATCCTTCTGGTACTCATGCTTGCATGTTGTTATTCAACCGTTTCCCATCCCACTGCTCACTACACGCGTAAGTGGCATGGTAGAAATATTGTAATATGATGTGCTGTATTGAAAACATATAAGTTAGAATTTCTCTGTGTTTGGTGGCAACTTCCATACTGTTGTTTCTTGTATGCTTTGGCTTATTTGTTGTAGAATGGTGTGACCAGAGACGTTCTCCTTCAGCAGTGTGAGGCTCAAATTGAACATTATCGTCAACTCATTGATTGCATTCAGAGATACGAAAGCCCATTGCACCGGTCTACCGGCAACAGTCTTCTTAATGCAAAATTTCCAGTGCTGTTATCTTCGGACGTCAGTAAAAACTATGACACGGAAAGCGTCAAAGCAGTTAAAACTGAAACAGTTTCCGCATTTGAAATGGCAAATAGTTGTTCAAATTCGGATGTCATGTGTTTGCCAGAAAACAGTTATTTGACAATGGCCAGTAGACAAGGTGTTTTCCACTCGGCCAGAGCACTTGTATTCTGCAACGATCAGGCTGACCAGATTGGTAAAACATCAACAGAAAAGACACCTATGCAAACACTTACAAAGACTGAACACTGTGATCCCTTTGAATCTGGAAGCAACAGTGGATTGGCTGAGTGCTTGGTGCTTCGTAGCTCTGAGCTCCCGTTGGCTGTAGAGGTCGGTGGAGCGTATGTCGACGGTCCCCCTAGCAGCTCCAGCAGCACCGATTCTGCTGAGTCTGTTCGCAATATGTCGAGTGGTACTAAGGTTGACATTTTGGATGCAGACGGCAGTCATCGCAAACCTGGCGAATTACATCCCAACGAACGCAATCTGTGTCTCGTTTCAAGTAATGCCCAATCACATTCCAGTAGTGCTTCAATGAAGTTGTGTTTTGACAACGCGTCTGACGCTAGTCTGCTATTTGCTCCGTCTTCTGCACCGTCAACTGCTTCCGTTTTGCAGCACCCCTATTGCCTCACAGCTGGTATGTTGACAACAGCACTGGTCGCAAAGAGGAGTCTGCCGTCTTCAGTTCCACAAACTGGTTGTCGTGTTAGTGATGCTGTACAAAGACATCCATCCGCGGTCTATCAACAGCAATGGTTGTCAGGTGTAGCAAAAGGTTTATTGGGCTGTGAATCAAACAGTCAAATGGTGATTAAGCATCCAATTAATGGACTGATTGACCATAAAACAGCAATGGTACGGTTTGCCAAGACTGGTATGGAAACGCATCTGCCTATGGAACATGCATATGCACAGAGTCCAGAACCAGGTAAGTTCTGCAAAAAGACGTTATATTTTATGTGGCTTTATTGAGATTATTATTATTATAGTTGATGTGGTGTTTATATAACCTGAGTCTAACTACCCTGCTGTTCAATGGCTCAGTGTGTGGTCTGCATAGGCTAAATAAATAATGCTGCCCTGCTTTCTGAAAACAGTGCTGCTTTATGAGTTCGTCTCCTGAGGCACGGCCCACTGATGTCCTCTGTCGATGCAACTTGAAGTATACCACTCCATTCTTGTGGCGTTCAGCTGCCCTGTTGATCTTAGCATTGTTTTTGTATTTTCAACATAATGTCAATTGAACAGCCTTTCAACTCTGCTCAAATAACTTTTTTAGTAATGACAAGATGCATCAGGTGTCATAATCTGCCATGTTCATAGTGCTTTTGAGGAATTCGTCAGATGACAATTATAAAAGTCCAGATGCATACAAGAGTGCTGACCCATTTACTAGCAGTTACTACATTCTATGTAGGCATTGTCTTTGTCTCCCAATTGTAATTATTAGTTTTGTGAGAATGTTGTATATCTCATTTCCAGGATCAGTGAGTTGAGTTTTGTAAATGTTTGTATTCTGTGCTTTGAAAGTGTCTGGTTTTAAATCACAATTAGTTCTGCCCACGACCAGATATCAATCCATTAGCACGCAGTTGTAGTTGCTTTGGTTCCTAATGACTACCAGTAGACTTCATTTGTACATTGATATTTGTAGTATTAGTGTGGCGCTGTTGTTGCTATTTCTAGGCTTTCACAAGCCCAGCAATCAACTGGGAATGATGCAGGGGAAAGTGTTGCCGGATACTCTGGATATGCAGCCAGCCACCAACAGCATTGCAGGTCCAGTGGCAGCTCACGTTGGTACTTCACTGAAGTGTTCAGCTGTGCATACCTACTCGGCAAATCGTGGTCCGTCACGGGAGCCAAGTCCGAGAACTTTTGCTGATCTGTGCCCCTTGGACACTTTGGCAAGCTGTGCGTCTGGGCTCCCGCTTGTCACCAGTATAGCCTTAGTTCCTTGTTCTGCCTTGTCTGTTTGCAATTCAGCAGTGCAGGCGAAGCTCGCTTGCACTTCAGAGCCTGCGTGTTTACCGAACTGTACCAGAGCTTTAGCTGTTTCTCAAAGTGCAAGTTCACCTGGTGCAATCGGTACGTCAGGTGGTGCAATCCGAGAAACATTGAGGCCAAATCTGAAGAGATGTGCCTACGAAAGTAAAAACAACTTTGATATGCACTTCAAGAAGAAGCTACTTCACGCCAAGCACCAACTTGATCTTCAGAAATGGTCTGATTTAAGTTCACGGTCACAGATGGAAGTGACTGGAACGACATCCAGCGTCACTAAATCATCCGTAATCAGCTCATCTCAACCCAATTCGATGACTGTGGAAGACAATAAGCGATCAGTTTCACCGGGCGCTGCTGTGACAGACAGTGTACTAAGATATACTTTATCCAATGGTACAGCACAGCCTGTGTCATCTACCACTGGTCAATTTTTATGTGCTTCTGCTAATGTGTTAGGTGGAAAGCCTGAAGGAAATGTACTTCTTAAGTCTGCTGGTTCAGGTATCCGCACAAGTTGCAGTACTGCAACAGGAAATCTTCAGCCTGCTACTGCTGCTCCAAATTCTGCAGTCCCCATTTTCATTCATCACACAAATGGACAACCTTCTTCAATTCGAGCGAGCAGCCAGAGTTTCGGTACGCAAGCGGTATTACATTCGTCTAGGTTTCAAGTGAATCGGCATCCTCCTGCTTCCCAGACTGTTGCCCATTCTCAAAGAGTTCAGTTGAATGTCCAATCCCCAACTGTTCAGCTAGGCACAATACCAATATCATCGTCGTCTCGACCTGTAATTTTCTGCAGCCTGCCACAGAGTTTATCTGTAAATTCAGGGTGTTCATCTCAGAATGTCTTTCCAAATCTGATGCCTTTTCCGCACACTCTTACTAGTGTGGGCAGTGACCCGGCCGCTGCCGTCAGTATCTGTAATGCTGTGCCTATGATGTCGCTGAATGGGGAAAGCAATTCGCTTGGTCAGGCAAGCCAGCAGTTATTGAAGGCTCATCTTCAACGAAATACTTCCCAGGGGGCAACACGATTTGTCCTTCGTGTTGCTGCCACCTCCCTCTCATCCATGCTATGTCCAAGTGCTAGACTTCTGGCTACTTCGGCCATTGGTTTTGGTAGACCGGCAACATACGGACCGACAGCAAGTTTGGGTACTGCAATGCAGAACTTCACCGGTATACTGGTTCAGGGGAGCACAAATCGGGCCCTCGGATCGAGTATGTTGGGCAGGGTTCCCTCGGACACTGGCAGCTCTTCTTCGGGGATTGGAACCGCTGCCTCTAGTTCTCCTGACTTGTCCAGTCAGGATGAGCAAAAGTCACCATCACCTCAGGATTGCCGCAGCTCACCAGAAAAGGCCAGTTGAAAGATTTTGGAATTTTAAAGCGCCAGTAACGAACAGATTCTCATGTGGTTTTTTCTGTAAAAAGGCAGCATTGTTGTTTGTTTGGAGTCCGTTGAATCGGTGCGATTTATCTTGTGCTGCTGTGTTCGATAACTGTTTTTAGATTTAATTTAATCCTTAGTTTTGGTGTATTCGAAATTTTTCAGTTGCGGTTTCTTATGTCAGTCTTGTCAATGTGATAACTAAGACAAACTAATTTTACTTTGTTTCCATGTTGATAATGTGGCAATTGACGATAGCAGAAGCCTAGGAGCTCGTAAATAAATGTACGCTGGTGGTGAAACAAATGTTTGTGATTCTTCCATGAACAAAGTCCTAATCCATATTGGAGAACGAAAATAAAGTGACTTAAAAAACATTATTTGTATAAATATTGAATAAGTTCAAGTTAATAGAAATGTAAGTTTATCCTCAAGTTTTGCTATTGCATTAAATGTGGGCAACTTTCTTATGTTTGCTTCTGGTGTTTAACATATTTGGCATAGTCTCAATACAATGTGGCAGATGCTGTGTGACCTTTGGCCTCAGTGGCTTTATATTTCTTATGGTAAAGTAACCCTGACTTTAATCGTATCTTCATAAAGTTGTGCTGCATCCTGTTACTCACAAGTAAGAATCGTGTTAATTTGCCTTTGTCCTGTATGTGATGATGCCTATGGGATTGCCAATAACAGCATGTCTAATCACATGTGGTTGTCTTGGCTAATTGTCTTGCTTCACTAACATGGATTCAATCCTGTGATCCAAGTGAACTTAATAAATCAATACAGAGTCATTTAGCATGTTAAGTATTCTTTGAGGCTTGTATATCTTTCGTGTTATTTGAGTGGTTTGGTGTTGCAAATTACTCTGCATTTTAAATCATATTTGTTTGGAAGCTTCCAAGTCGCTGCCTTGTTTGGCATGAGTGTGCCATTCTTTTGTCAGTGTCACTTTCTTGTCAATTACTTCAATCTGTTACCATATTGGTAACCTGAATGATAATTATCAGTTTGTACCCATTGATCAGCGGAACCATTCTAACAGCTTGGGACTAGGATTCATTCATGCGGTTCTTGACCTACCTTTGCTAGTTTCTGGTCATGTTCAGCAATTCACCTTGTATGGTTGCATGTAGCCAGGCAGAGGCATAGCCCGGAATCAATTTCGATAATTATTATTCATGTTAATAATAATAAACAAAGATTCGTTTATTGATATACATGGAATGTCACACCGCAAACCATTATAATATGTTAGTTGTTTAGTGCCAGAGTCTGATTCAATCGAGTTTTAGATAATATTATAATAAATTATTATAATAAAGAGAATTCGTTGGGAGATTCTACATAAGAGTTCTGTTTAGGACTCGAGGGATGAAGTTTTTGTCATCTTTAACAGGCAGTCTGAATTTATGTGGCCTAGGTCTAAGATCATAATGACTTTTAACGACTGGTGGGAATATCGAACTTAATACATGTGTATTTCTTGTCACAACTGATCGCAGGTCTTGTTTGTTTGAATCCTCGAACTGCTAAATACACCCATGTAGCCAGAGTCTTGATTACACTGAGAGTATGTCTAAGCACATGCCAAATCTCTTGTATGTTTTGCACCAGTATATTTTATGGTGCTTGTAGAATGTTGTTTTACACTTTAATGATGAGAGTGCAATAAGAGCTACTGGTTAAATAATGATCCCTCTCATTGTTGAAATGAGAATCAGAATGAGATGGTGTCCTATATGATTCAGAACTACTAGGTTACTTTCTGCCATTACTTGTACTTGCTATGCTGAAGTCATCATTTGAACATTTATTTGACGAATAGTATACGTTTTTGGTAGAGACGTTGGTGCTTGAACGATGGAAATATGCCATAGTTGATTGCATTTTTTAATGTCCTGTGACTGTTTATGATGCTTAGCGGTTTCTGGCTGTGTCTATTTTTAACCGTTCATGATGCCCGGTTGTTTGATTGTAGAACTCATATGATTCTGTGGTGCGGATGCAGCGGCTACAAACTTTTTCAGAGCAAGGCACCCCACAACTAGAAATCCTTTGGATAGTGGCACCTGTTTTTTTCTATTTAGTACTTTATTTTTTTCACAAATATTCTTGTGTTCAGGTGCAGTATTGTGACTATTTCTACACTGCTTTAAGTTTAAAGGAAATAGCGTTTGTCACATGCCCATTAAGCAGCCGTTGTATACACAAACAGCAGTGTCCCTAGAGCAGGTTTGTGGCATCATTAGGTGCAATGGCACCCAGGTTGTGAACCGCTACAGCACTTTCATTCAGTTTTGAATTGAATGCAGTGAAATTTGTATATGGCATGTAAATCAGGTATTCCAGTATATTTGCTTTAATGTCAGTGTTGCTTTGATTTTGCCGCTGATCTTATTTCGATCGATTCATACTTAAATTCGGTTTTCTAGGCAATTGTCAGGTTTTTCTTGCTTTGGTTTATTGAATTATTGGCTTGTCCACGTAAAGGGCTAGTGTTTGAACTGCTAACATTCGAGCATAATTACACACATAATTTCAGTGACTTCAATCGCTGTAGTTAAATTTATACGTCAATGTGACTGTTTAAAGCCATGTAAAGTCTAATTGTACATGTTTTGTTATTCGTTCCATTGCATTCACAATATTATAGGTTTGGTTGTCCTCATTAATTGTCTGGAGTGCTGACCTTTAATTGTATGCTGTATCTGCCATTTATCTTCTTGCTTAATGGCTGCTTCTTTATTGCCTGCTTTCCTTTATTCCATGCCTTTGTGAATGTGGTACATGACTTCCTGGAAGGTTTTTAATATTTTTGTAACTCTGCTTTCATTTTATTGGTCAAATGCAAGCACAGTGTATTTCAACTGCTAGCAAATCACTGTGCAATCATTGGCAGTTTGTAATGTGAAGTGTAATAAATATATCAATTTATTGTGATTAATATTTTTATTACTTTGATAATAGTGTTGCATTTGGGATAAATACAGAAGGTTCTTCTTTCCTTTAATGATTGTCTTGATTGAATCCCTGTCTGTGAGAGAATGTGTTTAATTGTCTAAGACAGATTTAATATCATCAAAACATATGCGTCTTATCGTTTATTCCTTTATTGCATGTATTTACGCAGACACTAACGAAAGGCAATTTCAAAGAAAGCTTTTTATTTGCCAAGATATATAGGCAAAATTATTCATAATAAAATTTTTGAGATCTAAATTGCTTATGAAGCACTGACTTTGCATAGCAAAAACACTATTGTGCGATTGAATGTTTTAATTTGATTAAAGTCAGTTTATCTTATATAGAATTGCATTAATAATTATTGAAAGTTAATAAAAGAATGTGGTTTTGAGTATTGTTCAAGGCAATTAGCGTTTCTTTACGTGTCACTATAGAAGCTGAGATCCATCTGATAGGTGAGTATTTTTAGAAAATGGAAGAGTCATCGTTTAACATTTTAGTGATGAGCTGCATTTCCCAGTCTACATTTTATTGGCACACACTGTATATTACATATAATTATAACATAGATGTATCTGTACCAGCTTATTTAAAAATTGTCGCCAACTCATGTGAGCATTGCAAATCGCAGTTCAAAATCAAGCATCACATTGCTTTCTCAAAACCTGCTTCTCGTGGGCCTTTCACACTGGCAGCGCTTCTGAACGGTTCGCACACAGAAACAATTTATAAATACAATTACAATGTATTATAGCATCTGCGTTCTTATAATCACCATTATTTTGGCATCATTACTGGATGAGTTGAACTTTTTGGTTGTGCTAGATTTAAGCTTGACACATTGGCACAGAGCACATTGCAATTAAAGCTTAATTGCTGCATTCCTTCCTAATTCCAATAGGCCTAATTACATTACAATGTAGGCTTGTTATACCTGTATATAGGGCTATGGCCTAAGTCGCGATTGATTGATCCCTGCCTCACATAGTTAAGAAGTGTACACTGAAGCCGGGCATAGAATAATAATCGTAAAGAGACTAACACTAGACCTATAGATTAGAGCGAAAGAGGATGGGACAATTGCGAATACGAAGTAGGCCTACATGTACAAAAGTAGGCTTATAAAATATAGATAAAAGGACCTGCAAACTGATTGAACTTTTGGCCGACGTACTAAGGTTTAGCTTATGTGTACCAAGAACAACTTTTTTTCCAGCTATAGTTGAGGAAAGTACCAGCCTTTAAATATTTGTTTGGGTCAAACGCAAGAAATTTTGTGGTGGAATATAGCACGATTCGGACGCTGGCTGTCGTGTGGATGAGAGGATCCAGGTGTTAAACGCCAGGGAAACCGTCAGGTGGTGTCTGATGGAGAGTTTCTGGGTTCCTGCAAGGTTTCATCAGCCAAAAGAGGAGCCACTGCACAGACGGGCGATCAGAAGGGTCCAGTTAGTGCTTGCCTCTGTTTGCCGAAAACTCAGACTCTTCTAATAATTCAGTTTCGCACCGAGAGTTGAACGGGTACTACCAGATGTATTTCCCCATCAACTCGTTTTTAAGCATAATATGGAATAGCCTATTGATTGCCATGGTGGCTGAGTAACGTATTGAAGTGCAAATTTACAAAAATTTTCGCGCCTGTAATAAAATTGTGTACAAAATGTCCAAATTGGTCAATTAGCTGTGAATGAGCAGATTGGTAGGCCTACTTTTAAATAATATTTGAATCATTTTATAAAAGCTTGAAATATAGACTGCCAATGAAGAATTTCTAGACTACATGAATTGTGCTTATTATATTGCGCGACAATCAAGTTTCCATAGCTCGAGACGACAATCAGAAATGTATAGTTAACTGTGTAGCCTGACTGACTACCTCAGGGACTGTCATTGTGATCAGAACCTATGGAAGACATTCCTCTCTATTTCATTCCTGTAGGTGGATTGATTCAGCAAAGGGTGGAAACCGTTCCGAACCCGACTCTGGCGCTGATGGAGCAGAAATCTCGAACGAAATTTTTGCGTTGCGGGGATACCTTAAAAATGGGGGAGGGCGTTTGCTTCATTCACTAACTTTCTGCCATACCTCGATCCTATCTAGACACGAAAATACCTTCAAATAGACCTCTGCCTGCCTGCCTGCCTGCCTGCCTGCCTGCCTGCCTGCCTGCCTGCCTGCCTGCCTGCCTGCCTGCCTGCCTGCCTGCCTGCCTGCCTGCCTGCCTGCCTGCCTGCCTGCCTGCCTGCCTGCCTGCCTGCCTGCCTGCCTGCCTGCCTGCCTGCCTGCCTGCCTGCCTGCCTGCCTGCCTGCCTGCCTGCCTGCCTGCCTGCCTGCCTGCCTGCCTGCCTGCCTGCCTGCCTGCCTGCCTGCCTGCCTGCCTGCCTGCCTGCCTGCCTGCCTGCCTGCCTGCCTGCCTGCCTGCCTGCCTGCCTGCCTGCCTGCCTGCCTGCCTGCCTGCCTGCCTGCCTGCCTGCCTGCCTGCCTGCCTGCCTGCCTGCCTGCCTGCCTGCCTGCCTGCCTGCCTGCCAGAATATCCATGATGCATTGGCCTTCTTTAATTTTCTGCCTTTTCGGCAGGTTCAATCAATCAATCAAAAAAATACTTGATATAGCGCCCTTTCAAGGTATCTACTCAGAGGCGCTCCCGGCCTAATCCTCGGCTGAAAAGGACAGAGACGTAAAATGAAGATGCGGAGTTCTTAGGTAGGAGACGAAGCGCTCGCTATGGGAAGTCCATTCCAGATTGTAGGTCCCACTACCGAGAAAGCCCGATTCTGGTTCGTAGACCGTATGTCCAATGTCGCCACTTCTATCTGTTATGGGCCTCCTCTTTCATCTTCTTGTATTCACCCCTTCCATTGTAATTGTAATTGAAAACTTGTATCGCGCCACTCGTTATCAGAGGCGCTCAAGACTCAACACAAAGCTAGGCGGAGAACAGGAAAGAGAACAGTCTTAAGGCGCTCGCGACAGGCAACAGAGGTAAGAAAGGCCAGCTCTTCCCGAAGAGAAAGGAGAGGCTGTAGGGACTCATATAGGCGAGGCTCCTGGATTGGGCTGTGGCACAGGGTATGCGGGGGACCACCAGACGTCCACTGGAAGCTTATTTTTCACCCATCTTCGGATTATATCACGCATACATGTATACGCCTAAAATATAAACTCACTAACTGCACTAAATGGCCCATACAACGTATCGCTGAATGTTTCGTGTAGCGATAATTGAAAGTTACTGTGGAATTTAGGTTAAGCCTACCCATGAGCTTGCCTCGACCTCGAAGGCTGACGTCACGTACTGCAGTACATGTAAGGTGCGTTCCTCGTCGAGGCCTAAAACAGTCAGTAAGTGGACTATATATAGGCCTATGTGTAGCCAATCTGTAGGTAGACTGAAAATCGAATGCTGAAGAAAACAGAACAAACAAAACAGATGCACGCTTACTATTTGTAGCACGATTTCGTCAATTCTTAGAGAAAAACTGGAGCTGCTCTAAGTGCAATCTAATCAGCACTGAAGATGGAAAGTCTTCTGTACGTCTTGCTTTCGTGTCTGACTGTGGCGTGGACCCATCCAGAAGGGGTTCCACTTGACTATCCGAACATCTGTCGGACAATGTTTCCATCCCACAACAATACATCGCCCAAGACAGATGTCGCTCCATTCAGCATCAGTCTCAATGCAAACTGTTACGACGCAACCCAAGGCCTACCCATCGACGGTATGTAGGCCTAATCACACGATTTTAAACATTCTGCAACCATAAGAAAGTGGTGTGCTTCTAATCGTAATCATACATTTATATAGCAAACAACCTACTAATTAAGCGCCTAGTCCTAAATAATGAAACAGAGAATCACGATAGAACAATAAAATTTTAATTTTTTTTCGAAGCCAGGAACCTGATTTATAGCCGCCCCCTCCCCTATGTCGCGGAATGCAGATCTCTTAGTCTAAGACAGAGATGGGTTGCCCTACGATCAGTCAAATTGCGAATAGATTATAATTAGAATTGGCTACTGAAGTTTGCTAGTCGATTACTAGAATTAGTCAAATCTTGTAGCTAGAATCAGAATTGTGGCTAATCGATTAGCCAAATAGATCAGCTTAATTGCTGATCAATTAGAACTAGAATTAGCTACTCAAATTAGAATCTGATCGATCAGTGACCGATCGCTGGTCCGCGATAACTCCTGCCTGCAAGTCAAGAACTGTAGAAAAGAAAGAAAAATCAGGGAAGGTCCCAGTAAATATAGGCAAATCATAACCGATCAGCGCCTACAGTTTCTCAGCCACATAAACAACAGAGTCTTGAGAAGCTCATGAGCAAGCGGCAGGAGGTCATAGTAATATTCTTCGTTAGGACCTAATTGATTTAAAACTGATAGATCCAACACCGCAGCATGATTACAAGTATAGACCTAGTATGAACGGAAGATCGCAAGTTATAGGCCTACAGTGCCCATCACTCAGGTCTAACATAAGAAACGCCGCCGCTTAGTGAATGGAAGGACTAGTCAGCTTAGCTAATTAGGGCTATCCATTCCATGGCACTAGATATCGGTCGATCAGTGGTTACGCATTGACAGAATGGCAATAAGTATAATTATATATGACTTCATTGTCAGTATAAAGCTGATGTCAGAGTTCAAATGAAACCAGTAGGGAGCAAATAATAGACCGATCCGATGCATACAGGATATACAGAAAAAAGGCCCATAACTGAGACCCAGCGGGACTTGAGGAACCAGTGATGACGCAATGAGAAAGGACCTCGGCCATTCTGTCAGCCCAATAGGCCTATAATAAACAGACAGGCACAGCTGGAGACGGATGAATAAATGGCCAACAGTGTTGAAGACGAACTGACATCAAATTGGCTGAGAAATATATATATATATATATATATATATATATATATATATATATATATATATGCATATAGCATATAGAGAGAAGGGAAAGAGGAGACCGGGAGAGACGGAAGGAGGAAAAGAGAGTGGGAGAGATCAAGAGAGGGGGAGAAAGCTCGTCGCAGTCCATGGCGTCATAGAAGTCCGATGGGAGACGACCCAGAAGAGCCTCCACAGAGTGGTGCCTACGGACAGAGGCGTCGCTCTCGCTTGACCGGTGGGGGGGGACACCCAATGATAGGAGGTGAAAATGGGGGGGGGGCACACGTATAAATTGTTCCTGTCTGTAAAATGTGGGGAGGACTTGTCCCCCTCGACCCCTCGGGATCGCCGCCCCTGCATACGGAAACTTAATTGCTGAGTGTGCATAGGTTCGTTATTATCTGAATAAGTGATTAATTGGTTATCTTCAATGCGTTCAAATAGTTTCGGCCGCAGCGAACGTGGGTCGCTTGAGCTCAGACCCTCTTCCTGCAGCATCGGTAGCAGAACGTGTGCCGACAGGTGTGCATCCTAAATCCTCCAGTTATAGTATGACAATGATAGATGTCTTGTTCGGGTGGCGTTGGTATCGTATCGGATCCGGTTCACGCGTAGGCCTACTTAGAGCAGAGGCTAAGCTGAGGACATGCAGCTCACCACACGTGACTTCGCGTTGGGAGTTGTAACTTGTGAGACGATGGTCGTTGAGCGCAAATTCTGGCGGTGCTAGGGCATCTCGGCGCCAGCCAACACGGCCCCAGATAATTAAGCAAAAATTATTCCCATCAATTCAATTTCTGTTAAAGCAAGAATGTTTGATCTAGGGTCCAACTATCCAGCTCCTAGTTAAGCAATAAAAATGGCATGTAGGCCTACAGTTAAACATAAGTAATGATACATTGATTAACAAAGCTGCTCTCGAACAGTTTATATTTTTAAATAGGTTGCATGAGATCATGACCTGTTCAATTACCTGGCGCTCGTTCGCTTCCCGATACTAGCTTATACAGAGACTTAAAATCTCTGGCTAGCATGGTCCGTGCACGGGGACCCAAAATGGCGTCCATTCGAACAGAGTAGGCCCACGAGCATTGCACGAAGTGCGCAGCAGCGCTGTACGTATATGCTAATCATGAGGCTAATTAACTTAACATTCATTTATAGTTCTTAGGAAGTCATTATCATTCGGAATACAGTCAAAATAAAATGTATAAAGTAGACTTCAAATTATAATGTATCAAGTAGGCTTCTTGAAAATGCGTCAAATATTGTGTTTTGTACTATTATGTAGGCCTAAGACCCAGCAGTGGCTCGTGAATGGCATTGTAGCATTCGAGGCGGACTACATTCTCATACTCGCACTCAAGTAATTACCCCAGAGAGTTCGTCTCCATTAAGCGAACATAAAACAATTAAGTAAGCCTTCCCTTGGCATGTGAACAACAAGAGACAGGTTAATTATGTACAGCCATTAAGAGCATTTATCAATATGAAAAGCCTTACAGTTGGTCATGCTTTACCGGGTTCAAAACAAAATCATAATTATTAGAGTCGTCGCAGAACAGACGAACTAAAACCGATGAGACGATCAAAAATACAAAACGTAGCGGAGGAGAGGATTCAAGATCCTGACCAAGGACCATGGAGGAAGAAGAGGATGGAAAGGTGAATAAGAAGGTTTATCATATGTAGTTATTCCTCATCCTCATTACAATGTAGGCCTACATGCGTAAGCTTACTGAGCAACAGGAATGAATACAGTGTGAATACAGTATGGTGTTTTTAATACGGTGGCTATATCACCTCCAGCTCTCTTGACTGCAAGTGAAGCAGCTCGCTCATATCCTTCACAGCCTTCTGTATGGCATATATATATATATATATATATATCCATTATCTGCTGTCATTAATTGTTATTTAAACACGTACAGGCGTAGATAGAAACGTCTAAGGTAGTATACCAATACGCAAACAAGGGCATAAAGAGGATATTGCAAATTATAATAGGCCCAACTCTATTCTGCCCTACTCCTCAAATTATTTGATAAGTTCTTGGTTTCAATCAGGCCACTCTATCATGATGTCGTTACTGAACTCACATGATAATATATCTGCTGCCATTGACGTAGTGAATAGGGCCAACTTCTTGTGTATTTTTGGACATTGTCAAGGCCTTTGACACAGTCAATCACAAAATGTTACTGGCATTGGAAGAATAGCTCTTACTTGGTTTCAAAGCTATTAATTTTAAACAATAGATACCAACAGTTAAAATTTAATGGATAGGCCCAGCGGCGGCAATCTTGTGACAGGTGGGGGGACACCCATTGAGAGGTGTAAGAAATGTGGGGGTAGACAAACATATGTGTCCCCCTCTCTGCAAAATGTGGGATCGCCGTCCCTGGATAATAATAATAACATTTGATAGGCCTGTAAGCCTATTACCATTTAAGTATCATCATATATGCGAGGTACATCAAGGCTAGATAATTGACCATTTACTCTGTCACTCTTCATTTACGGTCTTCCTAAATTAAATGCCTGATCACGTCTTCTGTACTTTCTACTGTTCTCCGACGACACGAACATTCTTACATCGCATAGGTCCCACGAGAGATAATTCCAATTGATGAACAAAGACTGGTTCGCGGTCAATAAGATACTCCTTAGTGTCACCAAAGCAAATTGCATTATATTCAGGTAACACCGTAGAAAATTACCTCAAATATTAGGGGCACTCATTACTAATACGAAGATTCAGCTAAGTTTCCAGGTATTGATATTGGCCAATTTCTTACATGAAACGACCACGTCCAGAATATACAATATAGGCCTATAGAGTGAAAATTGCGAAAACTTCGAAATTTTATGTTGAACAAGCTTCGCACAAACATATATTACACATTGGTTCACCCTTATTTAACTAATTTCGAAATTATCTGAGCATCCAATTACCCAGCAAGACAATGCTCCAAAAAAGAACCCTTCGCATAATTGTCGCTCCCCACTGCTCTCTTTCAACCGACACCATCTGCAAACAGACGCACATATCAAAGGTCGAGCAGATAATAGCTTATCAAGTCATTCATTGATGTTTAAGCATAAAAACAACCTTGCAAGTATGTCATTAGCCTTCGACAATTTTTTTACTCTTATCTTAAATAAACCTCTACAGCCTCCACTCTTTGAGCAATAATGGCCTATCTCTTCTAGACCTAATACCAGAAAGTTTTCAATTAAAAGTGCCATTAGTAAGACCTGGAAAAAATTCTGGCTGAAATACGCTTCGCATACCCAATAGCTGTCCCTTCAAACGCGACTATTTGATCATCTGATTACGTGTCTGATATTGGTTAATCGTCAAACTAACTTAGTTGACTATATAGTTAGGATATTTCTATAAAATTCTCGTTTTTGAACTTAACCAGCTGCATCAAATCACCAAAATGAATGCGGGACTAAAGTCCCTTTATGGCTTTTTCCTTCCCTGTTGCTCCTTATTGCTTGGTATCAAGTGTATCTTTATTTCTGACTGTGTTACGAGAACAATCAAAACACATAGTTATGGTTAATAGATTCCCAAAGGAAATCCGTCGGGGTTACTGCACATTTTAAGTTACGATGCATGGTTTGCATTAACCTCAGACATTTTTTTCTTGCCAACCAGTTACAATTCTGGCGACGCAGACGACTGCACGGTTCATTGGTTTCTTCGTCGAAGCGAGGAAGCCCGGCGCCGATTCCTTTTCGTACGGAATCTTTGATACCAACGGAGATCATGACATTAAGACGCTCAGCTGTTTCAACAAGGAAGCGGTAAGCCTAGGCCTATGACTAGGCCTAAGTCTGCCATAATACTCTACTGAAAACACTTTTTTGTGAAGATAATTTCATTGTCATATTCTCAATTTTTTAAATCATGATAGTCCTCCTAACATGCCTATCATCGTCATCATCACCATCATCATCGTCGTCGTCATCATCATCATCATCATCATCATCATCATCATCATCATCATCATCATCATCATCATCATCATAATCATCATAATCATCATCATCATAATCATCATCATCATAATCATCATTATCATGAGGTACATGAGTTGCGGTGGTGGATGATTTCATTGTGCAACGAGGGACTCATACTATATCATATTCATCATCATCATCAGTAGCAGCAGCAGCAGCAGCAGCAATAACAACAACAACAACAATAGCTGACTGGTTTAAAGCGATCGATCGCTGCTATCTGTCTTGATTACATACAGAGCGCAGTTTGTCAGCATAATCCTGCAATGAGGATTCGGAGTGTTCGACATGCCGGACATGATCATCATGAACATGCCAAATGGACGAACAAAACCTTCAAATGGACTCCGCCAAAAAACATTACAGACAATCTAGAATTCGTGTGAGTATGGCACAATCTGTTTCAAAAGCATACTACAGCATATATACCATTCTTATTTCTTACACACAAATATGATATTTTTTAATTGCATATATGAGATATGAATGTTATCCTGCTAAGTCTGGATGTAGATAAAACCTTGATGACTTAACGTAGTGAGCGGCTCATTATTGACAGGGGCGTCCAGGTCCGGAGGCAAATGCCTCCAATTTCAGATAAGGGGGGATATTTTTGAGTCTTAGGGGGCAATATTTTGCCTTATGGCACCTGGTGTCTCCTTCACTCAGGGGAGATTGACGCCCCTGATTATTGGTACACTTTTAAGTCTCGCCATGAAAAGAAGATGCCACACAACAAAAAGGTTTATAGGACCCTAGTCTTAACTATAGAAGAGCTATAACAAACTTAACCGAGAGCATCACGGACTGCAGACTTTCACATACATTCTGCGCAACTGGTTCAAAGGCCCTCGATGGGGACCAACCCTTTCGGTTGGTTAAAAGCGCTACTATAGAGACAACCCCTTGCAAATGTCCTGATAACCACGTTTACTGAAACAACAGTGCAGTGTACTCAAGTCCACCAGTCGTTCCCTGCACGCGCTGTAGGTCCGCTATAGTCCAATAAATGCGAACGACTAGCTGGGAATTCAGAAATCCCAACGGTCTGACTCATCAATCTATTGAACTGTGCGTTTGTTTTGTAAACCATTGACAGCGTTGGAGCCTTTGTGAGTAGATTTAGTTTTCTGTACACGAACATCCATCCGATCCGCTTGAGCGCATTTGTGTATGCAAAAGCTATTAAATTCGAACTGCGGGTAAAGCTGGGGTGTAAGCCTAGGCCTAAGCCTACACGAACTGAAGATGACAAGCCCTGCAATACACTGACCAAAAATTTATGACTTTGGAATTAAATTCAGCTTACTCAATTGCCTATAATGCTTCCTCTACGTTTTACCGTGTGGCGTCGAATATTTCATTATGGAATGCTCATCACGTGTAGGCCTATCAGAGCTATTTCATATCCGGAAGAGTCGTGTTGTTTGGTGTGTTTCGATTCCAAGTCAGAATCCGCTAAGGGTCAGAAAGTGATGATCGTCGAGCTTCGTTTATAAATATCGAAACCTTATATATATATTATATGATATATAACTATGTATATGCCTATAAGGTCGATACCTATAATATACATGAAAATGGGGTGAGTGGTTTTGAAGCCAAAGACATGATCGTAAATAGACTTATGTTTATGTCTGTGTGTAGGGCGACGGTTGTTAAAGAATACAACGAATTCTGGATTGGAATTAAATCGAAGATTGTTCAGGCGTGTCCGTCCAAGTCCTCAACTGTTCATCCGAGCACTTCGCTGGCAGCGCTCGTGGCAACTGCAGCCCTCTGGATCCACTTGTTACTAATGTTCAGCGCTGTTTGATGAAAGCAAGCAATTAGTCAAGTTACTCAAGTAATTACTCAAGATAAAACGGACAGATGACGGAGGTTCAATCGGTCATGCAGAATTAGACCTTTGCCGCCGTCTAGTATATAGTTTGCCATGAATTATTAGGCCTAACAGGCCTAACAATTTAGCGTTCCTATGGACCAATTCTTGCGGACTCTAATCTTTGTGTGCTTAAGCTTATAGATAAATTTTAATCTTGGCCGACATCATAATAATTATATTTATATTGCTAATTGCCCTCTCGAGCGCAGTCTTAAGCTTACTTTTATGTTCAATTTTAAATTTTTGAAATCGATGTGACTGTTGCTCCGTTCCTATCTCAGCCTAATCTGTTAACACAGTAAATTTCAACCATTACTAAATTTACAGGGTAAAGATTGCAACATCTATTAAGAAAACGAATCTCAGTAGTGTATGTGCAAGTCTAAGCCAAGTGACTGCGATGGATGTCGTGGATCAATGACCGCGTTCTGTGGAAACTCGAAAAGTTTGCTAGATCGATTTATTGTAGCAAGCAACCGATAGCAGAAGGCTGCAAAAACAGAAAGAGGATCGAGGGGAAGAAGTAGAGTGGCAATTCGCAAGAGAGGACGTCCTCTCATGCTACGGCATTGCTACCTAATTCTAAATGGTTTAACTGTAGCGTATCGTTTAGTGGACCTTTATGTGAAAAGGGACCAGATTGTCGATATGGAGTTACTGGCACTTCTAAAATATTCAGAATGTGAGTGAAATAAAGAATCCAACCGCATCTTATTCAGCACACATCTCGTTATTGTAGAGACTGGTGGACACAACAATCCTAAGCTACTCATTTTGAGTAATTTGCGATTAAAGCGTACAGTAACATTAAGTCAAGGATTTTCAACCTTTACCGCACTTCATAAATACAACTGCTAGCACGCCTGTGATTAAGAAACAGAAAGCAATGTATTAATGCGCCTCTCACGTTATCATTTCTAGTGGTTATTAGGCAATTTGAGCTGATTCCAGCCAACTGAAGGGCTTCAAGACAATACCAACCATCTGGTCCTTTTTATGTAGCCTTAAAGAAACATAAATTTTTTCAATAAAATTCTTTTATTTAATTGAAATTGACCTTTACAGGTGTAGTACATTCATAGAAGAATGCAATTAGACAAAAAACACAAAATCGAAAATTTTTGCCAAAATCACTTTAGGCTCTGTTTTCTCTTAAACTTGAACCGACGATCTGGTCCATTTTCATGTAAACGTCCACACACTGTTTACTTAACCGATGTATATTTAGTTGTGCATGTGTAACTTTAAATCTGTCCATGTGAGGCTCTATATATAGTTTATTTCAAAAAGCTATGCTATCGTCGTATAAATGTAGTGAACTCTTCATATACCTATAAAAAGGTCATTCACTTACTTACTTACTTACTTTTCAACAGAAGAGCACGACTATTGGGGCAAGACCGTTCAAACCTAGATTGACTTACCCTTCATTCGCTGGAGTTATCGAGCAGATAGGCCTACCTGTTTAAGATTGCACAGTTTAAATTCTTCCTTTTGTTTCCTAAACATAGCAAGTGTTTCTGCACGCCAAAGCTCAGTGGGTAAGGCTTCGCCCTAACAAGTTTACGAGCCATATCAATGGCGTGGCCCATAAACACAGGTGAGAACAGTGGCGTCGCTACCATTGAGGCGCAACGGTGCGTGCCTCCTCTGGGTTTTTAAATTATGTTTCCCGTAAACGATTTCTTCCCGTCGATAAATAACCTGACCCACCCGGCATTGACAGAGTTACCGCAGAGACTGCTGACAGCTTGCTATAATCATTCTGCGGGGGCAGAAGTTTCCCGCGTGATATCCGTTGCCTAAACTTGCCATAACCTACTTTATCTTTACGCATTACCTATCCGGTGATTTCCCGCTTTGAATAGTAACACTCTTGAATGCATATGACGGCATCTTCACCAACAGACGATCTTTGTTACACTGTTATTTACAAAGTCTTGGGGCCAGAGAGAAAATGCAGCAACCCCTCTCTTACCCCTCCCCACCATATCCAATCTGCCTCCTCTGGTCTCTAATCCTAGCGACGCCACTGGATGAGAAGGAATGCGTTCCATTACAATTAAGACATCTGGTAATTTAATAATCTTATAATTATACTTCAAATCAACAGAAGGAAATGATTGTCTCAGACGTCTCTTATAGGCCAATTAGGCTGGAATTAGTTCTGATTCCTCTAATTAAGTTCATCTTTGCTTCATTCTGTTAATATGCATATCTGACTTTATGACATGATAATGTAGCTTCAGGGTTATTTAACTAACTAGCATGTCCTGGCATTTGCGCCGCATGATGTATATATGCATGTCGTTTCTTTCAAATGTAGACCTTTGGTAGGTCTATACGCCTATATCTCTCGAAAGCAATATATATGTCTAATGGCGAAGACATCTAGTAATCATAATATTATCTTCGAAGTTACAGTTTTATTCTATCATAATTATAGCCTATCAGAACAACGCCGATCTGTTAGTTAAAATGTACGTTCACTAAACCAAATAGACCTATAATCGGATTTAACTATCTTCCGCATAAAGTCAATTTTCTTACCGCACCCATAACTATAGCCTATGTGTCAAAGTTCAAAATTCAACCAATCTCATTAAAAGCATGAATGTATATATATATTTACTGTCGTTTAGTTTCACATTCTGAACTAAACCCAAACCATAGTAGCCTATATTTGTCACTGAATGAGGGAAGAACAAGCCATGGCCTCCTACACCTAAAGCATCTATATCAAATGTTATGCCTGAGCAAGCACAATTCAATCGCCTTCCTTAGGAATTCCTTACCTAGGTCGCAATTTAACTCCCAGTCCCAGCATTATATAGGTCAACGCTCAGAATTATAATTAAACAGCGAGCAACGTGGAACCATTTTTTTCCGACTATACAGGGAATTAATGGACTGGTAAGAAGTTGTTTGTATGCTTCAAAGCGTCGTCGTTCATGCAGTGATTTGCTTGCATTCCTTGCATGCACTGTTGACCACATTGTTCCTTTCATGACTTTACGAACAGCCACTTCGGTCACTTCAACACCATCTGTATTAATAAACCGTATAATACACAGCCTACTAGTAAACTGGCAAGTAAGTGTGTCTTAAATTATTGTGTATAATGCCTAGGGGGCTTATACCATGTGAGTAACATCGCAAACGTACCATGATTAATATTGTAAGGAATATATCAGCATCCACGCACATGAGCCGGGTGAGCCCCTCTCTGCTGCGGACTGTTGATGATGCCTATCTCCACTAAGAAACTGTAACAATCTCGCAGTCGTAGATGATTACTCAGAAGCACTTGTGGCACTCGAAGATCAGTCTCAACCTATATTTCACAAGTCTGCTATTAAACTGCATTATACTGCAATTAAACGCAGAATAAATGCTTAACAGACCAACGTGCTAATAATATTATGTCCACCTGTCTATCTTTAATCGATTCATATATATTATATATATTTATAGTCTTTGTGTCGCTTTTTCCGTTGTACCAACTGGGCTTACTTTCAGGAATCGTTCCAAAACTGCACGACAGTGGTGACGAAGAAAGGCGGAAGCTGCGTCATAGGTATTGGATGAACTATAAAGGCCTATGCAAACAGAGCCATTCTCCCATCGGATGGAGCAGATTGACCCACTACAGAGCAGGTAGTAAAGCTGTTCTGTACGGTTAGCAAGGTTTCACAGCCACCAATCAGCTCACAGGATTGACTCAAGCAGTTACACCTGTGCGCTGTAGAGCCCTCTAATAATTAAGAGAATGCATTCTGTTCTCCTTTCAGCTGAGATCGTCACACATGAATGGTCGCAGTTACGCATGACCTGACATCAGGGAATACCGCGAGAGGAAGGAGGGAGGCGGGTTTTGATCAGTCAGCTTCCTTTTAGCATCAGAGTAAATTTCCGTTGAGAGACACGTGATGACCAGCACAGCGTATACATGTAAGCGTCGTTCGTGGTGCGTAGTCTACCTGAGTGCACGTCGGCCCACCGTCAGTCTCAGCACTCACAATAAAGAGGCAATTAGGTCGACGCAAGCACTCATACCTGTTCCCAACGCATAAGACGATTCTACCTTCCACGTTGAAGACCATCATCTGAAGATATCTTAGAGAAACAAGGTTTGTCTCTCTATTTTCTACTAAGGACTGAAACATTAATTAAGCACAGTGGCGTCGCTATAATTAGAGGCCAGAGAAGGCAGATTGGATATGATGGGGTATGAGAGGGGTTACTGTAGCTCCTCCCTAACCCCACGCTTTTTGGTAAATAGGCCTAACATTGTGACAATAATCATTTGCTGGTGACGATACCGTCACAATCATGCAAAAGTGATACTATTCAAAGCGGGAAGTCACCGGCTTGATCATACGCCTACATACAGTAGGCTGATGCAAGTTTATGCAAAGAATATTAGGGCTTTTCAGTGTTTTCGGGTTTCGATGATTCGGGTTGATCCCGCTGTCAGTAGACCTAGTCTCTGTGGTAACGCTGTCAATGCCGGCCGGGTCCGGTTATTTCTAAATCTAAAAAAACAATCAAATAAGAATATTATAAGATGACAATAAGAAACCAGAGGAGGCGCTCGCCTCTGCGCCTCAATGGTAGCGACGCCACTGATTAAGCAGTGCCAGTAATAAGGATAATAAATATGGCCTACTTCATGTTGACCTAAGCTGATCCGCTTGATTAGGAAATCATGTAATTATGCATGACATAATCGTGCCGAATGTATGGTCCTAATTAGTAGGAATATATTAGTAAAGACTAGCGGCCCATAACCTCAAATCAATTCAACCTAAAGATTGCAATTTAAGAAAGATAAATCTTCTGCAGCCGATATTTCGGCCAAAATCAAACGATGATTTTACCTCTGCCGCAAAAACCGCAAAAACAGATTCGCTGGTGAAGACCTTTGCGTTTGTACACTGTTAAAGCACTTCAATTCTTTAATATGGATCTGTTATGGTTTGGTTAGGCGTCGACGTGAGGGTATAAGTTAGAGTTTGTGTCGTTTCTAGATATCCGAAAAACCTTCGGCCGCGGACTTAATTTCCTTATGAGTTGCGTAGCCGAATATTCGGCCTCGAGAGCAAAACACATTTAAATATGATTATGACCATACGTTATTAGTGTAGGACCTAGGTGCTTCCATGCACTGCTTTCTCACGCGAGCCTCGTACTCTGTGACTCTGCTAAGCAAAGGCCGCAGGTACAGTTAACTGAATCTGAGTAATAACGACTTCAGTCGGGAGCTAGTTACTGAGGCCCAGAGTTTTGACAGAAATGTGCACGTTTATGGATGGTTATCTCGTGTGTACAGTTTTACAATATTACTGAGTTTGAACTACAGATCTTATCTGATTTCATGCAAATGAGATTAATCTCCCGCTTTTAATCCCTCACCGAATATGTGCTCTAATTTATGTTAGCCTAGACTGGACTTCAATTGTTGTTCATTGACGGAGAACTCGCATACTGATGAGCTGTTGCAAAATAATAAACTAGGCTTAGACGTTACGACTGTATCCCATCATACATGCAGGCAGTAGGGCATATGCAGTGTAGCGCAACAGTTAAAGTTTGCATCTAACTTAGGAAATGATAGACATGAAAGATCTTAGCCATTCTTCTTCACGTGACAATATTACATAAATTGAACACTTAAGTTTATAATTAGGCTTGCACATGAGCTTAAGCGCATTTAATAGACATATATAATCACAATTGGCCCTTCTTGTAGTATTCGATTCTAACGTGGATATTCAGATATTTCAATATGCTTCTGATTCGTGATTTGACATCTGACACGTAAATGACGATGATTGCTAATATGTTCAGCTGTGTCGAGAGAATGCATCCCGGCGTGACGGTGTTCGTTTTGGTGTCGTTGATGACTCTAAGGGTTTGCAATGGACAAGCGACGGGTCTTCCTCTTGAGACCTGTAGTTCCATGGTCCTCGATCACGACACGCCTCCGCAGATGACCCTGGCTCCCTATAGGTTCAACTTCAGCGACGGCTGCTTCAAGACGGCGCTCCGTCTTCAAGGTAAACTGGCCGTTTGGTTGATTGACCAATAGGCTAGCTGACAGGATGAATGCATTGATTGACAGAACTGAGTGCTTGATTGTTTCATTCGTCCATCTATTCAATCGTTGCAGGTAACTTGTCATACAACCGTTATAGGCCTTTGCATGTTACTGTTCATTGAAATTCGTTTTTCAGCCGTAGTCAGACCGGGAGCGCCTCTGAGTAGCCTAAATACCTTGAAGGGACGCCATGTCAAATTGACATTGATTGATTGATTGATTGAGCCACTTAATTTGGTCAACATAAAATCGTGTATCTAATCTAGAGTCAAACCCAACCCCGAATTGGTCTCTGGATTCGCCAGTTGGCTCGGCTACACGGACCCTTGTCTCTCATTCGGCCTTTATTAATACCAAAAAGTCTTTAAGCTTAAATGAAATGGTTATAAGCCATTCTTTTACATTCATCGAACTAGGATCGACGCCTCTGGTAGAATATCTTGCATGGAAAGACTTTTCCAGATTGACCGGCTGCCTTCGATCCGTCAAAGTCCGATTTATCTGACGACTAATTTATATTTTTGCTTCGTTCTTCAGTTTCCTTGACCGGAGTGAACGGAAGTGTGTTCAGTGGATTTTTCGTTCAAGCAAGGAAACCGAACGATGATACCTTTTCCTATGGCACGTTCAGCAGCGAAGGGGATTCCAACATCGCAACAATCGACTGTTTCAATCGATCGGCTGTAAGAAATTTTGCTCTAGATTAGCCTAACTACGGGCTCATTAAAACCCGTTGTGGCAAATTTATTTTTAATTATGCATAACTGCAACAAAAACGAGTCTAACTCTAGGACATTTGAAAATTTAAAACCGTTGGCCTATAGGGCAAATCAAACAGCATCATCATATCAGTATCTTAAGCCTATGTCTAAAAATTGTAAGCTTATATAATTTTTATATATATATATATATGTATATATATATATATATATATATATATAGGAAGTTGCTGTTTTGAGGAATAGGGGCCTGGTTTTGTTAGGGGCTATAGGAATGTATTGTATTGTATTTAGGCCTAAGTATCGGCCTATATTAAGCGTTTCTAATAGGGTGAACTGTTCAGAAGCGTTGTCAGTGCTCAAGGCCCCGCGAGAAGAAGTAGGTTTTGAGAAAATCAAAGAGGATGAGAAACGGTCAGATACAATTTTAGAGCGAACAGATGGAGAAAGCGCATTTCACAGAGAGGGACCAATTGAAGCAAAAGATCGAGGCTGAGCCAATGTACTAAGCTATTTCAATGCATTCGACTATATAAACCCTCTATATTACAATAAATCAGGCAAATGTAGTCAATTATTGTCCTGGGTTGACATGTGCACCCTAGAAGTAGCTTGCTACCGAAGGCGCTACGTAAATGATCGTATTTACAATTAGGCCTACAATGTGCACTTTAGATATTATATATATATATATATATATATATATATATATATATATATATATATATGACAAACTCCGTGGAAATATTTGTTAAAGCGGCATTGAGTCTAATTTTCAAATTTTACGTGTTTGTTCAAATTCAATGAATTGCAGAGCGCCATTGGTCACAACAACCAAACCGGATACAATTTCACGATAGCGACTTTCGAGTGGACAGCTCCTGCTGACGTCAGCAATGACGTAATAGAGTTCGTGTAAGTATCAATGGCTGCATGATATGACATCATGTTGCATGCCTAGAACAAGACCAATCTGGTATCAACACGTATTTACTTGCAAAATGGTGCCAATTGAACCTATGCTCCTGTCACGTATACACGTTACACAGCAGCGCCTCGATTGGCTCTCTAGCCCCGCTGGCGTTTCCATGGATGATGGGTTTTAGACGGGACTCGTAATAGTGCAGTCGCTCCCTTCGCTCTGCTGAGAGGGGGTTTTGTGGTTCCACTTGCTCAACTGTAGGCCTACAGCATTCTCTGCGGTAGGCCTTAGGGTTTGGAATGGCCCTTCTCTGGAGTTGCGCTTATTCTCTAAATCGTGAGTTGAGTGGTAGGCCTACATTTATTTATGTTCATTGGAAAACTTCCGTAGGCCCCATTTGTCAGGACTGGAGTTGGGAGCTCTTTTGAGTATAGTTACCTTAAAACGGCGATATATAAATTTATGAATGAAATCAATGAATGAATGGAAATGGGCTCTATATATGGGCATAATATTGGAATGGGGTCTTAATTGTATATCTTATCGTAACTGAGAATTATTAAATAATGTTAAACCGCTTCATATACCTACAGTAGCCTAGGTCTACTAGTTATTCAAGAGGCGCTCTCAGCGTGACAGCTCTGACAGTTCCAAGGAAGTGATGAGAGTGGAGCTCCGACTAAAAGGTTATCGAAGAGGCGCCATTCTTGAATGCTGGTAGGAGTGATCAATGCATATATGTGACCAGCGAATTAGACAATAATTGTGTATGAAACAGCGTCAGTCCACACGTAGGCCTATAGCCTATTGCGCATCTAATTTAAACAGTAGGCCTACATTCAGAGGAGGCCTCGTCGAAAAGACAAATCTGCGCAAGAGAAGACGTCTGATTGGCCTGTGGTTGCTGTAGGCCTATTATGCGCAACATCTGACTATTCTCTCGGGGCATTAAGCTATGGCACGTGTGACGACAACTGCGCAATTCTGTTAACAGGGCGTCAGTTGTTTTCGACAAGAAGACCTACTGGACGGGAGTGAAAACTCCAAAAGCACGATGCAACGACAACATAGACAGTTCGCTGTTGCCCGGTAACAGCGAAACATCATCGGCGTTCACTGTTGCAACAGCATCCACAACGCTGACAACAGAAACTCCACTAACAGCAACAGCAGCAACGGCTATTGACAACTTCACACTAGCCACAGATGGCACGGGCTACACGTTGTCCACTGTTGCAACAACAGTGACATCCAACAACGAGAGTGATACGGTTGCCATAACAACGGCTTCGATGACGAATCAAACTACATCGGGTGCCGGTCGTCCAAAGGATTCGATAATGTCGTTAGCTTTCTCGGTGGCCGTTGTCTTCAGTTTGGCATCAGTCCACCCGCTGGCTTACCTGTAGAATGAAGGAGGAAGCTATGACTATGTCTAATGCGAATCGATGTCTATATGTTTTATCTCCGAGAGCACTGGACATTTTTGTAAATTTGTTGGCACTTTAACCGCATTGCATACGGGCCTTAAACGGGTATACGTGTTTAATTTATGCTGGCAAAATCTGTTGTACGCTTAGATATAGGAACACCGTTTCATATAGGGCCCACATGCATAAGAGAAATGATTAGAATGACGTCAAAGGAGTATCGATCCAAGTTAGACTTAGGTTAGATAGGTCAGAATCTATAGATAGGCCTAGATGTAGAGTTCTAATTTGAGTAAATGTGGAGTTTTAAATTTACATCTCATCGAGACTTTCTCTGTGGATTTAACCGTGTAAATATCATGTTTCAGGCTTACTCGTGCATGAAACCACCCTGCAGGCATCTATGTAAGCTACAATTTCAAAAATATAATTTGCTACTATTTGCTTATTATAGAGATGATCCAACTACAGTGTGTACTGCTGCAATAGCTACTTGCATTTTAAATGCATTGAAACCATGTGGTGCACCAACATTTAGGGCTAGGACAAGAGCTGTGGCTAGTTGACATTGCATTTAGTTGATGCCAGTCTCAACATAAGCCACCTGGTGATGGGTGTACATCGTAATCTCGAAATATCTAGTGTCCAAACAAGTAAAGTCATGGGAACAAACCTACTCACAGGCGCTTAGTCAAAACATAATCGATGGGCAGGGGTGAAATCATTTGGTTGCAGGTCAAGATCAAAAGAGCCAGCAGGACCATTTGCCCCGTGGAGTTAGTAGTGACAAAGGCAGCCTCAATTATTGAGAAGATTTCCCAGTGGCCTTAGTTCTGACGGATCTGTTCAGCTGGGTTGATAGCCAGTGTGGCTCTATCTTCTAGCACTGCTAATAGATGAACGGATAGAATGAATTGTCTGCATCTACTTCCAAAATCTCTCTGCATCACGTGAACTTGAAGCCGGTCAACATTTACAAAGATGTTGAATCGCCCCTTTTCTCTGCTCAACCAATGGCACCACATCTCTTAGTAGCCTACTGTTGTAAGATATAATTATGTGCTATAGCTGAACGATTAACATAGATCCTTGCTACAAAGCTCAAACGACTCTTTTAGTTAACAATATTATTTATATAATAAGGTAGCATGCTACAAGCAAAAGAGGCCACATGTGCACAATACAGATAGACAGAGGAAAGAGCTCTACATAATGCTTTGACTAAGATATTTATAAACATCCCACTCTACTACAGCCATGTATAGACCAGGTACTAATATAGAAGTTCTATTATAAATGTTAATCATTTCAATAAACAATATGTGGCATAATCGTAAGAGTAAAACAACTGGTAAACATAGTAAATCATTGCAAAATTCAGACCACATCTGCTCGTTGTATCGTTGGAAAAACTTTCTCCTAACAAGCCAGGCATTTTCAATCTTCAAATATTTAATGACGAGAATGTACTCAAAACGACAGTGAAGCCAAAGCAGTTTGTCATTAAAGCAATACCAAGTAAGAGTCAAGCTTTAAACTGCTCTAGCACCTATTTTCAATCTGGATTATGCACATAGTACGTTAAAAACATCCGATGACACACTACGTGAATCAACCAGCAACTATAGTCATCTAAAATGGTTTGAAAATTCAACAAGAACAGCATCAATAAATCTTGTTTAGTTTAGAGCTCATGTGAGCTAGGATGACAAACAGCCAAGACGGCAGGTCATGCCTATAACTCTTGCCATTTAAAATGACTCAATGGGATAATGTTTTCTCCCAATCTACTTTGAAAGTTGGCTATAAGAGCATTTCAATGTGACCTGTATTCAGAGACAAATTCTTGAATACAAAATAGCAACAAAGCAGCACTCATTAATCAAAAAACCATATATATAATATATATATATTATATATATGAACATTTTAGAGAAACCATCTTCTCTCTCTATATATATATATAATACATATATATGGAGGGAAATCAATTAATAAGTGTTTTGTTCAGCATCCAGCATCAAAATAAGGTACAAATTCATTCAGTTATCCTAGGATTAACAAGGGAGACCTAATTAGGGACCCAATGGTTTCTTTTATAAATATATATATATATATATATATAAATATATTAACTATAGATCTCACAATGTAAAGTGTGCACTGAATGCTGCACAGACTATAAACCTTTAGGAACAACTGTTCGTAAGATGCACTGAATTCAATATCCAATGCTTAGAGATTTCTCTGCCTTACATAAAACAGTGGACGGACTTTGGTGCCTGGCAACTGACTTGGCTCATTGTGGCAAATATTGCGACCAGATTGATTGATGCCTTGCATTAAGCCTGTGAGAAGACAACTGATAGTAAGGAAATATAATAAACCTCTAATTACCTTTACGTGCAAATTAAAACACAGTTCTTTTATCATACATGGTCCTGACATGTTCAGAATTTCTGAATGAGGCACAGACAAGAAGAATGAAAAAAATGCTTGTCCCGGGTACATCAATGAACAATTGAACGTGACACAGACAAGAAAGACGAGGCTAAACAAAGGCCCGAACCTTTTAATGTCACCACCCTTACTGATTACTAGGTGGCACCAGAATCCTACTGCAGTGCACTTTCACACACATGTGCAGTTCTGTATGTTTCACATCATACAACCGACTATTTAAGCCACCATTAACAGATCAAGAAGGGTTGCAACAGTGGCTGTAGATGCAATGTCACATCAGAATGCATGTGCATGTAAACTGTTTCTGGATTTCCACATATGACAATATCTGTCTCTAACCAACTGTCCACCAGAAAATATTACTAAAATTAACACAGTTATGTCACTAACCAGTTTTAACATTCAAGATACTGTGACTCACTCTATACAACAGCTGTGTCCTTCTGCCATTTTCCCACAGGTATATACAAGCAAAATGCTACTGGGTGGTCTGAAGCAGCATGTCCCACGCAGCCCGAGTTATCTCGGGCTACACGCTAAAGGGGTCAATTATAACAACGTATTCAGATATTTTCTTAGCACCACTTTGTGGAAACCCATTTATACTTTCCACTGCTGCTCGTTGAAACAAATGCTACAGAGTGAGCTTCTTGCAAAGGCAAAACATAAAAAAAGAAGTAATCTGAAGCAAGACCACAGTTTCTAAACAAACTACTACCAGTTCAACTGTTCACAAAACAACAGAGAGGCAATTGTACAAACATGTAGACATGTGGTTTGTACAAGCCCCAATATACATATGATGATCAAATTACATGTATACAAACTTAAAACCGACACACTGAAAAAAGAAACAGCTATATAAGATCAGTTAGGTTTCGTAAGATGTCACAGTGACAAAGTTTCTGTTGCGAGAGTCCATTTTTTTCATAACTGTACAGGAAATGTAATAAAAGAGTTCCAGAAAATGTACACAGGGCCTGATAAACACCAACAATTTTGTACAGTCTGACTTACAAAAGTAGCGTTCCATTCACTAAACCTTACTCACATAAAAATCGTGAAATGACACCAAACTGTTGAACAGAAAAGATCGGTAGCAATGTTAGACAAAAATTAAAATTCTATGATACACGATGCACATC
>OY365815.1:19659244-20047631 GCA_959347315.1 Bimastos eiseni
GTTGTATATATATCAGAATTGTGTGTGGTTACATATAAATTAGGTTTACACATGTATACATATATACATGGTGCTACTAAATACAAGCAGGTTTTACTTACATTTATCCTCAAACATAACAAATGTATAATGCTGCATAAATTGTTAACGATATAATATGGGTGAATATACAAAGTCTCTCTTATATATATATAATTACACAAGTAACATGCAAAGCGATTAATATGTGTGATTTATATGTACATAAGCACAGAAGCATAATACACATGGTAACAGTTACATTACGCATACAGTAGATAGTAAAAAACTACAAGATACAAGGCTATATTATGTATCGTTAATATATATTTACTCTACAGTTCACCATAAACAGATCATGAAATTTGAAAAAAATTGGAAAAATTTCATACAATATCATGCTCTTAACATAAATTACAAATCTGCAAATATACAAACCAAGCATTGCAATTAAAAATTTCGTAAATCACATAAGAATTTCTTACCGAAAGCAAAGGAAACCAAAGACTTTGCTTTATCACCAACACACTCTTAATAATTATTCCCTACATTAATTATTACATCGAAAAACAAAGGCATTCTAAAACAGTGTGCAACGAGAAAGGGTGGAGCATCCGAAACTCTTCTCAGTAACAAACTCTCATATTTAAAAATCCATCAAATTCAATCGACGCACCTCAATCTGTTCACTTCCATGTTTTCTTCATCCCCTTACTGGTTTTGCAGTTATCAGATGATCAAAGCTATTGACACTTATCAAACAATCAATCCATCCAAACATAACGCAAACTACCACCAGTCACCTCCCAGCTGCCTAAACCTTGGTGCTGACCTGATGAAAGCCTTCTCTTTTCATCTTGTCAATCCACAGGATCTCAAAATTGCATTCATACCTATCATAGCTAAAAAGCCTCCAGCAGGCTACAGTATCGTCACTGCTGACCACGACTGTCCGAGTCCATAGGCTGCGCCCACAATTACCAAACGATAGTCCCTCTGTGCAGCAGTTGCACGTTGTCTTCTCGAAATCTTCACAAAGATGTGAGCCTGGGTTTGCTTCCTTAGAACATGATCAACAAAAGTCCATTCTAAAGAATGCACTCAACGCCTTAAAACGTAAACTAAAGCTAGCTACAGAACAAAATCAGATATTTCTTTAAAATAAAACGACTAATCCACAAAAAATACGTAGCAATGGTACGCAAAGCTCTTTCGCCGCATCCCGTCGCTGGACAGGTGATGCGAACCGAAACGACCCAAAACTCGACGACGCATGTGCCGGCAATTCAGAGCACTCCATTGGTGGAAACGCCAATCGGAGGCAGATCGGAGTTGCTCTTCATGTAGTACTTCTCCAGCTTCGCAAGGATGTGCTTTCCATAGGTGTACTTGCGCAGCACGGCAACGTGAGGACGGAGCTTGGTGATGAGCTGCTTGCGCTGTGGCGGGTCGGCCACGTCAATCATCCGCTGGACCACGTAATTTGCATACTGGTCCTTCATCATAGTGTGCAGTGCACAGTTCTGGCTGAAAACAGCACAAAACATTCATTACTAAAACCTGGCTCAACTTTCATATTGAATGAATAACATTAGATACATTATGCAGTGCAGAGCTTCTCTTCACATATTTCCTGTCATTGCTCAACTACAGGACTTCTAAATAGTAATATTAGCATTTAGCATTGCTTATACTGTATGTTTCCATTTTAACTTTATTATTGCAAGTATTATCAAGCCCAAGACACCAATGGCCACATTTCTGCTCTATATTGAAACCCAACCAATCGATATTTCTCATCATATGCACAACCCATCAGATACAATTCAATGGCAAACTGTATAGATTGTTGAACCACTTGTCACTCATTGAGATTCAGCAAAACAGGTGACAACCCAGCATCAAATAAAGCATTTGCATTCACCAAGTGTGCGTTTAAACCTCCTATACATCGGGGTAGACCATATTGAAGGCCCCACGGGCAGCTATTATCGAATTCTAGGAAAGGTCTATTCCGGTTTGAGAATAGGTCTAAAAGCATGGCCTTTTTAACACATGTGACTATACGTTTACACGGTTTTTCCAGTGTTTTCATTTAAACCATGCACCAAAGTAACAGAAGAAATGCAGAGGTCATAGAGACAACTCACCCATCATTTGTATTGCAGACCTCTTCTATCAAGGCCGCACGCTCTGTGCGAGAGGCATGCGACACACACTTCTCCATGACATTGCTGTTCACAGACAGAAACAGAAACACAGATCAATGTACTATCTCTTCACTTGAAGAAGAAAAACCCACAATCTAGAAGAAAAAGTCAATACTGTTGTTTTCAGGAAAAAAATTCTTTGCACTGATAACTTAATAAATACCTCACAAAAAAATGTATTTATAAAGCAATAAGTAAGCAGACAAAAACATGTCATCACCTTGCAAACTTGTGTTGACTCAACATGAGGACCTTGCTTTTCACCTGCCCCAGAATGCGGCTCCTGTCCTCGGCCCGTCCGTGCTCCAGGACGTGCTGTATCACATAGTTGCCGTATTGATCCATAAGAAGACGCTCTGTTTGTTGGTGAAGTTCCTCAAGGATCAGAGTCGTCTGTTCCGGTGAGCAGTGCTCCAAGATGCGCTGAATAATTCGACACCCATACGGATGCGTTGATAAATTCAGCACCTGCCCCATCAAAAAATTTACTAAGCTGTTGAAATTATCACACACAAAAAATAAAAAATTTCAGTTACTATGGCCCTATGGGATTCTAAAGTAGGATGGATGTGGAATCTAGGACTTTTATCTATTTCGCTTGGACTCAAAATTTTGCAATGAGTCTATGATGCCAGGAATTCAGGCATTAACAGAATCCCCTTTGGCTATAACAAAACCAGCATACTCACAAATCATCAAAGATTAACAACTAAATCAAAGCCAAAGATTTGAAACAATGATTTACTTCTGTTAACAAACTTTACATATAAAATCCAATCTAGTGACTTCTATAGCACCATGATCATAATGCACATAATAGCATCGGTCACAGGTCACTTCAGGTCAAATAAAAAAATTAAATCCCTAAAGAAGACATATTGATCACCAACATGTCAGAGAAATTAGAAGTAGTCAAAACATGGAGGGAAAGCAAACTGGAACAGAACAGAACCTTAATCTTATTTCTGAACTGTATCAGAGGACTAACAGAACACAAGACTGAACTGCAGTGAATTCCAAGGCTAAAAATATGGCTAAAAATAAGAACCCCACAATCCACCATGGACGATATGGATATGGATACCAAATACTCAGTGGATGATAACCTGGCTCTTGCCGTGCTTAATTGAGTGTAATACCGACTGATATGAGGGGTGAACAATAAGCAGAAATAGATCTGCTGATCAGAATGCATTGTTTTTAACTATATGAAAGAGTTTAAACATGCTAAAAAGGTTCATAAAACTAGGCATAATAATAATATTAATAATAATGTTTGATTCTAAGAGCACCCTGAATGCAAAAGACAAAAACTAGCAAAAGGATGCGATTTGTTAATAAAAATGACCCTTGACTTTTGAAAGCACACTCACCTGTCCCTTGAAAGCATCAACTATGAACTGTACGTGAGCAGAATCCACACACTCAATGCACTTCTGAACAACATGATTGCCATTCTGATCTTTAACACACTTCTGAACATGGCCATCTAATTCCTTGACAATTTCCACCTAAAATAAATAAAACCGTAATCTACAGCAGCGAATATATGCTCTAAATTTATTGACCATAAACGAACATGCGGGTTAAGAATGATGACACAATACTTTGGAACACCTACAAAAAGTATTTTTATAAAAGTGAGTACAAGATCACATTGTAAAGAATAGAGATGCAACTTCAACAGAAGGAGCCGTCAGTTGATAATCGTGTCATCAGCTATATTATCCTATCATCGGGCCCTCCGTTCCTCGGATATGGGAACTAGCTCGATCTTCGATCAAACAGCAGCGAGCCTTCTCAGTTTGAGGTCCCTCTATTAGGAATGGACTCCCACTAGCGCTGCGCATACTCCCTAGGAACAATCTGCCAGCCTTCTACCGTATCCTCAAATATTTTTTCTTTGGCCGCAGCCTGACTGAGAGCGCCTCTGAGTAGGTGCTATATAAATTTTTGGAATGAATGAGACATTCATTATATTAAATGGTCTTTTCATCATCAGTTGTCTGTTGGGGAGAATGTTTGGGATTCAAAGGTGAATGACAATTAAATTAGCAATTTGTCTCCAATTGTCTCCAATGCCACAGACTTTACACAGCAGTTGATAATGTTTACCTGCATTTCTGATGGAATCGACTCTAGGGCTTTCTGTATGATGCGGCATCCGTACATCTGAAGAGCCAGAGGCAAGACATGACCTCGGATCCTCTGTGCCAGCATCTGCTTCTGCTCCTGCGTTCCAAACTCAAAGAACTTCTGGATGACGTAATTACCAAAGACGTCTGTCATCAGACTGTATGCAGATGTCAAGATCTCATTGAAAACCATCGACTTCTCAGTGGGTGTTGCTCGTTCCAACTTCTGCTGAATAAATCTAGAATAAAAACCGCACACTCTTTTTGGACTATCTGTGTGCGTGTGTGTGTGTATATGTGAGTGCCTGTGTCATTGTTGACTTTGACCCTTCCAATCTTTAGAACCATGGTAAATAGCTCAACTCAAATTAAAATTCATGTAATTCATTATACACTGCATTTGAGAATCGTGTTTGTTGATATATCTTCGTCACAGACAGTATATCTGAGCTGGACCAATCAGTATCTTTCAGGAGTATTTATGGCAACAGCAAACCAGGTTTCATAGTTGAAGGCTATTAGCAGTGCTAACCCTTCTCTGAACACTCAATATAGTTCCAAAAAGCTGAGCAAATCAAAAGCCAAGTTCTTAAGAAACAACAATTCATTACATCAAAGCAACTCCATTTTTTTTGGCAGATTCTATATCATTCAGTCGATCCAACGTTACCAGTCAAAATAACCTACAAGACTGATTATCAACAGAAATCGACTCATCTGATGTGAACAAAACTCATTTTCCAAGTCAATCTTGTTTAGAAGTGAGACATTTTTTACCCAAGGATAAACAGAAGAATCGTAGCATAGAATAAAGGCAGATTTCTAAGAAAAGAAATGGTACAACCACCAATTTTTAATAATTAAACAGCAAAGGAGACTCATGTCATGCCTGGATCCATGCTGGTCCTGCGAAAATTCAACAATATGTCCAACCAAATCCTTCAGTTGGAGATTCGGAACTTGGTTGTTACGAAAATCTTCCAAGAGCTGGCTGCGACCGGCCGCTTCCTTTGAAGCTGGCATCCTGAAACAGCCAAACAATTAATCTGTGACTAAAAGCCTGTGTAAAAAATTAGGTGGAAGGATATCCTAAAGTACAATCACTGGATAGTTGTAGTGAACTCAAAAATACATTGTGAAGTCTAACACCCAATATTCAGTCACATCACAGCTGCATTTTCAACAGTCACAGATGGTCAGAACAAACTATTATTCAACCATTCCACTGATGCCTGTTCCAATACTTTATTCAACATGATATTCTTACTTCTGCATCTCCACCATTTCCTCATTTCTCCAAATCTACATCTAGATCGTAAACCTATCTGAATCACTTCATTGCTTGTTTATCTTCTACTACTTCCGTCTTGGTGACAGCAAGCTAAACCCAGATCATGCCATCATGAACTATCAATTTCTGAGAGTTTACTATTCAATCTACCTGGAATAAGTCTTCCTCTCTTCAAAATTACTCCTTGGATAACCCGGTGATATTCTTGCTCTATATCATATTTGGATCAAACCACTCAAAATATCCTCCTTCATTTGGTACATAAAAACTCCATTCCTTTCCTGTAAACGAATCTCAACAAGGAAGAACTTGATTGGTGGAGTTGCCTTCCTTTGCAAATCACACCTGAAACTGAAATAATCTGAAAGCCATGCACTCAGGAAATCAGTGTTTAACCTTAGTGAACGTTTATCGTTCTCCATCCTACAGTCGAAGAGGGTTGCAAACACCCTCCCCATCTTGGTAAACTCGGATATCTACTGGCACCAACATTCTCATCCTGTCTGCCCTTGCAAAGAAATTTCTGCATTTCTTCTTAGACAGGTGAAGGTGCAAGCATAAGATGCCAACCAATTACAGAAATCATACTGCCAAAGACATCTGTGCTTACCCTTTCATGAAGGTCGGGGTTCGAGGATTAAGTAGTGATTGAACCAGCAAACCATTAGTGACTGCAACTGGGTTACTACGAAACTTGTTTTCTGCACCAGGAGCTGAAGAATACATGCGCCCTCCAGTAGCAAGTCCAAGACCTAACACAATAAATAGTCGATTACAGTTAACACAATAAAAAAAAAATTTTAAATGCCTACCAGCAGTCTATATAGTAAAATAAGTTATTATGTCTTGACAACATCAAGTAAATTTTACCCTGTGAATGACAATTATTTTTAGTAATTTTTTCAGGCTGTGTGAGATATGTTGCTGGGTTTGGTCATTTTTATCTTATTTTTAGAATTCAATTCCTAAACAAATATATGGAATTTTGTATGTGCTTGTTGCCCTAAGTTACCATATTTCAAAAAGGTGCTATAGCTGACAATATCATAATGGTGCACGAAGAAGTACCAATGTCTTTATAGTTTAACAAAAGACATAAAATTATGTTTAAACTTGCTCTTCTATAGGATGTTCATGTCCCATACAAAACAACATAACCAATGAAGTGTTTTTTTAATTAGCCATATATACAAGCTCAAAACACTTACTCTACACATCATTTTAGGTACTTTTCAGTGTTGGTATTCAAAATAAGGCCCCACACAAACAATCTTAACATTGTTTGATAATGTGTACAGTAAATCTTTTAAATTTGCTAAGAGTCGACAATTTCATACCTGCTAATGGAATATTAGATGATGATGCTGACATGCTGGGAGGTGGAGTGAGTGACTGGTTCTGGGTGGCAACAAACCCCATTTGGTTGTTTGGGGACATGGCTGCTGCTGCCACTGTTCCATAATACTGGCCAAATGGACGGGGTTTGTAGTCAACACCACCAAAGAGATCCCGTCCGATTTGTGACACCGATCCAGCTGTAAACGCAACAAACATCTGCTAACGGATTCTCCAATTTTGCTAAAGTGCAAACCAGTTAGCACCTTAATAATGAGCTACACTGTTTTCCCACTCACTTTTAATATAAGCTCATATTAGTATTGAATGTATAGAATGTTAGTATAGAATGTTTTAGTGATAAAAACATTCATGGCCTTCCCAACAGTGTAGTTTTCACATGGGTTCTACACAAGCATGAAATACAAATGAAAGAAATTCAACAAATATGTTGGGGTGGAATTCGCTTGAGATAAATCCCTCTGACAGACTTTTAATCATTTTGAGAAGTGAAATAAGAACTAAAATTACTTGAAAACTAAAATGAAAATTAAATTATCTTTGAAGTAAAAATAGCGTCAGAGATTAAATTATCTTTGAAGTAAAAATAGAGTCAGAGATTAAATTTTCTTTGAAGTAAAAATAGAGTCAGAGATTAAATTACAGCAGAACTGAATGAAACTGAATAAGGAATTACTTTTAGAAGTAAAATATCACTAGAGATTAATGAAGAAAAAAAAGAAAGCAGAGGCAGACGAGATGAAGACCTGATCCGAGAGATGCTGAGGGCGTAGATGATCCAACGAAAGATCCTCCATAGCCAGACTGCTGTGGTGTGAGGCTTAATGGTGTACTGTTTACAGGATTAAACAAGCCACTGCTGACTGGAGTGAATAGGCCGCTAGCTGGAGCATAACCTGCACAACAACAGAATGCTCTTTGATCACAGATCTACTAAAAGGCTTCATATGATTAATATATTCTGTGCCTAAACATCAGAGCCTTTGTAAACAAGCAATAATACTGTTATCACCATATTGAACTGCGCTGCTATGTTATGTGCATTCAGTGAACGTTAATTATATTTCTAATCTAAGAAACCTCAAGGAGCAGAAGAGCTGAAAAGTGAAAATTGAAAAAAAATTCAGATGTTTTAACACAAAAGGACTTGCCTTGCTGTCCAGTTGCAGTATTAACAAGTATGGGCGCCGGAGAGACAAGTCTCATTGGAGTTCCAAGTCCACGTCCATTGCCAACAATAAACTGGCCACTCTGGTCATAAAAGGCAGGTGTGAGAATCTGAAATCCACTAGGAGGAGGTCCCCCACCTGTAACGGTCAGATGCAAGAATCATTAGACAACCGTCAGAGCAACACATTCATATGTACAGAGTAATAACGATATATATTGTAATCTATATTTATATAGCAGTTGTGAAGCACTATAATATGCACTTACACTGCAATTGTGATGTGCTGTAATGTAACAGAATCAAGAATTCACACTTCACCAATCAGAAACTGCTCCCATCAAACCCACTTGGCAGAGCTTGTAATAAGGATTGGAGAAATCCAAGTTCACCAGGACTGATTTAGATGGAAGAAGATCTTAGCTAAAATCCCTAAGAACAATGACATAATGCCAAGTATGAGCAAAGTAGTTGGACAGCTGAGTGAGAGAATATCCTTTTGCACATTCTCCAAAGCCATATAACACCAGTAGTAGTCATTTGCAAAGGAAAGCCACAGATTCATTGCAATATTATTATTTTTATTACTATTATTTCTTCTTAGTTACTACACCATCAATCAATATCAGTATTAAAAACTACAATTAAAAAGGAATCTGTTGTTGCTGTTGTTGTTGTCATATCATCATCATTATTATTATCATTTTAATTGCACAACGTCAGTATATCTTATCTGAGGCATGACGTAATTGTGAGCGAAGGACGTGCTCAAGGCCTCTACACAATAATTGTCTCAGAGGAGGTTTCGACATTTATTCTCCTTGTTTCAAGCTGAGTACTCTATTAAAAAAGTTACTGCACCCAAAGAATAATCCAAACAGAAAAGTCGCCTCAGAAAAATTAAATAAAACAATAAGTCACAAATTAATTTTACAAACAGACAATAATAAGAACAACACATGCTGCATATACAATTAGTGACATAAATATTCTGTCAGGCAATGAGCTCAGTAGATCTGCTGTGCATAGGTAAACTTATACCATTAAAACGTCGAAGGCCTGACCTTGAGAGTGTAACTGGATACCAGCAGATTGCATGGCCATTGTTTCTGCTTGTCCAACAGGAAGAGGGTGTGACTGTGGTGTCAGCGGACGGGCATTCTGCCCCCTCAAAAGCTGCTGTAGCGGATTTTCTAACGTTGGTGCTGGTGGTGGAGGACCAGGACCTCCAACCTGGGGCTGCTGCTGCTGCTGTTGAACTGGAGCAGCCAAGTAGATGCCCCATGGAGGCTGAGTGCTGTAGTACTGTGGCACAACAGGTGGTCCTGTAACAAGGAATACATCCCAAAATAGTTCATCACAATAGCATCTCTGCCAGTTGCAAAAATAAATTACCGGAACAGACTCCTCAATTCTATAAAAATAAAAACAAATTTTATTTGCTCAAGGTGAATAAAATTAACTCACCAGGAATCTGCATGCCATAGGCATCTGGTGGGTTGATAATGTATGGAGCCGATGCAAACGTTGGTACACCTTGAATAAGCAACACAAATACCAAATAGAGCATCTAGTACACATCATTGCTGTCAATCAAATAATGGTTACCCTTCGTCAACTGGAATAATACCAGAATGAACTGACATACAATGAGTCGTCTTAATTGTTTAACAATAACACAGTGTCATATAGTCACAACTAACTGAATTGAATAATAAAATTAATAAGCATTTAAACAAAAACAAATTATTCAATTTCTTTAGCTGATGTTTGTAATAGAATTAAAAAAATACAACATTTATGTAGCTACTTCATATATTTAATCAATCACTTGCTGTTTTTTTAAATGTAACAAAAACAGTTAACAGGAAAAACAAACAAAGCTCCGTTTAGTCTACTGTAAAGTAATGTAACTGAACACTATATGGCACTGCCAAGTAAGATATGATGCAACGTTAAAACAAGATCTCTTCCTAGGTGTTACCCTAGTCTTCGTAAGATACTAAACAACACCTACCTAGCTGCTGTTGCTGCTGTGCTGCCATTGCATACTGTTGTTGGGCCAACATTGTAACCGGCTGCTGCTGGCGTTGCTGCTGCTGCTGTTGTTGGTGTTGCTGTTGAGCCAACTGCAAAGAAATGATATTATTGTGATGTGCTGTAATGTAACAGAATCAAGAATTCACACGTCCTATGACATACAGAAAACATTAATTAGGACGATTAATCGTTAATTTATTTTCTGCTGGGAAAGAATTTCAATCCTTTGAATTGCAGAAAAAATTATGCCATGAAATCTGCAAATTAGAATCCTCCAAGACAACTCAACTCGCCTCTTGTTGCAGATTAGCGTAATGATTTCAAATCAAATCTAAAACCACGATTCATGCTTAAGACTGCATTCTCATTCACATTTCTGGTTAGTTGCAATTATATATTGCCCCTTCAAGACACCTACTCATGAAGGCTCCCAGCACAGCCACGGCAAAAGAAAAGACTTAAGTGATTTATAAAACCTGGTTTGACTGGTCAGAGGTAAAAAGCCCAACTCCGATCTAGAGGTCATTCTAGATGGAGGATTGGAGGGGCCTGTACCCAAGTCTTTGCACTGGATGACGTCACTGCTAAAATATATTTTCATGAGTATATCAAATTAGCAGTGTGTAATTAAACTCAACACACGATAAAATAGATAAAGAAAAACCTCAAAACAGAACAGAAGTGATATTTGATATTCATCACCAGGTAAGTCTGTTTTACCTGTTGGCTGTAGTCAAATCCAAAGTTTGGCGATTCTGTTGAGTGCATCATCTGATTGGCGTAGTCAATGTGGAAAGGATCGATCTGGATTGGCTCATAAGGTGGAGCATCAAACGTCAGTCCTGCATTACCGATCATCGGTGGCTGAGAGAAGACCTGCTGCTGCTGTGCTTGAGGCTGAGGAACCATCTGCAGCATGTTCTCTGTAGATAGCGAGCCAGGGTTCAGCTTTGGAAAGCCTCCGAATGGAACGGGTGGCAGTCCCTGTTGGCCAGCCGCCGCTGCAGCTGCGGCCACTGCCGCCATCGGCATGCCGCTAAAAGGACGACTACAAATAAAAAGAGGAGAGATTACATTCCAAACGTATGGAAAAAGCCGTTCATGCACGTCATGTGTCAGTCTCACAAGGTCTCTCTTCACAAGGTCTATGTTTGAGTTCTGAAACATGCACAGTAATCGTGACATTCTCAAGACACCATATCTATTATCAGAAGGAAATGTCGAACCATGATTCTCATTCAAATAAATTGTGCAAGTGCTACACAACTCCAACGTCAAGTTTTCGTGTAGTGAAAATCATAAGTGTTCTAATAAGCAGCTAGATTGACTTTTTCGGATATCAGCATCAGTACATTTAAACAGCCACGATTGATTTTAATGCTTGAAATGCAAACATTAAATCTTACTCTCTAAACTCTATGTCCAAGAGGAAGGATGGGAGAAAGTCATTATACAATCTCACATATTCAGACTTCTCTATAGATGGCATCTTGAAACTAAACAGAACAATTTCAGATGTTATACTAAACAAACAGACATAAACCTTGTTCTCTAATCACCTTAGCGTTGCACCCGACTGAATGACACCATTCTGAATATCGTCCTTGCCAGGAATTGGTTTCGCCTCTCCATCAAACTGAGCACAGTCTGCAGGTGCATTCTCTCCTCGCATTTTATCGGCTTCGCTTCCAAGCTAGTAAATATAAATGTAACAAAATACAGATATTGTAGCAGTTTCACCTTAAATTGTCATTCACACTACATGGTTCTCAAAGGACAGCAATACATAAATAACTGGTGCCACAGCCAATATGACAAGAATTTCAAATGCAGAAGTGGTTAGTAAGTTGTCCAGTTCATGTAATTAGACAGTTGCTGCCCAAGTGGGATTTTAGATATCAATATCAAGATTGACAGCCCAGCATGCTACCAAACATCAAATTTTGGCACAGCTTGGCCTTGAGACTCTGAACATCCATGCCATCCGTCAGCTTTTGACGGGAATCCGTTGGTTGGTTCCATGCTTGTGCGTGGGCCATTCATTGCATGGTGACTCTTATAGCCTATCGTGCATTGTTTTGCTAATTGTTCTAACACTTGTTGAAACGACAATTAACATCATGCTGATTAGCTCGGAGAGCGCCTCTAAGTGGATTTCTTGAAAAGGCACTACATCAAGTTTCATAGATTTTTAAAGTAATTAAACTTTGAAAAGACATGTGTGACCCCAAAATATGACCAAATTATCAGCTAAAATTTTTTGGCCGAAAAAAAACAGCCAAAGAACTGGCAGTCTGAAAGCAGTCTGCAACACTCACATATCTGCCTTTCATTGTCAGAAGTCGTGGATCACGGTCTCGAACTACTGGCGCGCCACCAAGAACATACTCTGCCATATTTACACCAAGCACACCTGTCTCTGATGACCTTGGTGACAATGATAACAACTGTTCATTGTTTCCTGGAAAGCTGGTGCGCATACGATGATGTGCGCCAAGGCCAAACTCTCCTACAGAATAAGCCATAAAAACAACAGCAGATTCAAGAAACACATCGTTTGATTTTAATCAGCTTTAATTAACAAGTCTAGCCAAACACTTGTTTCAAAGAGATAAATGAAATTGAAAAATTCAGTCAAAAGTCAAACTACACAATAACAATATGAGGTGGTAAACAGGTTGAAGAGATGAGTGAAATCTTGTTTTAAAGAATAAAAATGACAGCCAATCTATAGTACAACTTTCTAATGAACTGTTAAACCAGCAACAAGAATCAAAAACCAGCATGTACAATAAACGGTAAAGGAAAACAAGCTACCAGTGCTTTAGGTCATACATAATGAAAACCAGTTTGATGATACAGCAGTCATTAATAGAACCTAGATAAATCAGTAGTTAATCAATGAAAACCTCTTGGGTAGGTAGGTCCTATACGACCTGAAGGCCAACTCTCTTGTTGTGGTGTCCAAGGATTAACCCCTGGGGAAAACATGTGCTCCCCACAGTCAGCCACACCAGTTCCTTTATCGTCCTGCCACAGTTTCTTGGGGTTCGGAACCTGGTCAATAAATTAGAAATTTGTGTTAACCAAATACTTACTACAGCACTTCTACAGAAATTTTAACAGTTAAATATTCTAAACTGCTTCGAAATTGTTACCTGAATATCACAAAGTTTCAGTTTAACATAAATGTTTTAACAGCACGTTATTAAGACACACCTAATCAGGTAACTTAGATGGCTACCATGATTGTGATGGTTCTTAATACATACTTCATAAAAATCAAGATTCATACAAAAGGATGTACACACCAAAATGCAATATATTTTAATAATAGTAAAACCTTCAGACAGTGATAATACCAATAATAACACAAGCAAACAGATAATAATGAACTGGTTATAAACTTATACAGTTGCACTTGTAACTACTTGATAAACTCACTTCATTCTTTTCTGAAAAAGTCATACTGTGAAATTCTCTTTCTATGTCGCTGACAGTTCTAGCCTGAAATATGAGAACAGGATTACTTTGATGATGTATACTGTTCACCCTCTGTCTGTATTACACAAAACAGTGTTTAGCCTGTGGCAAACAAATATCATAAACAAATTGACAGAACATCCTCTTGTAGTTTAATTTCATTAGACACTTTCACATTCAGCATGCAAACTCTGCCTGCCTAACTGACAGAATTGCCTTTAAAAATCACTTGGTTCATAAAACAATGAAAATATGTTAATGAAGATCACTATTATTGTACCTTACTATTTAATTTCAGATATTAATGACTTGCCTGTTCCATGATCATATCATCTCCCACTGGCCACCTCTTTCCTGTATACTGTTCAGCTTCTGCTTGTGGCCTTTGGAAGAGATAAGCGACCATCTCATCATCCTTTGATCGAATCACTCCAGTGATCGTCTGCTGCTGCTGCTGCTGTGGCTGTCTTGACCCAGAAGCCAGTTCATCACCATTCGAAAGCATTCTCGTTCGAGACAGTGTCTCTGGATGACTTCAGTCAAACCAGACTTAAGGTTCTGTCAGCTACAGCATCCGCTCTATAGCATATACAAAGATCCATGACCACGTTGAACCATCAGTTATGCAACAGAATGTAAAGTAATCAATACATCAGTCCAATACAAGCATCTCACATGTGTTGTGAAATAAGCTGAATCAGCTCAGTGATCCAGTTTATTTGTGTCACATCATATCTGAGAATGTGTTGAGCTCTTCATACAATACTATCAAGTGATTCTCTTGGCAACTAAAGATGCCTAGATCAGCAAGCAGATTAGGGATGTTAAACGAAAATCGGAATCCTGACAGCCGGTTTTTAAAACGTTCAGCAATTTTATTTATTTACACAATGACAATTGAATTTATTCATTTTTCTCTTTTTTATAGAGAAAAAAAACATAATTCACCCTGTATCTGCAAAAGGCTACTGGGACAGGGACCATTAAGCCTGTCAATAAATGAAGAACGGTATCACGGTATAGGGAGGCTGATCTTCCATCCCGTCGTGCAAGCCAATGATGACTAACTAGGAATTAGGCTTTATTACATATATTTAACACTAAACGGCCATTTTGACCTTTATTTTCAGTTCTTAGATTGGCTACTTACTGACTCAGTCTTTCCAAAAAATTTAGTAAGATCTTGTTATTTGCAATTAAGTAGGGTTTTTGTAAATGGCAAGCACGGTCACAAAATGTTAAATGCATTTGTGTTTTTAAGACTGAGAACACTGACCCAATGGTAACTATTACGAATATGCTTTATTATTGCTGCTTAATTAAAAAAATATATTGAATAGAGCTACAGTATAAACTATGTTGCTTTAAAGCTGTAAGTAGAAACTAATCAATTCGGTGCTATCACTGGAGTTATGTCTTTAAATATGGCCAAAAAAAGCAACTTGCATTGTATAACAACATCTTTTTAAGAAAACCAATAAAAACAATAACATGGTTAAAATTAGATTTCTACAACAGAAAAACGGTTCACCACAAAATGAAATTAACATCTCTAAAACAAACATCAAACTGACGAAAACTCTTCAAAATCTAGCAGTTCAAAGAATGTACAATTATGGCACGCAGAAAACTGTTCAGTGTTGCAACTAAGAATAAAACAGAGTAGAGCAGAGTAAATGGAGCATTTTGTGAAAAATATTACAAAATGAAGCATACAGATACTTATCAGGTTATTTGGTCCATGTTAGATAGATATTACTCAGCAACTAATCAGTTAGCCACAGAACCTTTCCTTAATGGCAGATATTCATCTAATTATTTTTTTTAATGATGAAGTTCAGAAAATGTGCATGTAAACGTTGTCTGTATGTGTTGTGTAATTGCAGGCCATTCTATTAAAGAAAATACCTTCTTACTTACTTATAAAGTTTCACTGCTTAACTTCAGACATATGTCTTGTTGTTTTACTCGCAAGAATTGAAAAAATGATTCTATGTAAAACAATTATAAAAAACGGACCATCCCTCATATGTACCACTAAATAAATCTGATCAATTAGCCCAGTTAAGTGGCACTTTGCTTTCTCCAACAAGTCATTTTAAAGTTTTCCACTGCTTCAACTAAACTGTTTTATTTTACTCAACAAATGTGTCTCATACGAGTATGATGGTCAAAAAAAATAACAGGAACATGATAGATCACGCATCAACACGTAGCCTAGAAAACCAGGCACTTGTTTAAGTGTAGCAATCGTTTCAAAATCATAAACTTTCAAGTAAGCTTAGTTCCTGCGCATCCAAATGAGTTTTGTTTCATGATTCACTCATTGTCTTCACACATCCGATGGTAAAAATTCTTTATTATGACTCACGTCCAAAATCTCCAAAAGGAGGACAGCCTATAAGAAAACAAAAACCACATCTGACCTAAAAAGCTATTCAACTACAACAATCACCAGCGCATAATCCACATTATCTAGACGCGTATTAACTCTTTCAATGTACCCACTTTTATTTACTTTTATCACAATTAAGTGGAATTTGTCGATATTTCGGATAAACTTCTACTTACATATTAAACTACAAACAAATTAAGTTCCGACATCTTTTGCGCAGACTACATCTTACGTGATTCTACACTACACACAAGAATTTAAAGCAGCCTGTAGAATAGCCCTGTGAGATGATGGGAGGCCAAAATCCTTCAAATCTTCCCACCGACATTGTGAAGCTTTGTGATGTCAATATACTAGTTATGGCTGATCAGTTGGTTAGGGTTGCAAATTGAACTGAAATTACGAAAAAGATTTGCATTTGGCAGGGTTTGAACGCTGATCGATTGACAATTCAGCACGCCAACCAGACTATCGAGAATCATTCAACATTCAAATGCTGGCTATAATGCAAATTTTAGACGTTTCAGTTATTATGCAGCATAATCATAATTGTCATGTTTTCAACTTAGGGAGTGAGCTTTCTAAATAAGTAGAACATGTTGCCATATTGCCGACTGTAGACTCTATACACTATATAGTCAATGTCTATCGCGTAGAACGCAGAGCTTGCCGGGTAGAACGTTACCCTGAATTTTATAGCACATACATAATAACAATATCGCAGAGATTCTACAGCGCCAAAAGCGCAAAGTTACGGGAATCAGCTTACTGGCAGGAGCTACGTCAAAATAAAATCGAAAGACTGGAGCTGAAATCGGTTCCCGATCAAGGGGCAAAGGGGTCAGACAGACAGACAGACAGACAATCAGTCAGTCAGTCAGTCAGTCAGTCAGTCAGTCAGTCAGTCAGTCAGTCAGTCAGTCAGTCAGTCAGTCAGTCAGTCAGTCAGTCAGTCAGTCAGTCAGTCAGTCAGTCAGTCAGTCAGTCAGTCAGTCAGTCAGTCAGTCAGTCAGTCAGTCAGTCAGTCAGTCAGTCAGTCAGTCAGTCAGTCAGTCAGTCAGTCAGTCAGTCAGTCAGTCAGTCAGTCAGTCAGTCAGTCAGTCAGTCAGTCAGTCAGTCAGTCAGTCAGTCAGTCAGTCAGTCAGTCAGTCAATCAATCAATCAATCAGTGTTTTTTGTTCACGAAAGAAATGCATGACACATATAGGTCTAATAACACTATTCGAACAATACTCATCTCGAGTCCTCCAACCGAGCCATATTCAACACCGTGCCAAGTCTCTCTGGAACGATCTGCCTTCTAAATTCCGTGCTTCTTCGGTTTCCTCACTTCATCGCCAATCACCCCTCCACGACTCTCCTATTCAGCACCAACCTGGCATTCCATTCTTAACTAAAGTCTCGCCTCCTCAAGAATTCGTATCCCGATTCATCTGGTCATTCACCATCCAATTCTCCACCTAATCACCACCACTCTGCCTCCGAACACGGACCTCCTTCGGACTACCATTCGAACTATAGGCCTACCAAAGTTCTGACTACCCTAGCTATGACATGAAGCAGCGCTCGTGAATAGGCTAGTACCTTGCGTTTCATTTCGAATGGTGCTTTAGAGGTTTGGATATTAGGCTCTACGCTTACAATTACGATGTGATGCTTAATAAAATGGTGTCATTTTGCTGTGTACGCACAATACACTCGTATTGATGTCTTGACGATTTTCTAATACTGCTGGTACCGGGAAATATTAGGCCTATGTCATTTTAATGTTCCCACTTGTTGTAATTCTGCGGGGGCTGGAACAGGGCCACCACATTTATTAATCTTGCCCTGTCCGTTAGCACAGCCTGGTCGAAATATCAGTGTCTGGAGACACCAGACTGTCCAGACATAATCAAACTACGATGTCTAGTCGCACTGATGATGCTCTATATATAGGCCCTGTAGCTATAAGCGTAGGCCTATACGCTGTAGATTAGAAGCAGAGGCGAAACAGTACTGCATCAGTATCGATGGTCATTCAGTCCCCACTGACGTGTAGGTCTATTCGGGGAATTGGGGGTTATTTGTTATTTTCACATAGATAATTACAGGACAATAATTTAGAGCGGAGCCTTGATTGGAGAATTAGGTCTAATGTGTTTCACCCGCATGGAATGGAAATGAAATCAGCAATAGGGCTTTTCTATAGGCCAGAACGCCATTACATGTATATCCCTATAAACGCATACGTGGAACTATATCATAATATTATATTTTAACCAAGAGATTTATTATTAAAAAACACTTTATAGATTGCTGCAGTTGGCTGTTTTAGTGACAGTGATCAGATCACAAAGTTAGTCTGTACACCGATAGACTGTGTAATACTAGCTATACTAGTACTTCACCAGTACGTAGGCCTACGCTGTGTTGATCTAACCCCTCTCTTTTGGGGAAGGGGAGAATCAGGGAATGTGGTGGGGTGACAAACGGTTGCCGGAAGGCCAATTTGTTTGGAATTTTGTTTGAATTTCAATATTGCAATGGTGTCATATCACGCTGTCATTTTTAGAAATTGCTTTATTGCTCCAGTGCCGATAGAAGTGATTTAATATCGCATCATCAAATACACCAATAAGATCAATTATTATTTCTTCATTCATCAGGTTCATAAAACCAGTTTTACCGCTGCTCTAAAGCAATGTCAAGATAACACGCGTAACGAGTGTATCTTGAGATTGTAACGAAGAATAATCGGATTAGCAGCAGAACTAGCAGAATCAACTGTAATCCGTTCACGTAGTCTGAGTCGTGTCTGCGTTTGACCGCATTCAGACAATACTATAGTAAGCCTAAGCAAGATATTAATCATAACGACTCGGTTATGCAATAGACTACGATAACGTTTTACAACTGGAATTGCCCGTTGAGGCCACCCTGGCAGTGACCGACGGCCCGACGCCAACTCCGTTCTGCTGTCCATGGGAGTGACCGGACAATTCGGCGCCGGACAGTTCGGCGACGGACAATTCCGCGCGCGGACAATTCGGCGTCTTGAAATTTTTCATCGATACAGCTTCCATTTAAACAAGGTTCTTTTCATCACATCCGGCATCATCTTTAATAAGCATGAACTTTTCAATGCTTTCATCACACCCAGCTTCCATTTAAACGTGAAAATTCATTGGGAAATGCATAACGTTTACGACGCTAAATAAATACGCTAAACTACAGGATATGAAGTATGAAATAATTAAATACGCTAAACAACAGTCTTATCTGGAGATCGAGTCATTCGTTTAGTCAGCACAGCTTTGCCGAATTACTCGTTTTCTAATACCTTGCTAATAACATATAGTCAACATAGAGACCGTGTCACCTCCTTGCATATTTGCTATTATTATTGTCAGCATAGAGGCCTGCCATAGTTAACACAGTCAACACATAGGGACTGCATCGCCTCCTTTGCGCATTTAATAATATGTCAGCAACCTCATCCGCGCGCCGAATTGTCCGGCGCCAAATTGTCCGGCGCCGAATTGTCCGGCGCCGAATTGTCCTAGAACCCCCACGGTAGCCCTATGCGCTCGTACCACAACGATGCAGCGTCGGACCTTTTCAGTGGTTGGCCCGACCATCTGGAATGTGCTCCCACAGAGCTACGCCTCTTCCTAGAAATTTCTTTTACTGCATTTTATTCTGCTTTGAAATCCGTATTTTTCAGCCATAGTCAGTCGGGCGCCTCAGAGTAGATACCTTGAAGGGCCCTGGGGCGCTATATTAAATTGACACTGATTGATTGCTCAAGAAGGTTCTGAATTGCTGCAGGACACAATTAGCAGAAATAGTTTACAAATGGTAGGCCTACTCACATTTTCAAAAACTTGAAGGCAATAGCGTCTTGACCATGTACGAGTTCAGTGGCTTTGCATTTTCTTTTTACTTAATAACAGTACTACATGCAGGGTATCGACAACACTCGCTATAGGCGTTCGGATGCCTAGTGGCTCTACTAGTTACATAGTGCAAATGTCTGCCAGTCTAACAAAATTCTCTCATTAAAATGACACCTATAAGTTGACTTTTTTGTTACGCGCGATTGTTACGAATCTTCCGTGCAAGATTCGTTTTGTTTAGGCACGTTATAAATGACAGTTTAATAATTAGAACAATCTGAAGGCCTTTGTTACCCGTTGCTTTAATTCTGTTAGGCCTATGTCAATTAGTCATGTAGGCCTACGTAGGCCTAATCCTGAATTTGCTAATTTTAAGCCATTGTCATGGGTCTAATGTAGAAACGTCATCCATGTATGACCCATTTTTTTTGGTGAGCATTAAAAACCGGACATAACGCCACCGAATATAAAAAAAAGACGGACGTTATTACTGTTCGAAGAAGACGCTCAAGATAAGTTCAACTATGATTAATATAATATGATTAAACGGATATCAAGTTCCTGTTTGCTGTGGACTTAAGTTCTAATTAAATGAAAGGAACCACTCTTTGTATGAGCAACGTAGCGGTAGAATGAAATACATGTGGGCCAGGCAAATAGTTTGAAAGAATGAACGATATCTATAAAAGGAGGTCAAGAGACGACACGAATGATTTGATAAATTGCTGCCGGTCTATGAATAATTCAGAATAAAGCGTATTGTGCTTGCCTGAGCGCGTTAAACTGAACTGACAACATGTTTTATGGAAGAATGCACAGGGAGATCTAAGTTTCAGTTTAACTTAAAGAACATATATATATATATAAACATATATATGCAGTATATTATTACATTATACAGTATAGATATATAATATTGCACAACCGATTCATAAATGTCTGACTTAGGCCTTCTAGTATGGGCTGCAGTCAAACCAGACATGATTCTAACTACATCATTCTACGAGTAACAGCTGGTTCTGCTAGGTCTGCTGCTGCTCAGATCATTCGATGCAATCTCAAGATTTATGATATATATATAATCAGCGAAATTTAAAAGTAAAACCACAATTCGCCTAACTTCCGGTTTGCTACATGTAGGTCTACCTGGCTTATGGGTCTGTATATTTAGTTATTTCATAAGTCTCTTTCGAATTACGTAGGTTAATCGGATAATATTGGGTGGCTTAAGTTATCACGGACGACAAATCCTCGTTTGAATTGGTCTAATTATCTGTTTACCTATCATATAATCGAATATACTTGTTACATCGTGTAGGCCTGCATTGTGAGTCTCATTCATATGACGTCTACCTAAATGTAGGTATATATTGGCCTATAATTTGTGATCGGGACATCTCGGATTCAGTGCATCGAGTCATTCATAGACGTACAGTTATGAGACCAAACGGGCATCTACTGGACATTTTTCTGATGACCGCCTGTCTTCAGTTGGTGTACTCCTCTGAGTCAGGGCTTCGCATCGGCAATAGAGCTTCTCCATTCGTCTCTGCAGTGACAGTCTTCTAGTCTCGCCACATGGCATTTCCAAGCACCCAAGTTCCCGGCAATTTATTCCATGGTCTTCCCTTTTTGCTTCGTCTCTCAGAGGTTCAGCCGATCACTTTAATTGGTTGGCTCTTCTATTCTTGTCTGTTCGAACGACATGCTCCATCCTCTCCTCTCTAACTCCACTCACTTGCTGTTTTATTTGACGTTTTATCACGCAATGAAGCATTACCCTCAATGGTGTCCTCTGATGTCCAGTCTCTCGTCTTATTTCTGTTCGTCATCGACCAGGTCCCAGATCCGTGCACTAACCGAGCCGCTCGACACCATGGCATCGTAAAGATGAATCGTAGTCTCCACTTAGCATCCTCTGTTTGTATACCATCACCTTAGAGGCAACCTCCTAAAATCAGCTTTTGCAGTAAAATACGAACCTTTGTTCTAACATGATCATCTCTAATATCACTCTGTTCAACCAGGAGCACTTTCTGGAGGTAGGCCTAACGAAACGGCGCTATAGGCCTACACTGTGCTAACACAGTCATGCATGAAATCTACACTGGCATACACATAAATACGCATAAATACATGAAAATACATACACATGTATACACATACATGCATTAACATATAAATAAATAGATACTTGCATCCATACTCGCACATAGGCCTGCACACGTGCAGCTTAAATACTTACTAACTTTTACCATCTAGCTTTTACTTACGTGGTTAATTTATCTACATTTGCTTGTTTACGTGCAAGATTAACCAACCATGAATTGCGCCACAGAAGCACATTGGCTTTTGCGGATGAGTGCGCCTGCGCGGAGTTCGCACGTGCTCATCATCGCTCAAGCCTTCTAATGACCTCTGTCGTTCCAGAGTCCAGACTAGCAATTACAAGCGTCAGCACATCCGCAGAGCATCACAGTGCGCCTCCCATTAGCGAGTTCCTGGAACTACTTTCACAGCCGCATTATAATATACATGTATGTCTGCCCTGCATACTCGATTGGAAGATAAAAATGAGATTCTGTGTCTAGTCCCCGAAGTTTCTTCGCTTTAGTGGTTGTCATGCAATTAGACCTACATGATTTTGTTTTTCGTATCTCGATGCAAGATGTATATATATATATATATATATAGGACATTTTTAGATTTCTTTTATAAAGAATTCTCTGCATTATAGTTTTTAACTGAAATCAGACATTCGACTATACTTTAACCACTACTCGGAAGTTGTTTGCTAACAAATAAATACACATTCCGCTTCAAGTAACTACATAATTTTTTGCACATGGGCCTAGTTTCTAATATACGTTTATAGATATAATATAAGTTTTTATATGCATACAAATCAGTTCGAGCCAACTAGAACACAAAAACATGTTTTTTATTATTATATTAGCGTACATTTATTTGGGCCTCTATACATGTATATATATATATATACATGTATATAGAGACTTGTTGTGTGAGCCTAGATATGTATCTATGATTATCTGCATACGCCTCTATTTATGCCTTGGCCTAGGGAGCAACGACAAAGTCATGTGCAATTATACGGAATCTTAGATAATGAACGAAATCAGCAAAGAGCAGTGAAGATCTTCAAGCGCTGACCTCGAGGATACGGACTACTTTCATTTCTTCTGCTGCTGTTATCACTGCTGCGGCTGCTGCTCTGTTTTGTGGTCGATGTTATTACTTCTGCTAGCATAGTCGATGTCGCATTGATGCGAGTAAGAAACACCTCAGGCAGCTGCTTCTCAAGGCAGATTTCTTTCTTGCATCAATACGACATCGACTCAAGATTTTACGCAGTCTTTCCAGTTCGTGTCGCAATTGGTTAAAATGTCTTGACCGCCTCGCAAGCATTAATTGAATCGGAAAAGTTTTGTATCAAATGCTCGATGACCTAGATCATTTGCCGTCTATAGGGCATCTACATGTAGGGTCAGCTTTCAGTTTCTTCGCAACCGAATTGACGGACCTAATGAGTGAATTTGACACGCTGACGCCACTTATATTTCATTCGTTTTGAGTCTCCATCGTTATTTTTACTCCCTGCAAACTGCACACTCCAAATCCCTTACAGCTCTCATTTTTTCGTTGGAGTACATAAATAAATAACTGAAGTTAATGAACAGTTGCAGATGATTCCGTTAATTGCTAAGCTCTGCTGGGGACAGGTGGTAATAGGCATACGGTGCCACCCTGATGGCTACAGGAGTTTGGTGTTCATTCCTATAGCATCGTTGTCAAGGGAACGACTGCGCTTAATGGGTTTCTTAGCGCTGTGTTTGTCGCCTGTATGTATGTATGTATGTATGTATGTATGTATGTATGTATGTATGTATGTATGTATGTATGTATGTATGTATGTATGTATGTATGTATGCATGTATGTATGTATGTATGTATGTATGTATGTATGTATGTATGTATGTATGTATGTATGGATGCATGCATGCATGTATGTATGTATGTAGGTATGTATGTATGTATGTATGTATGTATGTATGTATGTACGTATGTATGTACGTATGTATGTATGTATGTATGTATGTAGGTATGTATGTATGTATGTATGTAGGTATGTATGTATGCATGCATGTATGCATGCATGTATGTATGTATGTATGTATGTATGTATGTATGTATGTATGTATGTATGTATGTATGTATGTATGTATGTATGTATGTATGTATGCATGTATGTATGTATGTATGTATGTATGTATGTATGTATGTATGTATGTATGTAGGTATGTATGTACGTAGGTGTATGTGTTGTGATTGTTATTGTTTACTGATCGGGTGACTTCAACCAATCAAAATGGCAGTCACTCGATCAGTTCAGTTGAACGCAGATGAGCGGATATCGGACGACGTGTATGTTTAGACTGTTGCATATACCCCGGTAATACTGTCCATTTTTGTGACGGGGTCTATATAAATTGTGTTAGAAAAGGTCAGACCACATAGGCTTATTGGGCTACAAAATACAGGCAGACAGATGTACACAGAGACACGCACACATCTACACACAGACACCTATAAACACACACATACGCATACACCTGCACACACACACACACACACACGCACAAACACAAACGTAGATCACGTTAGATGACAGGAGAGGAGAACGATGTAGCTACACACAGACGTTAACGGAGACCGACTGTGTGCGAGAATCGTGGAAAAAGACAGAGAGGAGGGGAATTCGAACAGAGGAAGATCGACAGAGAACGAGAGACAAAGACAGAGAGAGACAACTGGACAGACAAGCGGACAGACGGAGCCTATGCCAAAGCTTATCGGATTGTGACAGAGGCACTTGTGCGCGTGGCCATGCATGCACTTGTGTCCGTGCGTGGGTTGTTTGCGCTATCGACGAGAAACAGTCACGAATCCCTGGAGAGAAAGTGGACCAGGACATTTTCATGGAAGCAAACAAATATCCTCGGATTTTCCCCATCTGAAATCAGCGTAGCACCACCACCACCATCAGCAACAGCAACAGCTGCAACAGAGACTCGTCATTTCCATCTCGCAATGGGCTCTGCATTATCGGCGCTTTCGATGCGCATGTTATTGCCGTTGCTTCCACTTGAAGTCTTCGCCATTGCTTCATCGCCATGACAACTTAGAAGAGTACCACGAATCGTTATACGATTGTGTGTAGGGTCTGGAAATAGCTGTCTTGGGTATACCGTGCCACCTGTATGCGCTCAATGCCTCACGCCGTTATAAGTGCACTTGCTGGATATACTCTTAAAACCCTTAAAACCTTGCTTGGCTAGAGCAGTGACAGGCATGTCAGACTTATCTAACAAAAATATTATTTCGCGCAACAGCTCTGGCTTGCACAATGACAACATTGCGGCCTTTCACCATAACGTGATAATGGACAATGCCTGTTCTCATCGGTGACAGACGAGGACCGGGGTCTGCTTATTACGATTAGGCCTATGTAATTATAGCCAGTGGCGGACTGGTGGTATGGGGTCAAAGAGCTGCAGTTACTCATTCCAGGTATTGTTCGGTCCTCAAACGTTTAATCGCCTGTAAATAAATATTTATAGTGAATACTCGAATGCAAAAATAATAACCAAAAGTATCACTCAATACCTGACTATAGGACCTAAGTCTAAACCCATTCACTTGTCATGTGCTCCACAACCAGATTTCTCGATCGATCAACTATACCCTGAAGTGGACTTACAATTTTCAAGGTACCAAGCAAAGCAAGAAATATGCCAGAGCTTGTATTTCCTGATATGCCAGAGAAAGGCTTTATAGCATACAAATTTATATTAAATATATTTCCGTGCACCAGAGCTGAGCTTTAAATTGATTGTGTATTGAAACAGTGTGTCGATTGGGTTAGGCCTTTTAGAATGAAAGAAATCGAAGCGCTAGGTGTATATGAGATTCGCTTTTGAAAGGTGAACGCAATTGCTTTTATTATTATTGCCTATTAGGCTCTTAAATTTTTCAAATTATCAAGATTAAACTTACTTCCGCATATTATGTCCTACGAGTAAAAATCAAAAGTTCTCGGGTGTTAAATTGCTCAATTCGTTTGCTCTAAACTGCCTTGACTAACTCTGAGAAGGAACCTTTGACCTCCTAATCATTTCATTCTTCTGTTTGGTGTCTCGGTGGTACCCGAGTATCGCGTCGCATTTGATTACCGCGCAAGATATTGTGTCTGTGACTCTTCTAGCTACACTGCGTACGCCTACTGCTTCCGATATTACAACTAAGAGAGTGTATGGTCACATTGACGTTTCCTATTAGCCAAATCGTATGTATGCATGCATACACATGCATGCATACATACATACATCCATGCATACATACATCCATGCATACATACATACATAAATGCATGCTTACATACATGCATACATACATAAATACATACATACACACATACATACATACATGCATCCATGCATACATACATACATAAATACATACATACACACATACATACATACATTCATGCATACATGCATGCATACTTACATACATGCATACATACATAAATACATACATACACACATACATACATACATTCATGCATACATGCATGCATGCATACATACATAAATGCATACATACATACATACATAAATGCATACATACATCCATGCATACATACATACATAAATGCATGCTTACATACATACATACATAAATACATACATACACACATACATACATACATTCATGCATACATGCATGCATACTTACATACATGCATACATACATGCATACATACATACACACATACATACATACATACATTCATGCATACATGCATGCATGCATACATACATAAATGCATACATACATACATACATAAATGCATACATACATACATACATACATACATACATACACACATGCATACATACACACTTAAATTACTTTCATACTTACATAAATACATGCATACATACATACATACATACTTGCATGCATGAAAATGTACTGCAACCACTGAGTTTGAAGTTACCATAGAGTGCCTAGACAATTAGATTTTAAGAAGAGTGGATTGCAGACATGATGTAATAAATCAGTTGGTGCCAGTAGTTAGTTGCTTGTGATTCGATTAAGAAGGATTTATTTCCATGGAAAGTCGAAAGCATCAGTGACAGTCCGTTACTTCAATCTCACTGCGACTAATTGGGTTGCGGATGGTTCCAGTGAATGATTACTGCTGCCAGTTAGCGCTACTTCGCAGACCATGGTGTCATGCATGGAACATTAAACAGTCGCGCGTCAGCAGGTCACATTGAATATTTTTCTACTACACTGCCTACAGCCCTACACACTAATACACAGGCCAACAACGTACCTTTGTCACACACAGAACAATAGCCATTAAAATGCCAGCGGCTCTGTTTCCGTTCACAGAAAACCCTGCAATTAATATCATCAAAGTATAAAAGCCGAAACTATACCGCTGTTAGTATATAGGGCTAATTGATTCCGTAGATATACATGTACCTACATACAATCACTTACTGTGACATACAAGAGATTAATTAGCACCATGAGCTAAATTGCAAATTCATCATAGTTAGTATCAGCAAAATTTTGTAGCATATCGGCTAGAATAAGATTGAGCAGCAGCAGATAAATTAATTCTTAGATTTAGATAAAGCGCCATGTTGTCGATCCAAAACTTGTTTGTCAATTTTATACGATCATTACATGACTGTCGAATTGTGACGATACGTAAGAGATGGCTTCCAATCTGAGTTAATATTTTCACTAATTAATTAATCTTTTACAGTTCCCTCTTCCCTCAAATGCCACTTTCATCTAAATATTGTTAAATAGCGTTCCCAAAAGTCCAATATAAATTTTATCAGCAGTCGCCTTAATTTTATAACCATTATGAGAAACATGTAAAGAATCTAATTGACCAGCTTGACAAGCTTTTACAATTAAAAACCGTTGATCAATTAGCAGTTGGTAACTAATTGTTGCATTTAAAATCACTCGCCAACGAATCTTTAGTAAGAGATGAAGTGACACGCGTTGTAATCATATGCAGTCGTGTTCTTGGTTTGTACGTTTTAGGCCATTGGGCGAGCTCATGGCCTAGCCTCGGGGGTCTATGTTCTCAGTTAGGGGCTTTTGTCCGATGAGGCGTATGTCTAAGGGGTTTATGTCCGTTCTCCCATTTACATATCGGCACACCAGTTGCACACGAGGTTTTGTCGTGTTTAACCTAATTTTACAAATCAAATATAAATTAGTGCCCCAACCCATGATTTTTCCCGCCGTTGTCATCATCGTCTCGCATCGTCACAATCGCCATGGTAACGGAGAACGCTCCCTCTGGTTGGCATTTTAATGACTAGTTGTAATTAGTTTCCCCATTGCTCATTTGTCATTAGACGATATGCTTCTCTAACCTTGGATGCTGTCCTCAATCGATCAGTCGACGGATGTTAGGATGGGAAGCTGCACGACGATCTTCCGGCGTCTAATCCTATATATATATATATATATATAATATTACACACTTATATATATGTATGCATATATATATAGCTCTTCAAACTTTGACTGCGAAAGAACTGTTGGGCCTACATCTTTGCGAGACCTTTGACGAACAGCACACTGTCTCTAATAGGAAGCGACGATTGTTTAGCACTTCCCACCACTTTCCACGCACCCCCACATATATGCGCCTATGTATATATATATAATATGCAAATAAATACATACACATGCATATATATATACACCATAAATACACACACATATATATATATGTATATGATATATATATTTATATATATATCGACTCTATTGTACGCGCAGTTGGTCAATCATGGAGCACAAACAAGATGCACAGGCGGTGCAAAAACGTAGCCGCCTCGCGTTGTTTGCTAATATTTCGGCTAAAAGTAGGAATTAACAGGCGCAACACTAATTCATGTTTGCATGTAATTGCCAAAAATTGACTAAACTAATTCAACAGAACAAAAATCGTATCACTTTCAATGAGTCCAACCGCTTTTTTGATGATCAAGAAACATTAATCAAATGATTTTCTGAAATCACATCTCAAGTAATTGTCATAATTATTAATATTATTGTTATTATTATTGAAAAATAAGATGGGAAACCAGCGCATAGGGATGTCAGTTTGACGTCATCTAGCGAGCTGTCGATCAAATTGGTAAATAAACATCGCTTTCCGTCGTGTCGCTGGGCAGATTATCACCGATGCAGTGCCTCAGAAATTAATTTGAACACTCCTCAGCAGTCAGCACTGCTTCGTCGGCTAAAGGTTCGAAACACGAAGCGAGTGGTCTTCACGGATGAGAAGGACTTCTACCTCAATCCACTAATCAGCACTCAAAACAAATGTGTTTGGTCCTGTGGCAAGAAATCAGATATGTCGAACCTGTTCGATTGAAGTTCGCTGCACATGTTATGGTGACAAAAGTCGACTGCGTTTTGATGATGAAATGAGGGAAGTGGATGCTGTATATTATGTTGGTCAACTGCTTCCTCAATTAATATCCAATTGCAAGCATCTACTGCCAGCTGGACTCATCTTTCAGAAAGACAGCGCACAGCGCATACGGCTCGCCTCGCGCCAGATTAGCTCAAGGTTAATTGTCCGGGTTTCATTGAGAAGAACCATAGGCCCGTAAGCTCTCCAGATTTGAACCCGCTGGATTATCATGTGCGTGATTATGCACGGGAAATACCACAATCAGCGACTAAACATAACTTTGGCCATTATATGCAGATATGAATTAGTTTTGCGCCTGTAAAATTTCATTTATTAATTCATATTTTTGGCCGAAATATTGTCAAAAAACTTGAGGGGTTACTTTTTGGCCCCACCCTGTGTTCGTCCATAAGTCCTTAGCTGGTAATTTTTCGTCTGGTTGACGGGCATTAACTCAAACACTCTTTTCGTTTCCGGCATAATTACCGTCTCGGCGTAATCCATACATGTGATGGTCAGATTGTCACGTGTCTGTTTACACAGACCGTTACGTAGGCCCTATATATGATACCATAATAGCTACGTTGTCAGCTGCGTTTTCGTCGCAAGCGCTATATTTTGCCCTACTATGCCTATTGTTACATGTACTTTGTGTTAGGTATAATTTCTTTGTACCGAACATGATTCCTATGAAAATAACTACTAAGTACTAACCCCAAGTTACAAGAATTACAAGCATACGCCAGGCCTATACATGTAGGTGTCGCCCAAACCCGCAGGATTACTAACTTCTGAATTGTTTCCCAACTGCGATTCGCTCGCACCTCTTAGTGTCCTTTGATGTAAGGTCAGACTCGGAGAGTTCACATCAAATTTGACTTTGTGCAAATCCATTTAACAGTGAGAGTTTGGCCCACGATTGAATCTTGGGTCAGAGGCTTTCCATAGCCGCATAATTAAACAGAAAACAGATCAATTACAGTAATTAACAGTAAAGCAAATTGCATTGCATAATTCAAGATGAAGCAGATGTAAAGGCAAGGTCATACCAATGTCCTTGAGCAGTGGAAGATATGTTATTGAGCTTGATACACTCTAAGGCGCTTGTCCTAAGAGACATTTTGTACAGATACATTAATGGATTTCTCGTGTGCTGCTCCATCTGAGACTAAACTGACCACCTGCACATCAGGGTGTCAATGTCAGAGAGAAAGGCAACCATACACAGCTGCTGCTGCTGCTGCTGCTGCTGGCGATGCGGCGGCTACAGCGTATATACGAATGCGCTTTCGATTATCGCGGCTACATGATGATGAGCTTGAAGATGAAGATGAACGAGGAGGACGAGGAGGATGAGAAAAAGAAGGAAAAGGAGGACGAGGAGGAGAAAAGATCAAGAACAACAGAAACAGAAATTAGATAGAGAAGGAGAGCAAGAACAAGAACAAGAAGGTGACGGAGAAGAAGAAGGAGGAATAGAAGGAGAAGGAGGAGAAGAAGAGGAAGAAAAAGAAAAAGAAGGAGAAGGAGAAGAAGATGGAGGAGGAGGAGAAGGAGGAAGAGAAGAAGAAGAGGTAGGAGGCAAAGAAATAAAGAAGAAGGAGAAATGGATTAGGAAGAGAGGAGGATGAGAGGAAGAAGAGAGGAAGAAGAGAGGAAGAAGAGAGGAAGAAGAGAAGAAGAAGAGAGGAAGAAGAGAGGAAGAAGAGAGGAAGAAGAGAGGAAGAAGAGAGGAAGAAGACTGGGGAGCAGAAGAAGGAGCAAAAGAAGCAGAAAAGAGCGTTGATGTCATGCAACGGAGCACTTTGTTCGGTTAATAATAATCACAGGACATTCTTCTAGACTGAAGGCTTTGTCTCGACTGAGTTATTGCACGCCAACGCAGCACTCATATTGTCCATCAATCGGCTGCATTCACTGTATACATGATGTATACACCATTGATTGCACTGCGTGTTGATATCTCGGATGTTTTCACTTCGTTCTTAATAATCGTCTTATGAAGAAGCATTTGTTTGGCTAAATGCTTGCGACTGTTGCCCCCATTCTCGGAATTGTATTGTGCTCGCTAAGCTGTTTGTTCATCTTCTCGTCTCAGTCTTTTATGTGACCCCTTTTTTGTCCAGATGCCCCCTTACAAATGTCGTGTGTCAGATTCCTACAGGGCCTAGAAGTCTCTATCTGGTCCCAGAGGATCGGCGTTTTACGAGCGGCGTCACTGCCGCGCGGGCAGTTGACCGCGCAGGATAGACACCTCTGAATGGCCTCCAACGTGTTATAGCGCAATAGAAAGCGAGAGAACGCAGCTGGCCATATCCGATGTCGAAAGCAATGTCAGTTGATGACTTGTAGTTATACAATCGTTATTACATTTATACGTATAGGACTTCTGAAAAGTAATGAAAAAGAGCAGAAGACTGCAAAGCAAATGAACAACGACAGCAACAGCAGCAGCGGCAGCAACAACAACAACATCAGAAGCAGGAACAGTGACAACAACAACAGCATCAACAACCAGAATGGCAGTTTACTAAACTATAGCCTAGAAAAATTTTAATTTTCAGTGACTCCAGCTTCGTTAAATTTAGTGCATGGCAACTGCTATGAGTAAACCTGAGGTACACCTGAGTCAGTCCTCTTACCTCCTAATCGACGGTGTAATCATAGCAGTTGACTTCGCTAGGGAGCACAAGTGGGGCCAAAATTAGGAGCAGATTGGATGTCTGTCGAGGATTTGAACCCCGGATCAGAAAATTGTCATCATATTGGCGAGAAATTGTTCCAAATTGACAGGACACCGTCATCATCGTCTTCTTCTTCTTCGTCATCATCATCATCATCGTCATCGTCATCATCATCATCATCATCATCATCATCATCATCATCATCATTATCAACATCACAACTAGCGATAACGATTACGATGGCAACTAGGCAACTAGGTATCCTATTACATAACAAAGAATAACGTAACAAGGGTTTAAAGTGGTTAAGAAGACGCGTCGTTTAATCCTGTTAAAACAACTCTTCCACTGAAGAATTTCTGCCCTAATGTTTCTTTCGGTTTCTTAGACAATTTATACCTGTGTCCCCAATTTACCTTATGTAGCGCAAATTGAAAAAAGCTCTCTGAATGCACCGCCTCCTTTCCAGTAATCATCTTGTAGGCTTCAATCAGGTCTCCTCTGCTCCTCCTTATCTCCAATGTTGTTAATTCACATTTCTTCAACCTTTCTTTGCAATTCAAATCTGTGTAGCCCCCACATAGTTTTTGCTGCTCTTCTTTGCACTTTCTCCAGCTTCTCTATGTCTTGTTTCAGGCATTGTCTACATGCCTATATGCAGTATTCCAACTGCGGCCTAACCAGTGATATTTACAACCTCAGAATTATGGCCTTGTCCCTGGCTATTAATGTCCTTCTTATCGTGCCAAATGTTGAGTCAGCCTTCTTTGCCGCTTTAGCACATATTGCCTTAAAGGTTTTGCATTCCTGTGCATAATCATTAATCACTCCCAATTAAGTCCCTTTCTTCCTCACTTTCTTTGAATGCCTTCCCAGTTCCCACCCATTTAATTAGAAAACTCGTTGTTCCTCTTCCCCATGTGCGCACTGAGCACTTTTCCAAATGATGAAGCATCTGCCAGTCCTGTGACCATTCGAACATTCTTTATTGATCTTTCTGCAGTATCTCCACTTCCTTTTCATCACCCATTGCTTTGAATCTAAAGGGCTTTTATGAAGGCTTTCTTCGGAGTAAGTGATACTGGATATTGTTTCTTCTGGGTATTAAGAGTGTGCGTGCGGCAATCCCTAGTACCGAGAAATTACGCTTATGCGCTTAGGAAATGTGACTGTTTAACTAATCCATTATTGATGCTAACATCGAAGACACCACGGCTGTCAAATGAGAAGGACTAGACGCCATCGAAATAATTAGACACGGGCCTTGTGCATACAAACAGAAACTAAATCTTCTTTCATCTTATCGACTCAGAGTCTCAGACTGAGTCAGACTGAGTATCTTTTCTGTTCCGTGTTTGCGCCAGCGAGATGTCGAATGTCACGTTTATTCTCATAACCCGAATTGCAATATGATCATGCTACCCACAGTAGGCCTACCCAGGCAGCAGTAGGCGACAGTGTGTCCTATGTTATAATGTAGATCTCGCAAGACTTCCTATTTATACCTCAGCCTATTTCTCGTGATAAGCTTATATTAGTCTAATAGTGCATCACAAATTCGTGCGAGCAAACTCTATAAGAATGAAATGCAGACTATATTGGTAGGATGAGCGCGGTCAATAACAGTTAACGTCGTCGGTCTGCAGGTTAAACGAACAAATAGTACCACGCATCAAAATCAGAGGATGCGTGGGCCTTTAACGATTTCACCATGGCGACGATTCGCGTTCTGTATCTACGCATGTAGACCTACTCAATGCTATGCCATCCAGCAATTGCAGGATGTGCGGGGAAATAGTGCCTAACAGAAGCCATAGCTCCGTACTACTAATTTTTCCAGTCAGATAAATCATGTCGCCAATTTCTGCTGGTCTATTCATCCCTGCACATAGGCATTGTAGTTATACATTCGTTCAAATAGAATCTTAAATACAAAGAATTAGGAAACTACATTGTGCTATTGAAAATAGACTAACGTGTTCTGCCGTGATCGCCATTTTTTTTCACTGTTGAGGTTAGGTTTGTAGTAACCATCGGTGCTTGCCAGAATCAGACTGTTAGCAAAGTTCTGTAAAATAATATAAAAGGCATAGCTACCACTTTCTACGATGAGCTGGATAAAGCTGTTGGGAAAGAGTCAAAAGACTGTTCTATCAGCAGCTGGAAAGCAAGAACTTAGCAGGCTTACAGCAAGTTGTCAAACACAAGAGCGATAATAGATTCAAATCGGACGTGGACTATCTGCATGCGTTGTTCAATATCTCTGATCAGAAGGAAGCTGTACTCCACGAATAACAATTACCTGTATTCATCGCCGATTTTTAAGTCGCATCCCGAGCACCAATCTCTAGGATGTGGATCAGTTTGTCCTAAGGTGGGTGGTGCTTAGAGTTAGGGAGACATGGGGATGGAATCAGGACACGATTTGTGAATAAGCAGTGTTGCTCGTTTTGAGTGAAAGATCATAGTGGGGGCGAAAGAAACACGTGAGGTGTTGGTGAGTCCGTTGAATGTGACAGATGATTAATTTTTCCTAATTACTGGTGGGAGTGTGTTCCGAAGTGGAGAGAGTACTATGGAGTGATTTTTAAATTTTACTCAGCTGAACCCAATAAATTTGCCACTGCTTCTGTCGTAAATCTTAAAAATGCATGCTCCCAAATAATGAAAAACACAACCAGGAACTCGTAAATAAATTCTTGCTCGGTTCAACCAAAACAGTTCAACTTGGATGTGGCAGCACGATATCTGTGGAGGTGGTTCATTACCAACGCATCCCAAAAGATTAAACGTAATAAATTCTCATGCTCAGATCGGATAGAAAGAGAGACAGACAGACAGACAGACAGACAGACAGAGACAGAGACAGAGACAGAGAGACAGAGACAGACAGACAGACAGATAGATAGATAGGCAGACAGACAAACGGACAGACTGACAGACGGACAGACAGACGGACAGACAGCGAAAGAGACAGAGACAGAGAGAGACAGCTTCTAGTTAGCCTAAGGGCTCATCCCACACTGTTAGTGATTCTATATGTTTATTTCGACCAAGTTAATGACAATGTAGGCCTACCAGACAACAGTAAGAACGACGACTATCTGAGTCATGTTTTGTAAAAATTGAATTTAAAAGCAATCCATCTTCTACAACATTAAGTGTCGTTTTCAGGCTGCATAAGCTGGATGTATTTTTTTCAGTTCTAATTGAAAACACGCATCTCCTGCCAAATAGTAAGAATATCCGAATCTGATGCAAAGTTCTGCTCATAATTTGTCTCTGAACCTACGACTTCTGGTTTGTGATCATTTTAAGTTTCTGACTCAACAGTTATCAAGCCTTGTTCTGTGTGATGAGGTGGACGCTCATAAATTTCATAGTTGGGGAGCTTGACGATTTTTCTGGAGATACAGCGAAGCACACATATATAAGTCGTCGGTTATTCTTAAATTCTATAGCGGGGCTTAAAACTGCATTCTTTGCACGATCAGACGAGAAGAAAGTTCCTAATGAAGTCGCATGTAAAGAAAGGTATAAAAGTATGGTTTGCAGCATCGACTGATTAAAGATGCTCAGCAATGCCTGTAGCTTGGACTGATGGAGTTGTTAGAATGATGCCGGTCTATCTGGTTTCCATGCCCCGTCCTTTCTAACCCTTGACCAATGTTGGTCAAATAAGTGGATAATACTACTTAGCGCCACACAAGATCTTCGTCTGCTAGACCAGTCTAATCCTTATTAAGCCAAGTCGGTAGCCGTATAATAAGTATAGGCTTTGGTCTTGACATTGACATGAATATGCAATCATGTGCACCCTACGTTTCTCTCATCCTCAGGGAAAGATACAACCCCTAAGGATCCTTACGGGTTGTATTACTTCAACAAATGGAAATAAAAGTCGTTCGAGCCAAGATGTCGGTGCACGCGTGAAATAATTGCAATGTAGACATAAAACGTAGCTTTCAGATTCTAATTAGAGAATTACAAAGGACAGGTAGCTAGACTCAATAAATGTAGATAGGTAGTTAGTGCGAGGGCTACTATATTCACTACTTTTACGTTTAATAAATTGGTATTGGGTAGGGAACGCGGGACTATGCCGTTAGGTCAATGATATTGTAACGGAACGGGGCCTACTCGACAGTGACCAGGATGACGACTTGCAGCCCCGTCCGATATGGGGGTAGTTCGAGTTGCAGTCCGCTGAGTAAGGCTTCAGTGGTTTGCTGAAGACTAACAATTTAAGGTTTAAATAGCTCCTTTCTGGATGACGCTTGGAATAAGACACGCTTGTTCGATAATCCTCTTATAATGTACAACGGAAAACAATACTTATGTAGCGCCCATTCGGAAACAGTCCGTATCTCACTCCCTCAATACGCCCTACGTCGATAACTAACGAGTAACTGCAACGCTACGCCAATGGCTGACGGCGACTATCGCAAATCTACGACGACTATATCCACGACGACTATCGCAAGCCACGACGACTCTTCGTGCTTCCTAGGCGCCGAGACTTCAAGGCTGAAGCCGAATCTACAAGGCTTCCCGATGACGATCTCCAGACGACGATGACGACGATGATTCCCAGGCGACCACGACGATCATTACGATCTTCCAGGCGAACTCCTTTTATACTAATTTGCTGTAGATAGTAGATGATACACAGTAGATAGGAGACAGTAGACAGTAGAGACTACACAGTAGATAGTAGATGGACTACAGTAGATAGTAGATATCTACAGTAGATAGTAGATGGATTACAGTAGTTAGTAGGTAAACGTATACAGCAGGTAGCTACCACAGTAGAAAGAACACAGTAGATAGTTGTACACAACAGGCAGACACTACAGCAGGCCGACACTAGGTAAGCGTACCCCTAAACCGTTTAAATATTATTCCAGGATTTTGGACCTTGAAGACCAAATCTAAATTTACGCCTAGGTCAAAGGTACAGCTGCATGATTGCTAAGCAACAGGCCTACATAAACTCGTTGATTTACATTGGGGTTACAAATGACACTAGAACCTATTTTGAAGAGAAATAAGACTTCCAAGTCTAGAATGGTAATTCGAAGCCAAGATTAAATTACAGTACGATGTGTTGGGATGAATCATAGTGTAGTAGGCCTACAGGTTAGTACGATTTATCGTTACATGTTGGCTTTACGTGATAAAATACCGATACTTTTTGTGGTCTTAGAGAAACTATTTCAATATTAGAATTCAAGGTTAGAGATTGGTCAGCGTAGCCTAGTTGATAAGCTTAACCATGGGTAGGCTATACCGGGCTGCTGTTAATCATTAGTACAATGTCAGAGGCAGGAGCAATTTGTGATGGGAAGCAAAAATTACATGATTGGTTTTAGAAGCATAAAGTGATATTGGTATAGCCTATATATATATATATATATAACAGATGAGGTAAAGATAATCGTCCAGCATACGTCTGAACATTTATGGTATACATCTGAATATCGGGCACGGAAGAACACGACCTCTTCTTCATCGTAAATGACAAACGCAGACCTGGAGTGTTTTTCCAACCTCCATGGCCGTGTGTAGTGATGCGGACCGTCTTTGAAGCGTTATAAAATGTTATTGCGATTGGTAGTGACTTTGTGCAATCAATGACTATGATATTATAATGACTTGTGACCGAGCGAAGCAGAGAACAGCGAGTGGATGAGTAATGACACTGATGAGGATCATGACCGTGGGCGTCGCAAGGAAAAAGACTTTTTGCCGTGTAACTGGGCGAACGTCAATCGACGATGCCGAATAGCTTCGGGGTTAGAGACAGCCGGAACGAGACAGAATGTCTGTTGTGTTATTGCTGAGGCAGACGAGAAGGCGATGACTGCTGCGTGGCTGCGTTCAGTGACGGCCTCTCTCCAGCCAAGATCCGGTCCTGTGTATATAACTACTGGAAGTCAGACGACAGAGACAGGTTCAGGAGAACGCTCTCGACATCCGCTTCCATGAGTTACTAGACAACAACTGTCGACGATCGTTAAGAGTCTGAAGGCTGTCGACTTCAAGTCTTGCATCGGTGCAACAACTACAGAGATGTTGAAAGCGATGATTTATGCTTGATGCCGAAACTACAACGCTGAGATCGACAAACAGGTAAAAATGTAAATTGCACGTTTTCTAGAGGAACTGCATGACCTCCTTGCCCTTGCTCCATTTTGACCAAGGAATTGATCTGGCGGGATTGTTCTCATCAGCTGCTCGTTTAAACGGGTGCGGAACAATAGAATGCTAGTAATTAATTAAATATGTAGACCGATGACTTTATAAACTGGAAGTTTACACGATTGTAGGTTTTTGTTATTCGGAGTTCTGGCCTAAGAAAGGTTGAATTCACTATAACGGTTTCATGCATCTCAACATCTTAGCGCGTTTGACGTGTGCTTGGCTAAATATCAATTTGCACATTATAAATCTTAACTTTATAATAATGAGCTAATAGCTTGACTGAACTTGGCTACAAATCAAATCATTGGCCTATTTGACAATACACAGCATTAGTAATAAACTACAGTTGACCAGTTATAGGCTTAGTAAAATGAGATAAGCCAGCTAATTGCAACGTTAACCGATTACATAGCATAACTAGGGTTTAAAGGCAAGTGTTTCAGATGACCGCTGTATTAGAAATGCTGCAAATGAGCCTGAAAATCTGACCAGTTCATTTTCCATAGCTTGAAGCTTCCTCTTGAAAGTCATTTCACCGTCCGCTGATACAGTAGGCCGGGCCTATACTGTCATCTAACCATTCCACGAGTGTGTAACTATTGCGCTGAAGAATTTTTGCCATAATTCCTTATCATTATTATTCAAAATTTAACGACATCTTAAAGCAACACGTACAGGATGTTGACGTCTTCAGAGTTAAATTTAAGTTTCAGTTCGATTTCGTATGTAGTTTTACTTTTTTATCCCCGTTATCTCTGGCTCTTTCGTCTTGCTTTCTTTTGTCTTGTTATTGATTCCGTTTCTGACAGGTTGCTGAGACAGCGATATTTGACATCTTGGTTGTTGTATATGATATATCTTTCATAACAAATAGCTAGATCATTATTTAATTTATATATATATATATATAATGTACACATAACCTGCACATGCATAATTATTCATGTGACAATAACTTTATTTTTCTTTCTTTTTTAAATGAAGGATCTTTGTGAATCATATTGGTTCTTTTTTATTTCAATTTTTTCCATGTTGGTTTTTTCTATCTTATTGACAGAACATTAACCCTTAAATCTCCAATTATTATACCAAACGCATTAAAACTGGCCGCTCACAGCGGCCTCAGGAGTGGTAACGGTTAAGATCAGAGGTGTAACCAGGTTTTGAAAAGTGGGGGGGGGGCATAATTTAAAAAATGTTGCGCGAAGCGCCAAAAAATTTATGCGCCCCTCCCACTTTTTGAATTCCCAGAAATTTGAAAAATGGGGGCATAAATTATCTTAGCAAAAGTCCTCTTAAAAAGCCATTGGAAAACATAAAGAAGAACCGATTTGGGGGGAACCTGGAGGCACTAGGCACTAAAACTGAGGGGCTTTGCTCCCTCCCCAGTTTTGAAACTGGGGCCCCCCTGTCCCCCGCTTGTTACACCCCTAGTTAAGACAATTTCAAAACATCAATGCCAAACGTTCCTTTCGACTCCTTAACATCTTATATAATCTCTTACATAACGCGAATAAGCTTATAGAGTCCGTTTTGTTATTTCATATGGCCCACGTGTAGTTTATCCTTGAATTGCCTTGTATGGTGCTAATTTAAGGACTCTATCCCGCTGCTGCGTTTCCGACCTGTAGTAATCTTGTGAGCTTCGTTTAGATCTCCTCTGCTTCTCCTTCTTTCCAGTACGTGTTGTTAGTCTCCGCACCTTTTCAACCTTCAACCTACTTCGTCTCCCATACATGTAGACCTATGTGTCACTGAGTACTTTCAACTTCCAATCCGGCGACCATCTAAACCTTCTTCGTTGGTCTTTTCGCGGTTGCCTATCTCGGCGTTTTCTACATTCTCCCGCAAAAGTGTAATATAGCTTTAGACATAATTTAAGCAAACTACTTTACTTCCATAGCGTCCATAGTCATGTAAAGAGCATAACGTCGGGATAAACATTTTTTCCATGGACCTCCCAGTCGTCAGACTTAGAACCTTCATCACACACACACACACACACACACACACACACACACACACACACACACACACACACACACACACACACACACACACACACACACACACACACACACCTACTCATCCATACTAACTGTGACGCCTACACGCGCACCAACACAAACATTCGACTCATCCGTACAAAATATACACCCATGCACAACCACACGCAATAAACACACACACACCCGCGCACAACCACACACGATCAACAAAACACACCCACGCACGCAACACGCACAATGACGCGTGATGTCATCAGCGTGACAATTTAAAAATTTCACCTTGCTAAGAAATAATAATTAATAGGGAATGGTTGCGTGACTTGGGCACAGTAGGCCTACATGACACCCAGAAATATGGATGGAAAAGGTAATTGCGGGGACATCAGATGAATGGATGAATGGATGAAGGAAGAATGAAGGGCTGACGATAGGGAGCGTGAATAAGCTTAGAGTCCGTTTGAATTTCGTACGACTAATAATCGGCAGTGCTTACAATGTGATACCTCGCATTGTTCTCTCCAAGGCGCCGCATTGTAAAGACGGTCGACTGTGTTAACGTTTCTTCTGCCCATGCAGCAGCTCTCCACGCAGAATCACGCAATGCAGGAAAATGCAGATCTAGGACAGTGGATTCACTGGATTGAAGCATTCTTTGTCCTCTATAGCTCAGAGGTGGAGAAAATAAATCCTCCCATCTCATCCGGGGAATTAAGCATTATTTCTCATCAATTATTACCATTATTTCTCATTTGTCGTTATTCTGTGGAATGATTATTAGGCTATTAGTGATCATTTTACAGCAAAATGGGGTATTATGTGCAATAAAAGTCAGATCAATTTATAAATATTGGTTGACAACCACGGTCGTTCACAAACCTTACCATTGGGTTATCCAGGGATCGACCTCCATAATTTATCATATATATATATATATATATAAATGTGTGCGTGTGTGCCATTCAGCCTATGCTTATATTTTCCACTGGTCTATAATAAATCTATTATATATATAAAAAACGAACGATTGATTGATTGAATCCATAGGCCTAGCGGGGGCAGAAAGGGATTGAGATGGAACCGGAGGTGGGAGATACTGTTGACACGCGGCGAAAATTCCAGGACCTAATCGAGTGGTCTACAAACAGCGAACAGATGACGCTGTGATAAGAATCCTGATAATTTGCTTTAGTATAGGACTGGCCACTCAGCCTAACAAACGAAATGCTTCGCATGGCCCTGTTGCTGCGCCTGCAATTGTTCCGGAAAGCGTTTCATTTCCGGTGGAGATTTATGCTCGTGGAGTCGTCGTCGATTTCTGATAGAAAGATTTCTTCAGGGGATTTATGTTACCGTCTTAGTGGAGTTATTGTTGGAGATCCATAACTCCACTAAGACTGTGACAGTTGTTCAAGGTCTCACACAATTTCTTAATCGTGAACATCGACAGCGTTATAGATTGATTTTGTGTAATTTTCCGCATGGGAAAATCAAATTGGTAGGCAATTGAAGCAGGCCTTGGGGTCGTCCGCAAAGGACGTCCGCAACGTGGGGAAGGGGATCATGGAAAAAGCGGACAAATGCGGACATGGGGAGGGGTCATAGACTGTGCGGACGTCCGTATGTGACCATGCTAAAATATTGCCAAAATCACGTCTAATGGTAGTTACGTCACATTCTTAGTTATTTATTAGTAGGTTATACTTCACATTTGGGAGAATAGTAATGTGGCGTTCTGCCGCCCGAGCGCCTGCCTAGCGCTAACGGACGGTGTCGACCCCAGCTTGCTGACGCGCCTGGAGTCGCCCGAGTCACTTTCTTACCAAATCTCAATGCCAAACGGTTACTCTCTATATCTACCAGGATGTTCACTATCACCAGACAAGATTAGGGACGGGTCTCTTCTCCAAGAAAGGTAACACGGCTCGAATTAGTAACGAGGTCTGACTCTGCCTATTCCGCGGTCGCCGGATGGGCAACGTTCTGAGGATGGCCGTACTCAAAACAGGGTTCATAATCATACCGGCAGGAGTCTTCCTCGCCTTGCATACCTTCCAAGCTACTAGCCTCGTCTTCCTCTACCTGATGTCGTACCGTTCAGCATCTTGTGACTCTGAAACTATCGCCATTTAGGGACACCAAACGTTCTCTTAAGTTACGAGGTTCAGACATATTTGAAACAAGTCCATAAGCCATTTCGGCCTATACAATTATCGGTAGCTAAATCCAACGTCTTATACTCTTAGACATTACTATCCCAAACTCTCTAACCTCTGCCGTTCTAGACACCACAAGTCGCACAGCTCTTAGTCATGTAATCTCCAACACGTATCTATCACGCCTTCTGCTCAACACGTATATTTTGTCATGCAAATTTGACTGACTAAGTTCCCGTCCTCTGTGTTAGCAGTTACCCACCAACACTGATATATTCTGCTTCGATAAAAATGACACTGGCATGGTATTCACGGACACTGATAGTGAAGGTCTTCTGTCTATAACCTTCGCTATCTGCACACAGATCTTCGATCCGACCTACGCACGAGGGGGCCCGACCTCGCACTTTAGTCAACTCTCAGAACTGTGTGTGACGACAAACAACCATGTATTCACCTGGGTACCCGATTACCCAAACGTACTCGTATCGATCACTTCGATCAGACACGCAAATAGATACTCTTCGGGAAAACGGGAGGAGTATCTATGACCAACGTAGGTAGCCAACAGTAATATTTAAACGCATCGATCAATTCTTGGTCTGCTTACTATCTTTACCCTGGGTTTCCGACTGCCCAGACTTTCACGTCGGCCTCTTGGCCCATTTCCGTGTGTGGCATACCGGCCTCACACGCATAAGTTATCAGGCACACGATTGACCGTCCTCTGCGTTGGCAATTGTCCGCCAACGCCGTAATATATTCTGATACTCGGGAAACCGGGAGGAGTAACTATGACCAACGTAGGTAACAAACAAGAGTATCTATCGAACGACTATAAAGCCATCAAGAAGAGTTACTTGACTAGTAACCTGAAGGTATCAATCGGCACCAGTGTTTTCTCTTGCTTGTCACGTGCTCTTCTAACGTGTTCACCCTCCACGTGCAATTCCAGCGGGTCCTTCGGGAATTTCCCCGATATTTCTATCGAACGTATTCAATGGGGAACTTTCCCCGTATGTGCCAACGCTCCACCGGCAGCTCTCTCGGTTTGTACGGCTGCTACTGCGGTAATCTACTCGGCTTGTATCTTTTGCGGCCACCCGAATTTTCACGTCTCCGACAACCTGCTGGTATTCGTGAGGAGTAACTATGACCGAACTAGGTAGCCAACAAGTATCTTTCTCGGCCTGCTTGCATCTGTCATATACTTTAGTATCCGATCACACAGACTCTCACATGTCTGTAACTTCCTTGGACTGCACTTTTTCCTCTCATCGTAGGATCATCTAGATACTCGTCACCTAGAGCTCTGACCAACGGTAATGCACCAACTCTCGTTTCTCAGACTCGATTCTCTCACAGGCACCTGAGGTAAGTGTCACCACGTTACCTCTATGTTTCACACAGACCTGTATTATTATAATCACTTTCTCTGAAGCAATTGTACTCTGTCTCTTATACACTGGAACGAACCACTGGCAAATCTTTCGAGGAAATCCTCGAAAGAAGATTATGTAGTTAGATCTACAAGAAGAAATTAGTAGACGCCTCGCGGGGAAACCGCGAGCCAAGATATTGCAACTAGACAGACAAGTGAATAGATTTCTGGAAAACCGAGAGGAGTAACTGTGACCAACATAGGTAGCCAGTCAGAATATTTACCGAAAGACCGTAAGACAATCAAGAAGACATACTGCGGGGACACCGCAAGTACAGATATTACGTTTAGTAACTCAGGTAAAGATACGCGGGGAAACCGCGACCTAAGACATTGCGATCAGACACGCAATTCAACAGATTGCTGGTAAACGAGAGGAGTAAGTATGACTACCGTTAGGTAGCCAAGCATAGATATTTACGGAAAACCGTAAATAGAAAGAATATGCGGAGACGCCCACAATTGATCAGGTTTTCGGCACCAAAGGGAACTTTCCCTGTATCTAACGCAACAATGGGGTCACCCTCCCCGTATTTATCGAATGTATTCATGTTTTCCAGTATTTGTCAACGGCTTCTCCGGTAGCTCTCAGTCTGTTTCCAACGGCTTCACGGGGCCGCCCTCCCCGTCTTTTAACCAACGTGTACACTGGGGAATTCTTCCCGTAAATTGTCTCAACAGTCGCCATAAATCTGTCTCGATGTAGCGTTCGGTTGCTCGGGGCTTTACCCGATCTCTATTTCTCACGGCCACCGACGGGGTCACGTATCCGACAACCGGTTGGTATTCTCGAGGAGTAACTATGACCGATCTAGGTAGCCAACCAGAATATTTCTCGGCCACCAGAACTCCCACGGTCTGCACGGTCGGGGATTTTTCCCAGTCTATCTCTCTGTCAGGTCTGTAAGCACTCTCGAACGGCACCCAGACCTGTGAGCATTTCTCACGATCGGTCTTTCCTCTGTCAGCCTGTTGACTCCTACGATCAGGGCACGGTCCGTCTTGCGATCGACGGCAGAGGGGCCCACCCCACCAGATCAGCGAAAAGCAGCACCGGCCTGACCGCGAGAGCGGCTGTCACTAGAGGTCGTATTTATATGGCAACACTCAACGATCCCTGGAGCGGTACGAGAACCACTCTACGTATGAAACAGTACGAACCACTGCTCCACATATATAGCGATGCACCGCATGTCAGGCTATACTCAAGCCAATTCATGCGTCTGCAAGCTATGCACTCAATTAAAAACCGCCGATCGGTCTTCCTTCCTATGCGCAACACTGTAAAAAAAAAGACGTAAAATAAGACTATGGCGAGCCGATTATTTAAATAAATCATTCATTCAAGCCTTGTGGCCTGTTCGCCACAGTAAACGAAGCTTATATGCAAATAAATGTCGATTAAATTGAAGTTTTATTTTGCATAGCTTTTATTCAATCTCTTTCTTTGTCAACAAATGTCTAATAAGAAGCGATGCAGTAAAAATAATTATCAGCAATTGCAATGGTGCCTGATACATGTGTGATGCGGACGTCCGCAAAAGGGGGAGGGAGCGGTCAGTGGAATGCGGACAAATGCGGACAAGGGGGGGGGAAGAGGATCAAAAAAGTTGACTTTTTTGGGGACATCCTTTATGGACGACCCCTAGGCATACAGGGAATGCCCTGCATGTGTGTGCCCTGTAGGTTTACTTCATTTGTCAACCATGTGGCAGTTCTGGGCATTCGGGACCAGCGTCTACCGGCGCTTTCAGGTTTTATTATATACATGTATGAGGACATCGAAGAAAGACCTTAGCAAGCAATGGCCGGTTTATACAAAGTATCTGGGCACTAACTTCCTCCATCCATAGAAGAACGTTGACCATTGTTCTCGAAATGACCGAGTTAAATCTTCATACTAAAAACTGGAAGGACCAAAGTACGACAGTTTCGAAATAACTGCATGCTCACACAGCGTTTAATAAATCTTTTCATGTATGATGCCCGATGACCCCAAAAAGCCACGACGAGTTCGTCCAAGGCGCACACTGTAATAGAATTGCCAAGTGGCATGCAATATGCATCCAAGAATGCATGCAGTCTGTCGACCATTAGACTATTCCAAGAATAATCCCATGGATAAAGCGTGTCTATTTTAGTATAGTGCACAGCATAGTCAATTGTTAACCACTACAGTACAATACAATACAATACAACTAAGCATTTATAAAGCGCTTTAACAAAGACAAGTCTTGCATGAAAGCGTGTTGCGCTGCATTCCTATAGTCCTAGCTTCGGGAGAATAGGTGAGTCTTGGATTCTGATTTAAATTGTGCAACAGATGTGGCCTGGTGGAGTGTGGTTGGAAGGCCATTCCATTGCACATAGTGATCCGAATAATCTGGTCGGCTCAACCTGACACGATTTACTCGACGGAATTGAATTGCTGCAAAGCGCTTCACAGCTAAAGATTATTGTAGTCTAGTCTGCACATTTAAGCGTGTTTGCATTGTATTGCATTTAGCCATTTAGCAGCAAATTGAGTTGGCATGCACTCTCAGTCTCTCACTTTCGTGAAAGCTCAATGTACGAAACACACAATTGAAAGTTGATGCATAAGGACTACGTCATTGTGCTTGAAGCCCTGATGATCTTGAACAACAGTAGGCCCATTCGGTCGTCCTGTGGAAGACAGCACGGATCAAAATGCTCTAATTACCGGAATTGTTGCGGCGCGAAATCACTCAGAGATGTTTCACGAATGAAGATGATGTTGTGTTTTATGAGAGAAGACATACGAAGAATAAAGGTCTAGTCAACTTAGGTTCTGAAGGGACGCTATATAAATGCTCAGAATGAATGAATGAACGAATGAAGAATGATCCATGCAAAGGCGAATGCTCTTTAACATTGATAAATGTTTCATTATTCCCATCGGGAAGAACAATGTGGGTCTTCAGTATACAAAATGGGAGCTAGAACAACACTGAAAGTAATGGAAGAAGAGATGGACCTTGGAGCCATCATTCAAAATACGATAAAACCAACGAGACAATGTACGGAGGCAGCAAAATAAGGCGCATGGGATATTTTGGGAATGATTAATATTACCATTGCCAGTAGGGAATTGGGAAACGAGATAAATACTCAATCTATATGAAGCATTTGGAAAATTACGCGATGAAGAAGCGAAGTAGGTCCTAGAAGCGAAAGAAGACGCGAAGAGGACGACGGCAGAGCTAGGACGGGAGGAGGAAGACGGAGGAGGAGGAAGACGGAGGAGGAGGAAGACGGAGGAGGAGGAAGACGGAGGAGGAGAAAGACGGAGGAGGAGGAAGACGGAGGAGGAGAAAGACGGAGGAGGAGGAAGACGGAGGAGGAGAAAGACGGAGGAGGAGGAAGACGGAGGAGGAGGAAGACGGAGGAGGAGGAAGACGGAGGAGGAGGAAGACGGAGGAGGAGAAAGACGGAGGAGGAGGAAGACGGAGGAGGAGAAAGACGGAGGAGGAGGAAGACGGAGGAGGAGAAAGACGGAGGAGGAGGAAGACGGAGGAGGAGGAAGACGGAGGAGGAGGAAGACGGAGGAGGAGGAAGACGGAGGAGGAGGAAGACGGAGGAGGAGAAAGACGGAGGAGGAGAAAGACGGAGGAGGAGGAAGACGGAGGAGGAGGAAGACGGAGGAGGAGGAAGACGGAGGAGGAGGAAGACGGAGGAGGAGAAAGACGGAGGAGGAGGAAGACGGAGGAGGAGGAAGACGGAGGAGGAGGAAGACGGAGGAGGAGAAAGACGGAGGAGGAGGAAGACGGAGGAGGAAGAAGACGGAGGAGGAGGAAGACGGAAGAAGAGAAAGACGGAGGAAGAGGAGGAGGAGGAAGAGAAAGGCGATGGGTGGAAAAGACGGAGGAGGAAGACGAAAGAAGTGTGGTTCTCACACATATATTCATGTCTCCTGAGCTACTATAAATATCTGTTACATTGTGTTGTATGTCCGAACCTAGTTTAGTCCACATTTATATTGTCTGTCCAGCGCTATGTTGCTGTGTTTCTCTGCCCTAACCATTACTCTTCGCTGAACTAGGTCTACATTATCCGTCAGAGTTGTTTAGATGTCCAAGTAGTATATGTCATCAGTTCTAATTTTCTTCATTCTTAAATGAACTCCCTGCAGCCAACTCATTTCTGCTGAAAGAATAGCTCTCTCCTCATCCCACTTTTTCCCAGCATTGAGTGATGTGTACAGGAGTTATATATCATGTCTGTTCTTTTTTGACACTATATATATATATATATATTAAATATATATATATATTTAATATATATATATACTTAATATATATATTTAATATATATATATTGTCACTTGCAAGTTAACGTGGTAGTTTCGTTATGTTTTGACAGGTCTGATATCCGAACTACAAAATAATGCAAGTCGCTGAATCGAGGGCTTCTCTCTAAGCTATTACTCTTTAAGACTTACCCCTATACATGGGCCATAGTAAGTCGATCTTAACACCTAAGAATAGGTAGCCTATTATAGGGGTTTGACATTTCTCCGACAATCAACACTTCTGGCAGCTTGGCCGAAGATTACAATCGAGGCATCGTATCTTTAAAACTAGAACTTGTCAGCAATGTTCAACTTCAGCGAGGACAATCCGAACTACTTAGACTCCGAAGCGTCGGACTTCTTTTCAAACGCCTCTCCTCCGGCAGACGATGTAGCCAATGCCAATGCTTCTGCTGGTGGCAACCTAGCGCTTATGAGAGTCATATGCGATGTCTGGATGACGCTGCCGATTGCTTTGGCAGGAATCATCGGCAACCTCGTCTCCATCTTCGTTCTGCGCCAGTACAAGCCGGCAATGACGACGACGATGATTCTGCAGTGCCTGGCCTGGGCAGACACGGCCTACCTGACAGCGTCTGTCCTCCTGCGTTCCCTCAGACACGTAGGCATCCCCAACTACGATAGACACACCTCGTTCATCTTCTTCTGGCTTTATCCGACCACCTACGCCATCCGATTGATCGATACCTGGCTGATCGTTCTGCTGACCGTTGACCGCTTCATCGCAGTCTGCTACCCGCTGCACGCCAGCCGCCTCTGCAGCCGAGCAAAAACCAGCGTCCTCATCCTCGTCATCGTCCTCTGCTCCTTTGCGTTTAGTGTTCCTCGCTACTTCGAGTACATCATCCTCGATCCGTCCGACAAACTCAGAGGATCAACTAACATAATCATCCTGGTTAGTCATCAGTCACTCACTCACTCACTCACTCACTCACTCACTCACTCACTCACTCACTCACTCACTCACTCACTCACTCACTCACTCACTCACTCACTCACGCACTCACTCACTCACTCACTCACTCACTCACTCACTCACTCACTCACTCACCCACTCACTCACCCACTCACCCTGGTTAGTCATCATTTCGTAAAAATTGCTTTCTAATTAATCCGTCGCTTTATCTGCAGTCCGCTTCCTCTGAGCGTGTGGATCGCCATGTCTCGAAAATTTATATATATGCCATTGTGCAGCTTAGTAGATCTATGTCAGAACGTTTTTTTTTCTTCGCCAGATCACCAGTCACTACTTTCATGTGCTCTCTTTTTCCAATGCTCTTCCACCCTTTTAAATTACACCCGGTCTTCTTCTCACGTCTCCACTCTACCCTCTCCTGTCCTAATTTCTCTCTTCTATCCCTTCTTCACATCTCCTCCATCTTGTTCCACGGCAATTACCAGTAACTAAGAGCGCAATCTATCCCACTGAGTTCAACCTAGCTATGACGAGGCGTATTTCTTTCACATAGTAATCAGTCTAAAGATTGTTGTAATGCATTCGATCTAATTAGAATCGGGATCTGATGACGAATCAGTTGTACACGTTCATCTACCGCTTGTCCCTGTTCTTTAACGCCATGTACCTGGTACCAATGACAACGGTCACCATCCTCAACACCCAGCTCATCGTCACCTTCCGTCGCTTAGTCAAGAATCGAGCGACGTCGCTGTGCATCAACTCCTTCACCTCCTCCTCGTCGCACTCTTCCTCCTCCAACCGTTCCGTCTCCACCAAGGCCTCCTGCTCTTCCTCCTGTTCCTCCTCCTCCACCTGCTCCATGACCCGCACGGTGACCGCAGTGAGCGTCACCGTCGTCCTCATTTCCATCGCAACGGACACAGTATCCATGCTGTCGCACGGCGTCTGGTCAGTGGAGCAGGTCTTTCCTCATCTCGTCAACCTCTCGCATTACCGACCATACCTGGCCAACTTCGGCAACGTAGCCGTCACCCTCCGATGCGCACTGAACTTCGTCGTCTACTGCGCCATCAGTCGCCAGTTCCGCGTCGTTCTTTTCAGAAGCTTCGCCTGTCACAGATCGTCGCCAGGCGGTGGTGTCGGCTGCCGTCAGCAGGCGACGTCAACCGCTGGACGACAGTCGTCAAAGATCTCAACGAGCATTCTATCTCTGCTCACCGGTCAACGGCCGAGGGCGAGCCCCGTGTCCAGTAGAGCTGCCTCCAACAACGTCATGGTCGCAGAAGAGAACGGGTGCTTGGAGACAAATCCATTGAACCAAGCGCTCATCCTCCGCTTCGTCCAGCGCTGAGCAATGTACACATTGCTGCACGTCGCTCGATGGAGAGGCCGCGGTTCGATTCCCATTCGTCCATTTTTCATTAGGGATGACGACGAAATGCGAGCATTTCCACTGGGTGTTGCTTTAATAGGGTGGCAAACAGAGCAACTAAATGCTGAATCGATCATTGGGAAATGTCACGTGGCCTCGCCACAGATGACATCAGCAGCTAGCGTGCTTCAACACCCAGTTTCATTTTGAACAAGACATTGACTGTTTCCATTTTTTTAGAATGGTTTAATCTCCTGCACAGAATAGAACTGAAGCGCTAAGAGGAGATTAAGAATATCAGAACTGTCGCTGTCACGATTCAACACAGCAGAACATGTTTGGATTTGTCTGGGGTTCTACCCTTCTTGTCTCACGTGTCGGATTTAAATCCCCACGATTTAAATCATCTTCATTTAAACCCCACAATTTAAATCTCTTCTTTTAAATCATCTTCATTTTAATTTTAACCAAAACCATTTAAATATCTTCTTTTCAATCATCTTTATCTAGATACCTTCACTTAAATCACCTTCATTCAAATCATCTTCATGACCATGTTCTGCATCAAATAGGAAGAAGTTGAACAGAGAGCTTCACAGTAGTTTTTCTTGTTATGTTTGGCTATGTCCAGTGTGACTTTAAAGACATAGCAATCAATTTAATTTTGCGTGTGGGCTACATTTTTTTAAGCCTACAAACTACAAACCAAATCACAGCACTTGTAGAGATCATAGTCGGTTGCAAAGTTACCCAAGGTTTAAAACAAATAATTACCCAAGGTTTAAAACCAATTCAAATTTGTAAATATTTGACAGTCAGATAGTCAAAAAACCAATTGGGAATTCAACAGTTAGGTAAAATGATGTCAGTTAAGATGAACATAACTTACATAAGCGTCTCTATTCTATGGTCCCAAGTCAAGCTCTCAACTTTGATTTTAATCCATCGCAATCTCTCACTATTTACATATCACGCTGCTATAAACAAAACTTTTAATAAAAAAATGTCAAAGTTATGTGGCACAATTTGGCCAATACAGTGTCCTATAGCCCTCTGAGAACCACTCATAAGCTCTTTCCTTGCAAACAATTGGTGCTCTGGATCCCATCCGACCTTTTTAACGACCAGCATCATTACGTTTTACTATGCGCTGGTTGTTAAAGGGTTAAAAAATCAACACCTCCTGGACGTTCCTGCCAAAATTTCACAGACCTAACCATTGTAGAGCTACATAACTATTCAAATATATTGCAATTCTTATGCAACAATATGACTGAAATGCCAAAAAACACAGAAACTGAACACGCATTATTGGTCTATGTTACTTGAACATGTATACTGCATACAAATGGCTACATCTTCCATAAATGTGGCTTGTGCGCGTCCAACAACGTCTAAAAAGTCAATGCTAACAGTCTCCTTCCGATCCTACGTTAAAATGTACAGATAAATAACTCTGAACTCAGAATGTTGTAACATGCTAAAATCATCACACATCCTCTTAAGTTACAAAGACATTCCAAACAACTAATACCATTTGAAAAATGCCTTTTTAGCCAATCACAATTCTAAAAGCAGTCTCTAAATTCTAATACAATTTACAGATAAATAACTGAACTAAAATAAACATTCATCTGCGTAGTGAAAAAAAATTATCGAAATTCTGAAAGCTGTTGCGCATAGGAAAAGAGAATTTATCAAAAACTGGCATTGAAAACTAAACCCTGCACTCTCATCATGCATTCAATGATTAAAGTTCAAGCATAATTGTCAGGAATGATGCTGAAATTCAGAAAAAGTGCAGTTTCTTAAAATCAAGCTCAGCGAAGATCATCATTTGCAAAATTTCTACATAATAATCAAACATTTTCATAAGACCCTCTCAAACGTGCATTGCTACGAGAGCAGAACCAGAACTCTCCTCCGTTGTCAAATCAGACGTAAATCTCACCTTCTGACTTCAACTGATCGATAAGGAAGCACACACACATACACACGCAATGACCTACTTCTTGCAGCACTATCTCTGCTGTCATGGACAATTTTTCAAAGACAACAGCAATTGTAATTGCAAATCTATGCATGACCATCATTTCACCATAATGCAGAGTAATTAAATCAGAAACATTAATTCCAAACGGATGAAGTACAGACGAAATGGAGAAGAACCAGATACGGATCCTGCACGTGTGGCATCACTTCTCATTTACATTTTTTAAAGGGTTGGTGCAAAATTCTACTTATGTGCATAGTGGTACATGTTTCTAACATAGGACTGCCTCATTTAACTAGTTCATCAAGTCAGACAGTATCCTAAGAGCAATAATGAGATTGAAGCATCAACGATCATATACAATAATCAACCAATAAGAAAGCAAGTGGTGAATACTAGAAAACCGTTAAGGTAATGTAATAATTAATGCAATTATACACACCTCTCTGAACACTATTGGTAATCTTCAGAGGCATGGTCCCAAATTAAAACTGCAGAAATGCAAAAACATGGCTGCATTAAGTGACACCATCAGTCAGACAAACGATCCATCTACAGTAATGACAAGTGAAAGAAAAAACATGGTTTTCTCGGGACTCTCTTTTATTCACTCTTGGTAATCTTGTAGATGGTGCAATTGTTCCATTTCCTGAAGAGATCATTTAATGATGTAAACTTGCCGGACTCGTTCGAGTGGTTACATGATATTTGTAATTTTTTGCTCAATTTCTGAGTTATGTCCGTAAATATTTGATACATTGCATTGTTGTGCAAGTGTGACGTGTGCAGAATTTCAGCTCTGTAGGTCGACGGGAACCGCTGTGTCCATGACAAACTTTACGCAAGCCAAGTTAAAGGAAAGAGGGCAAAAACTACTAGAAGGACAATCAGATAATGCAAATTTCAGTAAAGCTTGTAAAAAAGAGGAATTGAATACATGCGATTGAGTAAGATATGGTTAGCATTGTCGTTAGAAAGTAGACAGAAGAGAGCTCTACCAACCCACACATGTCCCTTCTACTCTACCAACCTAACGATTGTGGGAAGCAGTCTGATGAAGACACACACAAGAACAATGACCAATCAAGAGAGACATACATAAGATTTGCCAACCAAGAAATAAAAGCTCAAATTCACCTGGAATAATACGATACACAGACTAATGCTATAACTGTAGCCAAAACTAGATCAGCACTAGTTGTCTCTCTGACATTGAAGTAAAAAAAACTGTATAACAGATAGAAGGTGAACCAAATAAATTCCAGCAATACTCGTATTGCTGCTATTCCGTGGGTTTATATCCAAGTCCGGACATATGATCCTTAGCACAAAATTAGTGCTGAATGCACCAATGATAGGACTGGTAGGCTATAATAAGGTATGATCCAGAAACAGCAGACAATGTATATAACACTTTTTACCAGTGAATCTTAAGTCACCATACACTCCTTTGTTGATCTATCTCATAGTCAGAGTTCAGAACTTTGAGAGGTTTGTTAATAAGCTATATAAATGTCAATATAATTATTTAATCGATATATATATATCATATATACACAAATATACACGTGTATACATTAGACAAATCTTAGAATGCTGCTTAGGAAGTCATAGCCTAGTACTGTGTAATAGCAAGGTGGCATTACAGCAGTCACATTTGCATGCATCCGCATTCTCAAACATGTTACGCACAAATGCACATCACAAGTCAACATGTTACACGAATGGTCCAGCTTGGACGTATAAATAACACAAATATATTAAACAGTTGTTCATGTCTGCCACTGTCTCCATACAAATGTCTTTGTTCTAAGCAAGAAACAAGAAAATCTGTTTAACTTAACACAAGCATCATCGTAGAGCACATTTGTAATTAAGCCCAGATTACATCCCACCCAGGCCACACAGATTGTATATCGACAAACACAAGCAGAAACTGTTCGGCTACTTTTGTGGGCAACCGAAACAGCAGCCAACATGCAAAGCTAATGGAATAATACTTAAAATGGACATTCCTCCAAACTGTACAATTAACTATTTCTTGGCAATTCTTGTCCCTAGGCTTTGATCATCATACATAATAACCAACCATACAAACTACATCAGTAAACTGCAAAAGTAGGAGATTGCATGGGATGCAGAATCACTTCACCAACACCTCGAACACACGAATGCTCACAAAATTTCAATCTAAGAGATCACAGAAACACCCGTTCTTCTATCAGTCAAAATGTTGCTTGCGAATTGTGATTCGAATGTTCAGCGCAATACACAGGTTCATTTTCTTCATAGTCATTAAATATAACTCTGAAATCATATTGCAGTTGTGTACATCATGGTGACATGGCAGTTGATTGGCTGTCTTGTAAAAGTGGATTGGAGAGGAACAATCCCAAGTAGTGTCCAGGACTTGTCTGAGGGGTTCAAAATCCAGAAGTTGAAAGCATTTAGTCTGAATGTCTACAGGAAATACGTTTAAGTGCTTTCTAACATCATGTATTTTAAGCTAATGATGTGCTCCAAGGATATACATACAGACATAATAATAGTGTATGCACAACCACTAATACATGTTATTAAATTATTTAGTAGGCTGTTGAAAATACAAATTGTGACCTATTTTCCAAGCAGAACATAAGGCAGGCATCCGAGCAACTTCTTCTTCTGAAGTCCACGGCAGTATGAGAAATATCTCAATGTTCCAATGCAGGGGACGAGCATCATCAAGCCTAACACTGCATTTGTGGCCACGTCCACAACAAAATAATAAAACTGCTTAGTGACATTATACCAAGAAGCATGCCATTGATTAGGTCACTGCATCAAGAATCATTGCCAGAGGCAACAACCCAGTCAAAATCACATTCCTTTAAGCTGACAGCTACCCCTCATTATTATAAACCTACAGTATTTAACACGAACTATTCTGAAACTAAATAATTATCAAATTGGAGTAGTGTCCTGTTTTGCTAAGAATGTCGACCTAAATGAAAAATTAGTTAATTAAATAAATTTTGAGGATGAAGATTTCTATAGTTCTGCATCCCCAACATGCATATTCTGAACAGCATTAGGTCAAAACAAAAGGGGTCGTTAGTAAAGCCAAATATTACACAGCATTGTCTACATGTAAACTACATTCTGACACAGACACCATACACAGTACACCTGGCAAGACTTGAAAAGACTTGAAATGTGAAAGTATTAATAATCATAATTTGCTAAAATCGTGCAGATAAATTATAACAACCATACAAGCCCCATACACTCAGAAGAAGAAAAAACAAGTCTTATCATATTCTGAATTCTGCCAAAATTTTATCAATCTTGGAATGTGTGGCTTATCACAGAGGGTTTAAATACTTTAACTCTGAAGTGAGAACCTGGCTGAAAAGAGAAAAGCAATAATGCTAATCTTTGAGAATAGATAAATTTTTTTCAATAATCTAAAATGGAAGATAATTTAGTTCTGGAAGTCAGGAATTTAAAAAAAAAAATTTAACATGTTATTTGCCAATTGATATGTATATTGGTCTTTTATCATGCATTATTTTAACATTCACGGTCAAATAACACACCTAAATAATTTACTATTATAAGTAGCAGTATATAGAACAGTGTTAAGAAATTTCCTGACTGATTGAGAATTATACTTCATCATATTGATCAGTTCAGGTTTCCAGTAGGAATAAGACAACGGAATTAGCTAATTGGTCACAAATGGTGTGCAACTAGTCCTCTCCACAAGAAATGGTCCGCAATTCTGGCTCTCTGGAAATGAGTAGACAACAGAGCTGAAACAACAAAACCTATCCGAGCAACATATCCTGAATGGAGTTTCTGCAACTGGGCTGCTTGGCATGACATATCAGAAAGTGAAGCATGGAAACTAGTGGAAACCTAACACAATAACACTTAGGTGTCATGCCCACTCCAACCCTGGAATGTTCATAACTATGCATATGTGGTGTAATTTCTGTCCCATGACCAAGTGACAATTGCAAAGATCCAACCATTCGGTGGTTGTTGAAGCAAAAACAGTCCAACTGTGCAGTCGGAGAGGAAATAACTATTAATAATCCAACACTTGCTTATGGATCATCAAACAACAACAAAAGAATAGAATATTTTCTACCAAGGGATGAAACACAATCTAATCAGAGTGAGAAATGAAATTCAGTTTCCAGAAGTGAGCAGATTAATCGCTGCTTGTACATTTAGCTAAACGCCACTCAAGAGACTGCTGTGGCAAAAATACAACTGCATCTGATAGCGCTGTAAAATCAAATGCAAGACTTTAAACAGAAATTGATTACAGGTATTATAGACATCTGGTTATACTACCAGCAGGGTAATTCCTAGCATTTTGGTGAAGCATCTTAATTTTTTCTAATAGTTTCAAGTTTTCAAGACAATGCTGCTGACCTTTCAGAGATAAATGGGAAAATTAATATAGAAACGTCATTATTAAACCAATGGCTTGCACCAGCTAAAAGTGCATGGATGGATGAACTTTCTGTCAAGTGAATAGGGCACCACAGTATGTGTACAGAGTCTATTTGTTTCTACTCCATTCCTACACTTCCTTTGTCTGCTAGTAGCCAACTTAAACTGATCAAAAAAACCTGTCGGTTTTCACCACCAAAAGTCTGAATAAAAACTGAGTTAAGCGCAATTGAACTTACTGCTCCCAAGCAAAATACTTTCAGAATTTTAGAATGTGGAAAGTCATTGAAACTGAAATAAGTTGGAGTGACCAATTACATGACAAACTATTATCTACTGCTTCAGACATTCACAGACATGCTCAGCAATTCAGTAAATATAGCAGTAATTGTTTTAATTGTACAGAAAGTAATTAATTAATAATACTACAGATTAATTGTACAAAAAGTAATCATAAATAACAAATCTAAATATCTTGTTCTGTTGTTTTACATTTGGTAAACACTGGAAAAAGTTTAAAATAGCTTTTAAAACGTTGGAAGCAAGTTAAAATTCAAAGACACTGTTAGAAACGATGTCATGCTGATTGTTACAGAACAGAAACAACAACCACTGCATGATGCAGATGAATTAAAATGCTGCACAGAAATCTATGGCCTGGGAAGATTGGCCAGAATTTAAAATCGTTTAAAGTTCCGACTATACCACTATTGGAGTCTGAGTATTTTCTAACTTGGTTCATCATGTCTTTAAGCTAAATAAAACAGATGATTTTAGCTACCATTGACAAACTAGCAATCAAGAACTGCATTCTAACAAGTGAATGCAAATCACATGATTAAACAATTGGCCCACAAAAAGTGACCCAAAAAAACAAAGATATCTTTATAAAAAATCACTGATATTATAACTTCCCAAACCGTTCAAAAACTATCTTTTTCAGTTTTTCAACATCTTCCCGAAGCATCTTCTGGGCTCTTTTCTCTTCGTTAATCTCATGGACGAGCTCCTGTACTTTGACGTTATGGGTGGATTTTATTCGTTCCAATTCCTGCTTTAGCTGCATGACCTCAACCTGAAGTTGACTCAAGAGGTCAACCTTCGCAACCGATCGCATGGCATCAGCATCGGAAGACGTTGGACTGGCTCTGGCTTTCAAGGCTGGATCAGGCTTTGCAACTTCAACAACAAAGTCTGCACAAAAAGAAATAAACAAACGTGCAAAGTGTGCATAAGAGTCAATATCTTAATCATCAATGGCGAGCCCCACAGAGTGGTGTAGCTGTCTCCACTGTTCGCCACCAACTGATCTTCTCTTGTGCTTTCGTCCAACCTGTGCTGAGGCCAAAGTTCATGGGGTCCAGGTCATTCTTCACTACTCGCCCCCAAGCCAATAGGATACAATCAACTAATACCTTCAACAATCAATCTAAAATTAAAAAGTAGCTTTAACTATAAAGGCAGCTCAAGATCAAACACAAACAGTGAAATCCTGTTCAAGTCAGCTGACATCCATCATTCCACCAGAGCCATCGTGCTGTGAGCGGTGTCACCTGTGGTCGATAATCTCGATATACTCTGTCAACACAACCTGGGTCAGAGACTCAGAACATCCATGACGGCTGTCGAAGGGAATTCGTTGGCTGGTTCTATGCGTGCGTGTGCTCCACCCCTGGGGACTCAAACAGCTTAGTGTACATTGTTGTGCTAATCTGATGTAATATATTCGTTCATGAAGACACTTAAAATCAGCGTAGAAAGCGTCTCGGAGAAGGCTTCTTGAAGAGGTGCTTTCTAAATTCTCAGAATGAACGAAGTGTGAAACGTTTAGTCACATGTGAACAGAATTCCTGGGCAATCTGCCTAATCCTGACATCTTTCACTATTCCTAATCATTCTTATCATTGTGAAACGATATCATGCAGACAACTAAAGAATTTATCTCAAAAGCATGAATGAGAAGTAGGGCACTTGCTCAGAATTGGCATCTGAGCAATTTACTTAACAAAACCTCAGCAAATATCTGGCTGCAGCCAGACTAAACTACCTGCAATGCAAAGCAGTATGACTGCAGCATGACCAGTATCCCAAACACGAAAAGTAATACAGGAGGAGACAGTTTCACCTGAATCAGTCAGTCAACTTTATAAGAATTCATTTAAAACTGGCTTAAAAGCACAACAGTTCTCTTCTGTGCATGAAATGTGCTGATGCTGTGACAATTAAATATAATGTTTCATTTCAATCATGCAGTCAATAAAAGGATATGATGAACTGAGCACATACTTCACCTACGTCCAATCAATGTAAAGCAACCGAAACCATTACTGGCTGAACTTGCAGTGCAGCAGTGCCAGCCCCAAGCCTGGATAAAGGAGGAGGGCGACGCTAATGATCTTTGCTATCACACAGTGTCATTAAACTGCAAAAACCAAACTAACTGAGAAAGCAGTTACCTCTTGCGGTGTCTGGCGTTGACGCCGTTGTACGAGACATGGGTGGATAGCTCAACTTCTCCGTTACTGTGAGCACCGCAGCGGTTGGTGATGGATATAAAGTAGTTTGCGGCAGATGAACTGCGGCTGGTGGATGAAGAGGACGACTCAGAGCAGGACTAACAGAGTCCACATCTTTAGGACGACTCAGAGCAGCAGGACTAACAGAGTCCACATCTTTAGGACGACTCAGAGCAGCAGGACTAACAGAGTTCGCATCTTTCTGACAGACTTTTCCTTCCGACTGTTGCAAAATCATGCAACACAGTTACAAACAATAAAACGCATCCCTCATTTTGAGCATTTATACAGCGCTCCTTCAAGAACGTTCCCAGCCCAGCGACGACTAAAGAAAAGGACTTGAGAGAGTGGAGCTCAAGTGGGAGCTCGTTCCAAAATAACAGAAATGTTTCAGTTGCAAAAGAAACTGCGTCACAAAACAATTATTGCAAAAATAGTGGATTAGATAAAGATCACCATTCCTGTCCTTAACCCTTAAAACCAGGATAGGCTGAAAAAAACAGCTTGGAACTTAGGAGGAAATCATACAAGAAAAGCCAAGAGACTGGTCTCACCATCTGCCAACATTTTTCGATGTGTTGAAACCCTTGATTGGGCAATTAACATGCATTAAGTCCAGGCTGAATTACATGTATATACTATTCCAAAGGCAAGTGGTCAATTTTGGCGAAATTCACTGGACCAAATAGCCTCGAACTATAGCACAAAGAATGGCTTGCAACCAATCAATTTTCCCTTACTTATGTGGAAAGACACAGCAAATAAATAACACATAAATAACATATTATTGTACCAAAGATAAAAAAATGCGTTATGACATGTTTGAAGGGTAATTGGGGGAGAAAAAATAGTTCAGGAGCCTCAGGTAATATGTCAAACCTAATAACATGGTCTCCCATCGTTTGCACCATTGTACAATAAATATGGCAGAGTTAATATAACCACCTGTTCCACCTGATCAAGTGTGACTGAAGTCAGTAGATTGGTTAGCATCATTAACATCAAAATCATCAAACCTATCGTTACAAAAGAACTTTTAATGTGACCTGAAACATGTTGTATACTGTTGGTGGCCGGCGAGATGGAGCACGAACACGATTAGCAGTCAGGTGGAGTAACTTCGGATTTGAACTGACATTATCCGGTAGTGACAATCCACTGACTACTAAAACAAAAATAAATAATAACCTACTATCTCAAAAAAAATAGTTTTAACTGTTTGTTTTAAACATCCCATATACTAGTTCCTTAGAACAGCAATTTAGGATCTTCACAGACAGTCTGTTATATTTTCCCACACAATCTGTTTACAGCTCAGGCAATCTTCATCAAGTTTTAGTGGTGTATGTAAATTTTTTACCATCTTTGGTAGGTTTCTCTGTTGCCTTGTGGTCATCTGTCAGAGCAACTGGCCTTGATTCTGGCTTTAAATCGGATGTTTTCTTTCCAAGTAACATTGGTGGCTGTGAAGGAACCTGAGGCTTGACTGAAAAAACCAACAAAAACAAACAATGGTACACACATAATAGGTGCATATGTATCTACATAATAAAATAATTACACAGTTGCATACGAATATATATAAAAAGTTATCATATACAACATTTTTGAAAACTGATATTTACATATACAGAACTCACAATGCATAAGGACTGTAGAGTGTAGACACATTCAACAGTTGAATGTCGGGTTTACACAAAACTTAGAATTATACACCTTCTTAAAGTGCCAAATAGAGGATCAAGGTACTATATAAATGCTACCAGCAGTTACATTACATGTATAATTGTACATGGCTACAAGTTTTGTCCATGACACTGCCTTCAATCAATAAATTGGTCACATGTGGATTATGATTACTTAATTTTCTTTAGCTTGACTGTACAGCTTGTTAACAATCTGGACAGAACATCATTCTGCATTTAGAAAAGTCATGTGCCATTCACCTTCGATCAAATGATTCAAGCTGTTCTTTGCCAGAGCCAGGCTGGGAGTGCAATCAGTGCAACCAGGTTCATGTCTTGAAGGGGTTTTATATAACTGCTCAAACTGAATGAATGAATAAATAAATGAAAGGTGATAAATGCAGAGGAGCAGATTCCACAAGATGACATATAAACATCTCAATGCATTAATGGTGAATCATTGTATTCATTTCGCTGCATTTAATTTTTCCGCATATCACTTCGTTGCATTCATTTCATCAAGTAAAGCATCCTGAGGGTCGGTTATGTGTCGTCATGGTCGGTTATGCGTCGTCAGGGTTGTTTAAGGTCAGGGTTAGTGTCGTTTTTAAAATGAGACGAAATGAACTGCAACGACATGAACTGCGACGAAATGAACTGTGACGAAATGAACAGGAACCCATCACGATTACCTACAGACATTACATGTGTATAACATTACTCAACATCTTTACTTTCAAACTGTTAAAAAAGAACTGTTGCCTCACTTTTCTTCTCCTCTGGTTTGGAGGGCTTTGATAAAGAGGAGACTTTGCTTGGATCTGGAGGAGGCGGTCTTTCAATCCTTTTATTGGCAATCAATAATTGTTCTGCTTCTGAGCATCCAGGCTTCTGGAAACAAATATATGTTGCAGGTCAGACAAGGTTCTGTACCTGTAGATAACTAGGTATCCTAAACTACAAGTTGGAAACAAGCACAAAACAGGGATTTCTGCCACAGTTCCATGAGTAGTGACCCTGAAATAGGTATGTAAGCGATGATGGGTTAAAACTCAAGTTCATATAAATCCTAATTCAACAGTTACAGGCCAATCTACATCTGACAAAGTTGTGAAATGTGCAACAACTAATTAGTCGGTGCTACATAAATTGTGTTGCCTGTGCATAAAACAAATAATCTCAAGAATAAGGACAGCAACCTGGCCTTCAACTAAGCTATAAATTTCAACAAATAGTTCCAGTACAGAGTAGTAAACTGTAATCAACTTACAACCACTGATCTGTTATCAGGTGGCAGCAGTTCAACAAAGTTGTCTGGAAAGACGCCAATCCTGCCTCGTATCTCTCCCTTCCACCACCCGGCATCCTCCAACTTTTTCTGTAGGATGGTGATTGTGTCTCCAACATTCAACGTCAACTCATCCTCATTTTCAGCCACATAGGAGAAGACCACACGAGCCCGTTCAACTACAACATTACATAAAAAAACAACTGCCAGGATACATAGAGCACACATTTTTAACATGCTATTAAGAATTAAATTCAGAATCCAAACAAATTTCCAGATATAAATTACAGAAACTTTATTCATACAGATATTTGAACTCGCAGTTCATGTCCAAGAGAGAGGCATATTCTGTGGCTTCATTTATATTGCAAAAAAACATTGTTCCTACCTGGCTGACTTGCATCAACCATCCAATAATTTCGAGCACAACGCTTATTGGAATATGTATGTATCACAAAAGGATTTATTTCTGAGATAACTCAAATGCAGTCCCAATATGGGTGGGTAATGGACAAGACACTGGCGAGAAGAGCAGTAGGAAGCAAGATCCATTTCCACTACCCTATAAGGTTGACTAGTCCTTACATTTGCTAGGTGGCAGCATTGGTTAAATTAGAAGTAGGACATGATAGGCACCTTGCTTGGCTGCCATATAGTCCAATTCGGCTCCTGTAATAACTTGTGATTACCCATTCATACTATGCTTGTGCTTGTAATTATAATTATTTTGCTGTTTGAATTTAGGAAATGAAGTTCACAATTATTATTATTATTTAATTAATGAATGGAGATTAAATCCCATCTGTTGAAATTAGATAAAGGGCAGTATATCTATTTCAACAAATGCATAGTAATTTGATAAGTCAGTTTAGTAGATTAATATAAGTATATCAGTTAGTTTCTAATATAAATTATATTTCATTATGTTCAGGGAATAACTATTTGCATAAATGAACTGATAGATATTCATAGGCAGTGCCTGTTTCTTAAGATCAAGCATGAAAGAGAATAATCACAACAAATCCTTCTCTAACGAAAAAGAAATTCTCACTTCCATTTGACATCACACGAAACATTTGACATAAAATGAAACTCAGAAGTTTAAGACCAATATCGAGCAACAAGACCATCAACACGATGGTCGTGCTCTACAATGCAAGTCTTGCTATCCATTTCTACCGCTCTCATCTCAGTAGTCACCCTTCTTTCCTCCCCTGCTGTTCCCTCTCTTGTCCCTGTCCCTCTCACTGGCCAAATGCAAAGAGATTACATCAATGAACATAATATTTGAATTGATGATACATACACAATGTGGTCTACTCATGATGTACCAAAAGGAAGACAAAATGTGCAATTAAAATAGTAGACAGATGATATAGATGTACAAGTAAATAAGTGCTACCAGGCTTCATTTAATGTGTGTGGGGATGTGGGCCTGCTCGAATAAATGTACAAAGGAAATAGTAAACAGTTGAGTTAGATACTCAAATAAGTAAATCCTACCAGGCTTCACTTCTCGCAGTTTTGGGGGAAGAGAAGGTGGCGCATGCGAAGTCATGTCTGTGGCTCTTGCAGTCTGTTTTAGCATAAAAACAAATATTCAAACTAATCAGCAAAATCTATTTTCACAAAATTCTATAAACCCATTACCGTGAACCCTGAGTTCATTCGACCGCGGAAAGTCATTGTGAGGTCGTTGAGTCACAAGCATATTTCATGCAACGACAAAATACATTGTTCATTGCTTGAAAGTGCTAATAGTTTGTCCGATCTAGATAGTGACGATGAGAGCAAAAAATCCTAGTTTGAGTAACTTTATTTTGTCAGAAAATAATGATTACATAAGATAGTCGAAAACCCTTTGCTGATTGTGTAGTCAAGAGACGGGTCGCGTTCGAAAGCATTGGTTTAGGTTACTACGAAACATCTTTTATTGTTTGAAAATGATAATAAAATCTGCAAACATTCTTTTACAATATATATGATGACGTTATTGTTTCTTAACAAATCCTACTGAATAACAACATTTACACATATCAGTTGTCCTTTTCATAATAATTTTGAAGAAAACCTAAAAAATAACTGCACAAGTGTAGAAATGTTTTTTAATTTATTCCATGGTAATGAGTCTAACAGCACTTAGAACCAAAATACTACCAGGTTAAGCACTACCAGCAAAAGGAACAGACTGAGGAATAAACTGAGCAATAATACGTAATAATGAATGCCTAAGTAAGCAGCAATTGCTGATTAATTCATGACCCCTAGAAAGTCACAAATAGCAAGTTTAAGAAAATCAAATGAGCAAACACAATAACACATAATAAATAAGTAGAATTTATTTTTAACAAAGAAAATGAAGTACAGTCCAACCCTATTTTCTTCAGGCTTCAGCTCATCTGGTTCCCTTTGTTTAAATGGTTGATATTGGCTCTTATTCGAAGCAATTGGCTGAGTAGGCTGATGAGATGGTGATGGTTTATCCACCAAACCAAACCTTGTATCTCTTATTTTCTTTCCTTTTATCTCAGATATTTGCATATCTCCTCCTACATAGAAATATTATATATGTAAACTGCATATTCAGTGAAGCCTATTAGAATAAAGCGCACATGACGTATAGCGCATATATGATATGGAGCACATATGATATAACTAATATGTAATTTGCAAGGGAAATACGATGGATAAAAAAACTATTCTCAACAAAACACTGCAAAGCCAGTTTCATAATAGTCCCTTCAGACGTTTGCCATTTGTGGCCATCTGTACCACAAATAATTAATGTGGAGAATTGGAGATTTGCAATTGCTGGCCAGTACCATCACTTCCCAGTTATAGGCCTATTCACTCAGAATCCCAGGGGAATTGTTTGCACCCCAATTAAAAACTTGTTAGCTCTGCTATGACTGGCCTTTCACTTTAGAATGTGCCACCACATAACTCAATCCTGACACCATTCATCAGTACCATGTTAAATAAAGATATAACCAAAGCACTAAATATACTGAACCTATTCAGTGATTTACCACATAACAGAACATAAATCACATTAATGAAGCCAACCTATCTAGTCATGCCACTAGGTTGCACTGTTATTATGAATGCCATTATATAAGGAATCTACACGCTGATCCCCTGTATATGCTCATTTCAAGTGGAAAACATATTTGAAAATTATCTTTAATCACCTCGACGGAAAACACATACCAAAATTGTTTTAAACTTCACTAAGTTGCTGCCACTTGAAAATTCTTTTAAAATTGCTTTGAACTTGATCTACGCATTGGATGCAAACTATGAGAATTTGTTCATCTATGTTAGAAAGCTAAGCAACTCACCAGATTTAACACCATTGCCCGGATCTAGAGGTTCAACAAAATTTGATGGAAAGACACCTGTCTTGCCATTCAGAACTCCTTTCCACCAACCCTCTTCCTCCTAAAGACATCGAGAAAGGTGACAAACTATAAACTTAAGATACAGGAATGATACAAAATAACTGCTTCTTTTAACAACAGTGAACAGAGAGAATCTTCATCCTCAGAATGCTTTCAGCTGAAACTTAACTTCAGACCTTAAACAACAAGCGTGCACTACGGCATGCTATCGTAACAACGTTTGTAAGTATACCAACCGCATTATATTATTGAAACTCTACTTTACTTAAGTCAAGATATATAAATCAGCATAGAAATAATTGGAAGATATTTTAGAATGGGAACCTACAATGTTTTCAGTGAAAACGAACATTTAAATCCATGTGTACTATGATGTATTAAAATAAAGATGTCTGTTGACCTATGAGAAGCATCATATTTTTGAAACTTTATGTCTTGGGGTATGATATAGTAATATAGGCCAAGATTAAGCACAGAAACAAGTTAAATATATTTAATAAAGGGACCCTTACATGTAACTCAACTAACAAAACAGACATTTAAATCTATGCAAACCTGGGTTTAAAATGGCACACATCTTAAAGAATAAATTCACGAATAAAGTTTCAATAAACTCATCATTTGTTTGAATAATTAAATTAGATTCATATGTTTACTCTAAAGTCATTATAAGGTCAAATTGCTCATCGTCAGGCCTGTGCGGGGAAAAAATGTACTCATTGTTTAAGGGCTAAGCAAACCTAAATAAAGAGCAATAAATCCAAAATCACTTGGGACTCAGTTAAAATGCTGCAAACTCGGCGTGAATGACCCATTCTTACATTGCCTACCTCAGATATGACTTCGATAATGTCATTGACTGAGAGCTTAAGCTCATCGTTATTCTGCGGCTCATAAGAAAATGCAGCACGGGCTCGCCTCATTGGGAATTCTGCAAATATAAAACAATTTCCACCACTATGAACATAAAAAACAGACTCTTCATTCAAATAATATAACATTAGTTGCACACGACTTCAAACTTGTCGAGTAAAAGATAAGGCTTCCACCACAAGACTAGCTCTAACTGCGCCTCTTTGGAGCAAGTCCTGGTAAAATATGTCTAACCCAAACAACAGTTGGTGCAGAGCTAAAGTTGGAGCTAGTCTGGTGTCTGATGAAGTTGCAAGCACATACAACGGACTACAATGAATAATTATTGATTGGAAATGGCCAAATTATCAGTGCACCGTTAGGATCAAGATAAAGGAAATTACGATTGAGCAGGAATAAGCAGACATGAAAAAGAGAAGGATGGTCATGACTACATAAAAATACAACCAAAAAACTTTTAACAGGTCTCATGATACACTTTTAAACCATGCCATGATTTTGGAAATGACAATTTTGCATCAGAGCTGCCCACACAAAAATTAAATTGAGCTGAAGTATAAACAAGAAAGCGGGTAAATCAATATACGGGATACCACAACACTAAAGAAGCCCACAGTTTGCACACCACAGTGACCACACGCATTCAAAACGTGGATCAATAGGACAAACATAAATAAATTAGACAGAGCACAAAACAAATGAGGATATAGAAAAGTTGGCACAAATAATAAGAATAAGAAATATAAGACACTGATAAGCATTACAAAAGAGCTGGAATAAACAAGGTCAATCAACAGACACAGATGCTGTAATTTTTCTTGGTTAGTGATACTAGTGAACAAACACGTAAGATGGTCATTTTAAGTTGTACAATTGTAAACTCAATTTCTAAAGTGCTACTCTAAAGATAAGTGTAAAGCATCAGCTTTTTCATAAACATTAACATTGCAGCAAGTCCCAGGGGTAGTCCAAAGAACACAGGTGGTCACACTGGTACACAATTGGCTGATGGATGATTGCGTGCTGACATCATCAGTGCTGGGTTGATCTCAACAGCATTCCTCTGTATAATATGACCTAACAAAAAGAAGGAAGGTCAATGGATCGAGGCAAAGGACATTTGCTGCATCTGACTCAACAGCATTGAATGCTCTGCCTGCTGCACTTTGGATCAGTACTGAGGTATTGTTGGAGGGCTTTGAAAAATGTTGGAAGGCTCATTTTCAACTTCATCTTATCAGCAACTTCCAAATAGGCCAATTGTAAAGCATTTAATTACTAAACCTGTGCTTTACAGATTGACTTACCAACAGTAATAATTACCTAAGTCATGTGTTTGTCTGTCAGTCATATGCAAGGCGCGTGATTGGACAGAAGCTGTCCTTATTGTGCAGCGCAAACGTTGCTGCCTAAGTCACGAGTGTGTGTCGTCGTCGTCGTATGCAAATAAGGTTGACCTCAATATATGCAACGCAAAAGTCACTGCATTCGACGGGCAACATTTATGAGTTAGTTATACATCATGCATTATAAGTATAATTCCATCAATTATCATTAAAAATGGAAACTTAATGGGCAAATGTGTATTTTAGTTTAGTTTAGTAAATATTTGACAGTTTCGTACGCTTGCATTTTAGCGGTTTCTATTATTGTGTGGACCTTCTGAGGTCAAAACTTTAGCCTCTCAACACAAGGAAAAATAAATTCTGCAGCCAAAAGTTCTAGACACAATATGTGTGAAAACAACACTATCCCTAACCCTGTCTGAATAATACAACGTGTAATGTAAAGTTAAAATTAAGTATGACCTGTGATTTTTCATGGATTAACAGCTAGTAACATAATAATAATAAAAATAATAATAATGGTGAACATAGGTTTGGTCTGGGAGCATTTGCACCCATGGTAAGTACAATTGCTTGGGACAGCCTCATCTTAGAAGAATTTAAAGTCAGGTGCAGCCAGTCACAACTGTTGAATACCCAGGCAGCTGAGTGCAGTTGATATTGGGGCTATGTTTGGCTGTGTATAGTTTACACAATTTTGGTCAATAGTGCATGCAACATTCAAGAACATTTTCAAAAATTACTTTGAGATGCACACTATTTCAATTAAAATAAACCTCAAAATTAGCTTTGGTAACTAACTAACTTACTTGTCTTAATCATGTTATGATTGTAATTCTCAAACAGTGATTTACAATTAACCAAATGTATATAACCAAACATGCATCTGCATGTGGAGGTGTGAAACTAAATTATTTATCTTTCTGTATTAAAATCTTTGGCTACATTTGGTGTGCGATCGGCTGTATTTTTGTAAAAGTTTGACAGCTCTACATGAACATAAATTTTTATAGTTCTCAAAAGGTAACATATTAAAGTGTGTGTGTGTGTGTGTGTGTGTGTGTGTGTGTGTGTGTGAGATACGGTTAACTATTCAGAAGTGTCTCAATTCTGTTTTTCAATGACCTATAGCCAGATATTTGAATCTGTCGCTACGCAGTATATAATCTGGGTAGGGTTCACTTTTATATTACCACATAGGCATTCATGATCCAAGATGCCATATAAAATCCAAGATCTTTGGTCACCACAAATATATGCACAGCAACCATTTTGTTGAGTATATACAGTATTTTAATAGCACAATATCCAAACATCTTCTAGAACTGTCTGCTGAGCAGCTAATCAAGGCATTTTACATTGATAGTATGGACATTTTTATATAAAAGTTACCATATTCTAATGTGGGACATATGCCTTCCAAACACTTAATTAATGTAATATATAAATATATACTGAACTCACTCGATATATAAGAGGGCGGAGAAGATGGAATAGCTTTAGAAACCTGATTACTGTAATAATCTGGAAACTGAGAGACTGAATATGCTGCTTGCTTCTGTGGCAGACTTTCAATATGGTCTGTTCTCTTTATCTCCTGGTTACATAATAAATAACCATACATAACTATTCCACACTCTTCTTAATCAGATTTTCTAACAAACACATATGTAAGGAACACCAACCTACATCAAATATTTCCAACTGTGACCAATGTGTACATGAAACGAAAGGCAGATTATAGTACTTATGTCATACCATATCCTATCTAACAACGTCTAAAGCGCCTCTACAAGTACACCTAATCAGAGACACTCACGGTGCAAAAACCACAAGAGAAAAGTCTTAAGACACTGAATAAAGACAGTAAAGCCCCCAGTTACGACAGAGCCATTGAGAAATCCACGTAAAAAGCACAATATTTACTATAGCAAATGAAAGTGAAACATTACATCATGGCATTTTAAACTAGCGTATTATTTATATAAACTTCTGTAAACACCAGTAACTGCAAAGTGAAAACATCAGGCAAGCAACACAAAGCAACACACACCATAATCAGTCCACTCAAACATGAGACAATGCAAAAATAATGTTAACAAGTAGAAACAAACAGGAAATGCTGGAAATGTGATCCCTAAATGACAATTGTGATACTACAAAAGACAAACAGATGCAAGGGAAAATGATCCAAGCTCCGCACAGCAAGAACAGGCACGAAGGGGAAAAACGTGTAACTGACATGTAAGAGTTGCATCTATATACCAAAGATCCATTATTTACCTTGACAAAGTTGTCTGGAAATACTCCTTTTCTACCATGTAAGTATCCTTCCCACCATCTGCCATTGAACTTAACAACGTTTGAAATTATATCGCCCACTCGAATGGTCAGCTCATCGTTCTCTCGACCATCATAGTTGTGTAATACCACAACTTCTGCTGTAACACAGCAAACCAAACAGGTGATTTATGTATTTGCAATCAGAGATCAAGTTTTTCTTTAGCTGAACTTTAAAAAACTTCTGGCTCACATCTGTTTTCTATCTTTGTAACTCTGTCTAGATAAAGTGACAAAGCTCCTGTGAATGCCATACAAATTTACTATCCAATACACATCAATACTGTGCTTCTTAAGATGACTTCCTGCTGAGCAAACAATTTTGCATAAACTCTGTCTAGTGGTCCACAAAACATTGTATTCAAAATCAGGCTACCTGAATCCACACCTTGTCCCCATTCTCATGTTTGATAACTGGCACTATAAATGGCACATTAATTCCTCATTATTCATTCGTTCAAACAGCCATGTTACCAGTAAAGACGAGTTTCAGCCATTGGAACTTTAGCTCAAGTATATCACAGCCATACGATGTTACAAGCAGGCAACATCTGCTGCTTAAATAAAATCGCCATTATCAGCGCTGTTATTCGCCGTTAGCAGCAAGAATCGCTAGTTTCCAAAACATCGCAAATTCATTATTTTATCCTGAAAACTAGCATGGCCTAGACAGCCAATCGCGTGAAAATGAATAAAGAAAATTATTCTAAAAGTATGATTTACGCAAATGATTTCTTATCAATTCAGCAAAACATTCGGGGATACGGTGGAAATTCAATTTGGGGATTCGCTACGCACCAAATGATAGGCTTACGCTACACGACATTCAGTCCCGAGTAAAAGACACGCGACAATTAACGCATACCCATTGCAAGCTAATCTCATCAGATAGTTCACTGTGCATGAAACATTCTATCAATCGAAAGCTACCCAAATAACAAACTTGATTTTTGAGAGAATCTTTCAGCCACCAAATAACTCTTCTCACAGGAAGTACATTAGCCGTTCTTGAAGTTATGATAGATTGTCCTTATTCAACATCCGGTGTTATTAGTAACATCCCCCATGAATTATTATTGCATTAAGAATATAGTGCACGTACAAATATAATTAGCAAATTATAAATCAGAATAAATACTATAGAAAATTGCATTTTAGGCAGGGCAGTTGCTTATTGCTTAGTTGAATCGCTCAGTTTTACTTTGTATGTATATAATTGTCTGTTTTTCCTTCTCTGTACGTAGACCATGTGTAAGCTTTAAGCCTGCTTCATTTTTATTTTTATGCTGCCCGATTGAGGTAAAATAAGGTTTACTAAGCCTATGTTTGCTATTAGACCTACTTCGCCGCTGCTCAGACTCTGGCAGTGCCGGTAGGCCTACCCAGCTGAGGCCGCGATCTCGTTTGACAGGTGGGGACGCCCAATGAGAGGGGTAGAAAATGTGGGGGACAAACGTATAACGTTTACCCTCACTGTAAAAGGTGGGGGAACTTGTCACCCTCGATCCTCGGGATCACTGCCTCTGCTACCCAACCTGGATGAAGCGGAAGAGCAACGCTTATAATCTAAATTTATTAGCACGCAATGTCATTAAAACTGTTGATGTACTTTATTGATCACTTAAGAGGCAGATGGACAGTTTTGAGAATGAACCCTACCAGAACCGCCAATGATTGCTTACTTTTTGGACCAGAAATTGATTTACAGTCGCTTATTTAGTAGGCCCTGATGAGAAAGACTTCAAACTCATAAATCTTGCAATGTGAAATGTCGCCTCAAGGTCTCGTTCAAGAATGGAAGGGAAACACGTACCTGATCGAGTTGCTTGAGCGTGTTGCAGAAGTATACGTGGTTGAGCGTAAAATTGTCAACCGGGAGGTCGGTTCAAATAAATTAGATATAAGCTTAATTAGGCCTGGTGGCCTAAAGGCTATATTTATAAAAACGAATAAATTCTTGTCAAGAAAAATGAATTTATTTAGATTTATCTTTACTTGCGACCCTTAATTATCCAGCAGGCTTAATTACTATATATATGTGTGGGAAAAGAAGCTCCAGATATAATTGGCCTAACAGAAACGTGGGCTAAAATGGATATAGAAGATTGCGAATTAGCATTGGATGGATATGTAATGTTTAGGAAAGATAGAGAAAATCAGAGAATAAATGGTCATGGAGCAGGAGGTGTCCTGCTATACGTGAAGGACACCATTAAGGCAGTAGAAAGACAAGACATGAGGAATGCGAAATTCAAAGAGAGTGTATGGAGTGAAATATACTATGGTGTAAATAGGTTTGTTAATCTGAGTATGTTATAGACCACCAGATGTGAACCAGGAAACAGAAGAGGGACTTTACGAAATAATTGGAAAGGCAAGTAAGAAAACAACGATTATAATGGGCGACTTTAACTATCATATTGACTGGGAGGAGTCGGAAGGAGAGAAAATACAAGATAAAAAGTTTCTAGATGTTTTTAATTCTGCAACATGTTGCAGAAGTAACTAGAGAAGGAAGCAAGTATATCCTAGACCTGATTATGACATCGCAGGAGAACATGGTGGAGAACATAAGGACATGAGAGAACTTCCACACAAGTGATCACCAAATTATCAGATGGTCATTGACAACAGGAGATTATTTGGAGACAGCAGAGAAGCAGAAGAGACATAACTATTTTAAGGCTAATTATGGAGAGAGAAAAAAAAGCTGAGGGACATGAATATTGAAAACAGGATAGATGGGCATGGTGTAAATGAAAGTTGGAAAATCCTAAGGAAGTGTTTGAAAGAAGTAATTGAAGAATACGTACCAGTAACAGGAAATTTGGTTAAAAAAAGGTTATGGGTTACCAGAGAAGCACAGAAGAAGAGAAGAGCTAAGCAAAAGGCATGGAGAAATTATAGCAAGCTAAAGTGGAGCATGGAAGGTAACGAAGGGCGCAACCAAGAACCGAGTTACAGAACTAAAGAAACAGCATGTAAAAAAAGAAACGATTCTAACAGGGCTAATAAAGAAGCCATCCAGAAATACGAAACGAAATTGGCTCAAAATGTAAAAAATGACAGCAAGAGCCTTTACAAATATGTAAGAAATAGACAGAAAAAGGAGGATAGAGTAGGGCCACTGATGAACGCTGAGGGAGAAATTATCATAGAGGACAAAGAGACAGCAGAAGAATTAAATAAGTACTTTGGATCTGTATTCAGCCTAGAAGATGGAGAAAAGATACCAGAGGCGCTTGCGATGTTCATGGAAAGAGAAGAAGAGAAATTAGAGAATGTACTCTTTACAAGAGAAAAACTTATAAATGAATTAGAGAAACTGCGCACGGACAAAAGTCCAGGGAATGATGAACTGCATCCTGTGTTTCTGAAAGAGCTAAGGGAGGAGTTGGGGGGGGGGGGGTAATCTTGTCACAAATAATGGAGAAATCAATGGCAACTGGTGAAATACCGCAAGACTGGAGGGATGCTGTCGTAGTACCTTTCTTCAAAAAAGGCAGCAGGAATGAAGCAAAGAATTATAGACCGATCAGCCTCACAAGCGTAGTATGCAAAATAGTGGAAAAATCATAAAGGATGCGACAGTCGAGCACCTGAAAAGGCACCACGTAATAGGTAACAGCTAACATGGATTCATCACGGGGAGATCATGCCTAACAAATCTACTGGACTTCTTAGAAGAAGTTTATGAAAAACTGGATGAAGGCAAAGCGGTGGATATAGTGTATTTGGACTTTGCGAAAGCTTTTGACAAAGTTCCACACATAAGGTTGGAAAGAAAACTGAAGGCAGGAGGAATAGGAGGAAATTTGCTCAAATGGATAGGAAATTGGTTAAAAGACAGAAGGCAAAGGGTAGGATTAGAGGAAAATTTTCTGAATGGTTGAGAGTAATGAGTAGAGTGCCACAAGGGTCGGTTTTAGGGCCGCTGCTCTTCATATTGTTTATTAACGATATCGACATAGGAATAATCTCAAAAATCTCAAAATTTGCTGATGATACGAAATTATGTAGAAAGGTAAACAAATGGGAAGACGCAGAGGTCCTGAGAAAAGACTTGCAGAGACTGTTTCAGTGGTCAGAAGACTGGCAGATGATGTTCAACACAGAAAAATGTTCTGTTGTACATATGGGAAAGAGAAATGAAAAATTTCAATATACATTAGGAGGATTGGATATAAGAGAATCGGAAGAAGAAAGAGACCTAGGGGTGGTCATACACAGTAGTGCAAAGCCATCAAGGCAATGTTCAGAGGCAGCAAAAAAGGCCAACCAGGTGTTAGAAATGATCAAAAGAACAATAGTCAGCAGAGAGAGAGAAATAATTCTCGAGTTGTATAAAACACTGGTCAGACCACACCTGAGTACTGTGTACAAGCATGGAATCCATACTTGAAACAAGATATCGAGAAATTAGAAAGAATACAGAGGAGAGCAACGAAAATGATAAAAGGATACGCAAATCTAAAATACGAGGATAGATTGAGGAGATGTGGATTGACAACAATGGAGAGAAGAAGAACAAGAGGAGACTTGATTGAGACTTACAAAATAATGACAGAGAAAGACACACTACCAGCACAACAGTTTTTCACATTTACCATGGACAATAAAACCAGAGGTCACAGATACAAGATATATAAAAGACCGGCAGGTATATGGATGTAAAGATTTTATAGTTCAAGGGTGGTAAATGCAGGGAATGAGTTAGATGAAGAGACCGTTGCAGTTCATTCAATAAAGGCATTCAAGGAGAAACTGAAGAAATTTGGGTATTAGAAAGAAGTAACGAGGAAACAAAGGAACAAAAAGGAGTGGCTCTTACACAGATATGATCTTCTGAGCCACTATAAAACATGTATGTTATGTTATTTAAGCACATACGCTGTAGTGGAATTGAAAGGTCAGACGTACGGCGAGAGAGAGGACTGCCTTCATATGTAAAGAAAGCAAAGATTATATAAGAGATATGATTTCGCAAATAGGCCTATTCACAGCAGCCTATTAGACTTAATTTAATTCCTGTATCCTTCCAACACTCTCAAGCTGAACGCTTATTATATTTAGCCCCAATTAATTCCGTTGCCTATGGTTATGGCACATTAGTAAAATTCACCAAGTTGAATTAAAAGTGGGGGCCTGGAGTAATTGAGAACACATTAGCTAGAAGAGCAGTATGAAGCAATCGATTTAGGAGTATGTTATTATGCAATGACTCCTCATAAGTTTTAATACTGTTTAGTTAGTCCTTCCATTCGCTAGTCGGCGAAGAGCAGGAGGAGGAGGGTGTTGATAATGATGAGCAGGATGTTGATGAGGATGATGATGAGGATGATGATGAAGAGGAGGAGGACGAGGAGGAGTAGGAGTGTGAAGCAATCAATTTTGGCGTATACTATTATGCAATGACCCCTCATAAGTTTTAATATTGTTTTATTAGTCCTTCCATTCGCTAGTCGGCGGCGTTGGTTAAATCATTATTATTTGATTGGCACCTTTGTATCTTACAGTCACATTCGACAGGCTTTCCAGTCCAAACTTCAAAGTAGGCTAAGAAGTAAATCTTACGCACGTCATAGGCTAGGTCTATCTTTTTATCTGCAACTGGTTGGATCATATACATAGGTCTATAGGCCCGTATCTAAATTAATCGAACCGATTGAACTGCCGTTCTCTACGCCGGCGCTTGAGGCCACCAAATCAATCTGGACTACTTACAGTTCAATCAATCTCGATCATTTGTATGGACATACCCACGTTTAATTTGACGTACAAACGGTCTTGGGCCTATTCAGAGGCGGCGATCTCTTTGATAGGGGGCGGGGGGCATCCGAACAGTCATGAGAGGGGTAAGAAATATGGGGGAGCAAACGTATAACGCGTACCTCTCTATAATAGGTCAGAGGGACTTGTCCTCCTCGACCCTCTGGATCACCGCATTCTGGGCCTATGTGACTATGGCATGTCCTCTAACTGTAAACTTACGTTAAAATGTGCTACATACCATAGAAAATAACGCAAGCACGTTACTTTTGGAACTATAGGCTAAACAGTCATGAATGCAGAGTTATATTATGCGGAATGTAACTTAGCAGGGGTCTAGTCCTACATGATTTTCTCTTTTAAAGACGTATCTAGTACGTTGTGACACTACGGTGAATTTAAAACAGACAAACAGATAATCATTCGAGTCTGATGCGTTAGAGTTCCAGCTCCGCTTTTGAGGCCTGCTTTAATTACAGTCACGACTCCTACTCACGAGGCGACTCGAAGTCTTTGATCTACTTCTGCGATCGGTAGACAGTCTCGACACGGACGCCGTTATGCAAACCCGAGTGGCAGTTGCAAATATGCGAGGCGCTCGGAGAATTCGACTCCAGTTACGTACGAGCGGTACGACCAAATCAAAGCGCGGCCTGTCAATGGCCTTCTCAGTCACTGAGGCCCTGCATGAACTTCTGAGTCCAGCCCTGTAGGCAATAGGGAGGGTGGCCCGGGTGATTCTGCCTATTAGAAACCAGTCTCTCTGCATTGAACCTTTCTGCCACAGGTCTGGCCTTGCATCGCAGGGGAGGCTTTCGTTAACTGAACGACATGTCGTTCGCGCAGGCGCAGTGACTCAGCGGGAGCAAAATGCGTTTTGTCTGTAGGTCTGTAGTACGTTGCAGCGTATTGCTTCTCTTCTGATAATAGTCGCGGGTTACCTGCGCGGAGGGGACGGTAGTTTGGCCCGTCATTCGAACAGTTTTGTTGTTGTAAAACATTCGCAGATTTTGAGACGAAATGATGGATTATACGTTGGAGGAAAGACGGAGGCAGCTGTTCCGACAGATTCAAGAATGGAATCAGAACCGTTTGGATTTGTTTGCCATCAGCGAACCGAACCAGGTAAGCGGCGTATGTGTGGTGATGCGTACGTGCTCGCGTGTATACATGGCCTACACATATTGTAATCACGCACATGTGTAGAAATAGCCTACTCCGCACTCCCTCGTCAATGCTTTGGGTCTATTTTTTACCGTTTAAAGGAGTATTTATTGTGGGAACTCGGTCAAAGGGTTGACGAAATTTAAGATCGTGTGCGTAAACACTATAACATCAATGCCGGCCAGAAATAGTTCGAATACCAAAGTTAAATTTAAACCACGACAAACTACTATGGCAATATGGCGGTAGCTGTATATTATGACCGCTTAATAGGTGTCACGGGTGAGAGGGTGGGTGGGTTCGTGGTTGGTTGAAGGCTGATTGGCTTTGTACACCTATGGCCTTGGATACTACGCAACAGCCCGTAGGCCTACGCTTTTAGTGCCATTCCAAGCCTGGATAAAGCAGGAGGGCGACGCTAGCCATCTTTGTTATGATGCAGTGTTGTTAAACAGCAACTAACCACACTTCTCACTAAGTAGAATGAAAATTAACCTGGTACCTGTGTGAGCTTGATGTCAACGGCAAATCCTGTGATGCAATGTCCATATGTAATGCCCACGATCCTGGGATTTATCCACTGCCAACACAAAGGTGGAAGAGACGGTAGTGTGCACTACCCGAACTAACCTTATTAGTACTCTACTGAGATTTTTATGCTTAGTGAAAATGGTTTTGTACAGACAACAGTGGACAGACTCCTGAGACTTTGGTTTACATTTGAAAAGTTGTGAAATGCCAGTTGACAGAAAGAAATGACAGGCACTGGCTACGGGTAAATTGATTGAGGGGCAACCGGAAAAGGGTGGAGCTCAGCTTAAGTTGAAAGTGGGATGACGTCAGGGATTGAGTGTCACCTCACACTGAGCAACCACAGGGAGTCACAGGGAATCCAGTGGTCATTGAGATGTACTTTAGTATATTATTGTCTCATACAGTAACCATATACTTGACCAGATTTATTTTGATGATTCTGTTGTGCAATTGATTTCTAGTAATTGCTTAGTTATCGCAGTCGTTAACTCGATATTTCTACATCGTACATGAAAGTGAAGTTGCAGGAATGAGTTTATTCACAGAGCATTTTACAAAAGAAATCACAGGCTGGGGTCAAAAATTAAAATCCTGAGGGTCAGAAAGTCAGAGGGATAATAAATATATTATTGGTCCTCAATGAACTCAGTGGCTATTGCAGTAAGTGCTCAGTATTATTTTAGTATCTTGTGGTATTTTATAATGTGGGGATATTTGAGATGGGTGTGGATGTGGTAGTTTTTTTTTAACTGGATGGAGTCCTGTTATTGGTACTTTAGATGTTGAAAGTGTTTCATAGCTCAGACGAATTCGTTATGCTGATGTCTTAATTTTGGTGCATATTCTATTCAGACAAGTTCATGATACTTGACTGTGTATGTCTCAGGTAATTAAGCCTCTTCTAGAATGTAGGTATGTTTTTGAATGTGGCGATATTTTTGGATTGTGGGGTAGTTCGATTTTGAGACTGCTAGATGTGAGTCCTGGTACAGTAGTAGACTTTAAAAGTGTTTCATAGTTCCGACCAATCCACTATACTAATGCATGACATTAGTATGTTTATTCTTCTCGGGAAAGTTTATGATACTTGGGGGATCCATAGAGCAATGGGTGAGACACTGCATGCAGAACATAGGAAGGAGTTTATTGGTTAATTAATGTGTATAGAATGCTAGACACCTTGAGTGTTCAATTCCACCACCCCTTAAGTTGACTAAGCCTTCTTTCCCTAGGTGGTGGCATTGGTTAAAGTGGCTGTATGACATGATGGGCGCCTTGCATAGCTGCCTACAGTTAAGTTAAACTCCTTTAATAATTTGTCGTCATCGTTTTATCGTGTACTCGTAATCATACTGTCTTTTGTCAGTTTGAAATTAAACAAAGACAAATATAATTCTTTTGATATTTGAATGCCTGTGATAGAACAGGTTGTGAAGCATCAATTTAGATCGTGGTGGTATTTTAGAATGTGGTGACATGGTGGATTGCTGGGGTATTTTTAATGTTGTTCTGAAAACCTGCCGTTTTCAGTCTGCCTTTGGTAAGGAGTGCATTATAAAATTTAAATTGTATTGTAATGCATTTGGATTAGAGATAGTGTTAGATGAGAGTCCTGTCAGAGTGATAGTCATTGAGAATGTTTTATAGCTCTGACCAATTCATTATGCTAATGCCTGATATTAGGATGTTTATTCTGCTCAAGCAAGTTTATGATACTTGAAGGTGCTTGGCCAACCTACTGAAGTCCCTTTTATACTTTAGTCAGGTATTCTGCTGCAGTTGAGGATTATGCCTTGTTGCTAGAAGTCAGAGCAGATATCTGTGTGAGCCTAACATGTATTTTTATCAACATGGCAATGTACAGGTATGAGAAGTTAAATCAGGCTGCTTTATAAGATTATAACTGTTAATTAATCTTCTTGCTTTGAAGAGGGACAACTTATGATTTGCCTTCTGTCGTGAAAATATTGTTTATAAAATAAATGTGGTATAATATTAAGCTTTGTACTGTAGTTCTAAATTTCCTTTGTATGATCTTGGTCCTCTGTTAACTTTCATTCTTATTGGTTCCGTTGGAAGTTAACTTTAACCAGTTACTGTGATGCAGGTCCGGCAGCCTGTCACAAAATAATGTTAAATCAATTATGGAAGACAATTAATTGAAATATGAAACGGTTGAAAAACAGTGGTGTTGTGCTGATAGATAGTCCTGGGGTGGTTGACTAAATTGTATGTTTTTGCTCAAGTCAGTGCACTTAACTAATGTCATTCTAATGAACACATTGATATTTTTGAGGTTCCATTGCACTGAATTTAGTCTGTCTGGTGACTTAAAATGTCTTATCTACTGTTACTGCTGCGTTGACTACAGAATTGAAATCCCTTTGTGAGGTCTTGGGACATTTAAATTAATGTTTGTGCATTGTTATTTTAGAATTTATATGAAAACGGATGTTAATTGCCTGTCTGTTATACAAATTAAAATAATCTTTAATATTCCCAAGTAAACACATAGCTGTAAAGGTTAGTCAAAACAATGAAACAATAGGAGATAACAGAATCATTTTAAAAGAAATGCTCAGCTGGACATGGACTGGATTAGAAAATGACGTGGACGATTGGCACAGAAGGATGCTGAGGAGTGAGGAAATAGAGTCATGCATGTTTAGCAAGGGCAATGTTGGAAACAAAGACCTGCCCAAGGGCAGAACCCCGGATGTTGAAGATGACAAAGTGACCAAAGAATATTTACATTCCTTTTGCACATTCCTCTGTCAAGTAAATCCTTGTCTGAACCTGTTTCTTGACCTGTTGTCCAATATTAATCATAATAGATATTGACATGGCAGTAATGATATTCATTTACATTGAAGAGCTCATGCTTAAATTCACAGGGATGGATGTTGTGAAATGTTTGCTGATCTGATAAATTCTAAGAGTGTTTAAAATGCATCAGCATTTGTTACATAAAATATTCATGCAAATCTGCCAATGAAGGTAATCTATTATTGATTAGTAGCTGGTGTTGGAAAATGTGGTATCTAGTTTTATGTCGAAGCATTAAATTATAAGTGTTACCTGTTGCCCGATAATTTTTGTCTAATTACAGCAGAAGGCCATAGAGTGTCCAGCCACATATCATACAGTTGATATTTATTATTGCCAGACACTTGTGCCAGTAACTGACAACGTTAGCGAGTACTATTGTCAGACGTTATTTTGAGAGTGTATCAGACCCATGAGAGAGCATTTCTATCTCTCTCTATCCTGGCACGTAATCGTCCTTTATGTGGTATGAAAGCCAATATTATTTAGATCTTTAAGACCCTTTTCACGAATTTACGTATTGTAGTCATGTGATGGCCTTCTCAAAATCCCTGAGGAGCTTGCTTTTTGTGACCATGCAGGCTGTCTAGTTTTCCAGGTATTCTTATGTGGAGTGGCAGAGGTGGGCTCCAATGCTGTTCTTCTGGTTCCCTGGTTGCTGAAAATGCTACCTCATGAAAAATCATGAGGAACCTTCTGAGGCACCACATTTCAATGTAGAGTTTATTTTATAGGGTCACTTTAGTTGGGGCAGGTCTTGCAGCTGTAGAGGAGTTCTGGTAGTACTTACAGGCTTGACTCTTAAGAGAGCTCTGTAGTTTAGATTTCAGCTCAGTTGTTGAACACCAGATGTGTTTAAAGAGATTGCTCACACCCTTATTTGCCAACAGAGAATCCAATGTCTCAACAGTATCATACCTGTTTTGCATTTCGCTCAAAGTGTGTTTCTAGATTTTTGCAATTTTTCAGTCTATTGTTCTTTAGACTTAACAAAGATCATATTTCTTGTACAGTTAACTATTGATGATTGGTTTTTCATATCTAATTTGCAGAACTTGGAATTCTATGGTGTGATGAGATTTTACTACCAGGATGATGAAGAGAGGGTTTCAACAAAATGCATTCGAGTTGCAAGTACTGCAACGACCGTTGATGTCATTTACAGCCTTATAGAGAAATTCCGGCCGGACCTGCGAATGCTGTCACGGTCACAGTATGGCCTCTACGAAGTTCACGTCAATGGTGGTAGGTATTACGTTGTCTGTTATAGGATTCATTAAGTTGGGATATTGGAAATAAGCAGTAAAATGGTAATATTATGGCAGCATTGGGTACAATAAAATTAACTCCATTGTCTTCGGTCATTTTATTAGTCAGTTGCTCCGGTCACTTTAAGCCTAGACATACTTATTTATAAGATATTTGCAGCACTCTAGTTCTTCCTGACTGTTGTCTACAGATTGAACTCATCTTCCGGTTTCGACTAGAGTTTCTAGATGTTTTTTTACACAATTGCAAAGTTGTGAGCTCAAAATGCAAATAAAAATGTTTGGTTAGTAGGTGTAATAAAGTACATGCACTGTAATATTATATAACATTAATAATAATGTAATATTATATTATGTTTCTTCGTATATGATGTTATATTGCACGTTGTAGAGGAGCGAAGGCTTGGTGAGCGTGAATGTCCTCTGCTTGTTCAGCTTCACTGGGGAAGGGACGATCGAGAGGGACGCTTTCTGCTCAAGAACGAATCACACCGAACAGTTCGAGTAAGTTATACAGTATACTTGCACTTTGTTTCAAACAGGAGAACATGTTACTTTTGTCAATTTCATCTGACTGCTTTGCATACATTGCATGTTCTAGATTTGATTTTCTGTGGTCATGTTTTTTTGGTAGCGAATAGTAACTGCCGTGTATCAGTTTATCTAACAGACGAAGATATATACATAATATATTTATTATTATATAATATTCGAGGTCAATGCTATTAGCATCATGTATAATTGTATAATGTATACTTGCTGGGGAACCCGGCATTGCACGAGTTGAGACTGGTTTTTGACCCTGAAGCGCAGAAAGACGGTGGCCGCGGGGTTCACCAACCCATCTACTGGATGTCCCAGGTATTCCCTGAGCCAATGGCAAAGGTTTCGAGTCAATAGCTCTAAAACTGTGCAAATGCATAGCCGGACGGACAGACTGTATGCCTGCTACAGGTCTGTATGATATCTTCCAAACTGTCCATTCATTCATGATGGTGTAAAATAAGAAGAGGTGTGGCAGACAGATATCACTTGCAACAGGTGGTTTTCGTCGACACGCCCCTGGCGACTGAGAAGGAAACTTTCCTTGGTGGGTCCTGAGACAGGTTTTTGGCCCTGAAGACCCGGAAGAGGGTGGCCGCAGGGTTCACGAACCCCTCTAATGGGTGTTCCAGGTGTTCTTCGAGCCAACAGCAAAAGTTTCGAGTCAATAGCTCTAAAACTGTGCAAATGCATCGCCGGACAGAGACTCACACACACAGAATCTTGTCTTTATTTATATAGATAATGTTATTGGCATTAGCATTGACCTTGTTAAATTGCAAGCTTCTATTGCTACTGTTGTTGATACATGTTGTTGATGGTGTAATTAAAGTTATTTTTGCTTGATGTGCTTCAGTTATAGACTTCTGTCTATAAAACTTTGTACTTTGCATAGCATTCATTCTAGTGTCATTTCAGGCTGTAGTCCACTCCAAACTTAAACTTGAGTCTCTCCTCCTCCTTCTTTGAGTAGTTCCATAGCGACCGTCCAGGCTTGGTGTTTTTTCCGTTTCACATTTTTGTTTTGTTGATACTATCTCACACCTTCCGGTAGAAAGTTTGGCATCTGTTCTTCTGTGTTGTTTATGTTGGTTATTAGCATCAACATTTAATAGTTGTTCAAAGTGTCTACCACCGTTTCTGTGTGCATGCATCGCCTACTAGCATCGTACCATTTGCATCTTTGATTAACTCGACTTTCTGCTCAAATTGTCAACTAAGTAGTAAGTCGTTTTATCCAGTAGCAAATAGCAGAGAGGTAATTCTCTTACTTTGGGCTTAACAGAGTTCTTCAGTTTGGTTTTATTGCTATCGGGTGTTGATAACTTGGATAGCCTATGGATAATATTGGTTACTGGACTGATGAAGAGTTGTTGAACCCCGACCTTGTCACTCTTTGAAATGTAGCGAATGTAAAGCAGTTAGATGTGTTATGATCAATCTCTTAATGTTGCAAGATCTCATATTGCATGTTCGGATCTTAAATGATTAGTCTAGGATTAGATGATGACTTAAATTAAATGAGACGACTTTATAATTAGCAGCAAACGCCTTTTTAGTTAAGACTCACATCTAAGGAATGTGCTGTTTTTCTGAATAAAATTATTATGATTAATTAGTCTGAGGTTGATAAAATTCATAAGGAATAAATAAAAATATAACAGACTAAGAGTGGCATCTTATGGAAATTGGAAAAGAAGTCATAGTCCTCAAAACCATTAGGAATGATGTTGCCCCTGAAGAAAGAACTTTTATGATTAATTATATGGTCATTATATATATTACTACTGTATAGACCTTTGTACAGTATACCCAGTATACAGTATGCCCATATTGTTATATATATATAATTATTTATATATTTATATACATTATGTGATCTTTATAAATATAACTACAGTATAGACCACCAATAAAAGCATATGTCAAAAGCAATGAGATTGTTCTTACTAAATAGTTAAATTGTTATTATTTGCATAATTAAAGTGTATTGGTCTAACAGAAAAATGACAGGGTATTTGGTGAATGTAGCACATTTTCAGTCAATCATTCCTACTGGGTTTTACAAATGGTTTCATTGGCTGTGAGTACTCTGTAATGTAAAAGACATTTATATAGCACCTTTAGAGCACTACCTAAAGTGTAATAATAAACAAATCAATGGTATATCATGTCAATATTGTTGATATACTTTGGTAGATATATTTGTCTAGGTATGACAGTTTGTGGTCTTCGAAAGAGGGGAGAATGGGTTGAAGTGTAGTCAGGTCTCTCGGTGACTTGATTGAGTCATATTTACAGCAGTCTGTACCCAACAGAGTCTTAAAGTCAAGTGGAAGAAGTCCTGACTTCTTCTTTGGCTGCATTGCATTCCTGCTGTTTCTTGCTGGGACAGTTACTTCAAGTGTTCATTTGAAATTCCATCTTCATTACTTGTCTCGCTGTGATTCTGAGGGGAGTCCAGTCCCCCCTTCTCTGGCAGGCAACTGCATGGCTTGCCTACTAGCCTGCGAGGCCGGCCTGTAACCCAAGATTCTTATCTGCTGTAGTGATTAACTGGAGTTTGGACCCTGAGGAGAGTAGGCTGCTGGGCAGACAATGTGTGTTGTGCATGTTTGTGCATGTGTGTGTGTGTGTGACTGTGTGTGTGACTGTGTGTGTGACTGTGTGTGTGACTGTGTGTGTGACTGTGTGTGCACCAGTTTAAGTCAAATCCCTCTGTAGCAGTTTACCATGCCAAGATTAAGACCTGGAAAGAATTAAGATAGGAGTTGAGGATTCATTAGGAAAGGAGGAGGGGAAGGAGAGAGAGAGGGTAACCTAATTGTTGTTGATGTATTGGCAATTTAAGTGCAGAAAACTGCTACCTTGAACAACCTTAGAAGGGCCTATTCTCTATGGTTCATTCTAGGAAATTGTGCAAATTCCTTATTTATATGCTCAGGATATTGTTATAACTGACCAGTAAAACACAATGACTGGGGAGGAGCTTTGATAGGGAAGGGAATGTAACAAGAGAGTGAGCTGTGGTCTTGATATGGTTTTCATGTTATAAAGTATAATGAGAGTAATTTTCTGAGCATAATTAAATCAAGACAGTCAAATGTCTTGTTTATAATAATTATTATGCCATGGTACTCATAAACTATTCTGATTTAACATTTGACAGGTAAGTGTGAGTGACAGGTGGACAGAGGGACGGACTACTGACTTGATTCAAGCGAATCACTTGACTCAAGTGTGGCACACTTGACTCAACAAGTGTGGTACAATAGACTAGTGTCACAGCGTATGTGAATGCCAGAACTGAGTTTTGGAATTAAATTCTTGAAAGACAATATGTTTCAAGATTTCAGTTCTTAGTCTAAGTTGCACCTAACTATCTTGTTTATGAAATGTTTGATCTTATGTATCATAAGTATATCTGAAGTTGGTGAATGTTTAAGTTTGGATTTTACATACTAAGATTTGTCAAAATGTGCTTTAATGTGTCGGTATGAAAGAAAGTTACATTTATTTTAATTTTATTTTACTAAGTTTTTATGTTCTGCATCTAATAGAAAGCATCATTTGATGGCAAAAAGTAGTTCATAATGATGATAGTAATCTTTATTCAATTGCATTCAAACTGTTGCACCACAGTATAATTTTCTCAAAGTAATTTATGTCTCGTCACGTGAGAACTATCTTGGCATATCTCCAAAATCGAAAATTCGGAGAAAAACGAGTTTGAAGATTTTGGCGGGAAAGCGGCACGTGAGAATTATCTTGGCATATATCCAAAGTAGACACTGCTATACCGTGCACACTCAGTATAACTCTGGTGGTACGATAAGCGTGTCTGGAGATACTACGACAGTTAGTTTTTGATGAATATCTTTAAAAGGAGATGTCGTATCTCTTAGTTATTTAAACTGAAGAAAGAAAACATAAATTATTGCCTGCAACATATCAACTCCAAACGCATTTTAGAAAAAAGTGGAGATATGACAAGATAATTCGTACATGACGATTTGTTGATTATGGGTGCGGTTTTTCCTTCTCGCAATCTGTGTTCAGTGACTTCAACATTCCGGGAATGAGAACTAGACAGAATAATTCACTGAGTGGGGCGATTGAAGTGATATTGAAGTTTTGCCTTATGTTTATGTTTTGAATTCACTTTTTTCAGTTAATGGCTTCTACCTATTTTTCCTTGCTGGCCATTTTTGAATTTAAGTCTTGACTGATGTACTTTGATTGGTGATTTAGCGTTTTTATAAAGACATTCCTAGACCTGTCCTGTGACAGCAAGGGTCTTTGATGTCTTCTTTTGTTGTTGACTCTTTGGTTCATAGGCCTATAATGCCATGTTGGGGTGTGGGAAGGAGCCTTTATTTTTAAGTGAAGGTTTGCTAGAACAAGGCTTCTGGTATATGTCAATTGAACCTTTGTTATTGTTAATTCTTGTTGGCTTGTGACTGGATTCCAAAGTAATTTATGTTATCTCAATTGAGGTTTTATATTTGTGGGTGCTGGTTGTGATCAGGTTTCCTCTTGGATTTAGTTAAAGGATCATTTAAAAAAACATGGACCTTGGCATTAGCTGTGCAGCATTGTTTAGTAAAGGCAATATACCTGCTTGCCAGCCTAGTTTGACCTCTTATTACTTGACTTTCAAGGTGTGAGTAGTGGATGAGGTTAATGATTGTTGGTGTTAGCCAGGAGGAGGCTGATCTGCCCATGTTAAGTCAGTTTATGTGGAGAGGGGTTTGAGGATGGGTGGGCAGGTGTGTGGGCTGCTCTGACCCTGATCATTAATGGATTCCTTGGGTAATATTGGAATGTGTGGACTGTTGATACAGTTGAATCATTGATTTATTCCTACTGAATAATGAATGAGTCTTTATCATTTGCATTTTGGATAATGTTCAGCTGAGCTGGGCTGTTTGTGTTTGACGCTTCTCACTGCTTGCTTATTCTTGATGTTTGCTTTGGGAGTTGGAGTGGTTCGTTGAGATTTTATTCCATAAGAATATCTGGGCAGTGCAAGATATATTTCTGTTATAATGTGTACGTTAGATTCGTGCTTCTGTAAGCGATACGTTACACAGTAAGTTTATGATTACCTCTGGTTATCCGGTTTAAATAGACGAAAGTTGGTTGGTAAAACCTAACTAAGGTCTTAGGTTTTTGATTCTGATAGTCACTGGCTGGAATATATAGCTAATATTCCTCAGAGAATTTATATAGTGCCTGTTGAATGGATTGAGGATTGGGGGTGTCCGTGGTGCCTTAGTGGATTTGCTGTAACCAGTAGTCAATACAAAGTCTGGTTTTGGTTATGTATTGACACTTGACAGGTTTGATATGATTGTTTAATTGGAAGATATCCTATGATAAATTTGTATCATATTTCTGCAGTTTCTCCAAATGTTGCTGTATCAATCTGTTGGTTTTGGGGGTCTCGGTTACATTTTTGTTTGGCCTATGCACATGCGATCCGAAATTGAAAAGAATCAAAATGATATCCAATCACAGAGGGTCACATATTAGTATTACAAGTAAAACTTTTGTTTTGCAATTTTTGAAGCTGAACAGTATGAACTGTATTTTAAGTGCAGTTGTCAGTTACATGCCAGGGTGTCTCAAATCCAACTATGTCTTAAGAGGAACAAAATTATAGCTCTCCTGGGTGATTTCTGACACACTTAGTGCACTTTTTTTGCTAAGCATTCACATTCTATTGCAAGGTATAGAAATTCTGCCAATGCTTCTGCTCTAGCTCTCACTCTTGAATGAATGCTGACCATCTGTCTAGACTTCTGTTACCATGGAAGCTCAGTTGTACTATGCGAGTATACAACATCATAATCTATATATATATATATATATATATATATATATATATATATGAAAGAGCGATTGTGCAAATTGATTATCATGATAAAATATGATAGATATTCATATTTCATTCATTGTATTGAAATGCCTCTTGTCTTAGCTCTTGAGTGATGCATTCATGCTGTCAATAACGGTGGTATTCGTTATCTGGATGTTATACATCATTTGGTTTTTCAGGTTCTGCTATTCTCTGAATTTCTTCTTATCTTACTAATCATTCTCAACAAGTTGCAATAAACTCATCTTGTCACTAGTTGTTCAGGTGTGCTTTAGGGTTCAGTTGTTGGCCCTCTTCCTTTTCCAGTCTTGATTTCGCCTGTATGTCAGATTGCATGGACGAATAATATCTTACTCAACTCTGTGTTGCTCTATCTGTATCCACAGATGCTTTCCTTTTGACGAATCATGTTATCGATCGAAGTCAGTTGCAATTGACTTCGATCTACAAAAACTTTCAAATTCATCTGTTGATCCAGTGGGAACCAAAATTCTATCATCAGACAAAATAAAAATGCCAGGTATCCACCATTAAAATTCAAACTCAGAATACTTTATTTGTATCTAAATATATGAATGTGCAATTTAAAGCCACAAGCATAATCATGAGGAAACAATATTAAGCCCAGAAGGGTCCCAGACTTAGAAGAGCCTCCAAAGTTTGATATCAGTTATTTTACAGCCAAGAAAACAACTATCAGTGGAGGCAAAAACACTTATTTCCTATTACAGTTTTACCACATCTCAGCACATGTATGTCATTTGAGGATTATTCCATCAGATTTTGATAATCTCATGCTTTCTTTTACCTATGACTTGGTTAGAACAGTTACTTGCACAATCATTTGTATTCGATTAGACTACGAATACAGTGTTATGTTTGTAAAAGTCCAGATGATTCATGATTCTCTAGGTATGTGTATGTATGTATGTGTATGTATGTGTGTGTGTGTGTGTATGTATGTGTATGTATGTGTGTGTGTATGTGTGTGTATGTGTATGTATGTGTGTGTGTGTATGTATGTGTATATATGTGTATGTATGTATGTATGTATGTGTGTATGTGTATGTATGTGTATGTATGTATGTGTATGTATGTATGTATGTATGTGTATGTATGTATGTATGTGTATGTATGTATGTATGTGTATGTATGTATGTGTATGTATGTATGTGTATGCATGTATGTGTATTTATGTGTATGTATGTATGTGTATGTATGTATGTATGTATGTGTATGTATGTATGTGTATGTATGTATGTGTATGCATGTATGTGTATTTATGTGTATGTATGTGTGTGTGTGTGTGTGTAATGGTTGTTAGTTGTTTCTTCTGCATCAAATGCATTGGATTATTGCCTTGTAAAGTGAACTTCAGACTGGGCTCTTCTTGTAACAAGTATTTTGTATGCATAGGCCTATGCTATCCATCGTCATGTTGGGAATTCTGATTTAATGTGCTGGAAACCTCTGGTCAAAAGATGATTCAGCATTGTTAATGTGACCATTTTAATGCAGCTTCAATTGAATTTGGTATTTTATATTGCTCTATGATTGGCATTAGAAATTGAGTTTCTCATAATGGATAATACTGGGAGAAGGAGTTACTTAACCATGAGATGCCATACATTGGCAAATGGATGAGTACACCTGTATGTTTGTGTCAATTTTTGTATAGCTGAATGAGTTTGATGTGGAGAACACAAGGAGGTTGCCAAGCGTGACTAGAAAGCACTCAACCAAGGAGTTGAAAAGATATCCCCAGCAGTATAGCGGAAAAGAGAACGACGCCGAGAGACTCTACCACGCGCTGCCAGACTCCAACTTCACACGCAGCATATCAAATCCAGAGATCGTGATGCAGAAGCGACGCCAAGCCAAGTTGGAAAGAAAACTTAATGAAATACATACCAGTGAACAGGGACCAGATGCAGGTAACTTGTGCTTAATGACAACAGTAATGATGTTAATATTGTCATAATCGCTGCTGCGGTGCAATTGATATTAGGATGACTGTTTGAATATTATTCAGTCTTAACTATGTTATTGCCAAGGATATTGTTCTCTTGGGCAGAAATAGTTTCCTCTGTCATGTAGACTACCCAGCAAAGGACAAGAAACCGAGTTAGAGAAGGGTAAGCAGTTGCCTGCCATACTGCAGATGAGGCAAATCTAAATGTGCACGTTTTTTATGTTTTGCTGCTGCCCAGAGGACAGCCATTACTATGTTTTTCATTGGATAGAAACTTCCGATTCCATCTTGTGGACTCCGTTTGGACATTGAGACAGTGTTGCTTGAAGTATGCTAGGCCTTGAATATGTCACCATTTGCACCTACTAATACGTGAAGATGTAACATAACAAGCTTGGAGAAGAAAGATTAATGTGTTGCTGTTGTATTTATCAGTACAGCTTTTAAAACTAGTGGCAATATCAATGTCTAAGATATACATAGTACATATTAAGCTAAAATTCAAAGGGATTGCTATTTCAGGATGTGATGCTAAGTTGTGCATTACAAATGATAGTGTTGGAATATTTGAACTTAATTATGATGAATCATTCGACACAAATGACTTCTACAACAGTGTTTGTTACTACCTTGCATATTTTTTAGCCGTAATTCCTTTTAAACTGTATTATTCTATTCGATTTATTATTTTATTTTGAATTCAGAGGGAAGAGTTTGTCTCAAAGCTTAGCCATTGTCATTTGGCCGCATTAGGAGACAGATTCAATGCTCAGCTTTTCTTAAAATCTTTCCAGCTTTGACTGGCATCGAAGTACCCAATGCCTTCAGAAGAACAGTGAATTCCAGATAATGTTCTTGGTTTTTTCAGAGATCATTCATTTCTCTGCCTATTCCTAGTCTAATTATTGATCTCACTATATATCTAATGTAAAACATTAATAACAATATAAATAATAAATAAAATAGTCTCTGTCATCATGATACTCTTAATAAGCGTTGTAAGCACTCCTATTTATAAAATCTTGGGCTTTTTTAGATGCTTGTGTGTGCGTTTTGATTTGATGAATGTTGTTTCTGTAACTGTTCGTTTCATAGGTGGAACATTGAAGATCTATGGCAACTTCATTTGTCCAGAGGTTCCATATAAAACTCTTCTTCTGTCACTAACTGACAATGCCTTCAATGTTGTGAAAGAAACACTGGAGAAATATAAACTTGAGAAAGAAAATCCAAATGACTACTGCCTAGTAAAGGTTTGTACACATCTATGGTTAGCTTAATGGCCTGGGCACCGTTCGAAAGGTCGCACCATGGTATTTGCATCAATATCCAAAATCCTACTGCCGAAGTACACACGTTCTGCTGTTAGGTTGTACGGCGCCGGTGTAGTGGTTTGGGCCACGTTTATGACGCCATATAAATCTGCATTATTATTGTTATTATCATTATTATTTAATAACAGAAATTGTCTGTCATGTGCAAAGCTGTGTAGTTGAGGATTTGTGCGCCAGCTTCAGTGGCGGATTTAGATGTCGGGTCGGATTGCATTCGCCCCACACCTGTTTCTACCCTGTACCTGCTGCAGGCCACAGGCACAGACTTTGTTTCTATCAATGAAGGACTATAGTGTGGTATAGGAAGGGGTGGATGATTGGCTATTCTTCAATCCTGTTGTTTCAGTTTAAAAATTCAATTAAGTCTTAGATTGCATTGTTTTGTGTATTTAACTGTCAAATTGCATCATTTCAGGTAACTTTTAAACTTTTTGAATAAAATGTGCATCAGTTATTAATTGTCTAGTAGTTACATGTAATTTTGGGATTCATGACTATTAGCAACTAAGAAGCTATAAGTTGTCATTGTTAAGCAGCATATAGAAACACAGATATCTTTTGCCTTTCTTCAAGTATCTTTTCATTGACAGACTGACAGGCCTTTTTGTACCTGCTGAAAATAAGCTCAGGCACCCACGCCTCATTTGTTTCAAAATTATGACAACCTAACGCTGATAATCAGTCAATTTTTGTAAAATATAATGATGATAGTGCATATGATATAGCAACTGATCTGTTCTTTATTACTATTATCTAATGATAATAATTTTTTAACATTCCTGATTGCTATTTACTGTTTTTGATGAGTAAAATAATGATGCTTGTGTTTCAAGGTTGTCAATCCATCTGAAGAATTTTATAATGTTCCTGCTGAGGAAGTTGTGCTGAATGACTTTGACTGTCCTCTCGACATACTCTACGATAATCCACAGCTCGCTGGAGCAGGTAACCCACCCACTTGTGGATGCTGTTTTTAAAACAATTGCAATTCAGTTTGAATCTGAGTATTTGGTTGCAGTCATAGGCTTAACTGAGCTTGGAAACATTTAAACTTAATTGGCTTGTATTGTAAGATCACATTATGCAGCTATTGGTACTGTAAGTTTTGAATCAGTATGTTAGGTTGTTTGTATCAGGACAGAGTTGTTCTGAAAGCCATGAATAATAGTGTGGACTTAAGTCTAAGGTCAAGAAGTTTCATAGTCATAAATTTATTTCTATGTGTAATTAGGCTTGCCAGGTGAACTTGACTGTATAATTAATTTGTACTTGTTTACAGAAATATGCTTGATGTAATAAGTCGCTGATTGAGAAACTGAGCATAAATTGATGATCAGTTTGATCTTTTGTGATCAGTTGTGTGGGTCAGCTGTCTTGATAATAATTGATGAATCTAATAATATTTAATAATAATAATAATTCCAATAACTGCCTATTTCTCGGTGTACTATATTCGTATCGTCATTCGTAGGTCATTAATTAGTCATTAGTCTTTTGCATTTGCAGTTTACTTGAGCAATTGTTTCACTGCAGTTCAGTCTTCACTGGAAACTTTCAATAGCTACATATCTCTGTTTCTGTTTAAATTATGTCAATGCTTATGTTTGGGTCATTTTTCTCTCTCAGGTTGTATCACTTTCCACCTGCGTCGCCGAGGAGACTCAAGAAATGCCAAAGGCAGAATCTTTGCTGATGCTGGTCCCATGCAGGTACCGATGCCATCGAAGGAAACTCTGCCTTACCTTACAGAAGTAAATCCTGGTATGTCTAGCTCCTTTTCTTTATATTACTTCTGTGCTCTTCATCAATGTGTCTTAACGCAATGTAGTATTAATCGCTTTGTAATTAAGAGCTTAGAGAAGACACTAATGCCAAAACACAGGTAACTTGTTAGCTACAGTAGAATGTCACATTGTGTAACAAAGGTGAAGGAACCACATTCTGCTCAAAGGTTATTTAAGACTATCCCTTGAGACATCACATGACGTGGCCAATTCTTTCAATGTTATGTAAGTTACGCCCTGCTCCAGTCAATGTTGAGTATAATTCACTTGGCAGATTTCAGAAACACTGCTGCAGTCGAAAGCTTGCAACATATATATTTGATTTTATTTTCATCGTAACTTACTGTGGTTTGTCAGTTTGTTTCTCATTAAACGATGATATACATATTTACTAATTAATGCATGACACATGGAATTTACTACCTCTATTATTTTGTTATAATGTTACTGCAATGGCTTCAAATGTGGCCATTAACTGATTATTTTAGTAACTTATAGTCTTTTGTTACTCTCTTGATTAAAGTTGCTTATACTGAGGCATTTAATTTTCCTAAGCAAATCTTTGTGTTTGTTGATTTTAGATGGTACTAGACCACACGATGCACATTCGTTTACCATACCTTTAAACGGACTGGAAATTGGACGAGAACGGAGCTTGGCCAATGATGGAAGTTTACATCTGCAGGTATGATTTGCTTACAAAATCACGTAATGTAGTGGTGTTCATGAAATATTTGGCTAGATTCTTTCTTGGTAATACCCCTCTGTGTGACATTTGTGTGTGTGCTACCATGATAGAGAATAGCCTTATTGCAAGTGTGCTTTGTTGTTAGCTAAACCATCTGTTTCTATGATGTTGCTGATTTCAACTTCTGCTCTTAGTTGACAGGTCACGACATTCTTCCTCAACACTGCATCCTTAATTGTCATGGCAATATTGTTACGGTGGCTCCACTTAGCCCAGATGCTCTGGTTGCTATTAACAACAGCCGAGTGTATGACAGGGCCAAGCTTGACAATGGAATGATGCTTATGCTCGGGAGAACGCACTTCTTTCGATTTCACGACCCGCTATTCGAAAAGGTAATTTAACGTATGAATGTGTATTCCATGCAATGTTTACTTCTGAGTTCTTCATAATGTCATTTTATAAATAATTTTCAATTCTAAGTCATGTGTCAATTCCCTAGTCTTATGGCTATTGGTCTGTTTCACCAATAGCCATAATCCATAGACCTAATAGAGTTAATGTTTCGAAAATGGATTGCACCTGGCCAGTGTACATGTATAATTAATGGAAGCCATAAATTATATTTTTACTAGTGCCTCTTGATTAACTTTCGACTTTGTAAACCAGAGAGCACTGATGTCCAATATGTGACTTAACTTTATGTTTGAAATATAGTTGTTTGTGCTTGCTTGCTCTTTGGAATTTTAAATGTTTCTTTATTTTTGCTTGTCTGTTTTTTATTTACTTTAGATGAGCGTGCCTGTAAACAATATCTCTGTACCAGCTTTGTCAGCACATAAGTAAGTAGTTTGTAGTTCATTTTTTCTTTTAGCTAGTTTTGATGATATTATATATGCTTGAAGAAAATATTTATGTGTGTCAGAAATTTAATTTTTTAACTTTTTTAACATCTCAGCATTGTGGGCTTATCACATCACTTCTTGAAGACATTGCCCATTATCTAAGAATCTCTTGCAGCTGCTCCATGTTAGTCTAGTAAAAATTTAATCCAGGGATAAAAATTGTGTAGCATTATGTTTTCTTCTGCTCTCATGAACTGTGTCTGTTTTCAGTATGTCAAACGAGTCACCAGATTTGTTGCCGGCCATTTTGGAATACAGAGAAGAAGGTAACATAGAACTGTTCTGCATCTGAATGTATATTTTGGTTTCAATTGATCATTCTACATATGTGACGGGGAATAAGAAACCCTTGTAGAAATGGATAAAATCAGAACTAGTCTCATTGTGGCTGCTTTGGGCTAAATTGATGAATAATTAAGTGGAAGCCACATTTCTCATACATAAATACTAAAGAGTTAGAATTTATCTTTTGATACTAAAGAGTTACAATTTATCTTTTCATGGCTAATTTTTTATTTTTGTGAAATGGCAAGTTAAGTTGTACCATTACTATGGTTAGCATAGGTAGGCAGTGACTGGTGGTCGTCCACATGTTAGTTGTATATGTAGATATGTAAATGAGTGAGGTCCAGTGTCTGTAAGCAATAATGTTGATGAAGGCAGGTGGTAGATGAAATATTGGCTCGCATTACCTTATTCTATCAAATGATAATTTATGCATGCATACGATTATTGCTTCTTATTTCTTTTTATATTTGGTTAACAGGACTTGCTTTTGTTTCTGTTATTCATCAGACATGAAGGAAAGTTTTAACTACCTATATTACTTGTACTTTGAAAGATTCTATGAAATATGCCAGATTATGCTACATTGCATGTCTGAATGATGCTGATTTCAGCTGAGGACCGCCTACTGAGTGCTGTTATCACTGAAATGAAAGTCTCAGATATTCAGTTTAAGTTGCTGCCAACCTATTTGGTCTACATGGCATCTCGATATGCTCTAATGAGCCGGTTTCGTTCTGGCGTAAACACGAACGACCGACCGTCTCACTTGAATGCACTTACAACAAAAGTTGTCAGAGAAATCTACAGACGCATTGAGGTGAGAAGAGATGAAACTAATGAATAAAATTAAATTTATGAAGAAGAATACTTTTGAATTGGAATATTTTCTAGTGATTTAAAATAAGAATGCTTTAGAGGAAAATGCCTTTGATCAAGTTTTGCTTTTGATTTGTTGTTGTGACATTAATATATTGTGTCTTGGGGAAAACTTACTATACTACAGACTGAGGGAATCATTTTTAGTTGATTTTTTTAGAGATTCAAAATGGTGAATACAGAATATTCTCATGTGAGAGCAATTGCTTTGGCTGCAGCTTGTTCACTTAAGGATATAATTATAGTTTGAATTAGATTGTTTCACAGCAGTGCTAGATGTGACTCGATAAATAGCTACACGAATGAAATTCATTGATTTTTAAAACAATTGATTAAGTAAATGGACAAAATCTGCCTTTGACAGGAAAACCAGAAGCATGCAGGGGCGCTTGCGTTCTGGATGGCCAACTCTTCGGAACTGTTGAACTTTCTTTCTCGTGATCGTGGTCTCTATACACAGACTTCTGATGCTCAGGACCACCTTGCTGACTGTGTCCAGATGGCGTTCGCATATCTTGTTCACTGCCTCCAAGAGGACCTGAACCAGGCCATGCCAGTCTTCTTGAAAATGACTCCAGATATCCAAGAGGCACCCGGTATGAAGCGAATTTGCTCACGGCTTCTGTTTTGATTTCATACTACTAGTGACATTTTTTATGGAATTTCTCAGTGACGATTTCAAAACTGTATTCTCTTCATTATTGTTAGAATTTGTATTCATAAACATTTGTCACTAGGATATACTTTAGCTTTTCAAATGCAATGATGATTTATCAAGAATTTATGGGCATGTCGTTTGGAGAAAATAGTGTTTTTATTTGGTATTTGTTGCACTTGTAGTTACTAAACACGTTTCATTTTTTATCATTAGAGAAAATGTTGCATAGTGTGGCACAGTGGCTGATTGGTTTGAGCAGTTCACCCATAATGCTCAGTGTGCGCTGAGTGTTCGGGTTCGACCCTCAACCGAGGAGTCACTGTGTAGGGACCTCGAGCAAGTCCTTCACGCACAATTGCTCTGCATTACAACTGCAGTGGCGTCGTCAAGGTGTGTGTGCACTTCTGAGCTGATTGTAAGAAGGGCAGTATCTAATTTCAGTTGTATTGTATTGTATTGTATAGAGCACAATTGCCAGGTATACTTTTGGCATTGGCTATTTATAACCAGTGTCAGCCAACAGCTATAATCACACGACTTTCCTTATTAACTGACCTGTGGTGGATGATTCTATGGTCTTATGGCGCAAAAATGATAATTCTGCAAGTTGTGCATTAAGGGAAAATTTTTATAAATGTACGCTTGGTTTATGTCACATGACATTTCTGAAAGCCATTGACCTGCATATCCTATCATTCACTGCAGACTATATTGCTCTTTTATGAACTGTTGCCAGGGTTGACAAGTAGCTCAATGAAGGTTCAATGACCCTTTGACGGACAGTTCACATATATCATTTGACTTTTATTACCTCTACACTTGGAGTTTGTGTCCCAGATGTTTCATGATTTTTTTCATAGCTAAATTGTCACCATAATTTGTCTGCTTGAGCTTTTTTATAAGCACAAAAAATAATGACGATGATGATCAATGTTCAATGTTTTTATTCCATTGTTTTGGTTTCTTTCAGATAATGTTGTTGAAATCCTGACGTCAATCATTGCGATGCTGCTGACAACTAATGTCAATGCCGCTTTGACAATCCAACTTTTCTCGCAGATGTTTCACATCATCAACGTGTGGCTGTTTAATCGGTTGGTAAGAGAGCGTCAACTGTGCACCCGTGAATGGGGACGAAGGCTGCGTCACCGGCTCAGTCGCATCGAGGTTTGGTCCGAAAAGCAGGGCCTTGAGCTGGCAGCTGAGTGCCATCTGGGGAGAATTATACAGGTATGTAGAAGGATCATCAAGTGCTCTGACATACAAATAAATAGAATCAATTTAGGAAAGTATATTATTTTAGAATTTATACGATTCATACTGTAATGAACTAAGCTGTTAGTCAGTCTTAATAGCAGAACATTATTATATCTGCAGATGTAGTCAGCATCTTGCAAATATCCTGCTTTAGATTATGATGCTTTTGTGAAGCACTTATGTGGCGCAATATATAACTGTCTTGATGCTTACTTACATACTAAGTTAAATAACATTTATTATATTGAATTTACTTCTGACTGCATTGTGCAGTTACCACACATTTGTTTGATGTATCAGCATTTAACTGTTATGTAAACAGTTAATTAAATTGTTTATTTTATCGATTGTTTATTATATTTAGTAGCAATTCCAGCGTTTTGTGCTTGTTTAGAAGAGTAACTGTTTCTCTTGCAGAGTGCTCATTTGCTCGAGTTGCCAAAGAGAAGCGCAGACGACATAACGGTCATCTGTTCTTCGTGCTACAAACTGAATTCGTTGCAGTTGAAGAAGCTTCTAGAGAACTACATGCCATCACCAGATGAGCCCAGCATCAGTCCAGATTTCATTGACCGGGTCGTTGGCATCGCCCAGAACACAGCCGACGAGATGGCAAGGAACGAGGGCCAAGAGATTCGACTGATGGAAGATCCAGAGCTCCATCTTCCATTTCTTATGCCGGATGATGGTTACTCGTGTGAATTCATCAAGGGACTCCTGCAAGACATTGTTGATTATGTTGAGCCATTGAGCAAAGCTGGTGAGTTTCCAGCCACAAGGTTTGCTTGCTGCTTCTTTGGCGCAGAATGAAGCACTGCTATTTACAAGCAATAATTATCTGAATGCTTGAGTCACTAGATGTGAGCATGTTTGTTACAGTGCAAAATCCAGGTGCCTTGATTTATTTATTTATTGCTTGTTTAAATTTCTTTTTATGTCTGTTGGGTACCAGAAAGTGATGATGAACAGCTTTGGTGTTTAAGTAGATTTTTTTATCCATGAACATTGATGAAGAGTGATCACCTTTGCTAGGGTTTCTCAGCCAATCGGTTCTCTGCTGCACATGTATTTTTCCATATGGCAAATGCTGAGGGGTGGACATGCATGTATGACCTTGAAAATTGTTGAAGGTGCTTGCATTATTTTGTCACATCATTGAGGGTCTAGTGTTTTGGTTCATGGATGTTGCTAAGAAGCATACTTCAGTCCCTTAATATTTCATCATAGTATATTATTGTCAACTTTGCCTTGGATAAAAAAAGAATCGGAATAGTTACAGAAAGTCATTGTAACTCATTTGGCATCAGTCGTGCCCTACCTGACATACAGTTTTGTTTTGTGCCGTTTATTAAGGGATATGTCGCCTGATTATCAACAAAGGTTCTCATAATCCCTCTGGTTTATGGACAGTTCATTTCTCATCCAGTGAGGTACATAAATACTGTTGCTTGGCATAAGAATAATTTTTTAATAGTCTAACATTGTTAGTCCATTTCTTTACTGTTCTCTGTTTTCTGCTATTATCTCACGTTAGTCATAGGTCGAAATAATTCTGTCTGTATGTATGTACACATGTTTGTATGTGTGCATGCATGTAAGCATGAGTGTATATGTGTACACACATGCGCGTATGCATATAGGTTTCACATTTCCTATAATGCTTCTGCATTCAAAGTGTTAATTAAATGATATGTTGAATGCCTATTATCGCAAAAGTACTTGATGTACGTAGGAAGTAATTTGATGTTAAATATTTGTGAATGTATTGGCAGCTTTTGTTCATTATATATATCAAGTGATTGATTTGTTAACTGTAGCCCTCAGAAAGTGCTGCAAGCTCACAGATGCTTGATGCAAACAGGAAAAGCTTTCCGCCTGCTGGAGGTCTTTCTGGTCCCGAGGTGACCATGGTTGCTTTCCGTAAAATAAACAACAGCCTTGGTCTAAGCATTGTGGCTGCCATGGTAAGATATCTGTGCAAGTCATATATCTCACACCCTGAAACTAGGAACTTGAATCTTATTGGTAGGCTCTCCTAGATGTTCACCTTATTTGTTTGACTGAATGTTTCTGTGTATCAGGCTCCTAAGATATGCAGCTTGCATTTTTTTACAACTTTTAGCTAGAAATGTTTTGTAAAGTAGCTGAGTTCAGGTACTTAATTCTCCTAAGCTAAGTTTAATTCTAGACTTGTTATTGGTAAGCATGATCAGTTGATAATTTATACCCACCAAAGCATAAATTTAGTTCTAAATTTCTGCTCCCCTTTGCCATGCCAACTCGGCTGTGCCGAGTACCTTGAGTCCTTGACCATACAGTATACTGTCGGTGGGAAATTGAGTTGGCAAGGGAGAGGACTGGCCATCTGCCCTCGTATGCCGAGGCTAATAAATTGAGGTCACTAACACTTCATGCCTGTGGCTGCCTCTCAGGCTAGCTTAACACTTCAATGACGAGCATGTAGTAAAAGTGACTGGGAAACCAATGCAGCTCGTTGGAGTGTTAAGGAGTGCTCTTCTTCTTCATTGATGCCGTGAAATAACTTGAAGTCTTCAGTGGTTTAAGTTAAGGGTCAGTTGTCTAACTTTGAAGATGATTCTGTTTTCATCATTAAATCTCTTGTTCAATTTGTGTGCTGTATAAATGTATCCCCTATGTTATGTTGCACGATAATTAGTGGTTTGATTTTATGTTGTACAGGGTATAGGTCAGAATATTCGAAGAATCTTTATTAAGTCCGTGGTTCCTGGTGGAGCTGCAGCAGCGGTAAGAATTCGTCTTAAGTTACTGACGTAATTTAGAGTATTAGCGGTGAACACTGTAAGTAGTAATAGTTATCATTCTTTTAACCATTAACTACTCGAGTGTTGATAGCAAAATGGCAGAAATTCAACATATGGTTGTCCTAAGTGAAAATTTGGTACCAATCATGATCTGTCTGTCTCTTTGGGCAAACTAAAGCAAGCACAGTTTTATCCATGATGTGGAATGAAGGCTTTATGTTTATTTAGGAAAGCTGTATTCTGTCGCTCAGAGTGACAAAGTAATCTCATATTAGCGAATAGTTTATCTGGGTCAATTGCTTGACAATTTCTATTGACTATGGATAATTTCTATTGTCTACTGATAATTGCAATTAACTATTGACAACTACTATTGCTGTTGACTATTGGCAATTGCTGTTGACTACTGTTCTTTTTATTTTTAAAGGATGGACGATTGCAGGCTGGAGATGAGCTGCTGGAAGTGGATGGACAAAGGTTGATTGGAATGACACAGGAGGGGTAGGAATCGGAATCTTCTTGACAGTTTCATTCATTCATGCCTTTTCATCATTTCCAGAATGCACAAGTATTCAGAATAGCAACAATTACCTTAAGGCAGTTTGTTTTTGTTAGGCTGGTACTTCATTTTGTCTTAATTTGTTACTTCATTCTATGTAAAATGTTTCAGTTCGTTTTTACATTGATGTCACTCATTTGGTTATATTTTTCAGTTTTATCTTGATTTGTCATGTTTGTATATTTAAATTTTGTTTCACTTTCTTCTTGCATCATTTAGTATTGTTTCCTGATTTACTATTTACTACATCTTTGTCTGAGATCAAAGCAATTTTTTAATGTAGTTTCTTGCCAATTGTAAAAAAATAAACAAAGCATATCAAACAGTAGAGCAAGAGGTGGGGCTATTTTGTGATGAGCTGTTCATTTATTGTGTATTATTATTATGTAGCAGATTGCCCTCAAAGCATTACGTTTATAAAATGCTAGTTAATCATGTGCATGAATTCTGTGCCTCGTTATAGTGCGGCTGCAGTCATGTCCCAGACGGGACTGTTTGTCACCCTAAAAGTTGCCAAGCAGAGTGCTATCTATTATGGTCTGGCCACTCAACTTGGACAGCAGTCTCCTCCTCCACCAGCCTTTTCTAATCCTCCATTTCCAAGTATGTTACATATTAGTTTTGTTTGATTTTACTTTGTTTGAACACAAATAACAATTGATATTACAGTTATTAAAGAAAATTATTAAAAGCATCCAAAGGTTAGAAGAAAACTGATGGACTGTGTGTTGACACTGATTATATACAGATAAAACAGTCACTGAGTATGGCAGAAACAATTTTCATAGTGAATTGATACATAAATACATTGACTAATTTGCAACTGGGTAATGCGATCGAGTGTCAATATTCCTTGGCTGCAAAAGTTGGCTCCAAAGTTATTAAAGTGTACAGATGGTGTATATAGCATGTTTCTGCAGAGTAGTCAGGCAATTTCGGTGCAAGGTGTAATAGATGCCTAGGTGATATTATAGTAAGACAAGAAAGATATGGATTGATCATGGTACATCATGGTTTTTGGTGACCAATTCATGATATTGTCCAATTCTGTTGGAGATATTTTAGCAATAAGTATTATGTTGTCTTTTCTATGTAAGGTGTTGATCCAGATATATGACTAGAAATTTCAAGGACAAAACCAGTATAGATAGCTTTGTTGCTGATAATCAAATTATGGTCTACACTGACATTCCAATAATTTGTCGAGAGCAGTTGTGATTCATGTACAACTCTTCTTGATTTTTTATAAAACTTTAAACCCTAACAATTCTTTGGATCATTTCAAAAATTGTTGCCAGAAACAGACTGTTCAATTCTGAATTGGTTTCCAATCTCTGTTTCTTGCAGAGACACCTGGTGGCTTAGTCCCTGGTGCATCACCTGTGGCACCATCTGGGATGCAGCAGCCATACAGAGCAAGAGTGGATGGTAGAGATTCCATGCTCAGGAATCAACATGGACCAATGTATTCACAGAATCAAGCATTGCCTCCTGGTAAGTTGCTTTCATTGCTATTTATATGGCACGGAAATCGCAGTGTCTTATCAGAATTACTCGATGTGTCAGCAGTTGAGCGCTTCGGGTGAGTCATAGACTCCCACAAGCTTTACAATCAGCTCTGTTCTTTGTAGGTTTGCAGCAGATTAGGTACGCTCCACCACGGAACGTGGCCAACTATCCTCCAGAACACCTGCGCCGCAGTCAGCCGGCTCTTGGAAATCCGGATTATAATCAGCAGCCATTCAATCAACCAGTCGTAAGCAATGGAGATGGGCACAAGGGTTCAACTTTGGTTCCTACAGGGGGTCGCTACTCGAGGGCTGTTCGCCCTCCGATGGATGGTCGCCCTGTTCGATCCAAGTCTGTTCCAGACTTTGACGAGATTGATTATAGCGGTGGAACAAGGGCAAGACCGCCAGGGAGTACAGTGCCTGGAAGAAACCAAGGTAGGGATGCCACTTTCCAGCAACGAATACCTGGGGAGGATCACAAGCACGCAGTTGTTTACCCTTCAACAAGAGAAGTTTACTCTGGAGGAAATTACCCACCAATGCGTCAGGTTGCATCTGCTCAAGGGCCACGGCCTCTGAGTGGAGGTGGTGAATCTTTTACAGGTTCAAGCACTAAACGTCAATATGGCAGAACGGGACGACCTGCGAATCCTGCACCTGTTCAAGCTGCAAGAGTGCAGCAAGTTCAGACTTTTTCGCCATCAAGACAAGCCAGTGGCTATGGTCAACCTGAAAGGTTGCAGCCAGTGAATGGTGGCCAACCACAAACCTATAAGTTTGAGGACCCAGGAAGGGACCCAAGAGCGGCATCAGGCAAAGGATCTACTCTCACGCGTTATCCAAATTTCAGTGGACTTAACACTATCGGACTTAACGATTGGCAAGAACCACACACTGCTCAGAATAGAACTGGAAACATGAATGTCTATCTGAATCCTTCCCAGATGAACACGACCAATCCTTCTCCATTCATGCAAGGCCCTCATCCATCATCCATGTCACAACGTAACCACGGTCCCTCCATTCGATACGAACAGCCTCTGTATCAAGGTCAGAGAACACAACGGCGGGATGATGCTAATCCGCCCATTCCTCCCCCTCCATCTGACATTTATGCATCGGTTTCCAAGGTAACTACAAATTTAAACCATCCATATGTTGGATCAGGACCTGCCGATATGAGAAAGAATTACTCAGAACAGCGATGGAACCCTCCACAGCCCTCGGAAGATCCAAGACTTCCACGGACGGTGGATCGTACGGAACCTGAGTACGCCCAGGTGCGACCAAGGGCCAATCCTGCTTCACACTCTGCCCAATCCTCAATGAGCTCACCTTGGGTGAGAGAAGAACATGAGTTAGAAGGCAAGCGAAGAGAGGAAGAGAAGAGACGATTGAGGGCACAGGAGATATTTGAGCTTAGTCAACGGCCAAACCTGATGAAGGAAGACATGGAGAAACTGAAACGACTGAAGCTTGAAGCAGAGTTCGATCGACGTCTAGAAGAAGTCAGTAACCAAGACGATCAGGATGATGATACCGATATCACACCCGCTGTGAGTAACCTTCAATGACATTTATGTGTCAGTTTCAAAAATAACTGCAAATTTAAACCATCCATATGTTGAATCAGGCAAAACTCTTCTTGAGTTTTTATAGATATGAGAATTCTTGGTGGTTTAATTTAATTATCAGTTATCCACATTCGAATAACTGTTGACTAAGGCTGTCAAATAATGTTGAAATCATGGCCCGGGTATGAGCGGGTACCCGACCGTGCGGACATTTTGTTAGGAAATGTAGGGAATTGCGCATTTTTACGGAATTTCGGACACCCGAGAACCGATTTCATTGCCTACAGTAAGTCTCCGGGTATCCGTTGACAGCCTTACTGTTGACATGCTTCTGACTTTTGAATAACCCTGTCTCGGTTTCTGGATGAACCTTCACACAGGCTTCAGATGTTCAATGTGTTTGTAATTAACTGCTGAATAAATAAGTAAGATATATAAATTAAAAAACGTGTGGTCTCTAAGAAGATGTGAAGTGGCCAAGATTGTCTGCTATATTGTACATTGAGATTTCTGGATGCAATGGTAATGCAATAATGCACTTAACTTATATCCCAGACGAGTCAGAACTTTGTAGCAATTGGAGGAAATAATATCTGCACCATTTTGCCAATGATGACCGTTGTTTCTGTTCTTTTATCATGTGAAGGACTAACACGGTGTCTTTTTGATGTGTCAGGGCCGAGCGAAACTTGTGAAGCACTATCAGCAAGAGTACGAGTTACGAAGGCAGCAGATGGAAGAGGAGCGACTGAAGCGGGAGAAAAATCAACTGAAAGAACAAGAAGCAAGACGGCAATGGTTAATAACGGCCATTTGATGTATCCAGGTTTTTTGTAATCTCTAAATTGTTGACAGAACTTTATACATTCTGTGACAGGTTATTAATTAGGTTTCATAATGACTGATATGTTGTAAGGGTGATTTCTTTAGGAAATTGCTAGGTTCTGTAATAAGTTGAAGACTTGGAAGTAATTTCATCAGGTTATTAAAAATTCTGTTTAGTATTCAGGAGAGATGAATTGCAAAAGAGTAGCATTGTTGAAAAATTTTAGAAGTCTGTCGGTTTCAATTTCATGTTACAGGCAAGAACAGCGTTTAGATGACCTGGATCGACAGCGAGCTGGAGAGAAACAAATGGAATTGCGTAGACAGGAGCAACAGATGAAGCAGACGGAGGATTACCTTCGCAGACAACGAGTAAGTTGACTGAAGTCCGTAGTGCTGTCTATTGTCCTTGTCAACCGTTGTGAGTGTGTATGTTGTGTGAATCTGGTTTCAGATATGTAACAATCTTCAGTGTTGATGTTAGTCAAAACATTGTTGTGTGGTGCATGATTACATGAGAGGTTTCTCAGATCATTGGCTAAGTGTAATCATTTCTGTTTTTTTGTCTTGAGAAGCTGAGAATAAACATAAGCATCTGTTTTAACATAAAGATAAATTATCAGAGTATTTTGATAATATCTTGTAACTGAGCAAATGCAAATTTAAAGTGAAATGGTTTATTCAATTATTTAGGTGTAGCCCAAAGTTTGTTTAAACTTGCATTCTAAAGTTATAGTGTATGTTAAGCTTATGTTTATAGTTTGCTTTAAATCGAAAATTATATTGTCAGTGTAGTATATTTTGTGTTCATTATTTCTATATTTTAGATAAACATTAGTATACATACAACTTTGTTCTTTTTAAAGAGGGCTGATACTGATTAATACCCTTTTCGTTGCTCTATTTCATAAGTGACTAAAATCATTCTCTTTTATTATGGTCTCATGTTTTAATATAAGTTGCATCTGTTCTCAGGATGAGATGCTATATAAATGTGCAATAGTTATCTATTTAGATGTAAGGTCAATAAATAGAAAGCAATAATTTCTGGAATGACTAAAATTATTGTTACTATAATTATAATGACAAGGCATGATGAGACTAGTTTCAGACTTGACCTGACCATGTTTAGGAGTTGAGAGCAAGTCGGCACATTCAATTGGAGGACTGGTACAGACTCCATCATCTGGTGATGGATGAGAGGATGAGGGAAGAGATGAGGAGGAGATTGAGAAAGAAGAAAGCCATGACGGTACTTAGGTGCACAGTCCATGATAGCCGTAGAATGAAGCGTCAACAACAGCTGTTGCTTTTTGCTTCCACCTGATCTGCATGCGATGTGAAAATCATGCACTGACTCAGATAATCAGACAATTTCAGTAGCTTAATTCCTATTATCATTTGTTAAAAGCCCATCTTGATGAAACCTTCCTTGTTGTAAGCAGTATAATCTTGAAAGGTATTGCCATTCATTTTTTATTTGTTGTTACTATTATAGTTGCTGTGCTGTTTTATGTCTTAGTCAGTTTTCGTGTGGCTGATTAATTGCATTCTAGTTACTGTCATCGACAAAGGACAACGGTTCCTCCATTGTCGTCTGTGATTGAAGTATTTGTCTGTATCTGTGACTGTTTTACAAGAGACTTTTATCTCATTTTTTTATTTTTTATTGTGCTTCTGCACATTTAGACTGATTGGTAAGTGCTAGTGAGCAAATTTTGCTAAATGTTGCACTGTCTGTTATAATCAGATGTTGTTGCACTGTCTGTTATAAACAGTTGTCTGTATGTTGCTGTCCATTTCTGTATTTGTATAGAAAATATTATGATGCAATGTTAACTATTGTGCAAATACTTAAGAAAAGATAGACTATCACAAATGCACTTTGGCTAAATGATTGGCAGATAAAAGTTGCACGAATTTCCTCACCTCTTTCTGTTGCTATCTGCAGTTAGGCAGAAAATGCCAAAAGTGTACAGAAGCCAATAGGTCTTTGTACTTGCCAACTAGTCTTTGATAGCTGTAGTTTTTAGAGTAGTCAGACATTTGTGTAGCACTACATCAAAAGATAAGAGATGCTAAATGGGCACTTTGACTAAAATTTAATGGATGCCAATGAGGACTTGAAGCATTCCTGCAGATGACATAGCATGAAACACATCTACAAGCCCTCTGTAAGGTTACTATATTGTTTAGGGACTCATTCAGCGCCAAAGTGTCAGTGTATGTAATCTTAACCCTTTAACAACCAGCGTGTACTAAAACGTATGGGAAAACAATGCAGCTGGTCGTTACAGGGTTAAATAAATTGAAGTAAGATGAAATTTGCAGTAACACAGCTGGGTTTCTCTTGTGATCATGCATGGAAAGAGCTTATGGTGAATAAAGGGTTTCACATACATTTAAATAAGGCCATCAAAGTAAGAACCAGCTGAGTCAATTTGTCAACTCCAGTATATTTACTTGATTTTTCGAGTTATATGGACCTAATGTTCTTCTATTGAGGCTGCTATTGAAAAAAAAACTTAATTCCATACAATCATTGGAGAAGACCACTGGACTTGAAAACTTAGACTTACATTGTAACTGGTTCCATATCTGATGGCCTCATGCTTTCTCACTTCACTGGCATGCAATTGCATGTTGAACCTCATAAAAAGATTGCTATAATTCATGGACACTGTCAAAGTATTATAGTGCACTGTGTAGAATTAAATCATTACATCAGTAGGAGTTAGTTTATGTTGTCTTGAAGATTTGTAGCTAAAGCAGTGTGTGCAACTGGAGATATAGCAATAGAACATCTGAGAATGCTTTGCAAACCGGAATGCACATTTTAATCATGTACCAATATAATATAAGTGGCATTTTAGAGTGATATATATATATATCTCACTACCAAATGCCACTTATATTATACATATGTGTATATATGCCTACATGTAGCCATGTAATTAATCTTAGTTGGCTTACTACCAAACATTGAATATAGCCTTGTAAAGTGTAATATTTCAGTGCTTATATAGAAACTGGTTGCTAACAAATTTCTCTTCTTGACTTCCTACTTTGAAAGTGATTCATATTCTAATACTGATGTTTGTGTACCTTGAAGACATCACTAATCAGGGAACATTCCAGAGCAGACTGAGAATGGAACGGAGGCATTTGCATGAAACAGTGCTGCATGAAAATGTCTTATTGAATTGAATACAGTCTTCTAAAGTGGAAAAATTGAAGAGCATTTAAGTAATGGTTGCTAAGAGCTTTGATGACACGAAATATTCTAAAACTTTAACTTCAATTTTCTCATTTGTAATGATCATACTAATGACAGAGTCATGCAAGTATAAGTTAAGTTAGAAAAGAGATATTTTGATTCTGCAAAAAATATTTGGAAGCAGATGCATTGTAGAATCACTGAATAAAAAGGTCAAAAATGACATATGATGGGTTTTTGACCCCTGTGTCGCATAACATGCACAATTGCTTATATTAATAATTAAATCTCTTTTGAAACAGACTTGTTGAAGCTTTTCCAGAAATGTGCAGGGTGGAAGTTGGATGATTTGTCAAGTTAATAGTAGTTATAAATGACAATTGGCAGCATTATGATGGTCAAAAGCATCTCTGGTAGCAGAGGCTACATACCATGAGCTTAATTATATGTCACGTTATTCTGTTTCAGAGATTTCTGTCATATAAATTCAACTCTATTCAGAGAAAAAGATCAAACTATGTCAGAGAGCATTCAATTAATATAACTGGATTTAATACCATTGTGGCAGAATAATTATGAACAATTATAGTACAAGATTAAATTAACGATTCTGAAGTACTTACAGTACTTAATTAATTTGCTTTTGAAGTGGATTACAAACTATTCTGAATTATTTGCAGCAAGACAGCAGTTTTCCTAACTTACTTTGCTTTGTTTTCATAAGGAAGTAGATCAGTTGGCCAGTCAGCAGAGAAGCAATCTTCAGCTGCCACAACGACCAACCGAACCAGTGGAAGAGACTTATTCGCTTCCAAGCAAGAATCCGCTAATTCCTCCGCCACCCCCACCACCACCTCCTCCCCCGGATAGAAGCTCCTCTTTTGAAGTCTACCGAACTGGAAATGCTTTTACACCTCTGAACACGGACATCAATTCCAATGCAATCAGAAGTCAACAGGTAACAGCATCTCATGGGACTTTTTCGGCCACCAAGAAAAGTGTATCCTTCCTGCCAAATGCTAATGCCCCAAGCGGTCAGCTGCGTTCATCCCCTGATGAGGTTATCACGTATCAGCGACCTGCCGTCGCATCTTCTGGATATCAAATAAAAACCACCCAAAATAATTATTCCAAGCAAACTGGTCCTGGGAATGCAGCCAATGATTCTTATTATCGAACTGTGGTTGAACCGCCAACTCCTTTCACGCCTGGCACTGACGAAGTCTTCACTCTGGTACGGGGAACACCGGGGTCCAGTCCTCGATACCAGAACTCTGTCCAGTTGACGCCTGGAGTTGTTGGTACACAAGAGCACTACCTTGATCCACGTGAGAAGATTGCTGCAGCCAAAATGGCAAACGTGCTCATACCTGGCAGCTTCACGACTCCGGACAGAATGTCATTTCGAGATAAAATGAAGCACTTTGCCACTGAAGCGGGAGAGGAGGCACCAAAAGACCGATCAAAAATTTCCAGAGCTCAGCAACGACTTGAAACAGATCTGAGCATTCAGTGAGACAATCTATAGTGCTCGACAGTTTGCTAACAATTTATGTAATGTGCTGCAATGGTTGTTGAAGTATTAGTCTGTTGTGGGGTTTAATTCATAGTCAAGCCTAGATGATTTCATGCACTCTCCAGACTGACAATCTTGTTTTATAATAAGTGATGTGGACCAAAAGAATTATCGATTAGTATATAATTATATCACTTGTGTAACTTTATAAACTAGTTCAATGTGTTGTGACACTTTACCGTTTAAGTGAACTTGTGGGTGAACTTAGAATTTATGTATCATGCCATATGAGAGAACCGTATGGTTAAAAAGATTGATTTCTTATCTAATGAAGTCACTCGTAAATGAATTTCTTTGATTCCTTTGCCTTATCGACTGTTTAGTCTGTATTTATTTACATTAACCCTTTAACGACCAGCGTTATTGATTATGCCTTACGTTTTACTACAAGCTAGTCGTTAAAGGGTTAACTTGTTGAAACATTCAAGGCAGAGTGTTACGACTGTGGAAGTATGCAAAATTCATCTCTTAGAAAACTTTTTAATTACTTTGTGCACTTGTTAGAATATATTCATTCGTTTGTTTGTATCATCACATTTAATGCTAGAGACAGCAAAGTCAGAGCGATAAAAGGATGCAGTTAGGAACCTAGTTTTTCTTGTACACCTCAAGTACAGTAAACACGGACATGCCTTGTGAGATGAAATAATGAATAGAAGACTTAGAAAGAGAATTTTTACTGTTGATTAGATTGTTTTTTTTAGTTATCAAAGATGTGCTCTATAAGCAGGCACAGAATTCTTATGTTTTTTAGTAAAGACTACCAATGGTAAAGCTGACAAATTTGCACAATAGGCAGACCATACCTTTAATAATCCTTACCTTTTTATGTTGCCCAAATGTTCAAAATAAATGTCAACTGGAAGCATGTTGCAATTTGTCCACTTTTATGGTAATAAAACCTTGCAAATGTTTGTGATTAACATATATTGTACAATACTTCTAAGTTTTTAGTTTTGTATCTTTTGTTGTTCACTGAAAAAAAATCATAGTTTCAGTGTTTTGAATTTTCCTTTTTCTTCGATTAAAATTATTGAGGTTAACTTGCAGAATATTCAGTGAAATCGGTGCATGCTTTGCTTAAACGAATTTTTAGGTTTTGTGACTATACATGACACCATTGTAATTTCACATTCCGAATGTACTTTGCCCGATTCAAGGTTTCTAATTAATTTCCTCTAATTGATTTATGTCTAGCTTTTGAATGTGTTTCCTTAACAAATCACGACTTGCCTGCCTGTGTCATGGAGTTATGTGCAAAATGCAAGTTTATGTGTCATAAGCTGATGATATTCTATCATGCAAAGCCAGTTGCAGTAGTCAATACAGCTGCTCTACCTATTTCCTTCATATACGGTATTTATGTTACGAGAATATATACAACAATCAGAAATCTGTATCATTTCAAAAGTCTAATAAATATAAAAATAATTTGTTACTGAAAATCTAAATATAGTAAACATTAGGATAGCTGAAGAAGGCAGCAGCTATTTCACTTGGATTTTGATAAGGTCTTCTCTCTAATGGACTTTGATTACAATTTCACTTGAAGCTACCATCAATTTAAGACTTGGCGATTCTAATAACGGCACTGTAGAAGTCGTTAGATTAATAGGCAGTAAGGAAGAATCAATTGTGACTAATCAATTTTCACTGTGAAAAGGCACTGCATCCCGCCTTTGAAGAGGCACTGATTCCCGCCTGTAATCCAAGTTGTGATTTCTGTGTGTGGTTTGCACGTATCTGACCCATGTCATTCAGAGTTTGCAAACTGAATAGGGGTCTATTCCTTGAACTCGCACCTCCACCAGGCAGAGCCATGCATTCACAGTGGTAGGCCTGCTGATGCTTTGATCCCTCCCTAGAGCCCCCTTCTCAGGTATTCTCATCTCAACTTAATACTTTATTTGGCCATGCTGAGGTTAGGAGCGCCTCTACATAGTCGCCTTGAAGAGACGTTATACATAAGTTCTCGTAATGAATGATAGTGCAGCGGCATAGATCCGAAATATCCAGTGATTGTGCACTTTTTGATAGAAGCATGAATTTTTGCACAGACATTATACATTGTATTGTTCTGAGATTTGGATGTTGGGCCACGTGAAAAAATTATTTTTTTGAAAATGTTTTGAAAATTCAAAATATTAATTATAAATTTTTTTTAATAAAGTGAAATTTAAAAAAATCCAAGTTACACCCTTTAAACATGTAAATGTTAAACATTCAAACCGAAAATAAATCAAAAATCATGGTCACAAACTTTCAAATTGGTTTATTTTTGCCCTTAAAGTAATTGATAATAACAATGTTTCTTAGAATAAATCACAGGTGGAACCCATTGCCTCTTCACAGAGGATCCGTTGCCTCTTCACAGGCGGGATGCACTGCCTCTTCACAGGCGGGAATCAGTGCCTCTTCAAAGGCGGGATGCAGTGCCTCTTCAGAGACGGGATGCAGTGTCTCTTCTCAGGCGAGATCCATGGCCTCTTCCCAGGCGGGATCCATGGCCTTTTCACACGCGGGATCCAGAGCCTCTTCACAGGCGGGATCCATGGCCTTTTCACAGGCGGGATCCAAAGCCTCTTCACAGGCGGGATGCAAGGTCTCTTCTCAGGCGAGACCCATGACCTCGTCACAGGCGGGATCCATGGCCCATTCACAGGCGGGATGCAGTGCCTCTTCTCATGCGAGATCCACGGCCTCTTCGCAGCAGGACACACAGCCTCATCGTAAGCGGGATCCACTGCCTCTTCACAGGCGGAATCCAGTGCCTTTTCACAAGTGAGATCCATGGAATCTTCATAGGCGGAATCCATCGCCTCTTAAAGGCGGGATCCATGCCTCTTCACAGGCGGGAATCAGTGCCTCTTCAAAGGCGGGATGCAGTGCCTCTTCAGAGACGGGATGCAGTGTCTCTTCTCAGGCGAGATCCATGGCCTCTTCCCAGGCGGGATCCATGGCCTTTTCACACGCGGGATCCAGAGCCTCTTCACAGGCGGGATCCATGGCCTTTTCACAGGCGGGATCCAAAGCCTCTTCACAGGCGGGATGCAAGGTCTCTTCTCAGGCGAGACCCATGACCTCGTCACAGGCGGGATCCATGGCCCATTCACAGGCGGGATGCAGTGCCTCTTCTCATGCGAGATCCACGGCCTCTTCGCAGCAGGACACACAGCCTCATCGTAAGCGGGATCCACTGCCTCTTCACAGGCGGAATCCAGTGCCTTTTCACAAGTGAGATCCATAGAATCTTCATAGGCCGAATCCATCGCCTCTTAAAGGCGGGATCCATGCCTCTTCACAGGCGGGATGCAGTGCCTCTTCTCAGCCGAGATCCATGGCCTCTTCACAAGCGGGATCGATTGCCTCTTAACAGGCGGGATCCACAGCCTCCTCACATGCGGGATTCAGAGCCTCTTCACAGGTGAGATCCATGGCCTCTTCATAGGCGGAATCCATCGCCTCTCAAAGGCGGGATCCATCGCCTCTTCAAAGGCGGCATGCAGTGTCTCTTCTCAGGCGAGATCCACTGTCTCTTCACAGACGGGATACATAGCCTCTTCACTAGCGGGATCCATCGCCTCTTCACAGGCGGGATACATAGTCTCTTCACAGGCGGGATCCGTTGCCTCTTCACATGCGGAATCCATGGCCTTTTCACAGGCGGGATGCAAGGTCTCTTCTCAGGCGAGACCCATGACCTCTTCACAGGCGGGATCCATGGCCACTTCACAGGCGGGATGCAGTGCCTCTTCTCATGCGAGATCCACGGCCTCTTCGCAGCAGGACACACAGCCTCTTCGTAGGCGGGATCCACTGCCTCTTCACAGGCGGAATCCAGTGCCTCTTCACAAGTGAGATCCATGGAATCTTCATAGACGGAATCCATCGCCTCTTAAAGGCGGGATCCATGGCGTCTTCCCAGGCGGGATCCATGGACTTTTCAAACGCGGAATAAAGAGCCTCTTCACAGGTGAGATCCATGGCCTCTTCAAAGGCGGATCCATCGCCTCTCAAAGGCGGGATGCAGTGTCTCTTCTCAGGCGAGATCCATGGCCTCTTCACAGGCGGGATCAAGGACCTCTTCACTAGCGAGATCCACAGCCTCTTCAAAAGCGGCATGCAGTGCCTCTTCACAGGCGGGATCCATGGCCTTTTCACAGGCGGGATCTAAAGCCTCTTCACAGGCGGGATCCACCGTTTCTTCACAAGCGGTATACATAGCCTCTTCACAGGCGGGATGCAGTGTCTCTTCTCATGCGAGATCCATGGCCTCTTCAAAAGCGCGATCCATCGCCTCTTCACAGGCGGGATCAAGGACCTCTTCACTACCGGGATCCCCAGCCTCTTCAAAGGCGGGATGCAGTGCCTCTTCTCAGGCGAGATGCCTCTTCACAGGGGGGATGCAGTGCCTCTTCTCAGGCGAGATGCAGTGCCTCTTCACAGGCGGGATCCAAAGCCTCTTCACAGGCGGGATCCACCGTCTCTTCACAGGCGGGATACATAGCCTCTTCACAGGCGGGATGCAGTGTCTCTTCTCAGGCGGGATCCATGGCCTTATCACATGCGGGATCCAGAGCCTCTTCACAGGTGAGATCCATGGCCTCTTCAAAAGCGGGACCCATCGCCTCTTCTCAGGCGAGATCCACTGTCTCTTCACAGACGGGATACATAACCTCTTCACTAGCGGGATCCATCGCCTCTTCAGAGACGGGATGCAGTGTCTCTTCTCAGGCGAGATCCATGGCCTCTTCCCAGGCGGGATCCATGGCCTTTTCACACGCGGGATCCAGAGCCTCTTCACAGGCGGGATCCATGGTCTTTTCACAGGCGGGATCCAAAGCCTCTTCACAGGCGGGATGCAAGGTCTCTTCTCAGGCGAGACCCATGACCTCGTCACAGGCGGGATCCATGGCCCATTCACAGGCGGGATGCAGTGCCTCTTCTCATGCGAGATCCACGGCCTCTTCGCAGCAGGACACACAGCCTCATCGTAAGCGGGATCCACTGCCTCTTCACAGGCGGAATCCAGTGCCTTTTCACAAGTGAGATCCATGGAATCTTCATAGGCGGAATCCATCGCCTCTTAAAGGCGGGATCCATGCCTCTTCACAGGCGGGAATCAGTGCCTCTTCAAAGGCGGGATGCAGTGCCTCTTCAGAGACGGGATGCAGTGTCTCTTCTCAGGCGAGATCCATGGCCTCTTCCCAGGCGGGATCCATGGCCTTTTCACACGCGGGATCCAGAGCCTCTTCACAGGCGGGATCCATGGCCTTTTCACAGGCGGGATCCAAAGCCTCTTCACAGGCGGGATGCAAGGTCTCTTCTCAGGCGAGACCCATGACCTCGTCACAGGCGGGATCCATGGCCCATTCACAGGCGGGATGCAGTGCCTCTTCTCATGCGAGATCCACGGCCTCTTCGCAGCAGGACACACAGCCTCATCGTAAGCGGGATCCACTGCCTCTTCACAGGCGGAATCCAGTGCCTTTTCACAAGTGAGATCCATAGAATCTTCATAGGCCGAATCCATCGCCTCTTAAAGGCGGGATCCATGCCTCTTCACAGGCGGGATGCAGTGCCTCTTCTCAGCCGAGATCCATGGCCTCTTCACAAGCGGGATCGATTGCCTCTTAACAGGCGGGATCCACAGCCTCCTCACATGCGGGATTCAGAGCCTCTTCACAGGTGAGATCCATGGCCTCTTCATAGGCGGAATCCATCGCCTCTCAAAGGCGGGATCCATCGCCTCTTCAAAGGCGGCATGCAGTGTCTCTTCTCAGGCGAGATCCACTGTCTCTTCACAGACGGGATACATAGCCTCTTCACTAGCGGGATCCATCGCCTCTTCACAGGCGGGATACATAGTCTCTTCACAGGCGGGATCCGTTGCCTCTTCACATGCGGAATCCATGGCCTTTTCACAGGCGGGATGCAAGGTCTCTTCTCAGGCGAGACCCATGACCTCTTCACAGGCGGGATCCATGGCCACTTCACAGGCGGGATGCAGTGCCTCTTCTCATGCGAGATCCACGGCCTCTTCGCAGCAGGACACACAGCCTCTTCGTAGGCGGGATCCACTGCCTCTTCACAGGCGGAATCCAGTGCCTCTTCACAAGTGAGATCCATGGAATCTTCATAGACGGAATCCATCGCCTCTTAAAGGCGGGATCCATGGCGTCTTCGCCGGCGGGATCCATGGACTTTTCAAACGCGGAATAAAGAGCCTCTTCACAGGTGAGATCCATGGCCTCTTCAAAGGCGGATCCATCGCCTCTCAAAGGCGGGATGCAGTGTCTCTTCTCAGGCGAGATCCATGGCCTCTTCACAGGCGGGATCAAGGACCTCTTCACTAGCGAGATCCACAGCCTCTTCAAAAGCGGCATGCAGTGCCTCTTCACAGGCGGGATCCATGGCCTTTTCACAGGCGGGATCAAAAGCCTCTTCACAGGCGGGATCCACCGTTTCTTCACAAGCGGTATACATAGCCTCTTCACAGGCGGGATGCAGTGTCTCTTCTCATGCGAGATCCATGGCCTCTTCAAAAGCGCGATCCATCGCCTCTTCACAGGCGGGATCAAGGACCTCTTCACTACCGGGATCCCCAGCCTCTTCAAAGGCGGGATGCAGTGCCTCTTCTCAGGCGAGATGCCTCTTCACAGGGGGGATGCAGTGCCTCTTCTCAGGCGAGATGCAGTGCCTCTTCACAGGCGGGATCCAAAGCCTCTTCACAGGCGGGATCCACCGTCTCTTCACAGGCGGGATACATAGCCTCTTCACAGGCGGGATGCAGTGTCTCTTCTCAGGCGGGATCCATGGCCTTATCACATGCGGGATCCAGAGCCTCTTCACAGGTGAGATCCATGGCCTCTTCAAAAGCGGGACCCATCGCCTCTTCTCAGGCGAGATCCACTGTCTCTTCACAGACGGGATACATAACCTCTTCACTAGCGGGATCCATCGCCTCTTCACAGGCGGGATACATAGCCTCTTCACAGGCAGGATCCGTTGCCTCTTCAAAGGCGGGATCCATGGCCTATTCACAGGCGGGATGCAAGGTCTCTTCTCAGGCGAGACCCATGACCTCTTCACAGGCGGGATCCATGGCCCATTCACAGGCGGGATGCAGTGCCTCTTCTCATGCGAGATCCACGGCCTCTTCGCAGCAGGACACACAGCCTCATCGTAAGCGGGATCCACTGCCTCTTCACAGGCGGAATCCAGTGCCTTTTCACAAGTGAGATCCATAGAATCTTCATAGGCCGAATCCATCGCCTCTTAAAGGCGGGATCCATGCCTCTTCACAGGCGGGATGCAGTGCCTCTTCTCAGCCGAGATCCATGGCCTCTTCACAAGCGGGATCGATTGCCTCTTAACAGGCGGGATCCACAGCCTCCTCACATGCGGGATTCAGAGCCTCTTCACAGGTGAGATCCATGGCCTCTTCATAGGCGGAATCCATCGCCTCTCAAAGGCGGGATCCATCGCCTCTTCAAAGGCGGCATGCAGTGTCTCTTCTCAGGCGAGATCCACTGTCTCTTCACAGACGGGATACATAGCCTCTTCACTAGCGGGATCCATCGCCTCTTCACAGGCGGGATACATAGTCTCTTCACAGGCGGGATCCGTTGCCTCTTCACATGCGGAATCCATGGCCTTTTCACAGGCGGGATGCAAGGTCTCTTCTCAGGCGAGACCCATGACCTCTTCACAGGCGGGATCCATGGCCACTTCACAGGCGGGATGCAGTGCCTCTTCTCATGCGAGATCCACGGCCTCTTCGCAGCAGGACACACAGCCTCTTCGTAGGCGGGATCCACTGCCTCTTCACAGGCGGAATCCAGTGCCTCTTCACAAGTGAGATCCATGGAATCTTCATAGACGGAATCCATCGCCTCTTAAAGGCGGGATCCATGGCGTCTTCCCAGGCGGGATCCATGGACTTTTCAAACGCGGAATAAAGAGCCTCTTCACAGGTGAGATCCATGGCCTCTTCAAAGGCGGATCCATCGCCTCTCAAAGGCGGGATGCAGTGTCTCTTCTCAGGCGAGATCCATGGCCTCTTCACAGGCGGGATCAAGGACCTCTTCACTAGCGAGATCCACAGCCTCTTCAAAAGCGGCATGCAGTGCCTCTTCACAGGCGGGATCCATGGCCTTTTCACAGGCGGGATCAAAAGCCTCTTCACAGGCGGGATCCACCGTTTCTTCACAAGCGGTATACATAGCCTCTTCACAGGCGGGATGCAGTGTCTCTTCTCATGCGAGATCCATGGCCTCTTCAAAAGCGCGATCCATCGCCTCTTCACAGGCGGGATCAAGGACCTCTTCACTACCGGGATCCCCAGCCTCTTCAAAGGCGGGATGCAGTGCCTCTTCTCAGGCGAGATGCCTCTTCACAGGGGGGATGCAGTGCCTCTTCTCAGGCGAGATGCAGTGCCTCTTCACAGGCGGGATCCAAAGCCTCTTCACAGGCGGGATCCACCGTCTCTTCACAGGCGGGATACATAGCCTCTTCACAGGCGGGATGCAGTGTCTCTTCTCAGGCGGGATCCATGGCCTTATCACATGCGGGATCCAGAGCCTCTTCACAGGTGAGATCCATGGCCTCTTCAAAAGCGGGACCCATCGCCTCTTCTCAGGCGAGATCCACTGTCTCTTCACAGACGGGATACATAACCTCTTCACTAGCGGGATCCATCGCCTCTTCACAGGCGGGATACATAGCCTCTTCACAGGCAGGATCCGTTGCCTCTTCAAAGGCGGGATCCATGGCCTATTCACAGGCGGGATGCAAGGTCTCTTCTCAGGCGAGACCCATGACCTCTTCACAGGCGGGATCCATGGCCACTTCACAGGCGGGATGCAGTGCCTCTTCTCATGCGAGATCCACGGCCTCTTCGCAGCAGGACACAGCCTCTTCGTAGGCGGGATCCACTGCCTCTTCATAGGCGGATCCATCGCCTCTCAAAGGCGGGATGCAGTGTCTCTTCTCAGGCGAGATCCATGGCCTCTTCACAGGCGGGATCAAGGACTTCTTCACTAGCGGGATCCACAGCCTCTTCAAAAGCGGCATGCAGTGCCTCTTCACAGGCGGGATCCATGGCCTTTTCACAGGCGGGATCCAAAGCCTCTTGACAGGCGGGATCCACCGTTTCTTCACAAGCGGTATACATAGCCTCTTCACAGGCGGGATCAAGGACCTCTTCACTAGCGGGATCCCCAGCCTCTTCAAAGGCGGGATGCAGTGCCTCTTCCCTGGCGAGATGCAGTGCCTCTTCACAGGCGGGATGCAGTGCCTCTTCACAGGCGGGATCCAAAGCCTCTTCACAGGCGGGATGCAAGGTTTCTTCTCAGGCGAGACCCATGACCTCTTCACTGGCGGGATCCATGGCCTCTTCACAGGCGGGATGCAGTGCCTCTTCTCTGACGAGATCAACGGCCTCTTCGCAGCAGGGCACACAGCCTCTTCGTAGGCGGGATCCACAGCCTCTTCACAGGCGGAATCCAGTGCCTTTTCACAAGTGAGATCCATGGAATCTTCATAGGCGGAATCCATCGCCTCTTAAAGGCGGGATCCATGGCCTCTTCACAGGCGGGATGCAGTGCCTCTTCTCTGACGAGATCAACGGCCTCTTCGCAGCAGGGCACACAGCCTCTTCGTAGGCGGGATCCACAGCCTCTTCACAGGCGGAATCCAGTGCCTTTTCACAAGTGAGATCCATGGAATCTTCATAGGCGGAATCCATCGCCTCTTAAAGGCGGGATCCATGGCCTCTTCACAGGCGGGATGCAGTGCCTCTTCTCTGACGAGATCAACGGCCTCTTCGCAGCAGGGCACACAGCCTCTTCGTAGGCGGGATCCACAGCCTCTTCACAGGCGGAATCCAGTGCCTTTTCACAAGTGAGATCCATGGAATCTTCATAGGCGGAATCCATCGCCTCTTAAAGGCGGGATCCATGGCCTCTTCACAGACGGGATGCAGTGCCTCTTCTCAGCCGAGATCCATGGCCTCTTCACAAGCGGGATCGATTGCCTCTTAACAGGCGGGATCCACAGCCTCCTCACATGCGGGATCCAGAGCCTCTTCACAGGCGGGATCCATGGCCTTTTCACACGTGGGATCCAGAGCCTCTTCACAGGTGAGATCCATGGCCTCTTCATAGGCGGAATCCATCGCCTCTCAAAGGCGGGATCCATCGCCTCTTCAAAGGCGGCATGCAGTGTCTATTCTCAGGCGAGATCCACTGTCTCTTCACAGACGGGATACATAGCCTCTTCACTAGCGGGATCCATCGCCTCTTCACAGGCGGGATACATAGTCTCTTCACAGGCGAGATCCGTTGCCTCTTCACAGGCGGGATGCAGTGCCTCTTCTCATGCGAGATCCACGGCCTCTTCGCAGCAGGACACACAGCCTCTTCGTAGGCGGGATCCACTGCCTCTTCACAGGCGGAATCCAGTGCCTCTTCACAAGTGAGATCCATGGAATCTTCATAGACGGAATCCATCGCCTCTTAAAGGCGGGATCCATGGCGTCTTCCCAGGCGGGATCCATCGCCTCTTCACAGGCGGGATCCATGTCCTCTTCAGGGGCGGGATCCATCGCCTCTTCACAGGCGGGATCCATGTCCTCTTCACAGACGGGATCCATCACCTCTTCACAGGCGGGTTCCATCGCCTATTCACAGGCGGGATCCATCGCGTCTTCACATGCGGGATCCATCGCGTCTTCACATGCGGGATCCATCACCTCTTCACAGGCGGATACCAGTGCCTTTTCACAAGTGAGATCCATGGAATCTTCATAGGCGGAATCCATCGCCTCTTAAAGGCGGGATCCATGGCCTCTTCACAGGCGGGATCCATCGCCTCTTCACAGGCGGGATCCATGTCCTCTTCAGGGGCGGGATCCATCGCCTCTTCACAGGCGGGATCCATGTCCTCTTCACAGGCGGGATCCATGTCCTCTTCACAGACGGGATCCATCACCTCTTCACAGGCGGGATCCATCGCCTCTTCACAGGCGGGATCCATCGCCTCTTCACAGGCGGGATCCATGTCCTTTTCACAGGCGGGATCCAAAGCCTCTTCACAGGCGGGATGCAAGGTCTCTTCTCAGGCGAGACCCATGACCTCGTCACAGGCGGGATCCATGGCCCATTCACAGGCGGGATGCAGTGCCTCTTCTCATGCGAGATCCACGGCCTCTTCGCAGCAGGACACACAGCCTCATCGTAAGCGGGATCCACTGCCTCTTCACAGGCGGAATCCAGTGCCTTTTCACAAGTGAGATCCATAGAATCTTCATAGGCCGAATCCATCGCCTCTTAAAGGCGGGATCCATGCCTCTTCACAGGCGGGATGCAGTGCCTCTTCTCAGCCGAGATCCATGGCCTCTTCACAAGCGGGATCGATTGCCTCTTAACAGGCGGGATCCACAGCCTCCTCACATGCGGGATTCAGAGCCTCTTCACAGGTGAGATCCATGGCCTCTTCATAGGCGGAATCCATCGCCTCTCAAAGGCGGGATCCATCGCCTCTTCAAAGGCGGCATGCAGTGTCTCTTCTCAGGCGAGATCCACTGTCTCTTCACAGACGGGATACATAGCCTCTTCACTAGCGGGATCCATCGCCTCTTCACAGGCGGGATACATAGTCTCTTCACAGGCGGGATCCGTTGCCTCTTCACATGCGGAATCCATGGCCTTTTCACAGGCGGGATGCAAGGTCTCTTCTCAGGCGAGACCCATGACCTCTTCACAGGCGGGATCCATGGCCACTTCACAGGCGGGATGCAGTGCCTCTTCTCATGCGAGATCCACGGCCTCTTCGCAGCAGGACACACAGCCTCTTCGTAGGCGGGATCCACTGCCTCTTCACAGGCGGAATCCAGTGCCTCTTCACAAGTGAGATCCATGGAATCTTCATAGACGGAATCCATCGCCTCTTAAAGGCGGGATCCATGGCGTCTTCCCAGGCGGGATCCATGGACTTTTCAAACGCGGAATAAAGAGCCTCTTCACAGGTGAGATCCATGGCCTCTTCAAAGGCGGATCCATCGCCTCTCAAAGGCGGGATGCAGTGTCTCTTCTCAGGCGAGATCCATGGCCTCTTCACAGGCGGGATCAAGGACCTCTTCACTAGCGAGATCCACAGCCTCTTCAAAAGCGGCATGCAGTGCCTCTTCACAGGCGGGATCCATGGCCTTTTCACAGGCGGGATCTAAAGCCTCTTCACAGGCGGGATCCACCGTTTCTTCACAAGCGGTATACATAGCCTCTTCACAGGCGGGATGCAGTGTCTCTTCTCATGCGAGATCCATGGCCTCTTCAAAAGCGCGATCCATCGCCTCTTCACAGGCGGGATCAAGGACCTCTTCACTACCGGGATCCCCAGCCTCTTCAAAGGCGGGATGCAGTGCCTCTTCTCAGGCGAGATGCCTCTTCACAGGGGGGATGCAGTGCCTCTTCTCAGGCGAGATGCAGTGCCTCTTCACAGGCGGGATCCAAAGCCTCTTCACAGGCGGGATCCACCGTCTCTTCACAGGCGGGATACATAGCCTCTTCACAGGCGGGATGCAGTGTCTCTTCTCAGGCGGGATCCATGGCCTTATCACATGCGGGATCCAGAGCCTCTTCACAGGTGAGATCCATGGCCTCTTCAAAAGCGGGACCCATCGCCTCTTCTCAGGCGAGATCCACTGTCTCTTCACAGACGGGATACATAACCTCTTCACTAGCGGGATCCATCGCCTCTTCACAGGCGGGATACATAGCCTCTTCACAGGCAGGATCCGTTGCCTCTTCAAAGGCGGGATCCATGGCCTATTCACAGGCGGGATGCAAGGTCTCTTCTCAGGCGAGACCCATGACCTCTTCACAGGCGGGATCCATGGCCACTTCACAGGCGGGATGCAGTGCCTCTTCTCATGCGAGATCCACGGCCTCTTCGCAGCAGGACACAGCCTCTTCGTAGGCGGGATCCACTGCCTCTTCATAGGCGGATCCATCGCCTCTCAAAGGCGGGATGCAGTGTCTCTTCTCAGGCGAGATCCATGGCCTCTTCACAGGCGGGATCAAGGACTTCTTCACTAGCGGGATCCACAGCCTCTTCAAAAGCGGCATGCAGTGCCTCTTCACAGGCGGGATCCATGGCCTTTTCACAGGCGGGATCCAAAGCCTCTTGACAGGCGGGATCCACCGTTTCTTCACAAGCGGTATACATAGCCTCTTCACAGGCGGGATCAAGGACCTCTTCACTAGCGGGATCCCCAGCCTCTTCAAAGGCGGGATGCAGTGCCTCTTCCCTGGCGAGATGCAGTGCCTCTTCACAGGCGGGATGCAGTGCCTCTTCACAGGCGGGATCCAAAGCCTCTTCACAGGCGGGATGCAAGGTTTCTTCTCAGGCGAGACCCATGACCTCTTCACTGGCGGGATCCATGGCCTCTTCACAGGCGGGATGCAGTGCCTCTTCTCTGACGAGATCAACGGCCTCTTCGCAGCAGGGCACACAGCCTCTTCGTAGGCGGGATCCACAGCCTCTTCACAGGCGGAATCCAGTGCCTTTTCACAAGTGAGATCCATGGAATCTTCATAGGCGGAATCCATCGCCTCTTAAAGGCGGGATCCATGGCCTCTTCACAGGCGGGATGCAGTGCCTCTTCTCTGACGAGATCAACGGCCTCTTCGCAGCAGGGCACACAGCCTCTTCGTAGGCGGGATCCACAGCCTCTTCACAGGCGGAATCCAGTGCCTTTTCACAAGTGAGATCCATGGAATCTTCATAGGCGGAATCCATCGCCTCTTAAAGGCGGGATCCATGGCCTCTTCACAGGCGGGATGCAGTGCCTCTTCTCTGACGAGATCAACGGCCTCTTCGCAGCAGGGCACACAGCCTCTTCGTAGGCGGGATCCACAGCCTCTTCACAGGCGGAATCCAGTGCCTTTTCACAAGTGAGATCCATGGAATCTTCATAGGCGGAATCCATCGCCTCTTAAAGGCGGGATCCATGGCCTCTTCACAGACGGGATGCAGTGCCTCTTCTCAGCCGAGATCCATGGCCTCTTCACAAGCGGGATCGATTGCCTCTTAACAGGCGGGATCCACAGCCTCCTCACATGCGGGATCCAGAGCCTCTTCACAGGCGGGATCCATGGCCTTTTCACACGTGGGATCCAGAGCCTCTTCACAGGTGAGATCCATGGCCTCTTCATAGGCGGAATCCATCGCCTCTCAAAGGCGGGATCCATCGCCTCTTCAAAGGCGGCATGCAGTGTCTATTCTCAGGCGAGATCCACTGTCTCTTCACAGACGGGATACATAGCCTCTTCACTAGCGGGATCCATCGCCTCTTCACAGGCGGGATACATAGTCTCTTCACAGGCGAGATCCGTTGCCTCTTCACAGGCGGGATGCAGTGCCTCTTCTCATGCGAGATCCACGGCCTCTTCGCAGCAGGACACACAGCCTCTTCGTAGGCGGGATCCACTGCCTCTTCACAGGCGGAATCCAGTGCCTCTTCACAAGTGAGATCCATGGAATCTTCATAGACGGAATCCATCGCCTCTTAAAGGCGGGATCCATGGCGTCTTCCCAGGCGGGATCCATCGCCTCTTCACAGGCGGGATCCATGTCCTCTTCAGGGGCGGGATCCATCGCCTCTTCACAGGCGGGATCCATGTCCTCTTCACAGACGGGATCCATCACCTCTTCACAGGCGGGTTCCATCGCCTATTCACAGGCGGGATCCATCGCGTCTTCACATGCGGGATCCATCGCGTCTTCACATGCGGGATCCATGTCCTCTTCACAGGCGGATACCAGTGCCTTTTCACAAGTGAGATCCATGGAATCTTCATAGGCGGAATCCATCGCCTCTTAAAGGCGGGATCCATGGCCTCTTCACAGGCGGGATCCATCGCCTCTTCACAGGCGGGATCCATGTCCTCTTCAGGGGCGGGATCCATCGCCTCTTCACAGGCGGGATCCATGTCCTCTTCACAGGCGGGATCCATGTCCTCTTCACAGACGGGATCCATCACCTCTTCACAGGCGGGATCCATCGCCTCTTCACAGGCGGGATCCATCGCCTCTTCACAGGCGGGATCCATGTCCTCTTCAGGGGCGGGATCCATCGCCTCTTCACAGGCGGGATCCATGTCCTCTTCACAGACGGGATCCATCACCTCTTCACAGGCGGGTTCCATCGCCTATTCACAGGCGGGATCCATCGCGTCTTCACATGCGGGATCCATCGCGTCTTCACATGCGGGATCCATCACCTCTTCACAGGCGGATACCAGTGCCTTTTCACAAGTGAGATCCATGGAATCTTCATAGGCGGAATCCATCGCCTCTTAAAGGCGGGATCCATGGCCTCTTCACAGGCGGGATCCATCGCCTCTTCACAGGCGGGATCCATGTCCTCTTCAGGGGCGGGATCCATCGCCTCTTCACAGGCGGGATCCATGTCCTCTTCACAGGCGGGATCCATGTCCTCTTCACAGACGGGATCCATCACCTCTTCACAGGCGGGATCCATCGCCTCTTCACAGGCGGGATCCATCGCCTCTTCACAGGCGGGATCCGTTGCCTCTTCACAGGCGGGATCCGTTGCCTCTTCACAGGCGGGATTCATCGCCTCTTCACAGGCGGGATCCATGTCCTCTTCACAGGCGGGATCCGTTGCCTCTTCACAGGCGGGATCCATAGCCTCTTCACAGGTGGATCCATCACCTCTTCGCAGAGGCGATAGATCTTACCAGTGATCCATCGCCCCTTCACCTGTAAGAACTAGCGCCTGTTCACAGACGAAGTTATCCAACAGGGTCTATAGCATTCTGTGCGTCGACATTGCAGGTCATTTAGATCACTTACATGGTCATAATCAACCAGTGCCTATCATATCGGCTGCACCAATCAGATAGCTGTCACTAATTGTACTTTTCTAGCTGGCCTTTAACCGGCAAGTTGTTGGCAACCAATCGCAAACACTGTTATGTCCTGGCAAGAGATGGCCCAGTATTTACTGAATCTGGAATCCGAGCTAGGCGCTAGGATGTCTGCGCAATGATCGACTGAATCATTAGGCTATAATAACTGGGTTTTATTCTAGTTACCATTTAGTTAAGGTAAGCTGCTAAGTAGCCTACTGGCCCAGTTAGCTAGCCCTAAATTGGTACGAGCGTAAGCTGCGTCTTATGCTTATCGGCGAAAGGGATAATACGGACCGACGTTCACTTCCCGATACTGACTTATTTCGGAAAGTTAAATCTTCGGTAGCAGTAGTAGGCCCTTTAGATGTAGTTTCAGTTTAGAGACATTGTGTGACAACAAAGATAATCATGCAGCGTCACCCTCATCCGTTATGCTGTCAGAGTACGCACAATGGAGGAGTTCTGGATAGAGGTAGCCTACGGTACTTTACCGGTGACAGTAAATGGCGTACGTGGGGTTCGGGGTTGATAAGGGCGGGCGCCGGACGATGGTGATGGATCTCACCCAATCAAACTCTCATTGATAATGAGCAAGGTCGAGATCACGTGCGGCAGGTAGGCCTATAAAAAACGCGACACATTTACATATTGCCCTCCGTCTTCCCCCCTACAATGATCTACTTACCTTTTGTAAGCTGTCTTCCCCTTACAATGATCTACTTACCTTTTGTAAGCTGCTAGTCATTTCTTTTTGGCCGTGGGTGGGCTGGGATCACCTCTGAGTAGTTTCCCTTGAACATGCGCTATATAAATTATCGAAATGAATGAATGAATGAATCTTAAGCGAAGTTTCCTACAAACGCAGCAGCTGTGTTGGCCTGTACTAAAAATGCTATAAACAAGTTTAATAGCAAAGTAACCAAGCTTAATAAAATGCGGCATAACTAGGCATACGAAGTTAATATGCAGATCCGTAATTCGGGATATAAGCCATGAGTTGTTTTTGTAATGTATTTCCACACGCTGTCATGTTTTTAAAATGGTACACCTACTTTAATTTTTATTGGATAAATCTTCTGCGGTCGAACCTTCGGCCCAAAGATACACGAAAATTCTACTTCTACGGCCGAACCCACACAAAATTTAACGCGTCGTGAGAGTCGTTTAAGGTCAGGGTTAGAGTAGCTTTCAGACATATAATATATATATAACTAGAACTTTCGGTTTTTTTGCCAAACTCTCGGCCGCAGAAGCTCCACATATTTTTATTTTCATCAACGAAAATTACATTTTAATTTCGTTAGTACCATTTTCGTTATGCTACCCTGGTAGTAGTTATAGCTAATGATACTTTTTAGTTACAATTTAAGTCATCGTTAGCGAAATCATTTGATTTTCATTAATAAACATTTTCGTCACTTAGCGTTATCGTTAGCGAGAAACACACTGCAGCAGCCAGCTTAGGCAGCAGCCGTCTTCAAACGGTCGAAGTCGACGAGACGAACGGATCGAATCGGGCGTTGACGTGTCGACGAAGAGTCTCTGGAGAAGACGACGGAAGCCGTGGCATATGACTCGCCCCAATTCAACGCAAAGCAATAAGAAAAATATGGCAAATACGAGGAAAGAATCGAATTGGCGAACGGCAGCTCGAGCAAGACCCACTAAGCGAGACATACAATGACGTCATCAACAAACAGAAAGTCCGAAACGGAGATAGCCTCATTATACGATATTGTTTGGCTTGGAAATATTGAAAACTTATTTGATTGGCGTGAATTACGATTTTTGGGACATAATAACGTTAATATTAATTATAACAATAATTATTCCGTAAAGTTCTTAACATGAATTGTTTGGCAACAAAATAATAAAATAAATAAACTAACGAATTGTTTAAGCGCTATAAAATAAACTAAAACATTAGGGTACCAATGAACACAACACACTTCTCTAATATTGATTTACAGACCTTCAATTTGTTACCAAAATACAAACTTTTGTATCAACTTGAAATGACTGGGTGCCTAGGTCTCCCACTACGCCCGGTCACAACTAGGATAGGCTTCTCGCTAGCATCATCACCTTTAAACATGTAAATGTTAAACATTCCAACCGAGAATCAAATAAAAATCATGGTCACAAACTTTGAAATTGTTTATTTTTGCCCTTAAAAGTAGTTGTTAATACCAATGTTTCTTAGAATCAATGTTAAAGTAGAAATTGAAGGCATGTGTTCATTTAAGACCTACTTATCTCTGCTTTCTCAGAAGTCCCTTTCACAGAAAAAAAACAGCACATGGTAGTGAGAGTTTCCTTCAAGAACATCCTTTTACATGATCCTACTTGCACTTGCAGAACACCAAATATCGTCAGGTCGTGTATGCTTCTGCCAGGGTTGTTCAGTTACGCTCGCATGTGTTAGCTTTAGCCTTTGTCCTAAATCACAGACTATAAAATGCAACTGTGGACTTCCATCTAAAGGATCTGCCCCAAGAATCCGCTTGATATGTAATGCAATAGAGCATTTATATAGCGCCCTTCAAGATACCTACTCAGAATCGATATCTGAGCTGACCTTAGTGATGTTAAATGTCATTTCAATGATATACAAATAAAATACACCAGTTAGCAAAACAATGCACAGTAAGCTGAGTAACTCCAAAACTGCTACATTGCATTTTGCGGCAAAAATAAACAATTTCAAAGTTTGTGACAATGATTTTTACTTGATTCTCGGTTTGAATGTTTAACATTTACATGTTTAAAGGGCATAACATGGATTTTTTTTAAATGTCACTTTAATAAAAAAAATACTTTAAAATATTTTTTTTAATTTTCAAAAAATTATCAGAAAATATTTTTTTTTGCGTGGCCCAACATTCAAATCTTATAACAATACAACGTACTACGTCTGTGCAAAATTTCATGCTTATATCACAAAGTGCACAACTATTTTCCTGTGCCACCGTACTATGAATGAATCGCAAAATTATAACAAAAAGGATCATACTTGACCCATCCTGTAATGCTTCATAACCTTTCCATAAACCCTACCACCCCAGCATCTCCTGAGAACACCATGCGTAAACATCCCTCTGGTTGTCTTTGCTTGATCAATCTAGAATTCTACCTGATACCAATGGGTGACCTGGTTCTTGTGGATTTGATTTAAACACTGATGGTGATGAGAAATAAATATATTAATTCAAATTGCACTTTGCTTGCTTGAACTGGTTGAATTACTGGCATATTCGCATTTACTTTGGTCCATCCATATACACACCAAAAATATTTAGATGGCTTTATTTTACAACTGAGCTGACTCTTGGCAGTCATGAATACCATTTTTTCCCCAACATCACAGGTCTGTAGTGTGCTTAGATTTCGAAAACATATATACAGCATCTGTTTGAGTAATATTCAATACATACAACTTCAAATAAACTGGAAATATGGTACAAAACTAAACAGCTGATATTGTACAGCAGCAGTCGGCAGGAAATGTAAATTAGAAAAAATAAGTAGGTCAAGAAGTAACTACTTTAAATAAAATTGCTTATCTAATAATGATCATAATTGTATTTATGCCTACACATAAGCACTTGAATATTACACTCGAGCACGTGAATATTACACTTATGAAGTTACTGAGTCTTGACTCTTCAAGACAACACAATTAAAAATTGGCAGAGTTGCCAGATATATATGATCATGATAATGTTGTCAATAGCAGCAACAGGTACTTGTGTTGTAAGAAGTATGCAAAAATTGTGTCTGTTGCACTTCTAAAGTACATAATTGGCATGATCGCTAATACCAAAAGTCACAGGTTCAAATACCTACATGTCAACAGGGCATTTAGGACAAAACATCAAGTGAAGGAGTTACCATTCACATGTGATCACATAGAATGAAAACATGAACCTGACGACACTCATACTAGAACCCACCACTGTCCATGGCTTACCCTGACCCTGCTCAAATAAACCCACTTCATTGTGCTACAAATCAATTTTTTACAGAATAATGCATTAGAAATTAAGATTTAAAATTGTACATTATGTGTATTATTATTATGCAAGACATCTTTAAAAAAATCAACGCACTACGCTACTGTTCATGACAAAATAAAGGTAGCACTATGCTGTCAATAATAAGAGCAAAAACTTCCACAGCTGACAATCTGAGTTTCGCCATCTGTACAAACAAATCTTCTCCATTAACAACATGCACATGCCACATCATGTATTAACCTCTTAACAGTGCGCAGATATTCTATGCCTGTTTTTAGAGCATATATTTTACAACTAAACAAAACAACAATCAAGAGTAAAAATAAAGTGACATGCCATGATCTGAAAATGTTATTAGCCACTCCTTGTGGTATAGTACCTATATGCAGAGGAATAATTCAACACAACCTGAACAAATGCTATAAAAAGGAGACTGTCAGAAGACTGACAGTTTACTTAAGAAAAGTTTATGTTACGTGGTCGACTATATAGAAAAAATCCACAAGTAGACACTGCTCTCGTATTAATCCAGTATTTCTTTGCTCATTGCAGGCATGTATGTGTATGTAAGTATGCACTTCTCAAATCAACACATAAACACAAGTGCATAAAATGAGCAGGCTTGCTATCATGTGATATAAGAATTGACTGGTTTTGTAAACAGCCAATTTCCTAATGCATTGTAAGGGAAATGACTGGGGCATGAGTAAACACCAACTTGATATGTTGATCAATTACAACACAGTCTGACACAACCCAAATGACCCTAACTGTGTGCTCCATGATTTTTTACTACACTACAACCAAGAAGCTGATGGAAAAATGGCACATTTCTAGAAAAACAAAACTTCACCTGTATATTGCGATAAAATACCAGCTTCTCGTACATGCCACATAATTTGCAGCCCATGCATCCAGTAGTATGCATCGGTAATGAGCATCACCGATTACAGCAACTAAAACAACTTGTGGCATAGTCAATACAAACAGTCACATATTCACATCGTATGCTCGCATACTGATCACCCCCCATTACACCAGGCATTTTTCCACTGGGACGTTGCATTGATTGTGTTTCTGACTAAGCAGACCACAGGATTAGAGACAGAGAGAAAAAGGAAACACATGCATCAGAGCGTTCCAAAGAGCTGCAGGTCGAGTTTCACAACAACTTCACCAGATTCCACTTCGTGCAGAAGTAGTCTCTTTGTGATCGGTCCTTTTGTGGCACTTCTCTCTTTTAAAATATCGTGAACACGGACTTCCGTTCGACCAAGAAAATCTACAGCATTCATTCAAACGAATTCATGAGCATCGTAAAGTAATACTTCAAACCTTCAACAGAAATTCAAGATTAAAATATGCACAGTTCTCAGATGATCAACTGGATCTGACCTTTCTCGTGCCCCTACTGATATTTGCTATAAATAAGTGCACTGAAAGAACACTGAAAGTGAGGACTCTCCACTCACCCTTACACATCAAGGCCAAAAAATGAATTAGCTAATGCTTACAATTCAGAGCTGCCCTTTGGGTTAGATCAATGGACAGGTCTTCCTTATTCTTCTTCCTTCAAAGTTAGATTTCAACTCAAAACTTAGCAAAAACTGAAGTTATCAGCAACGACTAAAGTCATTTATAAGTATAATATAAATACTCCCGCATGAATTTCAACTCCAATATGCATAATGGAGGCATAAAAGTAATATTTGTAAATGTACACATCTTAAAAACTCCTAAAATATCCCATAGCTCACAAAACCAATTGCTTATAATTAACATTGAAGCTTGCAACAAGCAATAGCTCAAAATCCATGTCAACAGCTATGCTTCCAATATCCAGAAACCAAAGATTTACATACCATTGGGTGAAAAAAGGTCACGATCGTAGACTGTAATGCAGAGAACGTCCTCGTGTAAATCTTTTAACGTGAACTGCATTGACGCGTTCCACTTTGGGTTCAGTGTGCTTTGGACGACCTTCGTTTTGTGCTCCTGAACGCCCATGCTCACCTCACAATAGGGATCACTTTTACCTGTAATTAGCATTAGATCAGAGGCATGGAATGATATACAGCAGTTGTACATTTAGTATTAATTAGCCTATCGGCCGCAGTCCTCAAGACCAGTTCCACGGACCACAGTAGAAAAACAGAAAAACACCTTCCATACACATAACAAAGTTCAATTTTTGATGATTTTCCAGCCGATGCAGTCTGGACTTAGAGGTGACCAAAGGTCATACACACGGCGAGTTATGCCATTTGTAACTGAAGCTAAGCCCAACAAGAAACACTGTGATACACAACATCAACTATACACTGATTAAAATTAGGATGATTGCATCAGTGGATGCATACGAAGATAACAAAAATGGCAGTGGCCATAAGGATATAATATATAAATGACAGTACATCTAAATTCCAAAATCTACAACTCAGTAATACAGCAAATGTGTGTCAGTTCATGGCAAATGTGTGTCAGTTCATGGCGAATGCGTGTCAGTTCATGGCGAATGCGTGTCAGTTCATGGAAAATGTGTGTCCAATCATTCTTCAAGCCATGCAATGCAATTCATAACATCAAGTACTAGGAGGTCAATCATTGCCTTTCAGTGATAACTTCACCCATCTCCAGAATTACTAGGTAAGTTTTAACAAAATTTCATTATCCAAGAGCAAACAACACAGTAGTTAAACAACTGCAGTCACAAAATGTCTTATATCTATTCACATTCCATAAAGTCTGACAAAACTTTTATGTCTGGACAGAATAATTACTTAATAAGTATAAAAAGAAAGAACCAAGGTCAAAGAACTGCAAATCTCGTTTCATAAGCATGCAACACCTAACTAAACTAGTTCAAAAACAAAGTTGTCAAGCTGCCCAACATGCCAATTGATATAATACACTAACAATTCTAAGCAGACCTTCAATTACTAAAGCAAACGTAAAGACCATGAGAAGAAGAAAAAATGATAATTACCAGCAGCTCATTATCATTCTGTTGGTTTTGAAATGTTACAAGTAAGTCCAGGTTCAATTCTTAAAATTTAAGGGTACAATTATTAGTCTAGTACCAAGTGTGCATACACTCTACACTGAAGAGTTAAGGAAACAAGTAATAATTTACAAATTTTACATGGTCTAAAGTAATTCTGCAATCATAGCCGAAATATATATATATATATATATATATATATATATATATATATATATACTGAAGGATGAGTTATTTTGTCCCTCTTTTCTTCAGCAAGGAATTGAAGAGTGAGTTAATTCGTCCATCACATTCAAATTGAATATTCCTTACATTGATTACCAACCAACTAATTAAAAAGGCAACTAAGGTAAAAAGCAGAATGTGTCTAATTCTAATGCAACATACATTAGTATTAACATGCCATTAATTGAAGTTAACAATTAACATAAAGCTAAGCAGAGGATTAATAAGCAAGCACAAAAAACGACTACCTCAACACATCAAAACACAACACAACATGCAGACATAAAATTTAAATAGAACAGGAAACAAATATTAAACGAAACAGAGAAATCCAGTTACATGCAAAGAATAAAGATCATCCTACCATCTTCCCCTGGCGTTAAGTTGCAACCCTCAACAATCACAACTAACAGCCGGCCAACCACTGTGGCTCTCTTGCCAGCTACAGGACACACGAATAAGACAAATTAAAAACAAAACATTCAAACCAATTAGCTAACAAAACTTATGACATACAAACACATATGGTGACAGTACAGAACTTTCTCAAGAGAAGCACTGGATAACGAAACGAAAATAAAATACATAAAATATTATTCAAACTATGTGGTATTTTCAAAATGCAAATTATTTCTCTATATGTGATTTAAATCGAACACGGTCATCTTATCTCAGAACTACAACAAAACCAAAATAAAATAAGATGCTTCACCTTCAACATACATTCTGTGCAAGGAATTTAAGCAGTGCTCACGATTTAAGTTATTTCAAGAGGGATACAGAAATTCACAGTCAAAGGCTTAGTATGAGCAAAAATGCGTTTCACTGACAGGCAAAATTGTGGACTATAAACTCTTTCAATTTTCAAACAAAACTTATTTAACATTTCCTCATTGTCCACTTCGAAGTTGTGTTAATCAACTTATTATACAATTGACCGGGTCATTTATTATACAATTATCCAACTCCACCCAATCCACAGCAGTTTAGACTCATCTCTACTTTGTGAGGGTTTCTGAGACACAGTCACTTATAGTCACAACAGTCATAAACCTAGCATGATGTCATCACCAGTAGATTTATGTGTGCAGGATGAACACTTAGTGCATCTGGACTGAGTTGAATCGATTCTCAGAGAATTTATATCGTGCCTCTTCAACAGACCTACCTAAAGGCACTCAAAGTCCAGTCCAGCCACTGCTAAATGACAAAGATTGGAGAAATTCACATTTTGTGTTAATAGTCGCTACCTGCAAGTTATTAATAAGGAACAACATAAACCCTGGTAAAAAAAGCATACAGGTTCAAATAATGTGTGGTAAAGTTACTGAAGCTGATGTAGCAGGACTCTAATGCAGAATAATGAAAGATGCAACAAGAAAATTACATTTTGTGCAGAAGTTATCACAGACCCTAGGTCTTAGCTTCAGAATACAATGATGTTCATGAAATTTATAGCAAAAGACCTTGAGTTTCTACAAAAGCCCAGCAACGAGCAGCCACTATCTTTTTACAGGTAACCGTATATGCCTGTCATTAAAGTCTCAAAGAAAAAAATGTTGATAAACTTAAAAAAGAGTAAAGACCTATAATTCCAATTACACATATAACGAACTATGCAGTGGGATTCTGAAGACTCCGTATCGTTGTTAATCAATTCTATAGAATAAAAACACTGCTCTGATTGGTTCCCCCAAAATGAATGAGTGATACCTGTAGAACGTGGGCATAGCCAATAAAAAAGCGGTAATAAAAAAGTGCCCACCATTGCAAAGCAAGTGAGGAAGCAAGCCAGGGTGAAATACCAAGTAAGCAACTTGGAAATGGTCCCATATCATAATTACAATTCAACAATATTCCGTGGAGACGAAATGAAAAACTTGAAAACCATCGGAACCATTTCCAAGATGGACTACGACAACTGGAACAAAGAGGGGTGACACAGCTGATTCAGCAGGTGCAGCGTCGAATTTATCTTACCATTGGCATCGCAGGCAACGAGGTTAATGCCCTCTACTACTATGACAAGAAGTCTTCCAACACCTCTGTTCGACATCAGTTGTGCTAGATTTTGCCATATTTATCGATTAGTCAGTGCAACAGAGTTATATTTACATTCCCCTTAAGAATGAACTAACAAATTCTTTTTAGTATTGAACTAAAACCAGTAAAATAAGAACTGCATAGAGTTAGAACATCACTATAAATAATCACTATAAACAATTCAAGCAATTATAATTGATTATAATTGAAGACAAACAGCTAATGTGAAGATCCTTTAAAATTTTATTACAAGCATATCTAAAAGTGCATTCTGTAGGTTAGATGTGTACGATGTTAATGAAAGCATATATGTATTTAAATATCATGTAGCTGCATGCCCAAAGTCAAATTATTCATAATAAATTGAGGAAGTTAACCACTTTTTAATACATTTGCACCATAAAGACTGAAAGACTATATAAGCTACTTTAAAATGCATTACATGAACTTGAATAGGATCATAAATAATGGCTTAACATGATTTGCTAATTCATTATCTTTGAAGCTGGGAAATAAATGATATAATCTGCTTATTCTTAATCCTTTAAGCTGAAAAAGAAACCAGTCGAATACAATATAATTTGAAAGAGCTGCTAGCGAACATTTTCATTATCAGATGTCTAAAACTTTCAAGTAGCAAATTTATAAGCAAACTGACAAAATGTAACCCAATTCTAGAATGTAATATACAGCCTCATGACTTTCCAATGGTGAACTTATTGAAGTTCTCAAATACTGCTTAGATTTAGACTCCATATTAAACATACACAATGGTCATTTCATACTAATCGGCTGAAATGCCAACTTTGCAAAATAATTCAGCAAAACAATACAGAATGCACATGCTGGGCTATTAATTCATTTAAGAAGAAATCTGGAATCCCAGAACGTATACAGCAAATTAGAACCGTTGATAAAGCATATACAGGACAAACAGGATCATGTTTGATATGATGAACTAATTATAGGCCAATTCTGCTTACAATACCCAGCCACATCCAGACCTTCATTGAAAAATAACTCACCGGAATGAGCCTTTTCCTTCTTCTTTCTTTCCGTTTCTAGATACTGCTTTGAGGTAGATTCGATCTTTCTCACCCAGTTATCTCTGTCACAGAAATCAGAATCCTTTCAAAACTGCACATTCCATGAAGCCTTAGTATTTGGAACTTTTAGTTCACTTATTAACCTTTCATCAAACAGTGTCATGATGTTTGGCAAGGCCATCCATTTTCACAGAGGAATTTGTTGTTCGAATCTGGGTCTTTTGTGTGTAATGAACAATTTCCAGTTAAGCCATGCAAATTGTAAGAAAGATCACCAGATATATATGACCTTTCTCAAACAGCTTGCATAGCCACTTCTGTGATTAGCTTCTTGGTCTATCTTTGCCCCCTTTCCACAAGCATTTGAAAACCATTCTTTTTTATCGTGATCTAGTGCTGTCAGGGTAGGAGCAACTTCGAGCTGTAAGCCTAAATGCGGTTCATTAATTAAGTGTTCATTAATAAAGAATATTCTATTATTTGCAAGTTACATAATGCAATTAATTGCATCTAACACCAAGTTATCCAAAAGTTCTATATGTAATTATAATGGAAATAATAGCATATGACTGGGCACCATTGTCTCCCTAAACAGTAAACATTTTCCACACTGTTAATTGGTAAATACCTGTAACTTTCATAATAACAATAAAACATCATCTCATCGACATTCATGTAAAAATTTAACATCAAGTTAACTCCAGCCTGATCACTTGTAATATATCTATAAAATGGTAGTCAATATATTTATTCAAATCGCAATTGTGCTGTCAAGGCGTGTGCACTTCTGAGCAAAAATGTAGGAAGAAGGGCAATATCCAATTTCAGAATAAATAAAAAAATAAATAAATAAATGATAATAATATTTTTAAACAGAATTTATTTTCATATGAAAGTGAAATCCATCCGATGTACAACATTCTGCTCAAGGATTCAGATCAACACGAATCACGACTTGCCTTTCATTTGTAGTTGCAGCTCGGAAACTATAAGTTCGTTCGACATGAGATATGTGAAACATGGTGCTATCGGAATCGCCATTTTGTGGCCTCTGGATCATAACTTCATTAAGGAATATTGGCTATCAAAACAATCAGATATCAATACAGCATAATTATATTCAAAAATAGTGAAAGGGTAAAAACCAGAAACTTATAACAATAATACTTTTTCTTCTTACACAGAATGCCACAAAAGTTGATATCAATATATTTAAAGCACTTAATACAAAAAAAAGTAAGTCTGAATGTGAAAAATTAATGTGACTAGTATCATTTTAAGTTCACGAAATGCTGGAATATAATGAGCTGCCATCTATTAGATGGTAGCTCAATTTTGTATGAAAGGTGGTAAGATTAAAAATGCACAATTATACCAACTTAAGGTAAGCAATGAAAACAGCATTATCCCTAACATCCTTAAAAAAGCATGATCCTTGGGTTTTGGCTGTTTGATCCAAAAATGAAATCAAACTATCAAACTCAAGATGAAACAAAGGGTGAAGAACAACCACAGTTTTTCAAACATAGTTTTACGAGACCCCAGACAACAGTAGTTTCTTTATCCACTCAATACCTCATTCAACTGAAGAAATGTGCTTAGTTGATGAACATTGGGCACCAAAGGATGTGAACAAAAATGGAAGCAAATGAAAGGTAGTCTTACATTCCTATACAACTTGAGGTGGACATTAGCCTTCATGTCCATTGCGAAAATAGAAGTTATGTTTCCAACTGGTCGCTGAGGTTGAGCAAGAAGCAGGAAATCATTGAACAGTATGCCAACCAGCTCCTTTCCACTTTTCACCTGATGAAAAATGCAAAAGATAGAAACCGCATGAAAACTCAAAGTAATACCCAAACAAGTCAATCCATGAACACGCCTTCCTATCCAAAGACTCGGATCTCACCAATGCAAGATTTATAAACTGGTTGTAACTAAATCATAAACTGCTTGTAACTCGCAAAATCCTGACACAGTAGTTTCATTTTAACGACACAGTATGATAACAAAGATCATTAGTGTCGTCCTCCTCCTTTATCCACGTTTGGGATTGGCAGTCAGAATGTGAACAGTCGTGGAGTTAAAATCCTGACCACACATGAAGCATTGTTTCTTGGGACAAGCAGCTGTGACTTTAATTAACATATTATGAACTTTCATTAACATATTATGAACTTTCATTAACATATTATGAACTTTCATTAACATATTATGACAAATGACAAGTCCTATTAAAATGCTTCAAGTTTCAAAATTGAGAAGAAACGGAGAATTATACAACAAACTTGCCTTGCACAAAGTGCCGCTGTGAACGTATTTACGAGGTCCCAGACAATTTGTCAAGGAGTTGAAAGTTATTTTCTGAAAAATTCAGAAAACACAGACCTGTATCAATTCTGCTCATTAACAACTTGAATTTTAAATACATAAATCTTAACTAAATGCAACTAAACTACTCTGCTATATTAACCATCCCATTTACCTAAGATTAAATTGCTTAATGTGCATTCAAGACGAAATGTAACTAACTTAGAATTAGACATACTTAATGTAATTATATTTAAAATCATAAAATGAAATAGTTCTGAACAATGCCAGCTCAAATTTCAGTAAAGTGAAGTAAACCCTTTTTATTAGCACTCAAGACAAGAAAGGTGGCAAAGGAAGACAAAACTGCTCCATACTATTTGTTGTAAAAGAGTTACTATCACAAACTGCTTTGATTAACTAAACTTTGTTATTTCAAGAAAATTTTAATTCACAGAGAGTGCACAAAAAATTATGGTCACATGACTAAATTAAATTTAATTCTGTTTGCACAATCGGTCCATTAAGGACAAGGAAGTCAATACAATAGGTTAAATAAAGTAAGGCAATGTAATCAAACATTTATAATATTCCTCACAATAAAGGTCACCACATATGCTGTAGGCCCAATACTGTTCGGACACATCGTGTACTGCAAAGGCAAACAAGAAAATGCAAAAGCTCTACGAAAAAGCACCTCAATGGTGAAAGTGATCAACTTGAAACCACTGCAACAAAAGTAGTGGAATCTCTTCTGCATCCACTACATTTTGGACTACAGTCTGCACATGAGACCAGCATACAGATGACAGCAACATATTATGGAAATGGTAATGCTATATAGAGGAGCAGAAAATAGATTACAATGATACTGGCAAGTGCCCTGAGGTAATCGTCACATACCTCTGCCAGTCCATCGCAGTGCACATGAGTCTGAACCCATTCCAGTCTGTCTGAGTTTTCCTTTTCCCTCACTCCTTCATTGACCTGGTTGCACAGTTCTGTGGCTTTGCTCAGCGCCTCTTGGAGATTCTGATGATCTGGGTGGCCAACAGGTGTGTGCTTAAATATCTGGAATTCAATCAATCATAAATACTACATGCAATAAAAAAAATTCAATCAATATACTACAACATAAGCATTTTTATACTATATATAAAAAAATCAGTTTATCATTAAACCTGCACACAAACCAAGATGCTGTGGCAAATATATTTAGGTAATTGAGGTAATTTTAGACTGCAGAGATCCAGCACATGGTAGAAAGTGAATTTGATGTCTGTACCTTTTCAATCAGCAAAGGGTATTTGGTGATGCGTTGCATTGGCTTCAGTAGAAAACTACTCAACGGCAGACCAAGCGTACGAGGATCTTGACAGTATTTCTAAAAAACAAATGCCAACAGGTTTCACGAGCAGAAGCTTGAGCATGATAACATTGAATATGTGTCAACAGCATCAGATTGAGTTATTTATGACAAAGAAAATGTAATACTTATTTCTATCAGCCTATAGAGTTGCAATCTTTGGGTTAAGAAAACTTCCCATCATATCAAAAGTACAAAGAATGATCAAATAATTGTATCATAGTTCAAGTAAGCTTACTTGATCAAAACAAAACTGGTTATATTAGTTGATACGACAGGACTTGTTGTTTTTACCTTGTTCACCTCTTTAAACCGGCTGTCTGTTTCATATTTTTTCTGCAAGAGCGCAGCACTGTTAAGCTGACAGCTGCAGAAGCGAATGTATGGCGACATGTGAACAAGCTAACACAAAATGGACAATAACGCTTCTTAAACATTGAAAACAGAAAATGACAAATAAGAGTTTGTCAGAAAGCAGTATAGGATATGGAGGAAGGGAACAAAGGTCAAAGGAAGATTGATCAAGGCATTGAGGTTTGCAGATGACCAGGCAATAACTGCGAGAAGCCGGAATGGTCTACAGGCAATGACGGATATACGGAACACAATATCAACTAAATACAGAATAAAAATAAACACCAACAAAACAAAGTTTTGGAAATAAGTAAAGGAAAAGAAACTGTAAACAGAATACACATTGGAGGAAAAGAAAAAGAACAGGTGAAAGAATTCTGCTACCTAAGGAGTATGATCACGACAAATGCCAAATGTCACCGAGAAATTAAAAGAAGGATAGCAATAAGAAAAGAACCAGTCTCAAAAAGGAGAGAACTACTGAGAGGAAAACTAAACAGGAATCTGAAGAAAATTATGATAAAGACATGGATATGAAGTGTGGTGCTACATGGAGCAGAGACATGAACCATGAGAAAAGCGGACATAAGAAAACTGGAAGCTTTCAAAATGTGGACATGGAGATTGGGGAAACCATGGAGAAAATCACCTGGACAGAACATAAAATAAATGAAGAGTAATGGAAAAGATTGGAGAAGAAAAAGCTCTGATATACACAGTAAGAAAGAGACAAAGGAAATGGATTGAGTACACCATGAGAATGGCCATAGCAGAAAAAATGAAGAGGAAGCAGAGAAGAGGCAGACCCAGACAGATGATGCTGGCTTGGATGATCAAAAGTGGATATGGAAAGCTTAAAGAAGAGGCCCAACTGCAAGAGGAGTGGCGTCATGAAATCGGACATTTTATCCTATCCAAGAGGCAGATAACCAGAAGATGAATATTAGATAACTGCAGTTAGGTAAATGCTATTAAAAGTTATACATATGTATATTTTGCAAGTTGCAGAAAGCAGATGACATAAATCGTTCATTAGCCAAAAATAAGTCTTGCAGTAACAAATTTAATCAATTTAAACCATGCACTCCAGAACAGTTGACCAAATTCAGGCCTGTAAAATAAAATTTATAATAAATATAACATTTAAACCTAAGATTTCACAAAAACTAAAGCTTACTGAGGATTTGTCTATTAATTACCATAACTGGTAATTTCAGTAAAAAGTAAATATAACTCAGTAAATGAACTTCTGTTAAAATGAATTAAAAGGCCAGTCACTCACATTTTCACACAGTATGTCTCCGATCAAATGAATTGCCTGGCCTTCGCCACACATCTTTCGACGGACACGCATTGCTCTGCACAAACAAGAACTCAACAGTAGCAACAAACCTAATAATGAAAATCATAATCAAGCAACGTTCATGGAAATCAAACATCTACTTAATTTCAGCAACTTCATCCAGACTTCATATAAGTCAACCTGGGTAACATTTGATATCAAAATATTTGTAAAAATCACTAAATTAGGTCAAATAAAAAAATGAATCGTTAAAAATTACCGTGTACAATCTAGAACAGAGGTGTCAAACCTTTTGTGATGGCAGGCCAGTTTTAATATTTTCTAGCAAGTGGTGGGCCAAAGTGCCAAAGGCGCATAAGAAAAATGGGGTTGGGATCTAAGAGGGCCATACAAGAAGTTCAATTAGGCTTTGAAAACGTGATTCTGATATGCATTATCAACTACAAACATCACAGAGAACTCATAAAACTTTAAAAATGACAAAATTAGACGTTTTACTCTCAATTTTGTTGTCTTTAGACAAGGCTCCGCGGGCCAAAAATATATTGTCGGTGGGCCAGAAATGGCCTGCGGGCCGGCCCTTCGACACCCATGATCTACAAGAAAGAGATGAGACACTCACTTATGCAGTTTCATATTACACATTCTAACTTCCTTCCAGTTGATGAAGATAGTGTTGAGTTCCTCCTCAGTGAGAATTTTGTTAACCATCATGGGCTTATAGAACACCTGGGCATAAAAAGTAAGCATCCCGCTTCACCAACTAGCACACATTTCCAAGTACGTTAATAGTATCGCCTCGTGCAGTCATACACTGTTAGATTGGTATGGTTTTATCATGGATACCGACTGACATTACTGCAATTTAGTATCAATGCACAGCAAGTCCTGCAAGGGGCCATGATTTCATGGGTACAATCGACTTCATTTCAGTCAGCTCAGAATAATCAACCACAACATCACATCAGAACGAACTAGTAGATCAATTTCAGAGCTAATAAATTCTACCGAAGTGTTCACGAGTGCCAACAATAAGACGAGTAAAGATGTTTTTAAATAATAAAGCCAAGACAAGAAGACGAATCTTATTTACCTCAAGGACAATCATCAGGTCTTTCATGTACGTATCCTCAGTTGTTATGAGTTCGTTGATGTGGTCCTGCCTTTTCTTTTCCATGTCTGACGTCATGTCGAGCACACCAACACTCTTCAGCTCTAAGCAAGCACAAATACATCAAAAACCCTAAATAAGGAACAGTTCTCTGTTTACCATTGATACTAGTGCACAAGATACCCCTGCATAAGCACACCTTCAATTTGGTCAATGTTTGTACGCTTTCAATGCTATTTTTACATATAATCTTTGCATAAAGGTGATGGTTATGCTACAACTTCCAGCAACCGCACACATGATCGACACCGTAAAAGGTAAAGTAATCTCCTTATTACAGCACAACAGTAAAACATATTGAATCCTTATAAAATCACACAGCCCAATTCAACCCAAAACACCTGAACCTATTATAAACTAGGGCATAACCGAGTAGACAATTTCCACGAAGTACTGAATCAGAGTATTTGGATGCACTATTTGCCGGATCCGGGTATGAACCGAATATTAGCGGCAAATCTGGCCAGTGATTCAGTGAGTAGCATCCGTAGGCAAAGCGTAGATAACCTGCCAATCTGGCACGTGCCACAGCTACGGAGAACTATCTATAATCAATTAAATCTATAGCAATATCCTTCATATAGCTTATCGTCACACTCCAGGCTATATCAATATATATATTGTTAAATTACTTTATTTGTGAAAAAAATGTAAAACCTTGCAGGTGTAATATCTGCCGAGGCGAATACTTCCGAATAGTTCAATATTCGGCCGAGGCGAATGTCCGAGGCGATTTCCGGTTATGCCTTATTATAAACCCCTGAAATGTTAACGTACCAACATTCTGCATCGCTCTAACTTAAAAAAGAACAGAAGATGCTTTTAGACTCACGTAATTCCGCCTGCTGCAGAGTGTTTTGATTGCTTGCGCTTTCAGACAAGGGTTGAACGTAGTTGGATGGGAGAAGCCCAGTCTGGCCATTGACCTCACCTGTCCACCAGTCCAAGCCACTCTTGTTGACAATGTTAATAATGCTTCCTTTGAAGAAAGATAATTCATCTTCATGTTGAGCCTCATAGTTGTATAGCGCAATCACCTGCTCCACTAGCAAGCAAATCAGAAACGCAATAGGTTACCAAGACAATATCGTCTGTCCGAATGAAAGACGATGATAATGTGTTGCTGGGGTTAGTAATGTCATTCAGGATCATCCTTTGAGCAAATCTACATTAGCACAAGATTTCATTATCACTAACCATCTAACCAACTTAAACTAGTATGAAGTAAATTTTAAAAGTCATTGTGAAATAAATGAGGCTACATAAATCACTTGGCACTTCCAAAGACACGTAACAGTGTAAAGCATCATAAACATAGCTTGTTACCTCAGGCAATCTATGATGACATTCAATAATTTTGAAAAGAATGGCTCATGACAAAACATTCCTTTATTCATGATTTTCACCTAAGAGACAAGATGGTTAAGATGTCATCAAGTATTTACTTGTTGCAACAGACATAACAGGTGTACTACAGTTCATTTCTCTTGCACCCGGATTTGGAGCCTAGAAATACAAAACAAAGAGTCCAGTCTCATTCTAAACAGATGACAGTCAAATAAATCAACAGATTCTTTAGCCATTTAGCATAATTGATTACGCTTCACGTTTCACTACTCGCTCATCGTTGAAGGATTAGGCCTAGCAGCAAATAACAGGCCCTGCAATTCTACCATTGAACCAATGTAGTATGTAAGCATAGCTTGAAGACGCCTAATTAGCATGCTGTCAGAACCTTAATTAACACTTCATATGAATAATATCCTGATAGGCTCAAGTAGGCATGCATAGACAGCAATGCACAGTTACTATCAGCTTAGCTCCTTCAGGATTGCAACACACAGCTCACTGATTAAAGCAGTGTGAGTATTGGCCAGCATGGCAGGTACCAAGAACCTTGAACTGAATTCAAGATCCATTCTCAAATAGGAAGCTAGCGCAATGTCTTAAGCATATATCAGTATAAAAACAAAATTTGATGACCAGTTATAGGTCACAAAAAATGAGAGTGGACTGGATATGACATAGCCAGAACTTCAAGCATGCTTCCAGAAATGCAGTCACAGTGAGCAGTGTATATATCAGAATTAGGTAACAAAGATGGACCACAGTTCTATTACTTACTGTGGACATTTATCGCTAGATATTTATGCCATATTCACCGGGTTTGTTGGTGTTGTAGCATCAGGTGTTGACCTTGCACTGTTCTGGTGAAGAAGTTTCACATAATTGGCAGGGAACCAGCCCATTTTTTTCCTCTGGCCACGAGCCTGACAGATAAAAGATCAACAGAGATCTGTCTAAGCTAAGCCAATTTCAAATTGCAACAACCGATGACAGCTCTTAGTAAAACTAATAAGCAATACAAAATCAGAGATTCATTTTATCTAGGATATAACCCATTAAAATATTAGGAAACAGAAAAGTCGTTTGATGCACAATGTCTTATCTAAAAGAATCAGATGAGTCAACATGAAAAGTACGAGTTAATCAAGAAAAGAAACAAGAGTTTTAAAATAGGAATTAAATGCTAGAAATAATCCAATCACTACATCTGACTCAAATAAATTCATCCGAGCAAAGCCATGAATGTTGGATGTCAGAAATGATTATACTAAAGTATTTCTATTGAATTTGAAGTCATACGACTACCGCCCATCTAGTCTATCTAGTCCAATCAAATCAAAACAAATTATGTCAGTATCTACTGCAAGTGTTACATCAGCCACAGTAGACTTTAAGAATGCCTGCTTACTCAGAGGCTGGTTGTAATGATTTTATTCAGTCTGCACAGTTCAACTCGTAATTATTAAAGTCTAGACCCTGTCCGTAAATAACTTAATTTATAATGGTATTCTGAGAATAGCAGACAGATTGCCAGGGCCACATATCACTGAAAGTCTGTTGACTAAATAGAAACCGAGAAAAATTAACACAGAAAAAACAACTGACCTGGAGCTCCCCCTCCCACCAGCCGCTTTTGCTTTTCTTGCGGACATCGATCAGTTGTCCAATCTGCAACGACAACTGTTCTGGCCCTGTTGCCTTATAGGCAGCTATCACAGATGCAATTTCTACAACAGCAACAACAACACACATAAAAACAGACCTCGCACATAAACAAAATCGCTGAAGAACCTTACAAAGAGCAAACACAGCTTAAGGAAGAATATAAAGTATATTCAAACATATCAATATGTCGAAAATTACAGCAGATACAACTGTAACCTGTTTTGTACCTGTTTTAAATGATCTGTAATAAAATATCCCTCTAAAACAAAATACCCTATATTAGACCATATTTGCAACAGTCTATTTGCTGTCAATTAAAGAATTTTATAAACATTATATCCTTAAATACCTGGCTTTTTCCCTTCTTCATTACTCTGAAAAATAGAAACACCATAAAATTATCATGGAGTCACACCATGACATCAATCCAGTCGATTTAGCTTTTGAAAACTATGTGGTCAGACAAATTAAAATTCACAATGTTATGCATCACTATCAAACACATTATGATTATCAAATCATGATTAACTTGTGACCCCAATTTACATAATTAGCATAATGATTCAATATGCATGTGACATTGCACGTCAATCAAAGGCACAGATGATTCAGATGTCTTGTTATCGCCAGAGATTTTCCAACAGCCATTCGATGTTGGAGTATGTGAACTCCAATGTGTACACAATTCATGTCGATTCATTTAATTAAATTGACAAAAAAACTAAACAGCAAACACAATAAATATTCAGAGCAATGAAAATGATGAAATGTTTAACACCGAATTTCGTCAAACCTTCGTTTGGATGAAATTGTTGCGAGGAGGAGTTGGAGATTTGTTTTGTTCTGGGCTGTTAACACTAGTGACAGGTGCAATATTCTGTCAAAAACAAATATCAAAAAGAATGACAAAATCAAAAACTTAATGAAAATTCACTTAATGAAACCAACAAAATGTACTAGAGAGATATATGCCCCCACAATAAACTACATAAATCTGATTACACTACAGTAATAAAGCGAACTGCCTCTATCACAATTAAGGCCAAACTAACTTCAATTAAAATTTGGCAAATGGACAAAAAAGAGAGTATCGCCACAGTCAAAACAGCATAAAATAAAATAACAAACTGGCTTTTCAACATAATGATTTGAAAGCCCAGGAAAAGGTTGCATGCAATAGCAATTGAATAATCATCCCTTAAGAGATATTCTATTGTTCGAGCAAACATTTGCACATAGTATATATATATAAATATATACATATATATATACATATATATATACATATATATATGCATACATATATTTTATCTGCACATTTATATAACAAGACACACAGTGCTACACCTATCAGAGGTGCTCTCAGTGCAAGAGACCCTGAGAAAATAACGCTGTCTTTAAGCAATGAAAGGATGCAGGGAGGCCCCAGCATTGAGCGAGTCGTCGGAGGAAGTTGGCTCCAAAGAGTGGGGTCAATAAAAACAATAGCAGAAGATTTTGTCATGGCAGTTCTTACCCATAGGACAAAGAGCATTGTTGCTTAAATATATCCATTTACATTATAATTATACAGCAACAGTAAATATTAGCAATCACTGTAAGATGTTACAAAGCACCTAAAACTTCATTTTGCCAAGAATAAGCCACACAATAGTCACCAAAGAAAAGCCTAAATTCTCTCATAAGAATCACCGAAAAGTTAACCAGACCGAGGAGTCTGCATTGGCTTCCCATTTCTTGACATAATTCGCTGGAAAGTCTCCCATGCGGCCATTGAGTATTCCTTTCCACCATTCTCCCTCTGTGCCAATGACATTTATGACATCTCCAGCATTGAAGGGCAGATCTCCAGGCTCTACTGACGAATAACGGTATATGGCAACATACCAATCTATAGGAAAAAACAGCAAGGCATTGGTGGTTAACTTGAAAAATAAGTTCATAACACTTTCCTTTCAGTCATAATTTGCATTACCACAGCCACATCATCAAAATTTCACAAGCCAGGTACATAATGTTCAAATAAATTAAGCTTACCGAAATCTGATACTGCCCTTCTTCCAACATTTTTTGCTCAGAAGTGCATACACACGCCTCAACAGCGCAGTTGCAGTTGTACTGCAATTGTGCGCGAAGGACTTGCTCAAGGTCCCTACACAGTGATTCCCCGGACGAGGGTCGAACCCGCTCGGTCAGCGCACAGTGAATGTCATGGGCTGACCGCGCTAACCGATCGGCCGCTGTGCCACACAATAATGTGCCAATAACAGATCACAGTTCCTCAAAAAACTGATGATATATAAATGGTGCTATATCACATCAGAAAGAACTGACAGAAAGAAAGACATTTGATAAGCAAAAACAAGTGTATGCTGACCTCCTACACTGGAGTCTGACTCGGGCTGTAAAGAAGATGCCAAAGATGTATTAGAAGAGGGATGATTCAACTGTGCAGACTCAATTGAATCATTACAACCACCATCGTAGTTACTGCAAGAAATACAATTAATGAAGCCAATGATTACAACAGTAATTAATACAACAATCATAACCTGATTCTCCTATAGCATCAAAATTTTTACAGCACATTCAAATTCTGCCCCTTTAAATGGCACACCATAGCACTGCATTTTAACAGGATTATTTATATTATTCCACTCCTAATACAGTCAAATCCAATAATTAACAAATCTGGTGACAATAAACAGCTAAGTAATGCTATCACCTCTCTATTTTATTTTAGATTCTTCTGTAAACTGTAATGTACAGCATGTACTGTAACATACATGTCAGAATCATAACAACCTACACTGAGTGATTATTGACCGTATCTTCAATTTTCGCTTTTGATGTGTTTTCTTTCCCTTCAATGACTTTCACATAATTCTTTGGAAACCAACCAACCTATGCAAACAAAGACACCAGAATGTTGCCTCGTACAAGTTGTCTACCGGTAACTATTTCAGACTTAAAAAGACAGTTCACATAATCTATAATTACAGTCTCATGTGAGAATGGTGAAAAGGCTGGGGTTAGTCTAGTAATGGGGCATATATGTTATATGCATATATAAAGACACTTCATACAAGCATACCGTAAAGTGATGCGTACAAGTTCAGTCTCTTAAGCGTATTCGTGTGTACATGATGTTTATATTCGGGTATTTACATGTCATGTCATAGCGCCGTTGTCGCTTTGCGACGGTTGACTACATGAAGGTACGTGAGAGACTAGCCCAGCATCGTCTACATGTGTCTAATGGCGTTATATATTAAGACCAGAAAATTTACTGTATTGCTTCCTGATCACATATTAATTAAGTAAAGCTCCCATATCCGAAGTGGAACTTAGGAAGAGTCACTCATTTTCTGTTCTGTTGCAATTGGGTCTGAATGGACGAACCACAAGGACAGAGGAGGGGCCAGCATGTCACAGGACTTGCCATTTACATCCCAGTTTATGCCAGCATCAAATTACACTACATGGCGACTGAGGCATGGTGTGCATAAGTAGTTTGCCAAAGAGGCTACACATAAGGAAATAATAAATTCATGCGTACTTTTCCATTAATTTCCCCAGACCACCAAACATCCTGCTGCAAAGTCACCCGTATGACATCCCCTTTGCTGAAGGTCAGATGGTAGTCTTTCTTCGCTCGCCACGGATACAAGGCTTTAACATACAACTCATCTGGTGCATCTTGACCCTACACATCACAGTTCAAAGATACTCATCAAACTCTTGCTAAGTAAGATCCCAAATCTGGATTCTGAGTAATAAAACCAGAGGTTCACAGGATAAAGCATTCTTCCTGATGGTTTAATGGACATTTGACTGCTGTCGCAAATTTTTCCGTCTCCTACATGGTGACAATACATTAACGCAACCATTGGCACCATGAAATTCATCGGTTGACTCTTCCTTATACTTAATGCGATGCAGTCCAGAAGTAGCCAGGCAAAAACAAACACATTCACCATAACACCTTTAAACACTTTGTATTCGACAACTTTACATCAGAGTATCAGCCTTCACCTCTGCATTGGCATCTGTATGTGCAAAGTCTTACCAGTACGATTTCTATTTATCAGAACACTGTTTACTAACTGATTAACTTTTGGTTTTAATGCATTTAATCACATAATTTATGCTAACGAAAAGAGTAGTTTTGTAAGGAACTTAAAAGGCAATATAGTAAGTGTTAAAAAATTGATTATTTAGCAGACCTTAACTTATCTAGAATAATGGTTTATATACATTAAAACAAAGCAAGTAAATTAAAGTTAATATTGAAGCACATCATATTTTCATTTCTACCTAATCACAGCATATAAAATAACTGTTCAATAAAAGGAATAATTGCCAGAGCACATCAACCACACCCACCTGTCCAGGAGTAGGTGAAGGAGCACAGTTTGCGTCGAGGTCGATTACACGATGAAATCTGTCTACTGTCAACTGGGTCTCACTAGAAATGTTTACGTCATTACAAGTAATGCAAAAACAACCGTAGTACCTGGTGATTAATGAGTGCAATTGTACACATTGAGACAATTTCCATTTAAAACAGAGTAATTCAGCAGGTCACATACCATGGGTCATGTACCGGCTGTAAACTTAGCTCAAGAGCAGTATCAACAGCTCTAGTGCTTGTTCATATTTTAATGTAACTTCCACTCATCTATACAATAGGCAACTACAATGCTACTTTACCACTTACACAGCACTCAAAACATTCTAAGTCATGCCAAAAGAGCAGCCAATAGGAAAGCATAAAAAAGTATTTTTTTATGATCAGAGTTGGTTTAAGAAAGGTCCAGTGGTGTGATAGAAGGACTATCCAGAGTTGAATGTGCAATAAAACTCTTCAGATATATACTGGCAGATACATAATAAACTGACTAAGAAATACAGTAAAAAAATCACAGAACTGCAAACCACTCAATTTTACTTACGACGAAGTCTGTGAGTCGTTGAGATTAGAGTATTGAGTAGACTCTTCGGGCGCTACAATTATTGGAATTGTTTCAGCCGATGGAACAGAGGAGTCCAAAGAGTTTTCATTACTCACTAGGACAACATAAGACTCAGGAAACAATCCTTCCCTGTCTCCAAGTTTCCCACTTATCCAACCACTGGGTACTTCTGACTGATCTGTAGAAACCTAAAAACAATAAAAGCAACACCCTGAAACACATTGCCAGTACATTTAGAAATATATCTGGACATCCATGTAGTATAGTAGCACCTTCTAGGAATCTCTTGCAGGTGTCTAGTCCTCGCTTCTGCAATGCTAAGAGTGGCTTAAGAATGAGCATGAACCAAGAAAATGAAACACACACAGTAGAAGCCCTCTACTTAACAGAGGCACACAACAGCTGCTTACACCTCCTGGCCTGGTAAGGAACAATTAATGACGAGTTTCTGGCCACGAGACCAGTACATCACAGGACTTGTAGTTCGTAAGTGCCTACCTAAACATGTTTATAGCACCTATTCATGATAAAGTCAGTTGTGTGCAAATATCCACCATAGGTCAATAAGCAGCATCTACTTAGCAGCATACGACCCAAGCTCATTGTCCTGCAAGGAAAACACACAAGCAGCAGACCATTGAAGCACAGCCTCCTTATACTTACTGCTTATATCACAGCAATATGTAGGAAATTCTTACCAAGACTACATCTCCAACCAGCAGAGAAAGCTCGTCTGAATTCCGTGCATCAAATTGATAAACTGCGGTGTATTCACGATGACATGATGAAACAGAATTGTCTGCAATGCCTGAAACTGAAAAAGTTACAAACTTAAAAATTACCATCCAATTAATTCACACAATTGAATGATGTCAACCATTCTCAAAAGACATAAATCACCCTTGACCATACAATCAATATTAGAGACGACTAGTGTACAAATCATAAATTGTAAAGTAATGTGACTTACAACAATACAACACAATTTATGATAAACCACAATAGTCAACAAGACATTTTAGTACCTGCACGAGGTTCTGAGAAAAAACTGCTAGCCCAAGAGCAGTTTTCGATTTCCGCAAATGTTTCTGGTGCAAAATAGAAAAATTTCCAAATTTGACATTTCAAATTACAAAGTTTGCAATAAAGCCATATACAGTGAAACTCTGTTAACATGCATGTTATTAATCCTCAAGTCCGGTTTACATAAGGTCTAAACTTGAGACCTATCTCTTTCAACCGACATATCGGTATGCATGGAGAACCTGTCAATAATGTTGAACAACAGACACCTATCGCCCTCCATTGACATAAGCAAGAACCTCATCAATGTAATTTAAGGAGAGTGAGAAACAGAATTAACGTCTTATAAACTCGTTAAGCCAACGGCCGTGCACACGTAATGTGTGGTGCCGACGGCGAGCCTCCAATTGGCCTCATATTAACAGGGTTTCACTATATGAGACTAATTTAATGTCTAGTACAGCTATAGACAGTTTAAGTTGAGACTAATGTGAATGTCTGAACATTTAGTTACGATTGGATAAGAGCTTAATCAGAGCTAAGGCTAATGTTGCCCTGTGAACTAGGCCTGCACATCTAGTGTCATTAAAGAAATATTCTGTATTACACTTGTATGAATACATAGAATCATGTTGATGTAACAATAACTAATGACAACTAAAAAGGTACAACTTATTCCAATTATATGAAATCATGTAACAACAATAAATATTGTCTGTTTTAACTAATCTGTTGGTCTCCCCTAACTAAATTAAAAAAATTCATAGAACTCACCTGTTTTGAGGTCTCTCCAAGACTCTGCATGATGTCCATTTAACACTACGGATGACTGATCAGAAGTCAAAGCCTCATCAACAGTCTTGGAATTAACAGCCAAACGATCACTGTAATCTTCTCTGCTAATTTCTCCATTGTTTTCCGTTGGAGATGTTTTATGGTTTGATGCTGACTTTTGCTTCATAAACTCAGACTTCTTCTTGCTAAGCAATCTCTTTAGATGTTGATTTGCGCTCACTAGAGAGTTCATCTGGTTTTTCAGTTGCTACACAACAGTGAGGCAAGAAGGCAAAGTTACTGAAGCAAGCAAAAGCTCTCTAACAGGATAACACACGAATGGTCTGTTGGTACCAAAAGCAATGATAATTTTGGCTCAATTCAAGCTGATTAAAATAGGCAGAATTAGAAATAACCAGAAAAATAAAAAATAAATTCAACACAGAAGAGTTCAGAGTAGACTTCAGTTGGTCAAATTTTTCAAATGAAGATTTTTCAAATTTTTCCTGCCTTTTGACATCTCTGTGGAATGCATCACATTTAGATTACAGTAGTTTAAGTTTAATGACACTGTGTGATAACAAAGATCATTAGCATCGCCCTCTGTCTTCATCCAGGCTTGGCACTGTGAGTGAGCAAAAAGTGACGGTTTAGTCTTACATGACCGCATTGTCCTATTTAACAAACAGCTGCTGCTGAGATTCAACTTTTCCAGCATCACAGTTGGCACATTATAAAATGTATGGTATTAATTATGAAGTAAAATGTTCAACAAATTTTCCATATACAGTAATAGCACAAAATACTTTGAATTAAATTTTAGAAATCAGAAATTTACATTCAGTTGATGATTATGACTTTCCACGCTGCTCAAAAGACGGGCTTTCTGTTCCTCGATCGTTTTTAGCTTGGACTGTAGTTTCTCTACTGATCCCTTCTGCTGCTTAAAAGCTGTGATCACAGCTTTAAAATTCTCATCTACAATTTTTATTAAATCAATTAAAACTATCAAACTGACTACACCATTAATATAAATCATCATCTGTATTATAGATTATAATCTACCTTGCAGCAAAAAGACTCCCTCCTACAAAGAGTTTGATACTGGGAACTATGCAAATTTTCATTTATTAATTGGAAAATAAATACACAAAATTATTAATGAGGTACAAGAATTAATTGTGCCCTAAGTGATGTTTTTTTATGTGGGTCTAACTAAATGCCTGATTACATCGTAATCATCATCAACACATAATTCATGGCTTCATATCTTCTCCTATAGACATGAGAATGTTGCTGAATACAATATTGGAGGTTAAAATGGCATATTAGAGTTTTAAATAATGGGAGCCATTTATTACCGTTACTCAGTATATAATCCCTAACACAGCTATTGTCATGATTTTCAATTAAGATAATTTAACAACATATTGATTTCATTAAAATAAAATCTGAGTACATATATGTGAAAAACAACACATTTGTGAAAAATTTTATGCTGAAAGTGCTTTCCAATTTTGACTACTGTCCAAGTTATAAAAAATGTATATTCAGCAAAATTCAGACTTTGACATTATGACTTAACATTCAACTGAACTGTACAAGCTCAGTCATATAATTCTGACTAAAATGGGTTAAAAATTGCATCATTACAACTAATCCATCACCTTGAACAGATGTCTGAGGGTACATCTGCTTCTCGAGGACTTTCCTCTCTTCTTCAAGAGATGCCAGCTTGTGCTTTGCCCGCTAAACAAAGATCAGACTCATGCAAGATAGACTAATAACATTACATTTTACATAACACAAGGTAGACTGTTAACATTACATAACACCTGATAGATATTAGATAATCATTTCACAACACAAAATGTTTATCAACAAAATAAAATTTTTGACCCAATTAAAGAAATTGAGCAAAGCAACAAGATTCATAGTTACTTTCATCATGCAGGTTTCATGCTTTAGAAAAAATGGATTTCTTAACTAAACCTTAGCCATGACATCATCTAAAAAAATTAATTCCAACTTACAAAAGCAACTTTAAAAAATCAAAAAATCAGCAAAGACATTTGTTGAAAAAAGTATGCAAATGTTTAAATAAATCAACGTGTTTTATTAAACTTTTGTCATACCTCCAGATCAGAATTCAGCAGACCATTCTTGGTAACTGTTGAATCTCGTGATATACGCATGGACTCAATAGATGACGTGAAGTCGGCAATATTGCTCTTGACCTGCTCTATCTTTCCATGCAATTCTATTTTCTTATTATCCTGTAACCAAAAAATACAATTTGCTCATAAACTCTATTATCACTATATTTAGAAGTTACCACTTGAAAAGGTGTATTCCACAACTAAGTCATTAAAAGTAATACCTAAAACTTCTCAGCAATGTATTGTATTATTTCACACGTTGCCCACTCCAGCAGTCCTACCTGATAGGCAGAGATCAAATGGTCCACTAATACCAGCTCCTCTTTCATAGTGACTGTCCTTACCTGTTACTTCAGCATCAACAAGCATGCAGTCAAAATTGCACCTCCTGATGTAAAACTGTCTGAATAACTTTAGACATTGATAGCTTAAAGACAGCATCAGGTCTCTCTATCTTATGACCCTAATTGACCGAGGATGTGATCATCAGAGAATCTGCTAGTGTATTCGTGCCAACAACTTAAACTAAAAATGGTCGGGTCTTTTGAGTCGCCATAGCCTCTGCCATGTGAAACAGTCTTCCAGCATCTACTGAGAAAACTACAAGTGCCTTAAAAGTAGTTTGCAATTGATGGGGCTGCATAAATTGTTGTAATTATAATTAACATGTCTCTGGCAGTCTCCAATACAAATTGTTATATAGGCTTCACTAACAATTATAAAAATCATGCAATTATAAACAGTAATTAAGAGAAGTCAATTAACATACAGAAAACTTCAAAGGAAATTCCTATATTTCAGAGGCAGGCAAATAGTACAAACCAAAGTGGAAAGCTCCATCTTCAGCTGTCCCACTTCCAGCTCCAGTCGGTCAACCTGACTCTGTTCCCGTGTCCTTTCCGTCATTAGCTGATCTCGTCGCTGGCGTTGCCATTCCATCTGCCGTTGCCTCTCCATTTCATGCCGGGCAGTCTAGTAAGTGCAGAAGGAAGTTACTCTTAGCAGCAAATACAGTAATATTTTACACACATTTTGTAGAAGGATACTGATAACACCATAGCTCTTATTGCATCAGACATCTGTTATGTGAAAGACCATAATACTATGCAACATGTTAAAACAGAGAAAAGCATACTTTAATTCAAAAGAATGTGACCTAAACAACAATAGAAATGAAAAGCAACAGCAATGTAACAAGAAAAATTGCATCGAATAATTCAGCATTGGACTTTTGTTAATGTATTTGATATCAGATAAACTGTTGGCCCATGACTTTTTTGGGGAATATAGCAAAAGTAATCAAAAGAAATAGCAAGGTATACCAGCACCTTATACTATTGGTTCTCAAAACTGTTTTAGACAATGAAACTTCAAAATTCACTCCCTGCATTTGACCATTACCTTGCTTCACTTGTATGACTCTCAGATGCAAATAAAAGCAATTTACTTACTTACTTACTTACTCAAATCAATACCATAATTTACATCAATCATTGTCATAGTGTACCTAACTATAATTGACCCCATTCATAACCATGTAACTAATAACTTCAGTATAAATCTTTAACTGATGAGAACACATCACAAATAAAACTAAACTATGTCTTAGCATAGAACAGATGACAAGGAAAGCTAATGAACCACTCGCTCAACAATTGTCACCATTTATCGTACTTTTGAGACGTCTGACAGATTACCTCTCTCTGTTCAAGAGCCTTCCTCCGTTGTTCTTCTTTCTCAGCCTCAATCATCTTCTGCTTTTCTCTCTGCCTCTCATACTCCCTCTGTTTCCTTTGTTCCTGTTCCAGTCTAATCATAGCAACACATCATAAGAAAGCAAAATTAATCATTCATAGATGTTATAGCCAAATAAAATTAAATAAATTCATCAAACATGACCAAATAAAGAAGCTGAGTGTATTCATGTAATGTTATACATGCAATGTCCTTCATGTAATGTCATACATGTAATGCTTACATGTAACGTCATACATGCAATGTCATACATGTAATGTCATTCATGTAATGTCATTCAAGTAATATCATTCACGTAATGTCATACATGTTATTAGTAAGCACACATAAACATAGCCTCTCTTCAAGAAAACTCAGCTGAGCCCCTGATAATGCAAGATCATGATTAGACTGAATGGTCTTCAATCACATTAATGGTGAAATGAAGGCAAAGAGAGGACAAGAAGCAGTTGGTGTTGTTGAACATGACAGTATGTTCCAGATTGGTGGGCCAACCAAAAGCAAAGCATTCACTTTACGGTGTTGAAATAAACAGTAAACAAAGCCGATGACAAGTCAATTGATACTCAAGAAAAATGAGTTTATTCTTAAAGACTGGCAAAAACCAACCGATGCTTTTCAAGTTTCTCCTGCTCTGATCTTTCAAATGCCAGCCTGTCCTCCATTTCCCTCCTTTGTAAATCACGAAGCATTTCACGCCTTCGTTCTAACTCTGCCTGACCTCTCTCAAAATTCTCCTTTCTCTTGTCCTCAAATGTTGCTGTCGCAAACAAAAACACAGCAGCAGTCAATCGTTAGTTGATTTATAACCCAGAAATAGTTCCCATACAAATAATATAATAATTCATCATCTCACTGAGGACATGACTAAGGATAATAGAAAAGAAACCTTAATAGTTTTTAACATAAATAAATTTGTTGTAGGACTCAGAGCACCATGAGCAACAGGAAGATAACGAAAGTCATTGTGTTGTACTGTATTAACTAACTTCTAAAGCACCTCTCCCAGTACAAATTAACCAGAGGCATTTGCTCTCAGTGCAAAGAGGTCTGCCACAAAAGAAAATTCTAACGCCTACAAGCAGAGGCAGCATTATCATAAATCATATTGAAGCAAAATCACACTTTCTGTAATGCAAAGTGTGCAGATAGTGATGTAATTAATAAATAAAGTTACATTAGCCATATCTGCATCATGCATAGAAAAGAAGAAATAGCTAACCAAATGAAGCAGGACCAAGTGTCATAGATTTGCTTGTGATTCCATCGATCCCCATTGCAGGCATCAGGTCAGTGAATTGCTCACCTTTTGAAAGATAACACAGTCCTACAACAAATATAGCAGCATACCATTCAATGAGATTACGAACAAAACACAGGCAGATACAAATCAATGCCAATTTACCTTAGGCATATATAAATGGCATATTAATTATGCATTTTCAAAGCAAGTGAACACATGACCATATGCATGACCATAATTTGAAGGATCTAGACTAAACAAGCCTGCCAGTTGGTTTATTTGCTGTTCTACCCTCATTGGATCTTTGTGACGCTTGGAAGCAAATCGACAGTGAAGAAGCACACCCAAAATTATATGCCTTCAGAATTCTGCACTTTTTCGGTTCAACCACCATCATTGCCAATCACGCACCATCATCTACACCAGGCTCCTGCATCCATAACCCCTTGGGCTTTTCAATTGTTGTGGCATAGTGGCCGATTGGTTAGAGCGGTCGGCCCGCAATGCTCTGTGCACGCTGAGTGTGTGGGTTCAACCCTCGTCCAAGGCGTCAGTCACTGTGTAGGGACCTTGAGCAAGTCCTTCGCGCACAATTGCTCTGCAGTACAACTGCAGTTGCGTCGTCGAGGCGTGTGTGCACTTCTGAGCTGAATGTAAGAAGGGCAATAAGAAATTTCAGTTGTACTGTATAAAATCAAAAATTCCCCGATCACATAAGGTATTTACGATGACTGTGGTGATCTCTCACCTGAGCCACCTGTTGCCATTCTTGATGACTGATCAAATGACTGAACCGATGAACTGACAGACCGTGACCCTCCGCTCGCAGACGGTCCACTGTTGTGTCTGACTCGTTTCCCGGATGATGGCGTCAGCTCACGGGGAAGGACTAGCGGAAGTGACTGGCCAGACTTGGCTAAGTCAGCAAGGTACATTGCAACGAAGAACTCCTCAGGTGACAAATTACCATCTTTATCTACATCAGCCAAGTTCCTATCAAACACAAAACAATAACTAATAAATGCTGCACCATAACATATACAAGCAGTTACATCACTTCCCTGCAAGAAGACTCCATAACCCAGCTATCATGTTGACAGCAGAAACCAAAACAAACATGAATTAAATGGGTTCTAACCACTGAAAACATTCAGGCAAACGAATTTCTAACCTCTTTGCATGCATTGCAAGAGAGAGGTTACTGGAATTTCTTCCTCATATAACACGCTAATATGTTCAACTTGGGTTGAGCTGGACTTGTTCTTAAGTTCTGAGCAGATATAATGCAGAGGCATTAAATACTAAGCATATAGCTTTCATGTCGTTACTTAACAAAAAAAGGGCCAAAAGTTACAAGGCAGTCTATATATGAAAGATGGTCTAACTGCAGCACAGCAGAGATTCAGAGTAGAAAGGTGTGCATAACTTGCTAACAGAAGGATCATTGCCAGTCAGGCACACATAGTTATACAATAGCAAAACAATAGACACAATTGGTCAACAAATACATAGTAATAATAGATGAATAACCATACTAAGTAAAATAAATAAAAATGCACCATTATTTGAGTACTAAAGAAGTCCTGATCTACAAACATTCTCACCAGATTTGAGCTAGAGTTAACTGGGGTAAGCCTGATTGTGATAAAACGGCCTTGGCTTCCAGTCCTAAAATACAAAACAATCCAATGATGAAGAAAAGCACCAGTTTCAAACAATTTCATTTAGATAAAATATGTACATACAGTATTTACTTCAAGTTTCTTTAGCTATCAGTAAAATACTCTTCTTTTAAAACTTTGGTATTAAAATAAGCAATAAATGTTCTTAGGAAACAAATACTCAAAGCACAAATTCATCATGTCACAACCATTTCGATTTAAATCAGATTACTCTGAAACCAAAACTAAGATATCCCAGAAGTATGCTACATTGATCCGAAAACAAAACAACTGCAGCAACCACCTCTCAGATTTGGCTGCCAGCTTCCCACACAACTTTTTGCTGAATTTTATATTCACAGACAGATCAGAACCCCTCACAGTTCCCTTGCTTGATTTCCAGTATCTATCTCCACTCTCCATATTTCATCCTAATTCCTCAACCCCAACACAACCTTCACTAAGTATCATCACTCACTGTGCCTATACACATTTCACAAATCTGCACTAGTGATTAGGACTGCACTAATTAATCGGCTATACTCAAACTTGGGCTGATTATTAGAACAATCAGCATAATCATCATCGGCAGAAATTAACAGTCGATAGAAACTGGCCACTCGCCCGCTGAACGTGCTGGTGACCACCTATTGTCAAATAGCAAAATTTTGCGTGTGGCAATTGACAACCACCCAGCGCACCCATCCATCATCCACCATTATCATCATGGTGTGCACAAGCAGCAAAACAAAACACATACTGCATTGCAATATATATATATTTATATATATATATATATAAGTTCAAGTTTTGGAGCAATCATTTTGACTAAATAAAATAATCTCTCTCGCAATCATTATTGGCAAAATTAATAATCGCCTGAACGTATTTTAATATCCGCTGTATACAGTATTAGCATAATTGCCACAATAGTGATATCAGTACATCTTTACTAGTTATCTCAGCATCGCATAGAACAAACACAACCACTGGTCAACAACAGACCAAAGAGAATAAAATTTACCCGTTAGAAAACCTTTGTGCAGGCGATCATTGCTGTTAAAAAGTTGACTATACTTTGCTCTGTGGGATGAAGATATTGACCAATCTCTTGTTACAGATGACATTCTCACATCAGCGCACATTGCACTTTTCACAACAAACGAATAAATCAAATATTTACTAAACCCATAAATGTACTGTCCACATAATCTAATATAAAGCAATCCACAGACTAATAATGAGCCACTATTGCTAAAGAAATAACTTGATAGTCTCTTCAACGATCTCTTGTAGTCAGTGTCAACAATCCAGCAAAATCTCTTCAAGGCTCTTGTCTAGTCATTGTCAACAATCCAACAAGCAGATCAAGATCAAAACCAGAGAGGTCAGAGGAAATTGAGGGCAGGTCACTTTACTGATGAGCAGGTTGTAAAAATGAGTACCACGGCTACCACAACCAACGTGACAGTAACCATCCAGTTTAAAATTGTTCAGCAGTAACTGATGGGAACAGGTAGAAACACCTACAAATATGACACCTGTTAGACTTTCTATAAATACAGAAATAAGAGAAGCTTAACCTCATTATTTCCTATGATAAGCAGATTCATTACCGTAAGCATCCTATGCATACACAATTATCCCCCTTTCCACACAAGTCGATTAATACGAAAATTCATTTTAATCACCAACCAGAAAGTAATAATTTGTCAATAGATGCTAATCAGAAGCGTTATCCTAACAAACATGATGACAGCCAATTTTAAGAAACAGAATATGACACTTACTTTGTGGATGTAGGTGCATTGGGAAGCAACTGTGGTCTCAAAGCAGGCATGGTGTTAGCTAAGCCAAACTGAGGACCTTAAAAAATGCATACCATTTGAATAAAAACATAATCAATCAAAAAGCAATTATTATAGAGATAAACAATAACCAAACCGACATAAAATAATCACTTGAGTTACATTATAGACTTAGATTTACCAAAGTGGTAAATTTCCCATGTGCACTTTAATTGCCATTTTCTAGGAACAATAGATCTAACATCAATAAAAATAATGAAGAGAAATGCTATGAAAAATCATGAAGTCAACCTCTTTTGCTATGCAATGAAACACTCATTTAGTTTCTATTCTATAAATTAATTGAAGTATAGCCTATTAAACATCAAGAACTAGATCGTTGCCCGTCCTTACACTATATGCTCTGATGCCACAGTTACTTTGCCATATACATTAATAACTATATTAAATACTTCCTTAAGATGGTTCAGACTGAATTTTAAAACAAGCAATTTGTTTTATGTTACTGAAACTGAGAATTATAAAGACAAAGTAATTCTTTGTGACTCGGGATTGGATGAGATTGTTCTTACATTTTAGTGCTTGGAAGTTGCATTTTCAAATTCCTATAAACCGACTTAGGACCGGCAAACAACTAACTAGTTGTTATTGTTAACAACAATTGTGTAGTCACCTACCAGCAACCTTCTGACACAATGTCATTACATCCACACACCGATTCACTCATTCGATTCACTCATTCGTTCATTCACCAGCCATTCAGCAATATGTCATCTAGCCATTCATTCAAGGACCTATTCAACCCCATCCATACATTCGTTCATCCATCCATCCATGCAACCACCCACCTGTCCATTCATCCAACTCTCCCTCTCTCCTTTCATCAATAACTCCATCCATCGATCCATTAAACCATGCTTTCAATCACCGTACACTGAGTGCCAAAGGCAGAAATTCAATATGCTTACTAATGAAAAGCAATTAGTATTGCCAGATTAACATGGAATGCTTGTATACTTGCAATAAATCACGATTAAGTGAGTCATACAAGAAGCATTTGGCCTCAGTTACAAAGGTTACTAACCTGTGACCATTGGAGATGACATGTGAAGCATTGGCATGCTAGAAAGAAAAAATCCAGGAGCCGGTGACCTTGGGGATATCATGGACGACATTGGAAGCGTAGCAGTGGCCATTGGATGTGGATCAACCATTAGACTAGAAGGAAGGATATGTGGCAACTGGAATCCTAAAAGTGATTTTTTAATAAGATGCATAGCTATGGAAAATTCCTTGCGGTCCATTCGACCATCGGCTGTCACATCTGCCAGTTTCCTAAAATCATTGAAAAAATTTATAGTAGGCCTAATAACGAAAATGACTGCACCAAAGCCTCAAAATAAATGAGAAAACATCAATTTTATAGTGAAATATGTTGATTTACAATAAATAGACAAAGAGCATTTATATTTTCCACTGAACATGCTATCATTTATATTATACTAGCTGGAGCACCTGGTGTTCACCCAGGTTGAGACAGGTTTTTGGCCCTGGAGAGTAGAAAGACAGCGGCAATGGGGTTCACCAACCCCTCTACTGGATGTCCAAGGTGTTCCCCGAGCGAACCGCGAAGGTTTAGAGTTAATAGCTGCAAAAGTGTGCAAATGTGTACAAACCAAACTGACCGGACTGGGCAAACATATATCTCCCAAACAAAAGGTGTGGCAGACAGATATCACATTCAGGTGTCGGCGAGACGCTGCTAGCGACTGAGAATGTTACTTTCCTTGGGAATGTCCTAAGACAGGTTTTTGGCCCTAGAGACCTGGAAGACGGCGTCCATGGGTTCACAAACCCCTCGGCTCCATGTCCCAGGTGTTACCCGAGCCAACGGTGAAGGTTTCGAGTGAATAGCTCTAAAACTGTGCAAATGCATCGCCAGACAAAGACACACAGACAGAATTCTCTCTTTATTTATATAGATGTGTTGGCAAAAAAGAGCACTGTCACAGAATTTCCATCCTCAGAGATCTGGGGTCTGTATACACTTTGCCTCCAACAAACAAACATAAAAATAAAGCTTCAGCATTATGATAGTATAACTAGAATGTAGGACTATTTATTCTTTATTCAAGGTAATGTCAAAAGCTAGAGATGAACAATATCTTAGTTACCAATTCACACATTCAGAGCACAAATCATTGAATAATATAGCAGTTCATAATTAACATATGTTCTAATCAGTAGTAAGAATTCATGTTAACACTTGCCATATGCGTCCAAGCACATCGTTCGACAGCCCCGACTGAACAAAGAAGCGCTTTGCTTGTTCACCTTAAAAAGCATAAAAAGGAGGAAGAGTCAGTGTCCAACTCAGAGAAAAACAACCTGCGAAAGCTTGTGTTTAACTAGTACCAACAAAACTTAAATCGATGATAATAACTTTTCAATGTGTTCATCTACAATTATGTAACCTAATTGCTTATGTAAGCATGTACACAAGCACATATATTATATGTGTGTGTGTGTGTGTGTGGGCAATGTACATCGTGGCAATATGCCTGTCTAACTACCCATGAACAAACAGCAATGTGGCCTCTCAAAGCAACTGGCAAAATTCTGATTGTAAGCACCTTCATTGCTAGATATCTCGACTTTCTAGTCAAACTCAGACTTAAGTAAGTCAGACACCATGTATCTCACACCAACCCATTTAGCAGTTGATTCCCTAGCACTCTGTCACTATGGTTATGACTACCGACGATCGCAAGTTAATGAGTCTGCAGCTGCATGTATAATCATATGCAGGTATGAGTAACTACTGATTCATGGTGCTAGACGTATAAATGCACTACATTAGTTAACCTTCTCAGTAAAAAACTGGCAAATCTTACACAACTGGTGCATAACTAAAACCCTTCTCAACAAAAAGCTTCACAACCAGAAATATTATACGACAGGAACCATAATGGGACATACTTTCGTTAGACCTGTTAGATACCCATGCTCAGGAACTATGTGAGATTCTTAAAGGTGCAACATAAATGACCACATATATGCATACTGACATACATACAAAAAATTAGTCCCTTGTGAAACCAGAGAAACGACCTAACTTAAAGTTAAAGTGATATTCCTTAGCCTCAACACATGATGGTGGGTGGACACTGCCCTGCCATACTGCCTGTTAGCACATAAATGTTAAGCTTGTTCTACAGCTCGGTTTAATATAGAGAAGTCCAGATACAGATGTATTTGAAATTATTCTGATAAATCTCTGTAAAAAGTGCAAAACTGATTCCTTGACCAAATGACTGACAGTCTAGCATGCTATCCACTCATCCACTGCGCCATATATTTTTATAGATCACTTTATCTCACAGACACCAAAGTTACAGGAATCAATTCCAGCTGCACAAACAGCTTGTTTTCAGCTCTGGCTGAGACCTCCTGAACAGGATACTGCCAATGTCACAGCAATTAGATAACTTGCAAACATTTAGCATTATCTCTATTTAAATTCATCATCATCATTCAAATCTAACCTGATATAAAACCTCCAACAGGATTCTGCATCATGAACTGAGCATCGTGCTTGATACGGTCTTCCGCTGTTATGACCCACATACCATTTCCTATTGAAAGATTTCCAATATATGTCAGATTCCAACTCAAGGTACCTTGAGCAAAGCTGACACATCAGAAAATTCAAACAGGTAATACATTACAGGGCAAACTATATTCAAATAACTGATTTTCAGCTGACAGTCTACAAGTCATTGTACTTACGACACACATAAATCAGGTATAAAAAGTGGGTGAAGAGCAACAGGAATCAAAAACTACATCTTTCCAAATGAGGCACGAGAAAGATACATTCATGGTAAATGGACAGTTCCCACTTCTTTGTAAAGGAAAGAAGTGTCGTTGGTTTATTCAAAAACGCTATACTGACACGATCAAACATGGAAACATTTATAGGGAATCTAGTCCAGAAAATACACTGGAAATGGATTGTGATACATGTGAACAATGGGCTATTGTAAGGTTCAATGATTTTACAATCTTTATTGTTTATCTTCCTTATCTTTCAAGAGTATAACATCTGCAATGCAGCATAACGGTATGCCGCAGATCGGCTTGCTGACAATGCCTAAAGATATCAATTGATGAGACAGCAGATAAGGAGACTCACTGTATGAATCATGAGATTATCAAAATTTACACCTAAACTGAAATCAGTAGACCATATCCCATAACATAACAATTTAAGAAAAGACACATGTCATCAAAAATGCAAACATTAGAGAACAGAGACCCACAGATTGATATGCAAATCTGTTTAATACTGATGGAGAATCTGTTTAATACTGATGGAGAACACAAAGCTAGAGGCTAACAGCAATAGCATCTCTGTCTCATTGGATATGCATAATATGGCACAACTGCCAGTGATTTAAGCTAATAATCTTCACAGGCTTTAGCATCTATAACAACAAAGCATGTGAAGTACTTTAGGCCCCAAGCCTAGCTGCACCATTTTTACTTCAGGACTCTTGACGACACTATAAAAATTTGGTCTGTTCATTGCATCCGTATATACATCGCAGACCACTCCCTTAAAAATAAGAAAGTAAAATGTAAACCTAAACCATAATAATTTGCCTAAACATACTATTCTGGCAGGTCAGAGTAGCCATATCGTAGTTTGACTTTTGTCAATTCTAAAACAAAGAACAACGATATTGTTACTTTAAATCCGCTTTCAAGTACCTCATAGTACAAATCTTAGGTTCAATTACACCTCTAGTTTGCAATTCAAAAATTCAAGTATGTATATGTGCTTGTATATGCATATTTGCATAATGTCTTTCAAGAAGATCACTAAAGATGTGACATTGTGAGCTGCATGAAGCCAATCAACCAGATGTTCACATGGTGAAGCACACCAGCAAATACTTAATCCGGAATGGACCTTTCTAACAGGTTGAGAGTGTTGTTTTCGTTTCTGCTACAGCTCCATCAAACGATCAAGTCATTAAGTTAGCAAACACACAATTGAAGAGAGACAATCTGTCAATGAGTAAGATGAAGTTGGGACTACAGAGGATGTGGAGGCCCATGCAAAAAGTGCTTCAGTCAATTGTACCTACGCAGATTTACTATATGTCAAAAGTGAAGTTCAGAGGCATATTTTTTTAGGCATTTCAGGTTTTGTAAACAAATTTTACATATAAAAGTGTCAGGCATAAATTTGTATTTCACAATATAATAAACTATAAACAGACAATTGAATGCATCATAAAATATTTCCTCATCTTCTGCTGGTGATAGAGGCAGCTTCACACTTGCTCTGGTTTGTGTCAAAGGGTCTCTCTAATACCCCGGAAAACTTCATGGACCAAATCTGCTGTTATTTCTGGACCAATCTTTCTCACGTTAATCACAAAACATTCTACCCGCAAACATTTCCTTGGTAATTATGCTCATACAAGAATGAGATTAGGAAAGTTTAGTAACCATTTGTCCTGTTACACAGGACAAATGGATAGTCTGCTTATTGATTGATTACTAAATAGCAGACAAGCAAGACAAACTTTGTGGCATCATACCTAAGTGTTGTGCAGTTTTTCACAATATTGCAAGACCTGCATTAATTCTGGAACACATGGCGAACGCTGATGCGTTGTCAACAAGTCATGTCTGCAGTCATTTGAATTAAGTCTTTACCTTCAAAGACAGAATTCAGTTTTATCTTATGTGGACATCAGAGCAGATATGCATAAATGTCAGCTTCAAACCAGTTAACTCACCAATTATACCAATGATGCATCATTGGGCTTCTCCAGTGGTTGATTCAACCACTTGGAATGGGCTCCCTAAAGAACTTTGCCTCCTGCCTAGAAAGTCACTGCATATATTCTACTCTTCTCTGAAGTCTGTCTTCTTTAGCCTTAGTTGGACCGGGAGCATCTCTGAGTAGATATCTTGAAGGGGCATTATATTAAGTTTGATTGGTTGATTGATATAGTGAGCACAAAAAGAAGTAAAACACTACAATGTCTTAGAAACTAGCACAGGAAAATTCTAGCAAAAGCATGAGTGCTAGTTTCAATATTTCCAGGGTATATTCAAATTATGCAAAACAAAGAATTTTGATGTCCGATACAAATATGAGTTGCAATCAAAATTGTATTCACAAGGTAAAAAGTTACAAAAGCCCTAAAGCTAAGCACACGACACAAACTTACTCATGACTGCTGCATCACGTCAAAGCAGCTGTTTAAAGGCACCGTGTTACAAAAGACTATGGTGTCTAGAAAACTAAGGATGAGAATCCAGAGAAGCTATTATAGTGGGTTGTGCCAAGGTTGAGAAAATATGAAATGCGGCACAGTGGGTGCATCAGGGTAAGACACTTTGAAAAGGTAGGACTAATTCTGAGTGGAATGCATGACGAATGACAGTCACAGAGACTTGAGACTTATGGAGAAAACCCTGATGAGTGATAAGCTACAGCTTTCGACAGGTGATGGTGAATGAGCGACGGGATGGCTATAGATGCACTGAGAATTTGATGAGTTCAAGAAAGATTGTTTTAAAATCGAAGCGAAGCGAAGCATGGTATATGAATCAATTAGAAATTTCAAGAAGAGAGAAGCTACTGGGGAGCAGACAAGATAGGCAAGAGCATGACCAAGTAGAGCGGAACGATGTAAAGAGCGAGCGAAGACACGTAGACTTGAAGTGTTACAGAATCACAGGTCGTACGAGTTAGATGACAAGCAAATAGATATTTAAAACCGATGCTTACCTAAGACAAGACCAACATAAAACTGTACAAGCGAATCGTAACGTAACTCCTTCAAATAATCTTGATACGCTATTATGCTAAAACTGGTAACAAAAGGCCTAAAACTAAGGTTAATAGCGCTATGCACGCCAAAACATTGCATCGTAAAGGAATAATAGTCAGCACTATCAATTTTTAGCAAAACAGACTACACCGATGCAAGCAAAAGAGGGAGATGATTCTTAATGCACGATGCCGTAACCTCAATGAATATCAAATTTATATGATTAGAAATTAAGCGTAGGATTTAAATGAAAACAGGGTAAAAAGAGAAACACCCACTTCCAGACGTTTGTTCTTGGTGTTGCTATGTATACATTCAAATGACTAGCGCAATTTCACTCTAGCCCAAACAGCTCGTTGTGGTAAGCTAAGGGTAATCAGAGTTCAACGTATAAATTTAGCCAGTGCTCAGTAGGTGTCGTTTCTTTAATTTCTTCCCCTTCGGTTTTGTGAGATCATATTCGTGCAAAAGTCATGTAAATCTTCAAAATTTTCCAAGCACCCACAAGGTCACGTCAGAGAGACCAGTTTAAGACCATGCGCTATACCAAATGAAGTCCGAAATGGCCAGGTTTATCTTCGTCCTGTCAGGCAGGGCTGTAAAATTAGATTAAAACCCTGTTTATATGGTTTTTAAACCTAAAAGCCTCAAAAGTCACAAACTTAAGTTTTTACTTTTGAAATTCAAATGTTCTAAATTTATTAGAATTTTGATCAGAACAGAAATGTCAGGCCCCTAGGCAGAGAAATTCCAGGCTCTAGGCCTTTGCACAGCAGTCAAAGACCTCTTAGACGGAAGTTCAGTGGCAGAAAGTGGTAAGTACGATTATTTTTGTGGATGATACAGGCATACATGTATATCCACTGCTGGCTGGCACACAAATGCTGCTTTGGCTATAGGGTGTCATCATATCGCTTACATCTAAATTCGACAAAGACTAAATTCAGGTTGCTGGATAATAGGCAGCAACTTATAAAGCTTGACTTGGAGGATATGGCTATTAAATTCCATAGAGTCACAATTTTTCATCTAGACCTACTAAGTTATAACCATGACCTTGGTATCTTGTTGAACCAGTAGCCTACCTTTCTTTGAACAACATCTGCATTGCCTTAGTGAAGATTGTCACTATTTGCTGTCAGTTTCGTGCTGTTGCACATTCGCTATTAAACAGCTACTGTTGTCCATGCCTCCACTACACTACTTACAGCTTGATCACTGTTTAGCACTCTATTCTGCTCAGCCGGCTATCAGGTTGTCTTGTTTTGACCGTGTACTTTAATTGCAGAGCGCCCTATTGACCAGAAACAAAATAACCATGTCACAGGATATATGTTGCAGGTTCTGCATCAGCTTTCTGTCGGCCAGCGCATTGAATCTAGTGGTCTCTCTGGTCTAACAATACCAACTTTCCTCTGCACCAGCCTACCTAATAGACCTCAGTCAGCTGGTGTTGTAGGCCTGATTTAGTCGCTCCCTTAGCTCTGCTGAGAGAGGGTTCTTGTGGCTCCATACAACAGCTATGCGAAACCACGTATTCTCGATCTGTGGTAGGCCATACTGTTTGGAATGGCCTTTCCTTGGAGTTAAATCTGCTCTCTATACCATGTATTAGTACATTTTACGGCCATTTGATAATTTACCTTTTTACCCGAGCTGGAGCTGGGAGTGCTCTTTAATAGTTACCTTGAAAGGGCACTATATACATTTTTTAATGCATAAATTCCTCTGTTGACCACCACATATTCAAGCATTTAGCTACGGTAATTGAACACTTAACGACAAGCTGTATTGGTTTCTCAGTAACCTTAAGTACACTCTTGCTGTGAAAGGGTTAGTTTGTAAACGTTATATAGAATTCTCAATGTAGAAAGGTGCAGTGGACCACATGAACACAGTTGGTAGGCACGCCATATGTTGGATAACCATGTTAAGCAGGCCTACACACAAATATCTGCCAATCACAGACACATGCTTGGACAAGAATCATTGCTGACATCAACTCACAGCAGCTTCAGTACACCTGCCAATCAATCACATAAATGCAATGCGGACAAGACAAGAACCCAACAACTCTCTGGTCTGGTAGAAAATCTTGCCCACACAGTTGTCCTTGACTTCTCTCATCATCACTTTTGCTTGTTTGTATGCATGTCTATCATCATCGTCATTGTCGTCGTCGAATCATCATCATCATCATCATCATCGTTTACGATCAAATGGTTCCATAACAAAGCAAACTAGATCTGCCAATGAATATATTTAATGAAAAGTTAATCAAATCCCAAAGAGTTTGAACCATCAAAAAAACCACACAGATGTCCTTCTCAACACCTTGCAGTTCATTAAAAATCGACAATAATGTTTTCAAACATTTATATAAAATAATTATTGTTTGAACAATGGTCTGATGTTATGGCAAACAAGATTTTAACAGAGACAACACAAAACCAGCTATTTCTTGTATTTAAATAAGTAAAACTACAACAAACATAAATAGTTAATTGCTAAAAATAACTAGAGACAGCTGCTGTAGCAACATAAAAACAATCATTTGATCATAATCATGGCAACATATGCAATAGTAGACTAGATACACCATTATCAACTACAATAATGTAGCAGGAGCAATAAAATGACCAATAACAATAACTACAATTATAATAATAATCACTTTTATGTATCATTATTAATACATTTGATGACACTGTTTTCTTGAAACACAACAAGATTTGCTGACTAGGGCAAAGCCTTTTCAAACACAATCGAAATTTCACTATTTCATATAAAGATGACCCTTTAAATCCAATCATATGATAAAACAACATAAAAATTATGTGGTACTGAAACAGAAGTATGGCATAAAGACAGCTTAATCCTTTGACATCCAGCAAATGTATTATACATGGCTTAACACATGCAGACAAATAGTTGCGACTCACTGAATCTTGGTATAACACGAGATATTAAAATCGAGCTAAGAGGCTACTAGAAAGACATACAAACATTAACTATAGTTGCAAATGAATTCACAAGATTATATTATATTTAAGAAATTATTTATTTGTCTAGCTGCACCTACAACAGCCCAATATCTTCTATCACAAATTCTTTTCATAGTAACACATCATGTATAATTGCTGACAATGTCAAAAAATCACAAGAAGCATGTTATGTCAACCGATTTTTAATGACCAAATTTCTATAAAAATTCATGTTTGTCTCCATTAAATATAACTGGGTGGAAGTCCAGCACAGCCATATTCTCATTGTGTGAAAAATCCTGGCCATGGACGAAATTCTTACAACAATTAAGTTGTGCAAAATCACCCAATAAAAATATCCAGATGACCCTTCTGAGTATAAGACGGAAGAAGAAAAATCCACATATAACAGCCACCTTCTAGTCATCAGTCCACAATTCAGCATATGATTTTCACCCATAATCTAAGTACAGCCATGAGGAAGATAACATTATAACATGACATTCTCGTACTGCGTACTGACAAAGCCAATTAAAAATGCAACTGTTAAAATACTCAGGTGCTTCAAACCAAACACAAAGAACCACACTAATTCGATGAACTGCCAACAGTTAGATGTTACAATCATATACCGAATAGCTACATCCAATGCTATAGCAAAGTGCTCTTTATTCGGCCACTCAATGCAGGCTGTGATGCACCTTTGCATCTTAGCATAAAGACAAATGGTACCAGCTAGAAAATAGACAGCTTGGCTCTGTTCCTAAGCAATTCTAATTGAACAGAACATTACAAGCAAAACTGTGTCATGGACAAAAATTCATTCCAGTTGAGTGCAAGCCTAGTTGTTAAATATGGGGGCTATCAAGAATAATGGTCCCCATTCCTAATCAACGGCTGTAACTTTTATGATCCTATTCAGTCAATTAATTCCACTAGCCGATCTGACCATTATCATTCTGCCTGGTTTACAACATTGACTACTAATTTTAGTTCATAATTTGCTTCATGTAACACATATGTAGATTTAAAAATTTGAAAAACTCACATTACAGTTTTATGAAATTCCCTACCTCCTAAGTCAAACATTTACCAGAAATCGATCTTTGCTTTTGAGGCTAATTAACATTTACAAAATACTATTACTGATTAAATCGCAGCCTATTCATGATTACACTTTACGTATATTCTCATTAAGTTATAAAAAATGTTAACACAGTAATTTAATTTGATTAACCTCTAACATAACTTGAACCACACCAGGTAATTTCCAGGCAAAAACCAATCAAATGACATTACGATTTTTGTTAAAACTCAGGATTAACTTCTTCTGTGTATGTAAATGACTGTACAAACATGACACAATATGTAACATACAAAGTAACAAACGACGTTAATAGGTGATTCAGTTTTGTGAGAACAACAGCCAAGACTCACATCTGTAGGCAACCACAATAAATAAATAAATTACAAAGGCAATTAGCTAGCTATATATTGAAAATATAATTATTCAGCATCCAGCTAAGAGCACACCATCAGCTAGTTTCACATACACGCTTACACACATTAAGACTAAGTGAGGCTGTGAAAGTGCTATTTGATTAGGTATTTAATTTTGTGTTCATAATTACTACTCTACCCTTGCCAGTTAGCTTGTATTATCTGTCTGAAGTTTAATCATAGCAAACAATACTGGTAAGCACTTAAATTTTGTGAGACCAGCAGTCAAGGCTCATGCTTAAGGGCAGCAACAACTGAGATACGTTAGTTTCCATAACTAATCTGTCAATTGTGCCACTTTCATCCATACAGAAAGGGTAAGATTAGCACCTTGCAAAGAGGGAACTTAGCACTAAGCATCATCATACGAGAGAGAATAGTGTAATAACCCTTTTAAATGTACAATTGTGGTAAACTTATCACGTCACATATTTTTCATGCTTCAATTCCTCAGTTACTATATTTCATGATTCTTAGTAAGAAGCATCTCATTCTCTAAAGTAAGATAAAGCCAGGTAATGTAAGAAAGACATTATCTGCTTACAGCGTAATAATGCAGAGTTGTGAAGCCGTAATGTGGGAGTTATCGGGTCGCTGTACGACAGTTATCACTCGGCATATAGAAGAAAAGATTTATTTCTTTAGTCTTGATGAGTCAGCAGAAATTAGTGCACTTTCATATTGATGGGCTGCACATTAGGTTACTGTTTAAGTAACTTAAAATCAGGCCAAGGGCATAAAATGACATTCAACTTAATGGATGATTGATTTATTAATCCAATGATGGATTCAAAGGGAGTTGGATAACGATTATCTGTCCATTACTCAAAATGCATGACTCTACCAAATCCATAGTTTACATAGCAAAACAATTACAGTAATGGTGTTAAATGTTTGAATGTAACACCACTACTATCATTGTTTTGCCTTAAGCCAGAGATCCATGTTTACTATAGAACTCATTAAACACAACTTTAATTTGACATGCAAATGTATAAATGAGTTCCCAGTCTCACTTGTAAGCAAAAGGCTACAGCACTGTTGTTCAACAGCTAGTCACCAAAAAGTAAAACTCTGCTGCAACAACATGAATGCAATCTGGAATATAAGTTAAATATAATAAACTACATACAGCACAGATGGACAACCAAGCGCAAATGTAATTCTTACATGAGGAAACAATTACTACATCAGTTAAAAGAGCAGTGATAGCTCATAAATAGAACAAAATGATAAATTAAACTGAGATTTCACACAATAAAGCAATTCAGAAAACGATGACTATTGCACACAAAACGCCTTAAGAAAGCTGGTAAATACAAACTTTTTATATTTAAATATAAAATCTAAACAATTTTCTTTAAATAAAGACAATAAAACAAAATAAATTAGATCGTATATATGATAAATTTGCTAAGCCTGCATCTGTCTCTGAGAATTGTCAAATATTTAATGATGGCATCTGACAAACAATGTATGAATAAATGAACAGCTATAATATCATCATCATAAAAACTACTACATATGCTTTTTAAGAAGTTCAGTTAATTCAAAATTTTCAACATCGATAGCTGCAGCATGCTTAACTTGGCTTTAAAATGATATTTAAACCTACTTCAATGTCATGACGCAAACACTGTCCACGACAAAATGAAAGATCCGAACGATGCAAGTTTATCGAAACATGAATTCATAAATAATCAACATTAACTTGAACTAATAATATATTGTGTAATTTAAAATAATTTACAGAATTATAAACCTTACAGAGTGGAAATTGATGACAACATTTCTAAGTCACTTATAGAAATAAAATCTAACTTAAAATCGATCAGTCATATTCAAAACAAGCATCACTTGGGTTTCAACCATAGTAATGAAAGCCAACAAAAATATCATATTTGGTAGGAGCAGGCGAAATTTTACTGATTTTTTTAACTGTAAAGAAGTGTTATTTGGCTTCCAAACACAGTAGACCTTCTATTTAAATTCTGCATCACCATCAATGCTGTTCTAGTAAGACCTTGTGAGATTCAGCATCTTAAAAGTATTTCAGTTAACATGTATGGCACCTCTGTACAGATGACCAGTCAGTAATTAGATATCTATTAATGCAACACTACCTAGCACTGTATATCAATACATTTTTGATTGGCAAATTGAATTTATATGGCTTTCAGTAAAGGTTTCCAACATCTTCAACATCTGCAACGATAAAGAACAAACCCTGTAACTTGCTGAGATTAACACAAGCTATGCTGAAACCTGCAGCACACGAGACTCATCTTCCCACAGCACTGTATCTTATCAAACAAAATTAATATCCCAATTAGGATAACATTAAAACTAGTGATTGGTACTCACTGCAAGTGAATTCACTTGAATAAGTTACAGTGCACGTACATTTTAAAAATGGTCTTAACATTGGGACTCCTGAGATTCATTGCTACACAAACATGGTGTATTGCTAAAATGCCAGGCATTTTTTGCTTAAGCAAACACAAAAGTTAATACAACATAAATAGTCTTATAAACAATTCTAAAAAATCAGTGGGTCAATGGAGGGATGAATTGAATACATTCATTATTTTGACTTTAAATACAATATACAAAAGAAATAATTTAAAATAAATAGCTCAGCTCAACATACATGCACCCACAGTTGTGCACATCTGCTGTCTTCAAATGACACACAACCTGCAAATATGCGGGTTGAGAGAGTAATTAACAAAGTGCAACCATATAGTATAATTAATTTATATTCTCAAACACACTGTAAACGAAACTGTTGAAAGAATATTTTTGGGAAAGCAGAACTGTATATTATATGATACCATATTATGACGTCTATTTCTCACAAAATTGCTATAACAGCAACATTTTAGCAGCCATTAATTGCTCTTCTTGCATCTGCTATGTGAATTTGAATCTCTGAAACCACCACAGTAATGTCCTGTGCAAATGATAAACTGGAATAAGACCAGTTACAGTTCAGGTATTGTATTTTCTACCACTTCCAAACTGTTACCTTTTGACATTAGATACATTAAAAATGATATGGAGTGTGGTGCTATATGGATCAGAAACATGGACCATGAGGAAGGAAGACATCACAAGATTAGAGGCCTTCGAGATGTGGATATGGTGAAAGATGGAGAGTCAAGTGGATGGAACGCATTACAAATGAAGAGATACAACAGATCGTGGATGAAAAAAGATCAGTGATAGGAATAATTAGAAGCTGATAGAGAAAATGGTTGGGCCACATAATGAGGAGAGACTGCCTTCTAAGAACTACAACTGAGGACAGAATGGAAGGGAAGACAAAAGATAGATGGAGAATAAAGTAATTGGATTGAATGATGAGAGTTACAGCAAATTGAACGCAAGAGCTGGAAAACGTGACGAATGGCGACACTGGATATATGAACCTGTCTAGGAGGGCAGGGAACCAAAATAATAAGACATAATTAATTTGCTATTTACCTTTTATCGCTAACAAATTGTTAATCAACAACAGGCTGAACATCATATTAACTAACCCGTTATTTAACTAACTTGTTCTTCAAATCATCAGTGAGATATTAATGATGCCTGGCTGATATGATGCAATAATTGTTCATGCTTCATGTAGTTGTTCGTACAGCCAATTTTATTAACATTCACAAAATCTAAAATACCTAAGCAGTGTCATATCACATCAAAATCAGATGATTGACAAAATCTGAGTAAATTAATTATGCTTTGATTACGATTTTACTAAAACGATATGTTGATAAAGAGCATGAAAATGAGAAATTGTAAAACAGGATATTGCAAGAAAACAATCATAAATTTTTCCCTGGAAAGCTTCCAGTCTTCCACATACCAATTCCTTGGCTGAACCCTTGAAGCAATAATAGCACATATGGTGCATATGCACCATAAAACAAGACTCTTGAGCTGCATGGCCATGAGACAAGTAGTTTCACAGGATGCACTGGAGTTCAAACCAAACAGTGTAACGCAACCAGATATTTAAACTGCCTTTAAGAAATCACCAAATATGGTTGAAATGCTATTTATCAGACCATCTACATATCCTATATGACTAGGAGCTTTTCTGTCAACGAATATTAAAAAGGTTACACAATATGCAAGCCGTTGCTTCAAAAATCACTATAGAGACCATAAAATACGACTAGGATACAAAGCACACAAAATGACTAGGGCAAGCTCATATAACTTTAAAATACCACCAGTGCTAAACAACTGAAATTAATTAACAAAATTATTAAGCAATACTTTGTATTCTCAGAGACATCTTGTAATTAGAGTATGTCAGTAACTCGTACAATTCTAGAAATAATTAAATTTGGTCATCAATGAGAGACAAAGTCAATCTGCCTGTGTTGAATGGAAGCTGTTAACCACAAAACCTCAACTACCAAAGATAGCTGTCTCTTCGCTGAAGATTTAATTCCAAAGCATAATTAAATAAAACATACAATAAAACTTAATAAACCTGTGCTTCACTGCAGAGACTCTAGAAATGTCAGATAAGTAATTAAGTAAAAAAAACACTCATTGCTTCAATGACGTGTTTCTAAAAACTGATTTCATATAAACTGAATTTTAACAACGACACATTTTATCTCAGGATATACAGAAAAAACAGGTAGCTGTGATAATAAATTTCAGCAGATACACTAACAACATCAAGGGACCAACACATTTTCAAACCAATTCCATGACATGCTGTCTGACCACAAAAATAGGTTTCATATTTGGTCTTTTGCAACCAAACAGGGCATAAATGCAAATCATTGACACTGAACAATGTCAAATGCTTCAGTAAGGACGCTAGCAACGCTGCCACCACTAACACTGAACTGACACCAATGCCATTGGAGCTGTCACAACTGACACTGATAGTCAGCTACATGGACAATTGGACATGATATATGCTGATGAACCTAATAACAGCACAGACAGACCAATGCAGCACATATCACTACTATGACATGACAAGGAACGATGCAAATACCGGATATGTTAGCAGCAGGTATCCAAATCAGATTGGACAACCCGATCACGCTTGTTTTTCTGTGTGTCACATAAGAGCAATTGTGACAGGTAAACACAGATCTATGATGTATCTCCCGAAAAAGTCAAAAGTTCAGTGTTTCTGTCATCGTCTGAAGCATGAAAGAATTTACGCACAATGACACTGGCTGGACAACATTGGCTACTGATAGAGAAGATACATCTGAAGGCAGATAGGCAGCGGGAGCTTGTGGATTTCTTGAAGTCTGTTATTTCCTATCTGTTGCCGGATGGCTCTACGACACAAGTCCATTAGCGGTAATGGTTCAGCTACAAAACATACAAAGACAGACAATGTCATGTTCAAGAAATACAATGCAGACCAATAATTACATTCTGAAGAAGCAAAAATAACATTTTCATAGATCAATAGGTGTAAACTTAAAATTCAAAACCATATATACTGCTGATAGGCAAATAAGAAATTATAACATTAGACAAGTATTTGGTATCTAAACAACTCTGCTAGACAAAGCTGGTCAACACAGACTATGGTTTGGACATGTAGACAAAGACGGAGAATCCCACACAATACACTACACTCCCGATTCAAAGTAAAAAGAAAAAAACAAAGGCAGACGAAAACCATGATGAATAGTCGACATAAATGACGACATAACATCGCTTGGACTGAGCGCAATAGACTTGACGAGTGACCGAGAACAGTGTAGATCTTTCGTTCGTGCACATCACCACCAGACAGCTGAGGTCGGGAACCGATGATCATGTTGATGATGAAGCCAAAATTACTTTCACTTATTGCAGCCACACAAATAATATGGAGAATGTAGATTCTTAACTGGTATAATAACTTCAATAGAGTATGTATCACTTCCATCAGATGGGATTGATACAGAATGTTCGATCACTCATTTACAAAGCCAGTAATGGAGACTAAATATGATTGACTTATATTAACTTATAGCAATTTTATCTTCTTTATAGGACACACATACATATATACATATATATACTTTGGGTTCATATTTGTTACATAGTCATAAAAAATTGTCAATTTTTTAATCAGCTATAAAAACTCATCAATATAAAGTAAAGGTTCTACCACAAGTCTTTGAAGACTAAATATGCAGTTATAAATATGCAGTTATAAATCAGACACTAGAGCTAGTAAGGCTTAGCATGCGAGAAATGGAGACAAACGAAAGTATATGAAAACTAGGCTAGATTGGGCTAGACTGGGTAATGACCATAGGACCTGAAGTGGGTTACAAAAGTTAAAGCAATAACATGGGTTTTTCGGGACCCTCTTTTATCTGATAGATGGCGCAATCGTTCGATTTCCTTAAGAGATTTCTGATAACATATCATTGATGATGTAAACTTGCCGGAGTGGATCTCGTCAAGGAGGACTCGTTCAAGTGGTCAAACGATATTTATTTTTGGGGATTTTTGTCAATTTTTTTTCTCAATTTTTAGTTATGTCCATAAAAATTTGATATATTGCATTGTCATGCAAGTCTGAAATGTGTGCAAAATTTGAGCTGTGTAGGTCAATGGGAACATACCTAAAAAAAGAGTTGAAAGATTATGGTCCGACCGTGACAAAGTTTACGCAAGCCAAGTTACATAACAGAGAGGAAAAAGGACAAATATGGACGAGGCACATAGCAGAGAAAATTGGCATAACTGCACTTCTCAAATTGTATAACAATAGAGCACTAACTAGAACAATATCCAAGGCACTTTCACATAGGATACATGCTTTTAAACACTGTTTTAAAATAATTTATGCCAAAAAAGTCAGCCATTGCTCGAAGTCCATTGCATGTAGTGAGCAAAATGCGTTAATTTGACTAGTACCTCTAGTTTGGTCATGTGCTTTAGTTTCTGGAGCTATTGTTTACGGATGAACCAAAGCTCGATGCGCCCAAGTTTCATAGCACTCTGCATTATTCGGACTCGGACAAACAATGGGTCCAAGTTTTAATAAAAATCAGCTCTCAAATTTTCTGTCTTGAAAAAAAAATCGAAATTTCTTATTACAACATGACAATTAACCTAACTAAAAAAACATATACTGTCACTAGTAGTACTTACTAGTTCTTATTGTAAACTGAGGCAAAAAATTATTAAAATTGTGCAAACAGCCAAGCTAAAAATCGGGAGCAAGAGACTTCGTTAAATATCAAAACTTGGACTCGGTACAACTCAACTAGTAAAACTCTGTACTTGGCAGGAAATTGACACTAGGTTCATCTCTACTGTTGTTCTTGCTTTTCGGGTGGCAGACCCCTCGATGCTATTTATCTCTCTAGATTATAAAACATCAACTGCATCTCATTCTCAGTTGCTCTTCAAAAACTTAGAAGAAGTTGTAAATGACACATTTTGATGCTCTGGTTGCTGATGACATTCAAGATTATCACAAACTTGGATAACAAGCAGCCTAAGATACACCAGTAATTATCATTTAATTATAAATAAAGCTACTTCTATTACCAACGAATATACCAGAAAATAGTAATTAAAAAATCTGAATACGTACGATCAAGGCCACCGACGTACAAGAGGGTAACTTCACAATGTCCCCAGACAGCGCTCACTATCGGATAAAGTTTCTTTCCTTTCAGATCACGAAAAGCTACTCCCAAATACTGTCCCTCTGCGGCAAAGCTCAGTGTTCCTTCATCCATATCAAGAATGACTAAAAATTTATCTGGCACTACAAAGTTTTCGTCCATGTCAAGAATCCGCGGATATGTTATACCTTGGTTGTTTTTCGCATCATAGTACAATTTATTCCTTACAAGGTCCCAGCCCCATGACTCGCAGTTACTACCAACCAACGACTGGTAGCCGACGCAGTGCAATGGTGCTTCCTTTGTTGCTATACCGACTACAGCATGCGTGCCACGCTGCCGAGTGCTCCAGTTGATCTCCCACACATGGAGTCCACGTGTGTAGCCAACCCGTCCACGAATGCAGTCTGTGCTCTGCGCAACCGGGTGCCGATGGAACGTCAACCGGTCGTCATCCTTGACGAAGATGTTAAGCGATCGGTCATCTGGATTCCATGTGTTCGCATTGCGTATGTCTTCACTAGCCGGTGCCATCTCAAGCAGGGCATCGAGTCGGCTCGGCTTCTGAAAGTCGGGGTTGTAGATGTAGTCGTGGTTGAGTGACCTGTAGCTCGGCTCCCTGGCTATCGACTTTGTGCCACCCGATACCTTCTGACCCATCTTCACAGATGCCAACATAGGTGAAATCTATGTCACGACTGTATTCTGAAGAACAGCACTGATCGCAACAGTTGTATACGGAATGGCATTGGGTCAGTCAGGCTACTCCAGAATTATGCTATGGGTATCACAACTTTAGCTACTCTGTGACTCCATTGGCAGCAGGCTTTAAAATGCTAGTAATCCTGAGAAAGGAAAACTGCACTGACTTGTGTTGTTGACGTTAAAACTGCTGGGTTCCTACTAAATGGCAACAACTAAAAATAAATGAAAACTCTCAATATGTATTTACAGTTTACAGATAATATACACATTTGACAAAGCACTGAAGTTCCATACCTAAAGGTGGCAATGTTACAATGCATCTGATTAAAATTGCCTGATAAAACTGCAATAAGAACAGCTGGTACAAGAGCCGGGACAGAGTGTCACAGCTCTTAGCAAGAAATTTGTAATAGGTGAGTCTTAGGAATTAAAAATAAACGATTCAGCAACATAGGCTAACAGATACACTTTTTCAATATTAAATACTTTTGTTTTAGGTCGGTTAAGTCATTTGCTAACATCAGTCAAAGCAAGTTCTCAGACAGCTCAAGATTTTACTCACTAATTTATTGATCTCACTCAACACAAATATGCCTGGATAGAAAGTCTTTTAGGTGAACTGTAACATGACTGGACAATCCACCTCACATTTGCACTGGAAATTTGAATTTTATATGGTAGGGCCCAATTACACAATAGCAATTCTCTGACGATGTCCTTGATGGACACTCATACTGTTTTAGAAAGCAAGAACACCTTAATTGTATCAGTTACATGTTCTTTCCAGGGAGCAAACATATGAAAGTAGGGCTGCTCAAAGTTTTCACCCTCAATAGGACCTTTACATCCTAGATGAGAGCAGTCTGAAACTCTATGGTAATCACCTGGATTTGGATTAGACTAAGCACTTTCCACATCAAATATTCAATGTCCAAATGTAAATTTAACAAATCAACTTAATGGTGGCAGAAAAACTATGCAAGCTTTAACCTTTTTACCATCTGAGACTTATCAACATAAAAACAATATGGTGTCCCACATTCAGATAAAATAAGTGATGTAACATACCACAGTGGAAGCCACTAAAGTTAGTACGTAATGAATCCTGAATGCAGTAATTAATACGGTGCCTATAGCAATGTGGAAAAAGTAAAAATGTTAATTCAAGGCATTTATATGCATTCTGTAGTTGTGCATGAAAGGAACTTTGTTGATTCCCATAACATGATACATCCACAAATGTGGAGAGAATTGAAAAAGACTATTTGATAAAAGTAATGATTCATTTCACACATATCCTCAGGAGTTTATCTGGCAAAGCATATTTTGGCATTGACACTTTTGCAAACATGTTCGTACTTAAGTGACATATGACACATGATTAAATCTTCGCTAAATAAAAGCTCAATTTTCAACTTCTTGAATCATGTGTCCCTGACTCATTACTTACTGTAAGAATTTCTGCGATGGAGGGTGCAACAGCCTATTCTATCCGAGTCTAGGGTTGCCATATTGTTATCGCTGATTAGTCACTGGTGGTCAAAAGGTAGAGTACCAGAAAAGTATGAATATGGCTTTTAATCTTAAGGAAAAAGTCACAGCAAAAGAAGAGTATTTTAGTTGGTAAAGCAAAAAACACAACTAAAATTTATCAGGTAATTTTTCAGAGGCGGAATAGTATGTTTTAAGAAATCAAGCCGCCTGAGATGTGGAACGAAGACACAATGTATGAGCCTTCGAAGTACGCTTATTGCAAAGCAGAAGAGGCCCCGTTGAACAGCAGCAGTTTGGAGACATTTTTTCCAAATTCTAATGGATTCAGACAAAAATCATTTTAAAGAAATCTGGTGTGATTGTTAGGTTCACTCTATCGTCAACCATTTGAGACGATAAATTCTGCACTGCTCTTAAATGCAAATATAAACTAAAGGCTCATACAATTCGACTACAGTCGTGTCTCAAAAAACACGACAGCAGAAAGACCAACAAATTAAGATCCATCTAACGTACTGATTATTGATGCATTGAATATTCTAGGAATCTCTGGCACACAATCATGGATTGATAGTAGGCTACGTATTGTTTTAGAAATTTCTCCCAAGCACACAACAAAACAAAGATATCCACTGCTCTGAGTCAACATGGCGACGGCATAGATGTACAAATTTAAGAATGTCTCAGCGATCTAGATTCCATCGACTATTATAAATATGCTCAGTAGGCCTATGCCAAGGATTTGTATATTGGTCCTTGGCGTTTACTATACACGTGCTATTGTACCGTCATCGTTACATACCATGATAACTCTCACCAATAGAAAAATCATTAAAATAAATATTTCCCATTCCCGAATTGGACTCACTGAGCAATCATATTTTCTTATCACTGAAGTTCAGGCATAGTACTAAAATAGTTGCATTGAGGATCAGTACTGACAGGACAGAATTACTGGGTTAAAATAATTCCTAATTAGCGCTGGTAGCTTATTGTAGAGATCAAACTACTCTGATTCCTCAGTACACCTCTTTTGTAGGTCGACCACTTCAGGCTTTCTGTTCATAGCATAATAATAATTATTATTATTATATAATCATGATCCCTTGTGTAGGCCAATATTACATCATTGGCATATCATCCTGTCCACGAACTGAGAGTCGATCTTGCCTAATTTTTGTTTGCAAAATTAGGCCTACGTGTCTATATAAATAATTTTCAGCATAATAAATCTAATTTCTGTATTATTGTCGCTGCAACAGATGCTGGTGTGCACATATATAACCTCATTTGTGTGCATCAGTCGTGTCAAAATTCAGGCTTCGTCCAGTACCGGGCAACACTCAGTACTGAATTTTGTTTAAACACCTTTGACTTGGTTAATTATGGACTAAGTGTTTTAATAGCGGTGTAGAAATACGAAACTTCGGTAGATTCAATTTTTTGAAGTTGATTGGGCATCACTGACTTATTTATGATAGCTGACCAGCAGTGACTGCTGTGCATGTCGGGATTGTCGCCATTTGCATCGAAGGCTACGCCTACCGTGGTACGGTTACCATGCATGTTTGAAAGTGTTTTAAAACTCGTATTTATGATAACAACCTGATTGCTTGATGTGTGTGTTTTACATCATTTTTTGGGTTTAGCTTGTTTGTGTAGATGTCTTCAAATGGTGAATTTGAGCTATTGTTGTTTTAAATTGATATGTATTAACGATGGTGTCTCTGTTGTTTGGAGTATGAGTATTATAGCGCTAATCGGAACTACCTTCTTCCTTACAGTCACCATTGTCATGATCGTCGTTGTTATCTTTAGTTTGGTTATAAAGCGATCAGCGGTCATCAGTCGCGATAACACAGTTGCCACAAAAGCGGCAGACTGCGCAGAATAATTGCTCATCCATTTAACGCTTTCCAGGCCTCTAAAAGTGAAGGTTGCCTTCTGTTAGCAGTACCTGAACGGTTTTCAATTAGGATAAGCTTGTGTGAAAGAATTTGGACTTTTGTATAGTGCACTAAACACATTTGCAACTGCTATTATGTCAATAGCAGTTGCCTAAGGGATTGAATCATGTTCATTGTTACATAAGAAAAGACAGTTACACAGTTGATTTAGAAGGCATAGTCTATATAATTAGGTTAATTCAACTCAAGGGGATAGCCTGATGCAAGAGACTATAGTTTCTTGAGCTGATATACAAAAGGGAAGGACTAGACCAGAAGGTCTTCCTGGAAAACAAGCAACTGCTGCTAGATGAGTTGAAATCTGCACGAATTAGTCAAAAATATATGCTGGGCAGAGCCAACGAATGAGACATGATGCAAAGGAGGCTTTTCAACTTCATTTTTTCAGGGTTCGGTAATTTTATAAACTGCAAGAGATAAATAATTTGGTTAAAATTTATTTTAGGAATTTGTTGGGAAGTTGTTAGTTCAATTGAGTATGTTTTCAGTTATTGGCAGCGACCAGACCTTTCTAGGGTATAAACAGGAGATGATTTTGTTTTCTGTTTAAGCATTTGTTCAGAATATGCAAAGCTGTCTTTCTGAATAAATAAAAAGAAGCATGATTGGAGGTGTATTTATATACAACCACAAAGGGGAGGTTTTGATATCTCGTGTTTATCGAGATGACATAGGGTAAGTTTTCTTCATTTTGATAAGTTTTTATGAGACAATATTGCTTGTCATTAATTAGTTCAAGTTGATGATTCAATCTATTTTATGTTTCTTATCTTCAGATGTGAAGATTTGTGTGGATTCGTGTTTGATTGAAGTTATGGACATGATGAATTTCGGTGCTTTCAAGTCAAAATAATTAGAGTTAATACTGTTTCATTGTGTTTTAGCAATTACTAATTGCCTCAATAGTGAAATGTTGTTTTCTTGAATTAAAATTTGATACCATTTGGGTTTACAAAGTTAGTTTAAGAATGTTTAAGAACACATTTTCTCTTGGTATTGTGGCATTAATTTAACAGTATGTTCTTAACTTTGTTTTTTTAATAGACGAAATGCAGTGGATGCCTTTCGTGTGAACGTAATTCACGCCCGACAGCAAGTGAGAGCGCCAGTTACAAACATTGCTCGTACCAGCTTCTTTCATATCAAACGATACAATGTTTGGTTGGCAGCTGTTACGAAACAGAACGTCAATGCTGCAATGGTGTTTGAATTTTTGAATAAGATGGTGACAATTATGCAATCTTACTTCGGAAAGATCACAGAAGAGAATATCAAAAACAACTTTGTCCTTATTTATGAACTGCTTGATGGTAAGTATTTCTTGAAGTTTTTTTGTAAGTATATTTTTCTATCTTATTTTGATAACTGAAATCATATACGTGTATTGCGATAAGTTTATTGTAGTGTTGCTTTTGCCTGACTTTTTAAATAATAATTATAATAATAATAAAGTCGCTGCAAGGAAGCACGCAAGATATTTGGAGCTTGAGTAGAGGTACACCTTTGTACCTGTTGCTGTAGAAACATTTGGTCCCCTCAACAGTGAGGGTCTCGCCTTCTTATCGGAGACCGGACGCCGACTGGTGAAAACTGCAGGTGACACTAACTGCGGTGTGTCATAACTAACTGCAGTGTGTCAGTCTGTGACTGTTTGTCTATTAAACAAAGATATATATATATGTACCCAAGAAACAAGCTTCCTCTTCCAGAGTTTTCGGCAATGATCCAGCAGTTCAACATGGTGGCTTTCCAGGGAACCATGTCAAGGTTGCAAGCACCCATTAAGCGACCCACCTGGTGGCCTGAGGACAGAGCTTATGTCAACGTCAATGATGAACAACAATAGCAATAATAATGATTATAATAATATAATGACGCCGACTTGTATGGCGCCATAAACACGGATGTACCACTTCAAGGGCACCTTAAAAAACTACAGAGAAGTCGGCAGACAGGATAGACCTTAATGAATAAGTAAGATTTCAACTTTGGTTTGAAGGAGTCTACTGAATCGGTCAGTCTACCGTGAAAAACACAGAAAATGAGCAATGCTGACTTCCACCTTAAAGTAGTGAAATACTTTTTTCTTTAGGTCATATTTGTTGCTTTTTAGTTGACTCCTTTTTTAATGTATGTTTGTTTATGTTCTCCTGAATGTTATATCTGTTCTTTAAATTTTCTTGTAGTTTTGATGAGACAGCTTATTAATCTTCTTTATGAGTTATTAAACAATTTTGATGTTTTTGCTTGCTTTTCTTCAGAAATTCTTGACTTTGGTTACCCTCAAAATACTGACATGGGTATCTTGAAGACATTTATCACTCAGGCCGGTGTTAAATCTCAGGTTGGTGAGCAAAATGTCACTTAAATAATGTTAATTGTTACCATTGTTCAGTTGTCCAAATTTAAGTATAAATTTGACCTACTTTGTCTGGAATTTTTGGAGGCCTATACAAACAATTGCATTCAGGGAACTTTGTATCCTGTTTGGTTCTTTTTAGTTTGCCATTTATTTTGATGATTAGTTAAGTATGTAACAGACAAGTTAACAATTGTCATATTCAGCCCTTCAGAACAGTTTGTCTGGTTGTTTGATAGTCGCTGCTTCAGGAATAGATGTTTTAATGCAGGATTCCTGTCTTTGAGAATTGTGTATGTACATTAACAGAATTTACCCTACACTGCAGTTTGCATTCAGTATGTAACATGCTTACCACAATGTTGAGGCAATTTGAATGAGCATGAGAATTATTACCTAAATTTCTCTCTGACATTATTTTTGCATGGTTTGTTAAAGACCAGTAAAGAAGATCCAAGTGCGATAACATCGCAGGTTACAGGTCAGATTGGATGGCGCCGTGAAGGCATAAAGTATAGACGAAATGAACTGTTTCTTGATGTCCTGGAAAGCGTAAATCTGCTCATGTCTCCTCAAGGTAAATATATTGTGACTATGGAACTCAACAGGTCTATGCTAACATTTAGTTTAGTCTGGAAGAAATGATTTATGTGATTCACTGTTGAAAATATTTTGCAATGTTTCATTTATGGCAATTAAATAACAAAATTGAATATAATTATATGTGTATTTTGATCATGATGTAGATGGAGTATGAGTTTAATTTTGAGGTAATTATGGCAGTGGTGACGATTATTTGCCCTTGTCGACTTGTCCCTGCTTAATATTGCTTATCTGCAAGAAATCAGCTGGATGTTATGATTTGATAAAACTTTTATATTGGAGTTGATGCTCTTTTCAGTTATTGCATGATAGGGTTCTCTAAGAGAGAGGCAAACGAATGCAAAGTACTTTTCTTATTGAAATCATTCTTTGCCTTTGATCTTTCGAACAGCTTAGATTGCGTACAAGCCGGGTTGTTCCATCACCTGCCCCCCCTCCCCAGAGAGAGAGAGAGAAACAGAGAGAGAGAGAGAGAAACAGAGAGAGAGAGAGAGAGAGAGGATCGAATGTAAAGAACTTTTCTTAATCATGTTATATTATGATTATTCTTGTCTTTGAATGTACTAGATTGTGTATGATGTTGTTTGTAGCTCATAATACGGTCTGTAGAGCTGTGAATTAGAGTCAAAACTTATTTAAATAGTTACTTAATACACAGTATTCCTTCTGTTTGTTATGATGAAATTAATATTATAATTGTTTTCTTGTGGTGAATTTTATTGTAGGTCAGGTGCTAAGTGCTCATGTTGCAGCAAGGGTTGTGATGAAAAGCTACCTGAGTGGAATGCCAGAATGCAAGTTTGGCATAAACGATAAACTGGTGGTCGACACCCGAGGACGCAGCGGTGTTGAGGACATGAGCAAATCGTATGCATGCACCACTGTTACTGTTTTATTAACAATTATCTTGATTACTGTTAAACTAAAACATTTCCAAAGATCTAGGAATTGAGATATGTTGTTACAGAATTGTTCAGAGCTTGCAGACTTGCTGCATGTACGCTTTTTTTATGCCACTTGCAGCACCGAATGTCTTGCCGTAGTAAAGGCATACTTAACTACTGGTTGTTTTTGCATTATTCAACCTAGGTGTGTTGATTCCAATATAGGCCATAATCAGATTATCATCATAATCACAATCCACATACTTGATAATTACATGCTAACCTTGAGCAGAGGTGAGGCGTTGATCGACACATGATGAAATTTAGAGAGCAATCTAATTCTGGGTTCAGAATGAGGATAATTCAAACTCTCTTATCTTTGTAATGCTAGGTTGAACACTTGTCATTCAGAGACTCCAGGATGTATCTCAGTAAAATGAGGAATAGTTAGAAAAGTGAAAGTAGGGGCACATTGTGCAAACTGAGCACAGAAACTAGGATTTCTTGAGTTGCCCTGTGTCTACTAACAGATCATAAAGGGTTTTAATTGTTTCACAATGATACTCAGACTTTGATGAGAGCCATAATTATATATCTGAACCTCTTACAGTTATGCTTGCATTTGTTTGCTGCAATTATGCTTAAATTGTCAATATTTGTTTGCCAGAACTTCTTCAAAGACCGCTATTGCCATTGACGACTGTCAGTTCCATCAGTGTGTAAAGCTGTCGAAGTTCGAGACGGAGCACAGTATTAGCTTTATTCCACCAGATGGAGAATTTGAATTGATGCGGTAATTCCTGAGAATATTCTGCATTTGTCCTAAACTAAATTGTTCTCTATGTTCATTACTTACTGAAGTGATGCTTACTCCCTGCCTTTGAGTTGTACTGGCTGTTGTAGAGTGGAGTCATTAAGCAAAATATGGGCATTGCTATTTTCCTATTTTCTGGTTGTAGTTACAAGCATGTAGTGTCGGTAGTTGATTCTTCATGATGTAGTTCATCTTCTACATATGATCAATGTATTAGAATAATGACACTGATGATTGTTGTGACACTCATGCTACTCTAATTTAGTTCTATAGGCATCAGGGAATCAAAGTATGTTTTTTGTAAGTTTTTATTTTTATGTACTGAAGTGTAAAATTTGTTTAAGTTGTTTTCTGTGCTGTGCTGTCGCAGTTACCGTACAACCAAAGACATCAGTCTTCCATTTCGTGTTATACCATTGGTCCGAGAAGTAGGTCGCCAGAAAATGGAGGTCAAGGTAGTCGTCAAGTCAAATTTCAAGCCATCACTTTTAGCCCAGAAAGTGGAGGTGAGTGATTGCTTAATTCTTTTCGAGAAATGTGATCTGATTTGAGTGAATTTCTTTGATTATGCTACCATTGCAATTTCCATGTGGATGTGGGAGGATGTTGGTCCTTGAGGGAATTGGCAAGAATGCTGATGATGACAAACATTTTCTTTGGAGACAGACATGTATTGGTTTGAACCTACCATGTCTTGTCAAGCAAGAGCAGCAATTAGACTGAAAACATGGCACAGAATGAAGACGGTCCATGATTTGTTATCCTTCATTGCTCCAACTTTTTTGTTATGTGCTGGAAGTGGAGTTATGAAGTTAGTGAAAGTTTGATGATTTTACAGCATGACAGTTTTCAGTGGTGCTATCTGAATCTTTATTGTCAGTGCAGAATGTCTCTGAAAGCATTTGCTTTACCTCTCTGTTTATGATTTCAGTTTAATCACACACATCTCAGAAGTGTTGGCGATGTTTTCAGAGAACTGCTAGCTTCTGATTTTGATTAAGTGTACGCTTAATTTACTCTTGGAATAAGGTGTTATAAATAATTCTCTTCCACAGGTGCGTATTCCAACACCACTAAATACTAGTGGTGTCCAGGTGATCTGTATGAAGGGGAAAGCAAAATACAAGGCCAGTGAAAATGCCATTGTTTGGAAGTAAGTTTTTAATCATTATTCATATAGTGAAGAACATTTCTGTGTGAACATTTCAATGTGTCAAAATGTATCATGGTATTGTTTATGATTGCGGAACTAAATCACTGGATTGCACTTCCAAATATCTGTTAAATCTACTTAATCTCTGCTAACCACCGAATCTTAATGGACTACTTTTATTCTTGTTCAGTATGCATTCCACAGGTATCAACACCAGTGCACCAGTGAAGATATTGTTAGGTTATACATTACTCCCTAATAATACTATTGTTGTATTGTTGTTATATCTAAACAGATGTGATATTTTCAGAAAACGATTTAAGAGCATAATTATTACTGTTGATAATAATAATAATAATAGTATCTTCGTTTATTGAGCCTGCTGGCAGACTGTACAAGTAAAGATCATTAGTAATTGTGATCATTAGTATTTGTGATCATTAGTAATTTTGATCATTAGTAATTGTGATCATTAGTATTTGTGATTATTAGTATTTGTGATTATTAGTATTTGTGATAATTAGAACTTAAAGTGCATGATGTTTCATCTATTAATTAAAATGTTCTGATTTTATGCAATGTGTCGTAATGATGATGATGATAATATTTGAAATGTGTCCTATTCAGAATAAAGCGGATGGGAGGTATGAAGGAGTGTCAGCTGAGTGCTGAGATTGAGCTTCTAAGCACAAATGAAGGGAAGAAATGGACTCGTCCTCCAATTTCCATGAATTTCGAGGTACATTATTTATAATCATCGATTTTGGCTCATAAAGCAATTTCTTTAATCCTAGCACAGAACATATGTTGAGTAACAGTTGCCTAATCAGTGTCTTTGACACTGATTTTGATGTCTGTGATACGGTCCAGCATGATAGGTTGATAGGCTGACCATGTTCAAAACGAACTTTCCGTCCCAAATGGTCCAACAATCTGTACAGACAGCAACAGAATAATGTCAGGACAGATGAGCACACATCAACATGGTTCAAGTTAAAAAATAAGTACAACAGGTCAACAACCTGCCCAAATATCTGTTTAACATTCTATTAGGATCAAGTAATGTGAAAAAAGCACTAATGGGTTTTGCTGGGAAATAGGTTTGGCGAGAAAGCGATCAACAACTTAAGACATGCTACTCATGTCATCCTACTGACTACAACACAATAAGAACTATAAGAATTCGTAAAACATGTCAAAATTGCTGCAGAAGAATATGGCATAGGTAACAGTCACGATGAACACTGTGGAGGCGCTCGAGATGGTACCGGGCACAGAAGACTAGATTAAGCAACTCTTTTTTTACCTAGGGAGTATGGTTAAAAAAATATGCAAAATGCAAGGATGAAGTGAAATCTAAGCTTGTCACGGTGATGATAGTTATAGTCAAATTAACGAAGATATGGAAGAATAAGTCGATTAGTAACAATACTAAAGCAGTTGATGAAGGCATTGGTGTAGCCATGTGGATGTGAGCCTGGACACTGAAGAAGGAGCAAGAAGGGCATATTCAAGCATTTTAAAACAGGTGAATCCAATGGACTAGAATGATGACACACATTAGTGTGGACCAGAAAGGACTGTTAGCCCACAACTGGAACAATACTGTACTTTGGTCATATTGGACAACATCAAGAGCAACCTGATGACTGGTTTCGTGAATGGGAACCAAGGATGAGGAAAGCTGAAGAGATCATGTCTTAACAACATCCTTGACTGAATCGGATTTGTGGGCGCTGGCTTAATGATTGCAGCACAGAAGACATTGGACAATGAGGGTCCATTCGTGTTGTCAATTGTCGTGTGAAGCGACGACGGCGATGTGACATGACCTGACAAGCAGTGTCTGAAAATCAGTACTTGAGAAATGTTGATTTATTTTCTATTTCTTGAAATTTTATATCGCCCTTCTTCCAACATCTTTTGCTCAGAAGTGCACACGCCTCGACGGTGCAATTGCAGTTGTACTGCAGAGCAATTGTACACAAAGGACTTGCTCACGGTCTTTGCACAGTGACTGACGCATCAGACGAGGGTTGAACCCGCTCACTCTTCGCACACTGAGTTTTATGGGCTGACTGCTCTAGCCGATCAGCCACCATGCCACACAACTAACACATTTTCAGGCAAGGTTCACAACTTTGAAGTTGTATTTTTTAATCCGTTATTGTTTCATAGTTCCGTGATGCTCTAAATTGTTTGGTAGTGCAGTGGTTAGCTTGCTGGACTCAATTGAGTGGGTGGGGTTTAAATCCACACCAGGGTAGATATTTTTGTGTTCACATTTCGGCTTTATCTGTGCCCATGGCCAACTCGGCTATTGAGTACACTGACTATACACAGTTAGTGGGAAGATGAGATGGTGAAGGAGAGGATTGGCCAACTCCCTCATATGCTGAGGCTAAGAAAATGATGTCACTAACACTTCGTACTCATGGCTTCCTCAGGGACTGCTCTTTTGTTCTTATTCTATGTAGGCCATTCAGACTACACTCAGGATGCAAAAACATGCAGCCACAATCTAACTGTCTATTAAGGAATGTTTTTAAAGTTGGTACTTAAAAGAGTCGTTTAATCAAGTATGTGTGTGTTAATTACGAGTATACCTACCATGTTTGGGCATGCACATGAAGGGGTGTAAATCTGTGCTCTGTTTTCTGCTTGCTTTCGTTTTACCTTGGCATTTGTCTTTTGATGGAGTTCAAGTGTTTATCATTTTACAGGTTCCATTTGCACCATCTGGTTTCAAGGTCCGATACCTGAAAGTGTTTGAGCCAAAACTGAACTACAGTGACCATGATGTGGTCAAGTGGGTTCGTTACATTGGTAAGAGTGGGCTGTATGAAACGCGATGCTGACGAAATCAAGGGCGTCACTGTCGAACAAGCGTGCCATCATTAATCTTAAAATTTGCCATCATGTATCGATAAGTAACGTTCGGTCATTTGAAAAGCTTCTCAGCTTGTGTACTCTTGTGTTAAGTTGTTAAATAGATATTCTCACTGAATTTAAAATTCTGGCAATTTTCTGTAAATGTAGAAACAAATTAGCTTAGTCTCAACATTTTGTGGTGCAGCATATTTTATTACTTGATACAACCACGTTGTGTTGTGGTGTATCGTTTAAAGATAAACCGTTTGTTTTTCAGAATGAATGCCTTATTTTTTAACCTGATTTTGTTTGTGAAAAGGACATTGTGTATGAGACATTAAACAATGTATTCATATTGTTAAGACAGCTTCCATTATGTTGCATCGTGGGCTGCTTGAAAATACGAATTGTTCTTTGTAAGAAATTTTATCGCATGTTGGTTTTTGCATGTTACTTATCTTGATGTTTTGCCTTCACATGGCTGCCTTCTTTCTATGTGTCTTTGGAGCTCTGTAGAGTTCATCATATTATGCACTGGACATTTGTTATGCAGCATATTGGGTTAGTTTCTGTTCACAGCTGGTTGACTGCAGCATAAGTATACTGATAATCGGCATGATTAAGTAATTTTTTATTTTAATGAGTAAATGTTTAAAAACATGTTTCATGTGCTTTCTGGGTATCAACTAGTACTAGAGCATTGAAATTCTATGACAATGATGGTCATAGGGGGTCTCCTGAAATGAGATTGATGCAAAGATTATAGATGTGCTTTAAGTGCAGTTTGAAATGCCAAGTTACACTTATTTGAATTGTTTACCCTGGATTGGTTGTAAAGCAACTTGAATGTAAAATCTTAACTGAAGACTATCTGTAATGCTTTGAATGTGCACAATGCACCAGATCAGAACATTGTGTATCCATGATTATTGAGTAATTAATAGTTGTAAGTTAATTAGAGATAGCTAGCTGTTGACCCGTGAAGAATCACGGGTCGGATAATATTTTAGCTAACGATTCAACTGCAACTGGCATTGTTAGTTCTAGCTAATGTTGCTATATAATGATGAAGAATCTGACTCAGAGCTAAAATAGGCCTACACATTAATTTAACAAAACTGCCGACGAACTGTGTGTCGCCTACACTGAAAGTTCGCAGCGGTCAATACTAAAATATGCAAAAATACCCATTAGGTTCTGTTTAGTTTTAATAATTGCAAATCTACTTATATTACACGATGAATTTAACTTTAATAACTGCATATAGATGCGAATAAAAAAAATTGAAAACTCGAATTGAACGTTTCTTTACAGTGACTTTTGTGCTCCAAATTGGTCAAATATTTAGGTCATGTTCTGTCCAATCACGCACCTTAGATATGACTGGACAAAGCACGTGACTTGGGTAAGATGTTCATTATTAAGTAATTTGCTGCCTGGTAGTTTTTCTGTATATCTGGTGATCACTTGAAAGTTCTCTATAGTTTTCTAACTATACCTTGTTCACGAAGTAACGACACAGCGGCAGAGAGTAAAGACTATGCCATTGCTTTGATCACAATATGTTAATAAATTAGTTAATTACCTTACCTTGTCATTTTTTTAGAGCAAGAACAAACATTTGCAATATATGAGCAAGTGGAATTTAATTCAAAAATTTACAACAGGGAAACAAACCTTAAAATTGAGATACATGGGAATATTAAACTTAAAATTGAGATACATGGGAAAATTACTTGCAGTAATGGGTACTTGCCAAATTAATAATGCTTGGCAAATGTTAATAAAACCAACGTATCACACAAAAACAAACTCGATATGATCTGAAGTGAGTTCATTTCAAACAAACTTGTCTATTTTGGAAATAATGTGAAAAGTGGATAAATTATAAACTGGTTACAATTCCACAGAAAACCCTACAGATGAAGACTTGTCAGAATGCAAGAACTATAAAACCGTTGCCATTATAAGGCATATGAGAAAAATTCTAGTTAAGGCCAATCCATATGTTGCATACGTAAAAAATTGTATTTTGGGACCCCTCCCATCCTGTTGCACCACATACATTTTGTGGACCCCCCACCCCCCGAGTCCCAATGTGTACATACATCTGAGCTCCACCCCCTATTGCAAAGGTTAAATAGCTGAAGACATTGATTTTACGTAGGCTATTTATTTTTGTAAGCACCATATTTAACAGCATTAAATTTTGCGTACGGGTGCGTATGGTGGGTGGGGAGGGGTCCCGAAAATATGTACATACGCAAATATAATTATCTAATTATGACATCCACAATATGGAATTTGAAAATCAGAACTGTAAACCCAATCACAGACCTTCCTGCTTAATCAATTTATGTAGCATTAAAACTCTTTAAAATGCAAGTGTTGTTAATGTTTTATTTCTTCATAACAGTTAAAAAAACTAGAGCTGTTAAATATGATGCTAAACAAAAATAAATAGCCTGTGGTAAAATCGATGTCTGATAGATGTCTTTAGCTATTTAACCTTTACAACGGGGGTGGGGGAAGATCTCAAATGTACGTACGCAGGGGGTCCACGAAATGTATGCGGTGCGACAGAGGGGAGGGGGTCCGAAAATCTGATTTTGTTCATACGTAATAATATGGATGGGCCTTTACAAGTACAGTATGACAAACTTGCATACATGTAAGTTCTTTGAAACTGCATTTCACAGATCAATTTACATGATCAAAGTGAACAATTGAGATCAGTTGATGGTAGAGTGTCCTAGATGCTACAGGATAAGGTTTGTTTACTGGACAGATCAGGGAGGACATAAATTCAGGGATATTAGGTAGTATTAAGATCCTATGGAAAGTAAACCAATGCCACCAGGTTGAGAACTGAAAACATGACACAGATTTGCAGACCAGTAAAACATGAATATTCATGATCGTTATGGTAAAGATACTGACATCTGAAATGCAAATCAGAAGGATACTACATCACAGCTGGACATTAGAAGTAGGCTGGAAAAAAATGACCAATGAACATAACATGGAAACTCAATATTTGTAATTAAATCAACTGATAATCATGCACTAAGGGTAAATGATCTAGTAGTAACCAATGAAAACAAGTTTAACAGGAGTTGACTTTAATGTATGGCAGCCTGTAAGGTGACTATATGTCATACTGCTCATTTTACAGTCACTTCATGGGGAGTTGAAGGCCTAATCAACTTTATAGGGCTAGCGAACCCGCATTCTGATCTTCATATCAGTGTGTTATCATTCAACCATCTCCCTGTCCAAAATGTATACCAAATATCCACAATAGAAGAATTCTACCAAACACCCACAACAGAAGACTTCTACCAAATAGAATACTTCTACCAGTTTAGACGACTTTTTACCAAACACCCACAATAGAAGACTTTTACTAAATACCCACAATAGACCACTTATCAAATATTCACAATAGGACACTTACCAATATCCACCATAGAGAGGGACATTGTAATGGGGTCAAAAGTGGCAGTAATACTATGGGGATAGCATCCAAGCCTGAGGTAATAATTTTATGTGGTGAATTTACTACATTAGCTGTTTTACCATTATCCATGGTAAGTTTTTTTAAAGCTACAAGGGTCTGCATTTCAATGTAGGATATCAACCTACGTATTTGAAATGCTCGAAACTCCGCTGAGCCATTTATGTTTTCGTGATGAGCATATATTTTACAATTTTTAAATGCATCTCTCTTACTTTGACATGATCAGTACATAAAATTCATCGTGGACAAAATATTTAAACTTGTACTGAAGAACAAGTAGTTTACATCTGTACAAACTGCAGACCATTGCTAATAAAACTTAGAAAGTCTCATATACCTAAATATTAAAAATTTTATAGCAATTATTTTTGTGTGCACCAGTTAGAAGAAGCTTTGTGCTGGCTTTGTGCTGCAGCAACCTCTGAAATAGCAAACAGCAGCATTCATTGTCAAGGTACACACCCATGATATTTGACCATTATGACCATTTTCTATGGTGAAAAAGGTTTGTTAAAAATATATGCTATCAGATGGAAAACTCTCACCTTCATGCAGAAGTAGACAAATTCAAATTCAGATGAAAATATAAAAAAACAAAAGAGCAAAAAAAGATCAGTGGCAGTAGGGGCTGATTTATAGAGTCTAAGACTTGCATGAATCTAGATACCATTCTATATGGTTTCTAAAAGCAAATGAGAATAGTTCATTATGATGATAGACTTATTCAAAGTATCCATCTATTAAAACTGAAAAATGCTAAGCTTTAAGAACTTAAGATTTTTATATAAAATGTTTTGATGTGCTGTTCTCATTTTGGGAATGGGGGATATGTCACTCCACTCCACAATTTCACTTCAACAGGACATAAAAGAGGAGTTTTTAGTGAATGCGTATCGAACCTCTGCATGCTTTCAGTCCATGTACAGAGTTGAAGATTAAACCTGAGGCAAAGAGTTCAAAATGTTATCAGTGCGAAATCACATGCAAGACAAATAACTGCAGTCCCACGACTGCAGTTATTTGAAAACTAAAATAACAGGTCCAAAGCAAAACAGAGCATACATGTAGTAAAATACTACAGCTTAATTGTTCACTTGATCTTCAAAGACCGAACATTTCTTTGTGAGGTAACAAACTAATGAAACTTTTATTTAAATAAATAATTAACATGAATAAGATATACTTGCATTGTCAAACAGTACTTGCATTGTCAAGAGGAGACGCACAAACATTATATAACAGCCTGCTATATATAACATTGCAGGCAGTGTCCATAACAGGTGTCATATACATAATTAACTTTATTTGGCTCCTGTAGGATGTTTACGAGCATCTACACAAACATTCGATTTTGACAATTAGAACCAGAGTTTCTTGCATGTACTGTCTATGATCAAACCATGAACTAAACCCCATGAAATAAAAAGTTGAAATGGCAAGACGATATAGGACTACAATATAAGAAACTATAAAACAAGTGTTAGAGGTTGCCACATATATGAAATGCTAGTTACTTCATTTTTCCACTGTCTCAGGTGGCTAGCCATCTACCTTGCTTCATCCTTCCAATGACAGTGCATGGTGGTCAGGTTATTCAATACAGCAAGTTGGCTACAGTCACAAATAGAGCTCACTAATGCTGAAATGTTAAAAATCAGCTTTAGCATGTGCTGCTAATAATTCACATAAAACAAAAAGGAACAATCGCCTGCGTTGGTAAGGCAATACGCAACATCATATTGGGCCTAGTAGCAATATATGCACAGTAGACACAGTATCCCAGAACCAGAAAGCAGAATCCAGCATAAGAAAGCAGAATAAAAATAAAAAATTAATCACATTCATAAGAGTGTTTTCATTTGAACAGAAAACAACTAAAAACAACACTGAAAATGGTGTAACTCTAGAGATGTTACCCATGAATGTTAGACCACAGTAGTGCAACAATAGGCAAACAAAAATATCTTTTTACAACAAGGAGGTAAAGTAAACTCAGTAAAAAAGATATTTATAAAATTATATCAAAACATCAACAATAAGAAACTTTCCTATGTTATTCTTATAGCACATATTGCAGCATGAACAGCGTACACTTACATCCGCAACTCTCACACCGGTTTCACAGTCAAAAATAGTTAATACGAATAAATATGAAAACGGAGTATCATTCGTAAAAGTTCCACTTCCACATCTTGATGTACGGCACTACACAAAGTGGAAGGGAACTTTCCTGAAAATCCTCTAGCTAAAAATGATGTGAAATACGAAACAAAAGAGCATTTCTGTTGCTCCATCTATACTTAAACTATCCAACAGCTCATTATGCAGTTAGTCAGGAAGCAAATGCGAACAATTATGTCCTGAGCCCATGCTTTTAAGTTTGAGACATCTTGACTCACAAGTGAGAAGCTGTTTTAACCAAATTTCAGTAACAGCAGCTCATTGCAATGAAAGCCTAGCTGAGAGCGGTAGGTATTCCCAACCACGGTTGACAACATCAACATAATTTTCAACTTCATTTCAAGTGTCATAGAGTTACAACTCCATTTGACTATTTGCAAAATGCTCCAATGGCAACACATGATACCTATGGCAAAAATGAAATGACACAACCGTTCATATCAAACATCTAATAAAAATGTGCAGTCAACATTCGATGTGCCAAAAATCAAATCAGTTTTCAGAGGAGGAGACAATGAAGAGTACACTGTAAATAATAAAATATTTACTCTGAAAAGCCTGAATGTGACAGACGTCGACAACCTCAAATCTGTATTGTGTTCAGTTTCACGCTAAGTTCGAGAGGAGAAAATTCGAGAAAGATTTTACTCAAAAACAATTACCAAAATTCAAGAAACTCATATCAAATGGTCGGTCAGGTCATATCAACACCTAAGATTCTGCGAACCTGTTCATAAACAACATAACTAATGCTGACAGCTGGTGCGACTTTAAGAATATTGGGTGTAAGCCCTCGGTAAAGGCCTCGAGGACCATCTGTCTGCATTATGTTTCGGAAGTGATCTATCATTGATCCTGGCATTCCATTAACTGCCACTGTAAGAAAAAAACTTACATTATTGGCTACTAATCTGAAAAAAGCCACATCTATTCATGTATCTAAAAACAGCACCTAATAAACCTTCACAGCCACTGAAATATGACTAACTGATGGGCATGAAAGTTGCAATTTAAGTAATGAGGTGAAAATATTTGTTAACTGATTTTGGCTACACAGTTCTGTTTTCTGTAGAGTAAAGGATGTAAAAAAGACTCAGAAATAAAGAGAAGGGTGACAATAGGGAAAGGTGCAATGAACGGACTGGAAAAGATATGGAAGGACAAACACGTGAGCACAGACACAAAAAAAGGCTAGTGAGGGCAATGATCTTTCCCACAGTACTATATCGCTGCGAGACGTGGACAATGAGAAAGAATAAGGAGAAAAAAAAATCAACACATGCGAATTTTGGATATGGAGGAAGATGCAGAGAATATCATGGATGGAGAAAAAGACAAATGAAGGGGTGTGCAAGGCAAGGAGATTGGAGTTGAGAATGATCACACATTACAACAAACAGCATTGAGAAGGAAGCTGGGGTTCTTTGAACATGTTATGCAATCAGATGGACTGGAGAAGGAAGTGATGCTGACATGTGGAGAAGGAAGGAAGAAAAGAGAGCACCCAAGAAAAAATGGATGGACGAAATACATGAAAAAACCGGAATGAACCTGGAGGAACTAAGGGATGCAACTTTGGAAAAAAGATATGAAGAAGATTGATCATGACGGTCGCTAGAGTTCGAAGAACTGACAGCACAAGATAAAGGCGAGTGTAAAAATACAACAGAATCATGGTATTAAAAAGCGGCAAATCGGCTGCAGTGCACATATTCAATGACCTGGGCAAACGGGACCATGAACAAAAAACTCTGTGTAATGTGTCAGGATTTTGATTCAGTCTGCATCAACTACCAAGGTCAACCCAAGAAGTATAGGCATCAATATTTGGTATACCTCAGTCAGGCTACTTGAGCTCAGTCTGAGTTGATACTCAACTACCCATCTTTTAATCATTGAATGATAAAACATTTGTCAAATAGGCCACATGTTAGTAATTACACGATTTCATTGATTAATTGCACATCTGCTAAAAATAATCATTATGTTTCCTTAGGTGGGTTCTTCTTTGGCTGTATATAGTTTGAAATGTAAGATCTTTATTTTGACAAATTGGCCATGGTTCAGCCAGACGAGTTGAGGATACATTGAAGCTGACATACCTATAAATGTATCATATTTCCTTTTGGCTTTCCACACACTTCACATGGCTTGCACCCTCATTTTATTCAGTTGTGACCATCAACCGTTGCTTTAAGCATTATGACAATGGACACGTTAGATGCGCCTAGATTATAATAGTTATTATTATTATTACTATGAAAGTTTCATAATTTTAATACCAACACTTTATCTTTAAAAGAATTTTAAAAGAATTTTGAACAGAATACTGCTACTAACCATTAGCTTGCTGCCTAACTCTAACCAATGCAAGAGGATAGCTGGCCAGCTGACCAGAGGTACTACTCAAAGTACCACATCCCAAGACCACCAGAACACCAGGATAATCACTGTAACCATGATGGCTGAGGTACATTCTCTTCAAAGTCTGTATCAACAAATAGCACATTACCAAGTTTCAAATCTCACACTGAATTAAAATGGACACATACAATTTGGGTGCATATGGCTTGGTATCAATAAACGAATATATATATATATTATATTTTATATATATATATATATATATATAACATAATTTAGTATGCAAATCAGGTGCTTTTATTATGAAACATGGCATCATTTGGAGAAATCACGCTCGTCTATGAAACACGTAAGAGTCAAAGCGAATTAAGAAAATGGCATGACAAATCATCTACTTTTGCATGGAAGCAATTGCATGGCTGTGCGTTTGCCCCTCAAAACCTCCTCCTATTCTTCCATACTTACGCATATATCTCAACATTTTCATAGTGCTTTCCAAGATGTTCTCACAGATACTGTGTAAACAAATGGAACTGGTACCTAATTAATATAACTATTATCAGTTGTATTCATTAGCTTCCTTTAATCTAGAATACTAGCAGTCATTGCTTTGGGAGAAGTGTATCAGTGATTAGGCCTACTCAGCCTTATGTCATGACTCTGCTCAAAGAATCTTTCAGCCCTTTAACGATGAGCATGAACTAAAATGCATGGGAAACTGAAGCGGCTCGTCATCAAAAGATAATCTTGACGATAGAAGCACAATAAGAATAAATCTTGAGAACTAAAACACCCGGTTTGCAAAGACTCCCGAAACTTTCAACACAAATTCATGTAACAATTGTAAAACTAAAACCGAACAACTAGACAGGTAAGACTACCTCATAGACAGCCAGATCTATGCCTGCATAAGGAATGATGCCTATGACATTCGTCATGAAGCCTTTGAAGAAGCATTTGGTACCCTCTATCCGGTACAGCTTCACAGCACAGTCAATTATTCCAGAATATTCACCAGTCTTTCTAAGTGCAAGCCTCGTTTTCAGCACCTATAGATACCCCAAACATTGAATCAAAAGTTCACCATGAAAGCAATCAACTAACAAGCAAATTTCAATCTACAGTCACCACAAAATAAGGTTTTAATAAGAACTTATGAGGTCACGGTAGCAAGGATAGCTAATGTATAAGGTATCAACCATCAGTGAATTTTTCTATATGGGATATTCACACTGGGAGTGCCTAAGATGAGGTTGTACTGTGAGAGGTGCTATAGAAATCTGCAAATACAATATAGAAACTTTCACAACTGATCTGGACATAACCAACACTTCAATATCTTCGGCATATACTGAAACTGATTTGTCCAATGCAACAATAGTTTTATGATGTGAGCATGTCAAAAGCGACTAGGAAAACAATGCGGCTCATCATTAAAGTGTTGAGGGAAGGGCAATACTAGACATTGCACAAAAGCGCTTTAAAACGGAGTTGTATCAGCATAAAAATTGATGATGCAAACTAATCAATATCCATTACTGACAAGTGGTTTATTAAGCAGTCATTGAAAAGTGATGGGCAAACATGCGTAACAATTTTGTCTATTTGAATTTCTGACCAAAAATTATACAGCTTTGCTAGAAATCTCTAATATGTCAACAGTCTGTAAGTCAAAGCTAGTGTACTTAAGAATGAACTGATCACCATAAAGTCTATTTACCTTACAAGTTATTGATCAATTATAATGAAATCGACATTTAACCAACCTCAAGAGGATAGATAGCTGATTGCGAGAAGACACCAGCCAATGACCCTGCAGCAAACCTCTCTTTGATTCCAAGCTCACAAGTTCTCACTTTCAAAAGGCGCTTAACCTAAACAAAAAATAAACAGTTCCCTAGCAAAAGTTCTAGAAGCCTGTATAATATAGTAACAGTCAACAATGACAGACTGATTATTTAGAAATGTCTCTCAGAAATTTTCCTTTTGAAAGCATTACATTAAATAGACCATCAATAAATTTAAAATGATATCAAATTATTGACAGAGGCTTTGACACAACAGGTATCAAGATTAGACAGTGTCAGCTTCTTCTTCTAAGCCATGTGACCATTCATTCTAAGCATATTCAATTAAATTGAAGTTTATTATTGAAACTAAGACAAATCAAAATATATACAGGAGAATGCAGAAACAATGGCTCAATCAGCATGTGACCATCTATGCCCATACAGTTGCAAGCAGTATCGTCAGCAGTGATGCAAGGAGGCAATACTTGGTTATTGAAATAGACAGATCTCAACAATTTGCTGTAAAATAATATGCACTGCACAAAGGATCAATCAATGGCTTCTCATCAACTGATAAGAGTGCATGCATAGCAACTCAAGACTACAAACAAATTAATTTTACATTTCAGAGCAGAAAAAGTGACCCAAGATACTAAGGAGATTGTTAATTTAATTTGACTAATGATTCGTAGAAAGAAATTATTAGATCAGATAAAGATATGAAATGGCACAAACCTGCTCATAAGCCATGAATTTCAGAGCTGATTCTGGTGCGATCTTGATCACGTTGATTCCGTTACCTCGCCAAAGGGATGTAAATCCACCTTCTTTCAACATGTATCGAAAGCCTGAAACAATTCGTATTCTATTTGTTTGAGATGCGTGAACCTAAAAAATACAGACAAAACCCATAAAAAAACCAGTGGCACTGAAAATATGAAAATCAATTACACAACAGCACCCAGGCACACAACTAATGACATAACAAAACCCATAACTGAAGAAAAAAATAACTACATTAATGAAAATAAGGCTAACAAAGCGCTAAAGGCAATGTTAAACAAATCAGCAGGAATAAAGGGTGCTGTTGATATGGGTGCTAGTGACAATGCCATACCAAAAGTAAGACTTAGTGCACGCAAACATGAAACAAGAAATGTAATACTAAACAACAGCATTCCACACAACCAAAAACTATTAATACACCTAAACAACAAGTGAAGGCAATCAAATAGTCAATTTGAATCACTAGCAGCCTAAAATGTTAAACTGACCATGAACATGAGTTTTAATCGGTCCAAGGGTGCGGTGCACGTTCTGGAGACTCCTCCAGCAACTGCACCAGCCATCAGGTGTCGCCACCATGCACCAGACTGAAGCTCTGCCTCTGTCAAGTCATCTGGTACAGTGGTTGGCTCGCCAGTGTCAATACTCTAAGCAAGAACAATCAACAGGACAGTGACCACACACAGACAAAACGAATCAACTGTTTACTGTCCCTCCAAAAGCTTGCATTTCATCAAGCAATCACTATAAGACAGACTAGACTCGCTTAATATTTACAGACATGCAAAAAGCCATCTGTTAATTAATGACAATTAATTAGTTAATTAGTAACGTCAGATTGCGACTACAGCATTTACAAATTCATTCAAACTTATTCGTGCTTACAGAAACAAATTATAGAAACCATCCTAAGGAAACTGTATAATGCACTAATAAAAAAATAGTAATAATAACAATAATAATTCCTAAGATATAAACTATTATACAACCAGGTTTAATCAACAGGCAAGACCTTATTTATAAGAGTAGTATTGTAGTCCAAACTTAAATAATAATAATAATTACATACAATAATTTCTTCTCTCAACATGGATACCACATAGTCAGAGACGGTGATCTCATTTGAGAGATGGAGGGGACACCCAATGATAGGGGTAAGAAATAAGAAGGGGACAAACGTATAACATGTCCCCTCTCTGTAAAAGGTGAGGGGGACTTGTCCCCCTCCAATCCCCCGGGATCGCCGCTCCTGTATATAGCCCTAAAGTGCTTACCCCATAATGGTATATAAAATATAATAGTGACAGCTGGAGCACTACAACTATAAGTATTCTATAACAATGCCTCCTAGCTTTTTTAATCCTAAGAAATAATATACAAATATGATAATTCAGCAATTTAATGCAACTGCATTTCAGAGTATATACATATAAAAAGAACGACATCATTAAAAAAATCCATCTTCTGAGTAGTTCCTTGTAAAGTTTATCAATAGAAATAACACACATGGTAAAAAATTAAAACCTGAATTTACCCAACTGTATGTGCAAAATTTTTTTTTAGATGGATAAACTCCCTCAAGTAGGCAAACCCAATGAACAATCGTTTTATTGCTTAAGTACAAAAAACTTTGGTAATTAGGGAAGTTATCACCACAATGGTTTGAATTGAATGGAACAACTCTATACAGATGATAAAGCATGCATTATTTCAGGCCGTCAATAACTTACAGCATGTCGCCAGTAATGAACAATGTCGTGCATCGAGGTGGAAGGATGGAAAAGTAGGAATTCACGCCAATTCTCCCAGTTTATTAAGAGCGTTTCATCCTTGTCCATTCTAAAACCATATAAACATATATATTATATGTTTAGGAGTCTTTGCACAATTATATAACAGTATCTGGCCATACCAGTAATCAAGCTGCACTTAGGTCATTATATAGTGAATACAATGAATTTGCTTCATAATATTAAATCCATTCTTCACTATTGTGTGCATTGATGAGATCTCCCAAAGATGTGACATGTAATAATCTCCAACAGGCATGGTGATGTCCATCGAGGACTGTGGTGCGAATGTATCTTCTAATCTTGACTTGACTCTCATAAAGGCAACATCCAAAAATTTTTATTTTCAAAAATGTTCAAAATTTCACAACTACTAGTACAGTATTAATGGCAAGAACCTCAATTTTTTTAAACTGAATGGCCAAACACAACAAATCTACATTTTGTGCAATGCCTGCATGTTTGCATTCAAGTTTGTATCAGGCTATTCGAGGCTATTCATACAGTGCCTTGATTGCACATACATTTAGAAAGAAAACAGCACTTTTAACTGTGATAAAACATGCAGTAGGTCTTTTAAGATCCACTCATAAGTGCTCTGTGCACAAGCAATAATTGTGAAAATAAAAACCCTTAATATTTCCTTAAAACAACAGAAACAATTTACCTTTTCAACAGATGCAAGGCTTCTTTTCTCTCGATGCACAAACCCATTTTCCGCAAAGCCTCAACCATTTCATCTATGTCTATATAACCTAAAGACAGAACCAAATAACAATAAATTAAGCAATATTAATCATCAGCAGTTTGCTGATTGGTTGCTAGAGATCTCTGCATCTTTGGTATAGGTAATTTAGTCCATTTGAAGTCAGTACTCAACTAACAGTCTCTGCATCAGTGGATAATAAATTAATTGTATGTACAATGGTCACAAGTGAGTAATTCTTTGCATTGTATTCCTAATTCAAAATTGGCCATCAATAGCTTGCAAGTCAGCTATATCTCGCAAGCCAGAAGACTGAAAATATCTTAACCTATTTCCACCCACTAGTTGTCTCCAATGTACATGCGATCCAATCCGTTTCTTACAATGTAAAGCATGGTAAGGGGCCGTTCACATGTTATATAACGCTCAAGGGGTAGGTGGGTGGGTTCCGGTTTTGTTAGCGTTATATTGTGTAGGGTGGGGGGGGGGTAGGTTGAGGGTTTTGTTATATAACAAACTTTTTCTCAGCTTATGCTATTTTGTCTGTTTGCCTGCCAATTGGAAATTCCATGTACCACGGACCTTCATTGTTTAATCGAAGTTCACTATACATTGTGAACCAAAACTTGCACCATTAGCTGCCACCTGGCATTCTTACTTATTATTTATAAATCCACTTTTAACAATTTCATATTAACAATTTTAACAATTTCCTGTGCATAGCTTTAAACGCTCTAAAATTCAATTCTGTATGCTTTTTTGATTCTGGCTTAAATTAAAATTAATTCACTTGAAACAATTATTTTGGTAGGTATTATCATAATATCATAATGTTGATTGTGATTTCGTTTTCTATAGTAGGCCTATGTGTAAATAGTTTGTGTTTACTTAAATACCCAATTGTAGTTGTAGAATACACTCTGTATACATCATACACTATTAAATAGGTAGAGTGCAATATTAAACCAATCCATTCTGTGTGATATTGTAATGCTAATTTCTAGTGCAAAAAAGGAGGGAAACTAAAATAGTGCTTATAAATAGGATGTACCTCACTACCATGTATTATCATGCTGTTCTAGTAGGCCTACATGTAGTGACAATCGTTGACTACCCAATTAGTTACCGTAATTAATACAAGTGAATTTAGCGCCATTAAAAGTCCGAATATTAAGATGCAGAGGAGCATGGATCCATACATCCAGTCTAATCATCATTGGCACGAGAGAGTACGCAATTTTAAGATAGCTTTTGTTACATAGCTAATTGGGTGTATGATGATTTTTTACTACAGTTCTTGAAATGGATGAAGGCAATTATCACTACTATTAAAGTGCTAACTAACATTGTATTGTTATAAAAGTTTCAAATTGTGCAATAAATGTCGATTGTATGTCTTTTAACATGCTTATAGACTGGGGTGGGGTAGAATTATGTCAATTGAGTAATAACGTGCTTATAGACTGGGGTGGGGTAGGGGGGTAGGTAGCATATATGTTATATAATATAGAGGTGGGGGGTCACGACTGCTGTTATATAACGTTATTAGAGATAGGGGAGGGGTCAAAAATTGGGATTTCATGCTTTATATAATATGTTAATGGCCCCTTAGGGTCATAGGAGAAGAAGAGTTAAGCAGTCACCATAATCACAGGGCCACACCACTTTCAGCACATAAATGCCAATGAATGCACAATAATTCACTGATTGGCAACTATTGACTACACCTCTTGACTCACAGCTTCACTGACAGACAACCAAGTACTGAGCCTATGATTAATATACTAATCTGCAGTAGATCATTAAACTTCTTTGGCTTGGCTTCAGATAGGTGCATTCACAGCTTGAATGTCAACCATCCAGCAGGTCACTGGTCTATGGCAACCTGACAAGGCCTGTTGGTTTACAGTTTTTTGGTGATTGAAGTCAATGCCATTCTACACTGTTGCACTACAGCTCACAATATCAGCAGATATGCTGTTTGATTCTGTCAGATTCAGTCTTCCATTGCATAAATGTACTGTCTCACTCAACTCAGCTCCACACACATTTTCAAACTGCTTCACAGCAATGCACCAGCGCTTGTTAAACACGCTTATAAGCTAAATAGCTCCAAACACATATATACAAAAATTATACATCTGTCAAAACACATAATATACACAATATGAATGCATTGACAGTCAACTTGGTAACTGGTGACAAAACATCTGAAAGTAATTAATAAAAATGAGTTTATTTAAAAAACAATATTAAACCAAACAAACCATCATTATTATGATCCAGAGACTCAAACGAAAGCTTCAGAGCTTTTTCGTGCTCCGTAACATAATGCACGAATTCTTCAAAATACACATGGCCATCCTGGTCATGACCGTATTTTTCCAATAATTTCTAAAATGTAGAAACATACAAAGCACAATAAAAAACCTTAAAATTTTGAACATCATAATGATTTGTTGAAAACGGGGTGCAGTTTTTTACATTGTTTGTCCCGAATCTGAGTATTGCTGAGCTTACAAAACTCGGCTGAGCTTAGTTTCGGTTCATGCCTACTCCCTAGTGATCTTCAAAATAGTGTTTAGCAACAATTCTCACTGCATGCCTCTGCAACAATGTTAGAAGTATAAATTTACAGGGATAATTGGTTGCCTAAACGAAATTGCAATTGTTTTCGAAATTTGCATTATAAATGTGTTCTTTTCATGTGAGAAGATTCCAAAACAGAATTCATTATTATCATAATCTACAGAAAAAATTTATCCACCATGTCCAGCAGCACCACGATTTCAGCAATATTATACTTCAGACATTCATGCATAACTTACCCAACAATTTTGAAAAGAAAGGGAGTGTAGACATTGGTCTATTATTATATGCATTTTCTTTACACATGGACTTGAAAATCTGAACGACTTTAGTGACTTTTATTCCACCAGGAACAGTACAAGTTAAAAGGAAAAATTAAGTATTTGGGCTACTGGTTATGCTGAGATCTATAGTAGGATGAGAAAAATAAGGATTAATACCAGGTGAAACAGCACTGTGTGTAATTTCAAATAATTTTGATAATGCAAGAAGTTCTTCGGCTGATTTAAGATGAGGACAAGATTATTGCAATGAAGTTATGTCTTTGTACAATTTTTTCAACTTCCAATTTCTTTACCTCCAATGTCCAGTATTTAGAAATAGAAGACTTGTCAAATGTCTATTGCTCTGAAGGCAAAATGTTGGGGTTTTAGTCTCTTAGCCCTTATGCCAACAACACCATCAGCTTGGTGGACTTAGCGAAAGAACTCGTGAATTCAGGTAAGCTACAACACATGGTACCAGATAAAACGATTATCTTCTGTCACTTCGTTGACAGATTCCAATTCAGTGATGGGAATGGTCTATCTACGTGAAGGAAAAATTCCCTCAGCATATAGCACCATAGGTACAATTAATTTCACTACCCTGATACATAGCCCCCGATGCAGTCATGGGTACGAAGTGTTAGCTCTTTCATTTTCTTAGGCAACGCATATGAGGGCAGGTAGCCCGTTATCATCCTCGCTGCCTCTTCTTCCCAACAACAATGTATGGTTACTGTACTCGCTATATATGAGTTTAATGTATGGTAAAGTTGCATCTATATACACAAATCTGTAAATAAACATTTCTATGCTTGAGCACTCCGGACTTTCCACTTTACATAAGTCAAAAATCAAGCTACTCTTCAGTAACCACAAATAGCGTTAAGTCTAGTTGCATCATATGTAAACTATTAGATTCGGAACAATTGCATAATAGCAGCGTATGAATCTAATATCATGCGTGTATTCACATTCGCATCAAAGTCACATTGGGAGATAAGTGATCTCTGACCTCGGCTTGGCCAGGGATCTGCGGAACTCTCAGCTGTTGAAGAGCTTCACTTAAGTCGTGTATATCTATCTTTCCATCTTTATTTACGTCCAGTTTAGTAAACAACTCAGCGAGCCGTTTTTCTTCTGTTGCATCCAGCCGGTTACTGTAAAGTTCAGGCGTAGACAAACGATTTTCGGGCATTGCTCGCTTGTACTCTTAACATTCTTTATAAACTGTCATTGCGGCAGACATTAAACGGATTATATATATGATTCTATAATCGATGACGTAATTAGAATCACTCATTCGCACTGTAATGTAATTAAGCATTTACAATAGCGTCATCGTTCTGACAAAACACAGTTTATTATTATGACTTGGTGGTCGCCTTGAGCTGATACAACATTTTTATAACAGGTCCTCTTCATCCAAATTTCCTCTTCTGTTCGTGACCTGGGAATTGTTTTGAATCCTACATTTAATTTCACTAATCATATCAAATTACTTCTAAAACAGTAACATCAATGCAGTGGAGTTATGTAATCTTTATGAGGGGGCCGTAAAGAACTGGTGAACACATTAGGACGCCGCGTTGACGAACCGAGTTCAAGACCCGTATCGATCTCCCGCCCTCCCCTAAGGTTGACTTCTTTCCTTCTTTCGCTAGGGGCGGCGTTTGTTAAAATGAGATGCATAGCGTAATAGCGCCCTGCATGGCTGTAGACGGCTAAGTTAGATTCCTATAATAACTCGTTCGTCATCATTCGTTCATACTGTACACGTAATCGTACTGCGGTTTGTCAGTTTGAAATTAAACGAAGATTAGCCTATTAAGAACTTATAATTAAGAGTCTGTTGCGAAACAAAATGACTGAGCTACTCAAGTGAGTTTACTTTAATATTAGGCCTAGATATTGATGCCACAGAAGAAGCTGAATCAGCTGATCCAGGCTATTTGGATACTTCAACAGTATACCGTATTTTGTGATTAAATTCAACCGGATCCCGCCGGATCTGAGATTCTGAATATCGAGTTGAACCACTCACACGTGACACGGTGTAAGATATATCTTACTTACGCCATGCATTGATCTGTGCGCCTAATATCTATTGATAGTTATTAGGACCCCAAGGATTTATATTTAGTCCATGCTAAGACCCATATCATATGCGAATAGGCCTGATTTTGAAAGCATGTGATTTAGAGTATATTATTATCTTCGTTTAATAGACAAACAGTGGTAGACAAACTAACACACCGCAGTTAGTTACGAAAGGTAATGGAAACAACACAAATTCGTAAACCTAGATGTTTGTTGAATTTTGGTTAGATTAGTAGAGAGGTACCCGTTTCAAACGAGCACACAGTGAAACCAAACGTCCCTCTTGTAGTCTTGTGAACAAAATAATGAAAGTGTGTTTATTTGTATGGACCACATCGAGTGTGATGTGATTTTTATTATTGTTAAGGGTGTGTAAACAGCAGACAAAGCACTTGGAGTTTGAATGTAGGCCTACTAGTAAGTTTTGATTAGCATTTAGCACCATCGTAATCGCAAACTCGAGGTTACCACAACGCCCACAACACAAAAGCGAAGTCGTGGGGACCAGCTTATTTACAAGCACTTAATCAAAGCAAAATCGATAGACAGATGGTCAAGATCCAGGCTGTCAAGCGGCTATGGTTGATGGTGTTTAGAGCTCAAATGCTAGCGAGATAGAGGGAAAGGGGCATGGGTGACTGGATGCATTTGGTGAAAGAGCAATGTTTTCGGTTTTGTTTGAAGGACCTGTGAGGAAACAGCAAGAAGTCAGATTTCGGCAAATTCTGTAGGATGGATCAGATATTTATTTCTCATGATAATGAAAGGAATTTGTTCCAAAGGAACAATTTGCAAGTTTTAGTGTGAGGTGATGGAAGAGAAACAGGTTGAACAAATTGGTTAGACTATGAACAGCTGAAGGAGGCATGAGGGCTGGGAAAATTGGAGTGTGTTGTAGGTGAGTGATGCGAATTTATATTCAAGTTGTTCACATATTTTGAGCCAGTGGAGTGATTAAAGGACAAGAGTGATGTGGTGGTGTTTGGGGATTGTGGTAACAGCATGGACAAGAGGATTCTGAATAGCTGGGAGGCAATTTATTTGCATGTAATGTAAATCTTAAAAAATTTCACAGTGCCGCACAAATGGATGGATGCAGAGTCAAGGTTTATTGGAAAGAGAGGAATCTGGAATCTTCTTGAGTTGGTCATGAAGGCCTATAAGTATGAATTCAGTTTTGGAGGGGTTCAGGCACAGGAGATCTGAGGTCATCCAGGATGAGATTTTGGTGATGATATGGAGAAGTTGACCTATGGAGTCAGAAATGTTGCTTGGAGATAATGAAATGAATTATTGGGTGTCATCATTGTATAGGTGATGGTCAACTGAGTATGTTTTTGATGAGTGAACTCAGTGAACTGAGTGCAGTAGTGTTGAAGATGAACAATATGGATCTAAGAACTTCGCAGAACACTACAGGTCATAGGGCATAATACGGATGAGGTTTACGATGAGGTTTAACTTAGAAAGGGCAGGAAGAGAGATAGAACTGAATCCAGAGAAGAGCAGTGTCAGTATAACTGAACCAGGTATACAGCCTTTGGAGTAATATGAAACACAGCACAGAAACGTAAGACAAAGCATATTTATTTTGGCGATGCATTACTTTACAAAAGTGGCACAGAACTTCGGTTTACTTGTATGTCTTTGTAGATGTTTCAGATATGGCTGTTGTCTCTGATGCTGGCCATTGGCCTTGTGTCTGTGCAAGGCAAACATGGATGGATAAAAAGTCTGAAGACTTTTGATGAAGTCAAGTCCCAGAATTCTGACTCCAATGACTTTGTTCAAACGGTTCATGTTATTTTCATGAACCACTTGGGTAAGTCACTTATGCAGTTGTTGCCATTGTGATGAGTTTTAATTGAATTAGAGGTTTGTCTTCTTCATAACTGATAGGTGGTGGTGTTGCAAGGTTGGCCAAAAGTGTACGGATTGAGGGGCTAACCCTTATGAGAAAAATTAGGAGCATGGATTCCAGTGACCATGATGTCATTGCAATAGTTCTCCATAGTGCAAACAAAATAAGCGGTGCTTTTTAAAAGCTGATAGCGCCCTCTAGTGTCAATACTTAAACAACATATATTCCCAGGTAAAGATTTTAACAACTTCTTTTGCATCAATGCTTGCATTTTCTTTTTGCAGATGTTGGCTATGCTAACTTGTTCAACAACATCCTGAATGAATATTTCCAGACATATTATGCCCGTGCCATAGCTATTGGCACACAATTGGAGCAGGGTGGATATGTAGAGAAGTTTGTCTACACTACACATCCCTGGCTGGTATCTATGTATCTTGACTGCCCACCCAATCTGGTCTTGGCAGGTATCAAGCTACAGGTGTGTGTTGCATTGGTTTCTTTGAACTCAAATGGTTTGTAAAGTCCACTGCATTAATCCATGTGCACAACACATTGTTTAAAATCACTATGTTGGCAGATATCTGATGATTTCATCTTCTTAATAAGTTTCTCTTGCTCTACTAGAGACTGTGAAGCAATTAATCTTTAGTCGACTTTCTTCATCAGTTGAATTTTTCAGAAAATTCATGATGTGAAGATGTCACATAAATTTAGGAGGGGCACATGACACATGACTTGTGGAAGTGATTACAACCTCATTTAACCCTTTAAAGATCAGCCAGATTTTTTTCCACACATTTTATTAAATGCTGGTCATTAAAGTGTTGAAATTTCTCTAAGGTAACACAGTGGTAACGTGGCAGTTGTTTTCTTACCACCTCTTGGATTTATGTAGCATTTTCTTCAAGAAATAACTCACTCATGTCATGTCATTGCATTTGTAACATGATAGGCTAAACTTTTTTTGGTAGAATGCTTTTTTTACAGTGTCCAAACGAGAAACAGAAAACAGCCTTCATTGATGCTGTCAAAAAGGGTTACATCAATTGGCATGCTGGGCCAATGAACTTGCAGATAGAGATGGCTGAGCCATGGCTCTTTGAATTTGGCATTGACTTGAGCATACAGCTGGATGCACGTTTTAATATAACAAGAGCGCACAGGGCTCTGAGCCAGAGAGATGTGCCAGGTAAGCAGTTTTTCTGAGTCTATTTACTCTTAGTTGAACATCATTTTGATTGTCATAATTGCTACCAGCTTAGAATGCAAAATCTTTTTTAATTATAGGCTATGCACTATATACACTTTCCCAGCCATGACAAAAAATTTGGACCATAACTCCTGTAAATATTACCAGCCAATAATTAGGAGGGGCACATGACACATGCCCCTCTTCTTCTCTAACTTAAGCAAGCTGGGCTCCTGCCGGCAGCCCAATCTGAATTCAGAGGTAACCATTTCACTGAAACTCTTCATTTATCCCTTCTATCATATATTTATGTAGCGATTGACCAGTCCCATCTCATCTGTTGGCACCTTTTGATGTATATGTATGGTAAATGGTCATTTTTTTATGCAGATGATTACCCGGCTTTGTACAATGTACATGGTCCATCCTTTGATCAACACTCTCTAGTCTTCTCTCTCGATTGTCTTGTTTCTGATCTTCGTTGTTGGATGCCAACTAACAGGCCTTACCTAAATACTACAAAACGGCATCTTTCGCCTTTTCAATCGGTCCTGAATGCCTCATAAAGGCTCTTAGGCAATGGCTAGAGAAATCTCTTTGAATATTTGTGAAAGCCGTTTTTTGCAACTTCATCTTGTTCCTTGCTGATCATCATGATCTTTTTGTGACTAGGACTGTCTAAGCTCAACACTGGCATTTGCTGTTGAGGGTCGATCTACTTGGAATGACCTTCCTCCCTCACTCAGGGCTAAGCTAATGACATAAGCTAATGAAGCTTCTCTCCATCGGCCTCTCGCTCTTTAAAGGCGTTTCTTTTCCTACGGGGTTTCCGTGCTGAGAGCGCCTGTGAATAATTATTCTGATTGAGACTATAAATCAAAGGATATGATATGATACGCTTTTGTCAAAGATCATGACAGGGATGGCGACAATTAATTTGTATGTTTGATTCATTTTTATCTCAGTTGAGATATGATGGAGTCAATTGTATGTTATCCTGCATTGCTTTAAAGATGATTAATCAGCTATTGCTTTCCTGCTTTTGTGATCTTGTTAATACTGTTTCTTATGAGTTGACTGTTTCCTTATACAAATGTTATACTTTCAGGCATGACAGTTGCTGCAGTACCAAGCCTCAAACAAATGGGTGTGATAGGTGTGTCTGTTGGTGTTAATAGCATGACGCCTCCTCCTGCTGTACCAGCTCTATTTAAATGGCAGTATGGCAAAGACAGTGTTCTTGGAACTTGGCATCCAGGTAATTCCTTACTTGACATCTATAGATAATGTTTTTCACCTAGAATGAAAAGCAGGAAGAAAAAAAGATCAGATGTTATGAAGACAAATGCTGCATCAAAATAAGTATCCCTAACCAGAGTTCATTGCTACCCATGATAAATACTGGTTAGATGTATATATCAAGGGCAGTGTTAGCATATCTCATGTTCAGTACAAAGCCATTTTTTTTATTGCACCTACCTTGATTGCATGGCAGAGTGTCATTCATGAGGTTTGTCAGAGGTGCAAATCTCAGCCACAACAGTCAGCCATATTAAGATTTTGTTGACAATGCTTCAGTTAGCTCTGTTGTAAAACAAGAACATCACCTGTACACTGTTGTTGGGCATCTTGGCTGATGAGGGAGAGAATTGAACCTTCATGCCAAATCTAAGAATACAAAGTTGTTAGATCTTCATAGAAATGACTGCCTTTTGCCATTCTTCTAATTTGCCAGTCTTATCCTGTGGCAAGAACAGGATTATGTTACAATTTTGTATAGATTTTTGAATTACTGTACATTATTCAATAGTAATAAAGCTGTTACACAAATGTTGCTGAAGTAATTAGCATTATAAATTTTATTAGTTTCATTTCTCTGTGCTGTTAGAGAATGATGAGCTCAAATAATCAAGCATTGATCTTATACAGAATATATTCAGATTAGGCTTATAGCATTTAGATGGAGATTCTGATATAGAATTTGGTTTACTGTTTTCTTCTTTGTAAGGTGGCTATCCAGACAACCCAGGAAAAGATCCTGCTCATCCAGGTGGTATATCAAGGCATGACTGTGCAGTTATTGATGGATTTAAGGATGCTCTTTGCTTTTCGTTTAGGACTGACAACAGTGGTCCTCCTGAAAGCATAGGGGTATGTGAACCTTTAAAGAAATAGTTCATGTTTGTAAATAATAGCATTATTTGTCATGTGATGGAACTGTACGTGAATACTTTGCCCCGATCAAAATTGCCATTTTATTGAAATAATTTTAAATCTGTTTCTGTTCATAATATTTTCCAATAGCAAATTGCAAAGTGTTAATTATTGCTTATATATCCAGTGTGTGTACATTGTGTAGGCCTCTGCTATTTCATTGAATATGTTGTGCATATTTATAATGTGTTAGCATATGTTTTAGACAGTAATAAATTTGCCAATGAAACTTGGCTGAAGTCTATAATTCAACTTCAGATTTAATGCTACTTTCACATTTTTGACGGCACATCAGTTTAGCTAATATCCAATAACTTATTCGAGGGACAGAAAAGGTCTCTAGTTATTGGTAACCTGTAACATGATTAGCTGCATATTATATTGGCAAGCGCAGTAGCCGGCATTTATTATGCAGAGAAATATTTGATTATTTATTATTGAATAATTTTTTGCCGTTTAGGTTCATATTGCTGCCCACTTTGATCTCGATAGCATTCCAAGGATACATTATCAACGACGAAAAATGCATATATTTGTGACAAAATGTAGCAGTCGTAAGAAACTGATGGCCTCTTAGAGATGACTATTGTATGATCTATTCTGTTCTGTTTCTTTGTTTAACATTTACACAGGAAGTACTGACAACATATGAGATTTTACGTGCCGAGTTTCCTAATGCACAATTGAAGGCAAGCAACTTGGAGACATTCTTTGAAGCTGCACTGACCATTCAAGATCAGCTGCCGACACTGACGAATGAAATAAGTGACACTTGGATTCAGGGAGTGTCTTCAGATCCACGAAAATGTGCTGAATACCGAGCAGTGTCAAGGGTCATGAGGCAGTGCATAGCTGCAGGTATGATGCTACACCACATATTCTTATATATTTCAACATTACACTTTCTATTGTTGATTATAGGAACGCATTCTTGTTTAAATTCTTTAAAAAAAAGTGTATGACTATTCGCTTTCTTATTTTCTCTGTAGTGTAGCGCTGCACTACTATGCAAATACATATTTATTCTAAGCTGGTAAAGTGTTTATGTGACATCGTTAGCAAACTGCGGTTTCAATTTATGATCCTATGTAAAAATATGACCTAAACACATTTTGTTACTACATTGCACAAGTCGTCTAACTGAGAAATGTGATAGGTACATTGTTATTAAAAGTTCAAATGTCAGTTCATAATTGAGTATGGAAATACTTTGTTTATACATATATATATTATATATATACAAATTCTCATAGTGAACATATACATAATATATATATTGTATATGTATATGCAAAGCAGCAAAGATGTTTTTCTCGTTTTTGTGATGTTATATTCTGTAGTGTAATAAAGGACACTATTAGTTGCGCAATCGACGGAGGCTATATGATTACCATGTATTATAACAATGTATTATTTAGTTTAAATGTGATTTTAACTATTATTTGTTCATGCGAACATTTGAATCAAGCTAGACTACAGAATATTCAGATCGGCTATGTACTTAATGAACTTTACATGTACGTGACAGACCAGTAGCCGCTGCTAATCACTTCTGTAATTGGCTTAATTAATACAACTCCCAGCGCATTACCAGATTCGCGCATCTGACAGCAAGAGATAGAGGGATAAATAGAGAGACAGGAAGGAGATGTAGAAAGACACATTATGGAAGATTATGGGCAAGGGCACGGCGATGGAAGCAAGGGAGTGACGAGAGATGGGATAGATAACTCGGAAAGAGGACGGTCCAGACGGACGATGGAAGCAAGAAAGGCAGGGGCGACAGGTGAAGAGATTAAGCAGACATCCAACAGAGGAAGAGAGGAAAGATATAGATATGGGATGCGGGCGAAAGTGAGGATTCGCCCAAGAAAGAGTCAATAGGCAAGGAGAGTGCGGAGTGCTACAGACGAGATTTGCTGAGCATCTCTAAACACATGACCTGATGCCGGAGTTGTTTGACTGAGGGCGGATCGGGACATTTGATATTATATAAGCCAGTTTGCTGTGAATATACGTTTGCATTTTTAATATATCGTAACATCAAAAAGTCTTCGCTGATTTCGTGGCTAAACGAACTTACTCCCAACAAAGAGAAATGCCAGCTACCCACAACGACTTATCACCGCTCGCCACCATATACCTTTGGAAGAGACGATAGACAAAAATCATCTCTTCCAGTACATATTCTGTTTTTGGTTTCATATGATTTAAGCTGATGCTTGCCTGTATAGGGAAATGTCAGATGACTGATCCAAGAGTCTGGAACTCCAGCCGACTGTTAGTTAAAATTCCAGAACACACTTGGGGACTAAATTCGGAGAATGATAAGATTCACTGGTCAAACCCATCTTTCTACCCACTTAGAAAAAGTAAGAAATTTTTTGTTTTACATTTTCTTAGAGCCTATATTGAATTTTACTACAGAGTAGATGATTGTGACTATGTTTTAAATTCAAAGCATATTGTCTTTAATGCAGCTGACCAAAAGTGCTTGAAGAAACTATAAAAGGTCTGTTGTGAAGATTTGTTTTGCCAATGTTGTAGCTGCGCAGAACTTCATCAAAATTGAAAACTCGTGGATTGAACAGAGGGAGTTTATGTATATTGCCATTGAAGCATTGCAAGACCATCCGGTCCTTAAGGACATTAAGGCCGAGATGGCTCATCTAATTCCCAAAAAGCCTGATTTGACAAGTATGTAATTTGATTCTCTAGGAGAGATATTTTGTTATCTATGCTGTCTGTTTCATAAATTGTTAATTTAATAGGGTTATTTTAGTTACTGTGTGTTTCATTAATTGTTATTTTAATTAATTAAGTTATTTTAGCTTTTAGACTATACCACAATGCATAGCCTTCTGAAAATAAACACTGAAGCTTAGATGCTGGCAATGGAGGCCGATCTTTGCCTCAAATTCAGTGTTACACTGTTACATGCTGTTGAACATATTGGTTAAATATTTCCACCCGTGGGCTTGTTGATTTAAATTGCTTTGAGGATAGCAGGAAATTTATCTTAAATGCATCGTCTTGATCTGTTGGATGGTAATGTACCAATGTCTTTGAGATGTCATTAAAAGATACAAATTCGTTTTATTTAAGAAAATCCCTTCCAGTGGGATTTCGATCCCATTTGCAGCTCCTTTTGTAGCCTTTAATTTATATTATTTATTGTTTGTGCATTGAATACTGTTTGCTACGGCTACAATAAACGATATTAAATTGAAGTGAAAAAGAAATTCAGTGCAATTTACAGCATTTACATCAGGCTTATTTTTATTTGTACCACTTTGATAATTTGATATGGGAACAAGAGGCGTTTTTGAGACTAATGACTTGTTTCTATATAATATGCATGGTGAGGAATTATTGTCATATTTAAGTGTTAGAATATAGATTTGCACTCTATAAAAATATTGAGATACTTTTATAGATCATTTGACAAGTGATAAACTGAATTTGTTACAATTTGAGTTTGACAACACTTTTCTGTGATCAGCAACAGATTAATATGTTATCACATTGCCATACATTTTTAAGGTGCTCAACCTTTTACTCGCATGTTATGCACATCATATCCAACTTTCCAGTCTACCGGGAATGTTAAAAGGTCAAGATCCATCAACATAATGCTATTGTGTGTGATACTGTGACAGGCAGTCTAAACCTAAACATTCTATGGCACTTACTTCATTGGAATACACATTATGCTGCTATTCGTGTAAGACAGGTTACTCAAATGCGCTTTCATGTTACATTTTTCATGTAACATGAAAGTCATGCCTATATACATTGGTGGTAACGAGTTGATTTTATCTATTTTAAGATTTTGTGCAGATTCCTGAAACGTCGACTGTTTTCACTTGTCCATCCGGCAATATTAAAGCCCTTCAGTTTGGATCAGACGGATCAATCATAAAACTGAACTTCAACAATGTAATTGTCTGAATGATAAGTATAATTGGCTTATTGACAGTATAGTTATGCCCTAAAAATTACTGCATTAAACTATTCATTAAACAATGGCCCAAGCATATTGAATGATGGACATGTGCCAATGTGCAGTGTGTTTGTACATACTCATTTATTATAAACCTGGCCACTGTCCACTCCCATACTAATGACGTCCAAACCTTTATACCACTAGCATCTCTCTTATGGAATCGATTGACTCACTATCACATGATCTCCACCAATGTTGGGCACGATACCAAAAACTCAAGACCACTGGATTCACTTAATCTCCTAGTTCACTGGGCAGACTGCCATGGCCCAAAGCTGCGCCTTGGCCATCCTAGGCTCTTCCATGTGGATTGACCATTAATTCAGTCCAAGGAAAGATTTTATTCAGGTTACACCCTTAATATTTCATTGCTTAAAAATGTTGTGTTCCTCAGGGCTATCACGCTGAGAGCACCTCTGAATAGCTAGCTGCAAGAAGCGCCCTATAAATTCTCAGATAGGATACGATACATGCTGTTACATAGAATATATTAAAATCATAAGGTTGGAGAGATGAGTCGTTTAACTTGGGAAGGAAATTGTGACGATTTCATTTTTAGATCAGATAGGCACACCATCTGTGTGAAACCCTTGATTCACTATTTTCAAGCTATGGGTTCATGTACAGCTGTAATATAAAGCAAATATTTAAAAAAGTGATGTTGAAAATCAACTATTAACTGGGAACCAAGAAATGTCCCTGTCTGTTTCTGATATCCATTTTCTGTGTATGCAACAAGAAGGAATCCATATTTTGAATTCCATATTGCAAGAATAATGAGTTTTAATTAATTAGTGATTACATTTGTGTATATATATATGTATATATATTTATGTGTGTGTGTCTGTGCAGATTGATTGGGCTGACAGTGAACATACACTATCAAACTTTGTGTATAACTCATTTAATGAGAAAGATTTTGATGATTTTGGGCGTGTTTACAACTACGATGGCTACAGTGCTGGATACTATAAACCAAATGTCACAAAAAATGCACATCCAGAGAGTAAAGTGTGGGCCATCAGCATTGCCAGCCTATTCAAAAATAAAGGTAAGCATGTTTCATGTATGTCACCTGCTTGAGTTAAGGTAGGGCTATTTATTGAATATTATGCTTTTAACCATTTTATCAATGGTGCTGTACTAAAATCCAGAATTAAGAATTGTGGGCATTTACATAGCCCACTTTTCATTTGGACAGCATTGTTAGTTGATACTACATGTTTTATCAGTGCTTCTTTGTTGTTAATTATCTGGTAATACTTGTGCACCATGTTGAGTTTGTTTAAAATAAATTATAAAGTTCAAAATGTGCTCAAACAAGCTAAAACACTTCATATATTAACCATCTGCAAAAGCTGAATTCATCAGTTGCTGTTTTAACATTGCAGGTGCAGAGTGTGATTTTTATGTCAGTGTGCAGCTGATGAATCGTACAGCAGTGACCTGGTATGGTGCTCCCAACACCATCTGGATTCGCTACACGGTCCGTAAGGGAGATTCAACACCAGGTAATGAACAGTTATTTTGTTAAGGATTCATACAGAAGTAATGTTTTTGTTAAAAATACAGCAGGATTGCGATAGTATGTGTATTGTATTTAATTAAGCATAGGATAAGAAGATCAACTGAGGAATCAGGAATGTGAATGTGATATAGGCTGATGCAGAGTAATTGAGTTGAGTCAATGTCTTTTTGAAAGACTAAGGATGCGATTTATTTGTAGGCACTGTGCTGGGGTTGACCTGACATTAGTGATGAGTTGGGCCTGCATGCCTTACATGTTTTTTTTCTTTAGTTGACAGGCCGAAGTTTTGAGCCCAATATTGTACATGGATCAGCACAATGTGTCTGCGTCGGCCACCATGCAGCTCTTATAGGATACACACAGTTCCACATGGATACCATTTAATTAAACATCATGCCAGTGGCAACATTTAAGACTTATTGTTGCTTGCTAATGCAGGAGATTGTTTGGCCCATGAATGCCACTAATGTTGTGAGCAAGGTTTGTTGTACAAATATATGGTATAAAGGAAACAGAGGATGAGAATATGGGAAACAAGTGATCTCGAGTGGTTCCAACTACTGATGCCCAAGTGAGATCAGCTGTGAATGCATTAATTTAGTAACTGGCTTAATTATCTATTCTATTCTAGTCTATTTACGGAATTATAAAGCGCCTCTCACTGTATAACCTAATCAGTGACAAACCGGTTACACTTCTGGTTTATTATATTATTTTTTTTGATGTGTTAGGTATTGATCTGGACTTTCAGTGGTTTGATAAAACAATAACTCGCCTTCCGGAAGCTCTTTCTTTGTCTTTTAAACCTATTCCAAAGTCAAACTACAAGTGGTCAGTTTCAAAAATGGACAAACCTGTTGACCCTACAACTGTGTTACTCAATGGTAGCCAGTATCAGCATGGTCAGTATTCTGTTCTGGTATTTCTAAAGTTTATGTAGCTTCATTTCAAATGTTTTCAAAGTTTCGTTTGCAAGAGCTTGGGAGATTTTTAGATAAACTTGTTGCAATTTATCATAAGAGATCTTATGAATTACATAGCACCCATTATTGATCTCTATTTAGACATGCTTCAATACTAGTTCAAGCATACTCAAAGCATTAAAGGAACAATTTTTACCATGCATGATAACTGATAGCATATACTGTTATTGTGCAAATCACACCTCTCCTATAGGTTATTTAATTTCTAAGCAATTGTCTTCAGGCTAATAATTAAATATTCGATGACTCATTTTGCTTGGACAAATTTAACAGAAACAGTGTTTCATTGAATGGTGTTGTTTCAGTTGTCTGGGACCAGGGTGTAACATACTTTGGAAAGAACAACCAAATTACCTTGCAGTTGCTCACACCTGATGTGCCTTTAGCTTGCATGTTGACTGGAACTGAAGTTGATCATATCTTCCCCATGCCACTGCAACCAATTCCTGATATAACTGGAGTAGCTTTTAACATCTACAACAACATTTGGGATACCAACTGGATCATGTGGTATCCGTTTGTTGATGGCGATCAGGATTTTAGAGCGCGTTTCAGCCTACTGTTCGTGGCTGCTTAATTGCTTGTTTGAGCTCTCTGCTGGTTGAATTAGCTGGTTGCTTTTGCATATCCCAATTACTGATGTTATTATTTTATTATGAAGTTCTTTGATAGTAATATCGTGTTCTTGTGGTGTAAATCTACCTTTAAAACAAGTAAATTATAATTAATGTAGGGTTTATGTCATTTGGACATTTAGCTGTAGTGTTTCGTGTCTTCTTTCAGTGTTAGGGGACCAGGGAATACTCTTTGCTAGGCAAGGTTGAACTACTTCATGCGCCTACTATCACCCGAAGTTCCTCTTTCCACAGTCCTAACTGGTAGTGACATGTCACTTGTCTTGCTTGCACCACTGAATCCTGTCACTGACAAGATAACTGGCATGGCCTTCACCATCTGCAACAGCTTATGGGGAACCAATTACATCATATGGTACCTTATGTACTACCCATACACATATTGATGAAAACTTATGAGCAAGATTTGCAAAAGTTTGTTAGCACAGTTGGTGACTACTGCAGCAATTTGCAAATTTCATGTGTACAATGCTTGTCAGTGCTCACTAAATAGTGCCTGTTATAAGGATTTGACTGTGTAATTATTTGCCTGGACTGAATTGAATCCAGTTTACTTCATTATTTGAAGAATTAGGCCAGGGAATGTTTACAGGACAAAGACAGATCTGATTCTTTTCAAGAGAGTGAATTGTTAATGCATAGAGAAATTTATCAGCTGATAACCGATGCTGCTAGTGGACAATTGCCCGTGCATCTGGAAACTTGTGCTGAGGCCAAAGGTCTGCACTGACATTATTTAAATGTAAAGATAGTGTTTGGTTCTGTACATCATCTACTGAGAACACATTCCCATTGTTATTATTTTTATAGGTTTTTTAGGCTTTAGTGATTTTGTGTTGTTATTGTTGAACAGTATATTTTAGTCCAATAAGGAATTTTATTCAGTTGAATGCTTCTGTGATAATGTTGGAAATACACTTTTGAACATTGTGTTGCATAACATGCTTCTGAATCATTTCTGGTAATTGTAGCAACCATAATACTACTGTACATTCTACTTGAATTGCAAGAGATCTGATAATTTTAGTAGCCACAAAACTGCTTGAAGAGCAGCTTAAATTTCAGAAGCAGGAACTCATAACTCAGTTTAGCATGGTGGTTACCAGTTGTGCCTCTTGCACAAGAAATTTGGATGGAGATATGAGGATGAAATTTCATCACTGTGTATTGTGCATTCCTGTAGAGTTAATTAATTTGCTTGAAGGGCAACTAAAATTTCTGTAGCAAGGAACTCAAAACTCAGTTTAACATGGTGGTTGTAAACCATGTTCTGTTGCACAAGAAATTGGAATGAAGTTGATGTCTACAGTTATGTGCATGAAATTACGTCACTGGCATTAACAATATGATCAAGAGAAGGTGGGGAAATGAGTTTGGTGATTGGGGTGGTGCAAAGAATGAACAATAAAGGACCAAGACCAGAACCTCGAGGAACACCGCTTTTGAGGGTGTACGGATTAGATGTGTGACATTGACATTAAAGCAGCATGAGGAATGATTTGATCCACATCAGCCAGTGTCTGCAGTACCCTACCAGAGATTCCAGATAGGCTTACAGAGGAAAGGTGTTTTATAAGGATATCATGGTCTATTGTATCAAAGCAGGGTCGTCAGTTGAGGGGGAGAGGGAATTTGCCTCCTGAATTGATGGAAACTGCTTTGAAAAAATCAGTGGCTTAGTTGCATGGCCAGGTTTTTATTCTGTTAATTTCAATAAACAATCTACGTTCAACTGTACATCCCCACATGAGACTATTCTGTTTATTGGTCCTTGATCCTGACGTATACAAATTGGGAAGGCCGTATGGGCAAAGCATTGACGACAATAGTGTCAGAAACTTAATATTATATCACAAAAGTTTGCACATAGATATACATATATATATGCACATATATAGTAATACTGCTACAGTATATTATAAGCTTACACATATGTATGAATGCATATACTGTCTTATCTGGGTTCCAGTCCGTCATGAAGACGGTCAGAGGTTGCTGATCCTGAGACCCATGATTCACTGGACAAGACTTGGTACGTGGTCTAGCGGTATGATGACGCCGTATCACAGGTAATAGCCATGTTGTACTTGGCTGCAGTGACGTCGCTAGGATTAGAGGTCAGTGGAGGCACGTTGGATATGATGGGATAGGAGAGGGGCTGCTATATCTCCTCCGTAGCCCTAAGATTTTTTTAAATATCGATGTAACAATAATCATTTGTTGGTGACGATGCCGTCATAAGCATGCAACAGCGGTACTATTCAAAGCGGGAAGTCACCGTCTAGATAAGCGATTCCCAACCTGTGACCCGCGGACCAAATGTGGCCCGCCTGGCCTATCAAAGATATATTCAAAATATACGTGCAACAGATGAATATTTGACAAAATATATTTTCTATTATAAATATTTTGTTGACGCTTATGAGTAACATCAAATGTATTTATCACTGTGTTATTTGAATACATTCTAAAAATCTGTTAAAATTTTTAATAATTAATTTTGTTTAACCTTGTGGCCCTTTGTGTCTTCCAACTAAATAAAAGTGGCCCAAGTCGAAAAGGTTGAGAAGTGGGAACCACTGGTCTAGCTCATGCATAGGCTGAATGCAAGTTTATGCAACGAATATCACGCGCGAAACTGCGACGCAGTGAGCCACAATGGAATGCTTACAACAAGCAGTAAGCAGTTTCTGCGGTAACGCTCTTCATGCACGGCGGTTCAGATTATTATTCAATAAAAATATATTTAAATAAAAAATATAACAAATGAGCCCAGAGGACTGAGGGGAGGCAGTAGGCACGCACCTCTGCGCCTCAATGGTAGAGACGCCACTGCTTGGCTGCCTGAGATGTATCCTATCACAGCGGTTCCCAACCTTTTTTTTTGTTGTACCCCCAAACTAAAATTTTATTTGGGTGGGTACCCCATCAGAAAAAAACTTTTCAAAACGTTTTTTAGTTATTTGACAACTTTTAGTTAATTGGTTCTATCCTCCTATATATTAAAGAAATCCTATATTCATAAGTTGATATCATATGAATTTTGCTAAATATATTATAATTATATTGAAATTATTATTGTTGCACACAAATAAAATCAGTTTAATTGAAAATTTTGTTATTTTATTTTTAATATTTTCGAATAGCATGCAAATAGCCGCTAACTAATCAGTCAAATGGAAGTTTAATCATTTTAATGCGAGCACTGGGCTTGCTTGGATTTGCACAAGTCTGCAATATCAGGCTTTATTAATGTCAATTTTAGACGTAAGTCTGGCTCAAGTTCAAGTTTCGATCTGTATTTGTTTTTAATTGCAAGCATTGCAGAAAATCCAGTTTCACAGAGATATGACGTACTGAAAGGGATCAAACATTTCAAAGCTCTGTCGGAAATCAATCCATATTCTGCTCTTCTTTTAAGCCAAAAATCACTCAAAAAGTCCTTGTTGAATTCGCTTTTTAATCCACCATCACATGAAAGTTCAATGAATTGATCTCTTTCCTGGACAGAAAAATCAGCTGGCAATGCAACTTCGGAAAAAGGATTTCGTATCCAACTCTTGTCATCAAACTGTTCAGGAAAGTAGGTCTGAAAATTTGAAATTAATTGAGAACAATGTTTCTTAATATCTTCAACCATGTCAGGATGCAGTCGAAGTTCGTTCTATGTCAAGAAAGTTTGCAGTGATTGAAATGCAGTTACTTTAAGTTGTTCAACATCTGACAACATGAACTGAAGCTTCTTAATTGTTGCATTTATTTTGTCAGCCACAACGAATGGAGTTATATTTCGTCCTTGCATGCTAGAATTTAACTCGTTCAGTTTACCAAAAATGTCTGCTAAATACGCCAACCTCATTAACCATAACTCATTGAGAAATAAATCAGCTGTTTGAAATTCACTGTCTGTGAGAAATATTTGAACTTCTGAGCGAAGTTCAAAAAGTCGAGATAACACTTTTCCACGTGACAACCATCTTACTTCTGTGTGCAAAAGAAGCTTTTTATGGTCACTCCCCATTTCATTGCACATTATTGAAAACAATCGAGAGTTGAGAGCCCGAGCTTTTATAAAATTAACAACTTTTACAGATTGGTCCAAAACAGTTTTTAAACTGGTGGGCATGGCTTTGGTAGCAAGAGCTTCACGGTGGATACTGCAATGTGTGAACTTTGCTTGTGGTGCAACTTGTTTAATTTGTGTTATAACTCCCCCGTGTTTGCCAGTCATCGCAGCTGCACCGTCGGAACAAACACCAACAAAATTTTGCCAATTTATTTCATTCGAAGTCATGAAATCATCAACTTTCTTAAATATTTCTGTCGCTGTTGTCCGCCCAGATAAAGGCTCACAAAACAAAAATTCTTCTTCAACTGACTGTTCAAATTCATACCTGACATACATCATAAGCTGTGCAAAATTTGTAACGTCGGTGCTTTCATCCAGCTGAATTGCAAAATATTTGCTTTGCTTGATTCTTTTAATAAGAATTGTTTTTACTTGTGATGCTAAATCATGAATTCTTCGAGAAACCGTATTGTCTGACAAGGGAACGACATCAAGTTTTTTGGCAGCAGCTTGTCCTAGAATGGATGACACAATATCTTTAGCTGCAGGCAATATAAGACTCTCCCCAATAGTGTGTGGTTTCCCAGTTTTAGCAATTCTCAGGCTTACCAAATAAGACGCCGTTAAAGCTTGTGAGTTAGCCGTTGTGAATGATTTTAATGTGCTCTTACCGTGTTTCAATTCAACTTCTTTCCTTTTAAAAAATTCGAGTGGTTTATCTTTGAGAAGAGCATGTTTTGTATTGAAGTGACGTTGAAGTAATGAAGGCTTCATCGAATGATTTGATAATTTTTCATTACATATGACACACTGGGGTTTCGGTTCTTTTTCTTCACCACACCATGAGAATCCAAAAGACAAATAATTCTCATCATATCGCCTAACCTTCCTAAGTTTTTGATTTTCCTCATCGGAGTCTGAATCTGCACGGACGTTTGCAGTGACTGTCTCTGTTGTTTCGCTGCTTACTGTAGCGATGTCAGAGGATAACTTTCTTTTTAATGGTTGTTGTTTGAGCCATCTATCCATGGTATTTTATTAATTTATTTTACAATATTTTTTTCTATAATTTGACAGTTTAAAACTTTAAATCTAAAATTCTATATTGTTTCTTATTTAATTTTTAATTATTTATTTTATTTAAATCCATGACGAAGCTGTGACGTTATTTTGTGAAAAACCTAGAATAGCTAAACAAGAATTAAAATGTTAGCGAGAAAGTATTTATTTTATTTATATGTATCATGAAACTGTGACGTAATTTTATGGAAAACATAGAATAGCTAAACATGGATTAAAATAATAGCAAGAAAGTATTTGTTTTATCTGTTTTTGCAAAAATATTTTTTTATAATATTTTTTCTTGCGTACCCCTTGGCAACAGCTGGCCAACTGTACTACCAAAAAATAATTATCCTATGTATCCAATCGGTAAAATGGACTGTTCCACCTTCACCCAAGTCTTGCAAAGTCCCGTACCCCTAGGGGTACGCGTACCACCGGTTGAAAACCGCTGTCCTATCACATAGGCCTATAGTTAAGACAGCGCATTGGGACTTTGCAAGACTTGGGTGAAGGTGGAACAGTCCATTTTACCGATTGGATACATAGGATAATTATTTTTTGGTAGTACAGTTGGCCTATGGTCTCTGGACACTTGCACATAGTTAGTTAATTAGATATAATATAATAACTTAATAGGCATATAGACTAATGGATAACGGTCATAGCACAGTTAAACACACTGGGACCGAGGAACCGAGCCCCCGTATCCCCGTAAGGTTGACAAGTTCTTTTGCAAGGCGGCGGCGTTATTTAATTAGATGGATATATAATGGAACCTTGCATGGCTGGGACTGTTAAGTTAGACTCCTGTAATAACTTGGCATCATTCGTTCATACTACTATTGTATTTCATTTATTGAAATAGAAACATCGCAGTTAAAACGCAGCATCTTACAGGTTCATGATCTTACAGAAGTGTGACCAAGAGTATCGCTATGTCTGTAAACACATTTCGGTTTGTAAGTTTGAAATTAAACCTGAATTATTATCATTATTATAATAAAGAATTCATTGGGAATAGCATCTGCAAGCGCCAGCAGATATCCAAATTCATCAAGAAAGGCAGTTATTGTGATATTGCGATTGTCAGTTCAGAAGAGTAAACTCATCAGTATAACATTAGGCGGTTAGGCCTACTGTAGCAGATAATACGCGAATAAATGATACGGACGCAGAAATTTTTTTTTACGCATCTGGATGTACTTTCATGCTGCTAGCTCTGGGTTTACTATATTAACATAGTTCAATGCTGGTTCAGTGGGGTCGTTGGGTTTTGGGTTTACCCAAGGGTTCTTGGGGTTTACCCAGGGGATTTTTATGGATGCACTCAATTATAGCCAAGGTATCTTAGTCATTGCTCAATAGTCACCTGAGGTTTTTATAAGCACATGACTCGCGATCGATCGAGGGGCGTATAATATTAATAAAAGCAGACAGCACATTGTAATGTCGGTGCTGAAATGCTCTGAGTTTAAACTTTATTGATATTGCACGTCTTTTTCATTAACATTTTGAAGCAACGATACATCAGAAAAGTGTACATAAGACTAAGGTAAAAGCATATAAAACTATTTATGGAAAACTGCACAAGACCGGGTTGCGTCTTGAGATATGCTCGAGTATGGGATTGGGATTGTCAGGTCAGGTCTTGTGGGTCCATGAAGCGGCGAGAAAGAAACGTGATAGCGAACTATATAAAAAATAGTGGAGTGGCACAGAAATCTTCCAAGACGACCACTTAACTTCTTAACTTGACTGCTGTGGAGATGGAATCATGCTGAAGTAGTTTTTAGAAAAGAAAATGCCAAAATGGCTAAAAGTGGAGCTTTTAGAATTGTTTTGGGTTCTTCCATAATTATATATTTTGTTTTAATCTGCCAGGCTTGAATTCTCTTTTATTGTTAGTTATTATACAGCCAGGAAAGAAATAATAGATTCTTTGACATAGCATCAAAAACAGTTGGCTCTATGGACAATGATGGATAATGATGTTTTCATGCACAATAGTTAATTTTTGCAAGCCCAAATTGGTAACTGATTGCGTAGTGAGCCACCTGAACCTACTTAGACAGAATACCCTTGCAGAAATGCCTGTGTAAACTGGTAGCTAATAAACAATGCAACTTTGCATATCATCTTTTTGAGGTAGGTAAGTAAGTACTGATGTAAGTCGAGAAGTTATAGATTTATGTAGCATTTCTTTATGCATTGAATTTATTGGTACACTGTGCTGAAAATAACTGTTTAGACAGAACTGCTAAATGATTTAAAAGCCTGTTGTTTAAATTCATTTTCTCACAACAATAAGATGAGTTTGTCTCCACTAGAGCTGTACCAATATCACTTTTTGCCGATTATGCTGATACCAATTATTGCCAATTATTCATTTGCCGATACCCGATTATTTAGCCGATTATTTAGCCGATTATTTTGCCAATTATTTCATTGTGTTTCCCAAGATGTTCGGTTCCAAAAGATAGACCTACTGCTACTGCCTATTGTTGTGATACAAGCAAACACTTGCTCCGTAGGAGACATATGCATGTAGTTGGGGTCTAATCCTAGGCAGGCAATACAGATTAGTCACACCGCCCGCCGTCGAACTGTACCTAGGGTAATTAAAGGCCAAGGCACGGCTGTCCTATTCACAGCCACCCATTTAGTCTCTGCCTCTCAGGCGACTAACATGTATTGGGGATATCTGCTTGGCAGCTAGCATGTATTCATTACGCATGCCTCCACGATGTACATTCATTGGTTTCTCTGTTGGATTGGCCAGCTTGGCTGGAATTGGCCAGCCATTCCTTGGCCCTTAAGCATGCACTATGACTCACTCTGCACAAGTCCTATGTTGACACGTTCTCACCGTCTATACTAGCACACTGGGTGGTCTCATCACTGGTCTGAAGAAGCCATTGACTCGAAGACACAATATGGGAACGGAACGAAATGCCGTCCTTCACAGACCCAGTGATGTTGCTGCCGTCATTTTATTTTTTAGAGTGAAAATAATAGTATTAAATAAAAAAATAATTTTTAATATCGGCGCCGATTATCTTGCCAATATCCGATATTGCCGATATCTCTATATCGGTACAGCTCTAGTCTCCACACTCATCTTAATGCTGTACCAAACCTGGCACGTATTCCATCGTATATATCATTTGACTTGTAAATGTGTTCTTATCGTGTAAATGATAAGTATTATGCCCTATATTGCGGGATTGTTATCCTTTCTGTGACCCCCTTTGCTGCCTGCATTCCAGTTATTTGTTTGTTTTTAAGTTGTGTCTATTGTTGTGTGTATTTTGTATTGGTCTACAAAGGTTTAAAAAAAATTAAACTATTGAGTTATAATTGTTAACCATTATTAAATTTTCACATGTTTGACTTTGTGATACCTACAAGAAGGGAGTTAGAGTGATCAAGGCAACGTAAGGTCAATGCATTTCCCTGAGATGTCCTTAGAGACATGTGATTATAATGCTTCTTTCTGCATAAATACCAGTTACATACATATATTTTTGATATCTTACAAATGCCATTCACATGGTTGTTGATAGACATAGTAGAATCAAAATTAATGCCCAAGTTATGCACATCATCAGCTATCTTGACAGATGAGTTACAGAGCAACTGCACTCATTGATTAGTGTCATGCACTGTGTCGCTTGATGTCCATCTTTGTGCATGTTTCAGATGTGGCTGTTGTCTCTGATGCTGATCATTGGTCTTGTGTCTGTGCAAGGCAAACATGGATGGATGAAGAGTCTGAAGACTCTTGATGAAGTCAAATCTCAGAGTTCTGACTCCAATGACTTTGTTGAAACGGTCCACGTTATTTTCATGAACCACTTGGGTAAGTCGCACTGTTGTTGTCATCGTCATGAGTCATTGCAAGGTTCTTATTGAATTAGAGATAATAGAATCAAAATTAATCAAAATTGTCTTCTGCACAAATGAAAAATGATAGTGTAGTTAAGTTGCCAAAAAGTGTATGGATTCAAGAGCTGTTAACCCTCCTGATAAATTTAGGACCAAGAATTCCAGTGACCATGATGTCATTGCAGCAGTTCTCCATAGTTCAAACATTCAAACAATTATTGTGCTGTTTAAGTGCTGACAGTTTACTATGGTGTGACTGATTAAATAGTTCTGAGTATAAATAATATCTCCATTCCCAAAGTCATCTCAGTAAAATTCCTGAAATTCTATGTAGATCAATATCTTACTTGGAACAGCCACATTGAAATGTTAGCATCTAAAGTAGCCAAAAATATAGGAATAATATCTAGAATTGCCTACCTCTTACCAACTCATAGCCTATACTATTCCATGGTCCATCCTTACTTAACGTATTGTAATCTTGTATGGGCTTCAAACTACCATGCAAGACTAAAAAGGTTAATCTCTCTTCAAAATAGAGCCCTTAAAGTTATTGTTAGAAACTCTCATCTTGCCTCATCCGAATATCTCTATAACCTAACTCATATACTGGGAATTGAGCAAATCAATCTATTGCAAACCAGCGAATTCATGTATAAACACTTCCATGACCAGCTAACTTCTTTCTTTGATAATTATTTTGTGCCCATAGCCCAAGTGAACCGTAGAAACTACACTCGTCTACTAATTATAGGCCCATTAAAACGCATGCTAACATCCGAAAATTTTCGATTCGATGCTCTGGTCCTAATGCATGGAATAGAGTTCCGGCAGAACTACGCTGTCTTCCCAACGTCTTTTTGTTTAAATGTAAACTGCGTGTTTGTATAAATAACTTAGCACACAGCGATTTTCAAGTGTGATACTGAGTGTGAAAGTGTGAAACTATATTTGTAAATAATGATTGATGAATGCTTTTTCGTTTACTTATATCTTGTATGAATTTGTTTTAGTTAACTAGTTAAGTCTCTTTTCTTAACAAACTTACAGCAACTGAGTGAATTATTATACCGACATCAATCACTTACGTAATGGGTGACCCTGTTAGCAGGACCACGGTCCATTTAAGGTTTGTCTTCATCCCTATTGATCGCTGTCATTCGTTTGTTTGTATATATAATTGCTGTACATAATATGCTGACTTTTCTGATGAATTGTCAGTGAACAATAAAAATATTTGGTTATGGTTATGGTTATGGATCAGTTAAAGACTTATAAAATTGCTTTTTTATAAATTCTTTCATTTTCTTGTTGCAGATGTTGGCTATGCTAGCTTCATCAACAACATCCTGAATGAATATTTCCAAACATATTATCCTCGTGCCATAGCTATTGGCACACAATTGGAGCAGGGTGGATATGTAGAGAAGTTTGTCTACACTACACATCCCTGGCTGGTATCTATGTATCTTGACTGCCCACCCAATCTGGTCTTGGCAGGTATCAAGCTACAGGTGTGTGCTGTGTTAGGTTACTTGAACTCAAATGGTTTGTAAAGTTTACTGTATTAATGCACATATGCAAGGTTTTGTTTATAGTCAGTCTGTTGGCAATATTCCTAAGGCTTCATTTTCTTCATAGTTTTCTTTTTATCGGCATCGTGAAACCAGGAATATTTGGTTGGTTTTCATTCTCAGTTGAAGTTTTTCGGAAAGGTTCATGATGTGATGATGTCACATACATTAAGGATGGGGGCATGACTTGTGGAAGATATCACATCCTCATATAGACCCTTTTTTTCATGTTATGTAATACCCTGGTAGTGTGACGATTGTTTTCTTACCACCTATTAGATCTATGCAGAAATAAACTCATAAGGCTGCATGTCATTGCATTTGTAGCATGGTCAGCTAAACTTGTTTTGGTCAATTGCTTTTCTCTCACAGTGTCCAAATGAGAAGCAGAAAACAGCCTTCATTGATGCTGTCAAAAAGGGTTACATCAATTGGCATGCTGGGCCAATGAACTTGCAGATAGAGATGGCTGCGCCGTGGCTCTTTGAATTTGGCATTGACTTGAGCATACAGCTGGATGCACGTTTTAATATAACAAGAGCACACAGGGCTCTGAGCCAGAGAGATGTGCCAGGTAAGCAGTTTTTCTGAGTCTAGTTGTTCATTGTTAGACATCATTTTGATTATCATAATTGCTACCAGCTTTGAAGGAAGAGTCTTTTTGTAATTATACACTATTTGTAGAATATCACGACAAGGATGACTATACTGTCACTGATGAAATCAGATGATGCTGTAGATGACAGATGATTTTGATTTTTGATTTATTCCTACCTAAGTTCAGATGTGACGGAATCAATTGTTTGCTATCCTGCATTGATTTTTGTGATCGATTTAACAGCTTTTGATTTTGCTGTTTTTGTGTGATGATATTATTTTAGTTGACTCTATCTTCCTACTAATGTTATAATTTTAGGAATGACAGTTGCTGCAGTACCAAGCCTCAAACTAATGGGTGTGATAGGTGTGTCTGTTGGTGTTAATGAGATGACGCCTCCTCCTGCTGTACCAGCACTATTTAGATGGCAGTATGGCAAAGACAGTGTTCTTGGAACTTGGCATCCAGGTAATTCCTTGCCCGACATCTATGTTTAATGTCTTTGGCTAGATTAAAGGCAAATGCTGTGCCACAATTAGTATCCTTCACCAGAGTAAATTGCCATTCAAGATAAATACTTGTTAACCTTTTACCTTTCCTACCAGTGTTGCAGCTGATTACATACAGACTGTATAATGTTGAAATTCATTATTGAGTTATGCAAAGTAGTAGGTGAGGTTGTCTTGCTGCTACCTATGCCTGCATTGGCTAAAAAATGTGAATACTTAAAGATTCATTTTTGATATCTTTGCATTTATTATGTTCAGTTTGAAGTCATTATTATTATTATTGCACAATACCTTTGATTAGGGCCATTTTATAATGGATAAGATGGCCCTGCCTTTGATGCATGATTGCATGTCATTCATGAGGTTTGTCAGAGGTTCAAATCCTGTCCACATCAGTTAGCTGTATTACTGTCTTGTTGAAGATGCTTAAGCTAACTCTGGTGTAAAATGAGTGCATCAACTGTACACTATCGGTTTGTATGATGAAGAAGCAAACTGTATCTTCATTCTCATTTACCGGATTTAAGAAAATGAAGTTGCTATCTCTTCATACCAAAGACTTCCATTTGCCATCCGTATAACTTGCCTGTTTTACTCAGTGGCAAAGACAGAATTATAATCATGTTGTATAATTGTGTATCAATTATTCAATTACTGCACATTGTCCCATAGTATAAAGGCTGTATCAATTTATTGAATTTGTTTGGTTTATCAATTTTAGTATTATTATTTCTGTTGTACTTTTCAATGGCTCAAGCTGCAGTGTCAGCCTCAACTCGTTTATTAAGATTTTAAAGGAATGATAAAATTTGAAAGGAATAATGAGACAAAATATTCAAGCACTGATTTTTTACAGACTGCATTCAAATTCAGTTGTATAGTTGTAGGTTCTGATATAGGATTTGGTTTACTGTTTTCTTCGTTGTAAGGTGGCTATCCAGACAACCCAGGAAAAGATCCTGCACATCCAGGTGGCATCTCAAGGAGTGACTGTGCAGTTGTTGATGGATTTAAGGATGCTCTTTGCTTTTCGTTCAGGACTGACAACAGTGGTCCTCCTGAAAGCATAGCGGTATGTGAATTTTCATGTGTAAAGGAATGATTTCATGTTTGTAAATTATAGCATTATTTGTCATGTGATGGAACTTTATGTGAAAACTTTGCACTGATCATAATTGCTATTTTGTTCAAAATGATTTAAAATTCTTTTTGTCTGTAATATTTGAAATGAAAAGTTGCTTTTGTTTATGCACTTCAGCTTTCTGATGCATGGTTAAGTGGCATTATATTTCTACAATGTGGTATGGGCCTTAGCCACTATCAGACTGTAATTGACCAATCAAGCCAAAACTTCGCTTAAGTCTTCAATTGGGGTACTGCATAAAATTATTGTTTGCAATGAAATGCAATGAAATGTGTGATTATATATATAAATATATAAATATATATATTTATATATACCTAAAAAATTGTTTTCTGTTCAAGTTCATCGCCTTATTCTCTTTAACCTTGAGAGCATTCCACTTAATAGAAGATGCATTAAATAATTTAGTTGTTACAAGGAACAATTATCAAGATATAAATGCCCTATTGATGTTGAATAATAGTGTATAATTTTGTTCTGTTCAGTTTCTTTGTTTAATGTTTGCACAGGAAGTACTGACAACCTATGAGATTTTGCGTGCCGAATTTCCTAATGCACAATTGAAGGCAAGCAACTTGGAGACATTCTTTGAAGCTGCACTGACCATTCAAGACCAGCTGCCGACACTGACAAATGAAATAAGTGACACTTGGATTCAGGGAGTGTCTTCAGATCCACGAAAATGTGCTGAATACCGAGCAGTGTCAAGGGTCATGTGGCAATGCATAGCTGCAGGTATGATGCTACGCTGCACAATGCACATGGTAGATAAATAGACTGTAACACATTGCCATGATTGTTATTTATCTACTTTACACAAAATTATATTGCATTCTGTTTTCACTTTAAAAAAAGGCATTCTTTTTTTAATTCCTTCAAATTAATTGTATATATATATATATCTCCTTCAGGCTTGAATTAATGCCTCACAATGGAGTGGTCAAAAACAATTATAACGATTATGCTGTTCTATGCACTTACATATTACCTTAAGCTATGGCTGTTTGCTAATTTGCAGATACATATTTGCTTTATGCAGGCACAATATTACTAAATTAGCTTGTAAATGTGTTGCCGTATGCAAAATAAATTCCCTAAAATTTCACTAAATATATTTCCTTGCTGCGTTACACAAATCTTCTAACTGACTCATCTGAGAAATGTGGTAGGTACACATGTCATTTAAGGTTCAAATATCAATTCGCACATTGAGTTTGAAAGTCCTTTGTTTATATACATGCAACGATGTTCTTCCTGGATTTTTATGTTGTTAAATTCCGTTTCTAGTTTCATATGATTTAAACTTATGATTGCCTCTGTAGGGCAATGCCAGATTACTGATCCGAGAGTCTGGAATTCGAGCCGACTGTTGGTGAAGCTTCCAGAACACACTTGGGGACTGCCATCGGAGAATGATCAGATTCACTGGTCAAACCCATCTTTCTACCCACTTAGAAAAAGTATGAAATATTTCATTTCACGTTTTTCTTTGTAGCCTAAGTTTTACTTCAGAAGATCTGTTTGTGATTGGCTTGTTCATTCTATCAAATTGTGCGCTGTTTGCTATTGACCGGTAGGTTATATTGTCTTCTTTCAGTTCTTTAAAAGTAGCTGACCAAAAGTGCTTAAAAAGACTATGTAAAGTCAGTTGTACATAATTGCTTTGCTGATGTTGTAGCTGCACAGAACTTCATCAAAAGTGCAAACTCATGGATTGAACAGAGAGAGTTTACGTATTTAGCGATCGAAGCATTGCAGGACCATCCAGTCGTTAAAGACATCAAGGCTGAGATGGCTCATCTGATCCCCAAACAGCCTGATTTGACAAGTATGTAATTTGATTCTCTTGGGATAAGTATTTTTTATCTGCACTGTCTGTTTCATAGATAGGTTATTTGTTATATTTCTTTTAGCCTGTTATCATTACAGTGTGTTTTCATATATGGATTGTACATTAAAGTTATCGTGGTTTGTGACTATGCTACCCACAATGCATAGCATTCTTAAACTACAACAAGCATCGATGCTTGAATGATGGCAGTGAATGTCAACGCTTGCCTTGGACACATACTTTTCGACATGTCTGAGATATTGCTTTGCAGAATATTGCAAACCAAGCGGCAGAAGTAAACTTATCTTAAATGCTACTTCTGGGTCTGTCAGATAACATTCTGCCTTTACTTCATTGAACTAAGCTTCATGATATCCGTGTAAAACATGGGGGCTATGTATAGCCAGAAACGTACATATGCATCATCAAGATAATAAGTAGATTTGATGTATTTTTAGATTTTATACAACTTCCTGACACGTCGACTGTTTTCACTTGTCCATCCGGCAACATTAAAGCCCTTCAGTTTGGGTCGGACGGATCAATCATAAAACTGAACTTCAACAATGTAATTGTCTGAATGATAAGTATAAGAGGTTTATTGGAATAAATTGACAAATATAGGGATACCACAAAAATTGCTGCATTGAATTATTGCATGTCCCCAATATATTGAATGAAGGACCTATGTGCAAAGTGTTTGGATTTGCTGGTAGATGGTATCTATTCAAGTATTTTACTTTGATTTATTTGGAGGATTTATATAGCGCCCCATCGAGAACATCTACTCATGAGCGTTCTCAACCCAACCCTGGCTAAACAGTACAGTCTTAAGGTGGGCAGAGAACAATGTGGATTGTGGAGTGACCCCATAAAAGTTAAAGATACGAAAGACCAGGGAAAGCAGGCTACCAATCAAGCAGTGTTGGGTGCCAACTGAATGGGAGAGGGACAAACCTTAGAAGACCGATGAGAATTGAATTGCAAAATGATGAATATCCCTGAGACACCTTTAAGAAGAATCGGAGGAGCATGTGAGATTTGAGATGTGCTAAATAAAGTAGGTGAACTCTCAAGGGTAACACCCAGGTCCAAGACACATCAAGAGAAGGGGAAGATCGGAAACTTATCAGAGGGGAGAATGAAATCAAGGTTCTGAAGTTACTCAAGATTGCTTGACCTGATATATTAAGTTTTTGAAGCACTAAGAGAGGCAATTAGATGCCATCCAGGAGTGAAGAAGATTAGAGAGATTAAGTACTGTCGACTAAATTTCAACGGGGGTGATAGACGACCATGGGCACTGGGTAAATACCTGTTAATCATCAGCAAAGACCTTTTGCAATGTATAAGTAAGTATTACCAAAGTGAAATGGAAAATTTACTATTTCTGGTAGCTAAGCAATGTCATTGTCTCACAGTTTTTGGTGTCCATTTTGTACGTATGTAGTAAGAAGCAGCCTGTTTTCTAAACATGAGATGTGAATTCCGATATACACTTGATTGGTGATAACATTTGTATTTATGTCTCCACAGATTGATTGGGCTGACAGTGGACATGCACTATCGAGCTTTGTTTATAACTCTTTTGATCAGAAAGATTTTGATGATTTTGGACGTGTTTACAACTATAATGGCCGCAGTGCTGGATACTATAAACCAAATGTCACAAAAAATGCACATCCAGAGAGTAAAGTGTGGGCCATCAGCATTGCCAGCCTATTCAAAAATAAAGGTTTGCATGTTTCATATTATTATTATTATGACATCTGAATGAATTTAATTAAGGTACTGTTTCTTAGTAAGCTAGTTAAGTTTTAGTAAAGCAATTTTAAGAGGCTCTCCTCTTGACTGGTGATATGTACAGCTAAAAAGCTGTCCAACCTTAGCATGATTTGTGACTCTGATATGTGGGATTTTGAACGATATTTTACCATAGTTTTTTCTTGAAGCAACCATTACTTGGTTCATTTTGCATTTTGATAATAGAAAAAAAATAGTAGTCATTCAATTACTAATGTTTTGACTGCTCTTTGTTGCTGAGTTCCTGGTAATACATTTACAACATGTTAAGTCGATTTTAAATTAAGTATAAAGGTTAAAATGTGTTAAATCAATCTAAAGCATCTCATATATTAACCATCTGCAAAAGCTGAATTCATCAGTTGCTGTTTTAACATTGCAGGTGCAGAGTGTGATTTTTATGTCAGTGTGCAGCTGATGAATCATACAGCAGTTACCTTTTATGGTGCTCCCAACACCATCTGGATTCGCTACACAGTCCGAAAGGGAGGTGCAACAAATCCAGGTAATGAACACAGTTGTTTCGTGAAGGATTCATACAGCAGTAATATTTTAGTTTAAGATGCTGCATGATTGTAATATTAGTATTTATTTAATTTATGCAATGCTGCATGAATGTTCTATTTAAAATTAATCAGCCAATGCTGCACAGGTGTTGTATGATTCTCATATGATGAGAAGTTTAACTGAACAATATAGGTATGTGAATGTGATTTTGGCTGGTGCAGAAGAGTCTGTGGGTTTCTGGATACCTTGAGGATGCAGATAATTGGTAGGCACAGTGCTGGCTGGGGTTGTCCTGACAGTGATGATTTGGGACACACATTGGAAGTCTATTCGGTTGGCTAGTGAGCACATAGAACTTTTGTGTTTGGCCAGCATTGTTGCATAAGAATCAGCAACACCATGCTGTTCTTAATATGCACACAGTTTAATATTGATGCCAGATAATGATTCATCATGCCAGTGACAACATTGACGACTGTATGCTTGCTACTTGTTGATACCGAAGAGTGTGATGCTCATTTATATCTTTAATTCTTTAATGTTGTCAACACAGTTTGTTGTGCCAATGTTTGGTGTAAGCTGAGGTTAAAGAGTAGGAAACTGTTCCTTCCAAGTAATCACAGGCGTACTGCCTGTGATTACTTGCAGCGAACCTTTTAACTCCTCGGGTAGCCGGATTGTTAAATAATGATAATTTATTTATTTGATTTTTATGTCTTAGGTATTGACCTGGACTTTCAGTGGTTTGATAAAACTATTACTCGCCTCCCAGAAGCTCTTTCTTTGGCTTTTAAACCTATTCCACAGTCAAACTATAAGTGGTCAGTTTCAAAGATGGACAGACCTGTTGACCCTACAACTGTGTTACTCAATGGCAGCCAGTATCAGCATGGTCAGTATGCTGTTCTTGTGTGTCTAAAATTTACTTGGCTTATTTTCAGTGAGATCTTATCAGATCTTATTCATTGGACATCACCCATTAAAATTCTTAGACCTGCTTCAAATCCAGTTATAAAATTCTTTAAGAACAATTTTTGCATGCATTTCAAAGTATGTTAAATACTGCTATTGTTCAAATTGGTCAGGTTATGACTAAGCAACGAGCTTCATATAATGATTGTGATATGATTACCTGTTTGCTTGGACAAATTTACCAGAAACTCTTGTCTTGTTCTACTTGTCTGGGACAAGAGTGTAACTTACTTTACTTTGGATAGAGAAACCATGTCAGTTTTCATTTATTCACGCCTAATGTTCGTTTAATGTGCAAGCTGACTGGAACAAAACTGTCGATTGGATCATGTGGCATCTATTTGTAGAGGGTGATGAGGATTGTATAGCAATTTTCAGCTTAGTTTTTGGCTGCTTAATTGCTTGAGTGGGGGCATCGAGTAATTACGAAAATCACCATAATTATTTGACCACAATTCTTTAACGCTTTATAACATTCCTTCCCTAGATCCCTCAAGACAGTGTTCCTTGCTAAGAAAATTACTTTTTCCTCAACTCGATGCATGTCTCCTACATATATACTGTAGATATGTTGTAAAAATTACAACACAATGCTGCTGTGCTATGACAGTGTAAATTGTTGTAGCGCATCCTTAATTTATCCTTGGGTTTTCATCAATGGTAGGTAGTATTTAATAAGCACGTCTGAACTTGATTGAACCAGGTATCATTCAATGCTAATTTAAAATTCATTTATTAGTGCATGTATATTGTTTGTAAAACCATTGTGCAACGTTCAGCTCACATAACGTTTTGTAATGTTTTCAAGGACACTACCAACCCGCCTTCAAGCGTTACTTTATTATGCAATGTCCCTCCTTTAAATGCTCTGATGGTTGAATTAACTCCAACATTTCAATTAACTTTAATATGTATAGCTTAGAACTGTTTGCTGAAGCTCATTTGTGGTGTTTCATGTCTTCTTTTAGTGATAGGGGACCAGGGAGTTCTTTTCGCTGGGCAAGGCTGGAAATACTTCATGCGCCTGCTGTCCCCCGATGTTCCACTGGCGATGGTTCTAACTGGTGGTGACATGTCCCATGTCTTTCCTGCACCACTGGGGCCTTTCACTGACAAGATAACTGGCATGGCCTTCAACATCTACAACAATATATGGGAAACCAATTACATCATGTGGTACCCATACACAGATAATGATGAAAACTTTCGAGCAAGATTTGCAATAGAGTTTGTTAACTCAATTGGTGACTAATGGAGGAATTTGCAAAATTTCTTGTGTGCATTGCTGTTTGGCACTAATAATTAGACTAATATCAAATGATGTTTGTTAAAATAATAAAAATACACTGAATGTTCGTGTAGTATGGTCGCTGGAATATCTATCAGTTCACCCGATGGTAGTTTTAATTTGTTTTAGTTGGTAAGGATTAATAGTTAGGGTTAGGGTTGTTTCTGTACATCATCTACTGATGATACATTCCCATTGTAGCTATGTTGTTGGTTGTTAATTGAACTTTGTCGTGTTCATTTTTTTTTTTTAACAATGTATTTTTTTATAATTAAGTTCATTGATCAATCAATTCGTGTGAATGCTTCTATGATAATGTGAGAAGGTAATTTTTGAACATTGTGTTGAATAACATGCTTCTGAATCATTTATGTTTATTTTAGTAACGATTAACCAGGTTTAATGTGCCTGATGAAGCAAGTAGTGAGTTGTTACAATAGAAATAAGAGTTAAACATTAAATTTTGGCTAATTGATTATTATTATTATTCGGCACATTTTTTATTTAAGAAATAGTATGAGATGTTAAAATGATCCACTTTTTCATATTTCTTTGACACTGCTGTATCTTAATCATTTGTGATCTAAGCTTGAATTCAAACTTTGTTAAACCTACAGTGGTTAATTCTTGAGTTGATTGCATTGTTGTCATAATTTTTAGGACAATTATTTAGTGAGGCAAATAATTGCAAATATTTCTATGCGGCAAGTGAACATGACGTTGCTAAACTGGTTTTTGTAATTTTGTAATTTTTGCTGCTGTTCAACAATACTGTCGTTTACTATTTAATTTTGTTCCATCGTCTTCTAGGCAATTGCTCAGATATATTTTCATCTATAATTCAGTGGGCCATTTCTGAAATGGGCTGCCTAGTTTGGAAGTGACTACCTATCCATTACTGTCATTCAAATTTCCATCTAGACTTCCTTTTGGTTTTTATATAAGCAGCAGTCAATTGAAGTTGTCTATTGTTGCCCATCTGTATGTAATGTAATCAGACATTTATATAGCGCCCCTTCAAGATTTCTACTCAGCACTGTCCTACTTGATGTTAAATGTCACAGTGAAAAAGTATAGCACAACACTCCATATTGTAGCTAGACTTGATGCCTCTATCCGGCAGGCAAAGATGACAATGCGTCAAATGTCTGCCTTTTTGTATGTTTTTTGTATTGGGGCTAAAATTGGCTTTCATTTTGTGGCAGGTTTTACCAACTTCACACAACATGTCCCGAAGCCCCCCCCCCCAGATTTGGTCTAAGGTACGTAATAGTCCAAGCTATTTATTTTATTATTTTAATTGCAGCTTTATTTCTGGCTAAGCGTTTCTTGTCCGTAATTTGAGTGATGCTGCAATATATCTATGAACTTAGACATCTAGAAACTATAGTCGATGCAGAGGAGCGTCTGTGGCTTGTTTTAATTTTAGTAGGCTAATTCTTTGACGCTTCTTGATTAAAGGATCTTTGGTCCTTGTACTAGGAGTAAATAACAATTCATAGGCAACGTCTGATGAAACGGCACTATAAAAATCAAGTCTACAATAACCAAGCGGCTCTTCGTTTCAGTGCCTGACCAAAATCCGGGGAGATCTAGCGGAATAAATGGGTAATGACTAATCATGCACGCCAGTCGAGAAATGCCCAGGGCCTTGAGCCTGGCTCGCACTCAATATTGAGCCGTAACACTGTTTGTATCGATCGAGGCCTGAGGCTGTGAATGTCCTATAGGACCCTGATTTCTGTGACTTCTTTGTACAGGGGCCCTGAATTCTCTTACGGCGACCTTGTAGTCGGATGCCGTGGCACAGAAGTAGATTCTGAAGAGGATAGTTTTAGGAGTTCAGCTTAAGTCGTGACTATATATATTATATATATATATATATATATATATATATATATATATATATATATATATATATATATATAAGTAGCCGATGATAGTTGTAGCTGAGGAGAGATTAAAAATTAAGTGGAGAGATAGGATATGTACGAATTGGCAGTGATTTAGGCCTAGACAAGATTTCTGATCAGAACAGGCACGTCACGGCTTTGTCCACAAACAGAGGCGGCGATCTCGGTTGAGAGGTCTAGGGGGGGGGGGGCACCCAATGAGAGAGGTAAGAAATGTGGGGGACACACGCACAACGTGTCACCTCTCTGTAAAAGGTGGGGGACTTGTCCCCCCGGATCGCTGCCTCTGTCCACAAAATTCACGGATGGCAGCCGCTCAAGAGACCTTCGGCACACCTGAGTGTGGGAAGAGGCTGCAGAAGAAGACCCACTGATCATGAGCTCGCTGGAGGTTGTCGTGTTACTTGTGTAGGGCCTACCACACAATGTCCACTCAGTTGTGAGACCGATCCAGGGCTGATGCAGTGATGCGCAAGAATGACTCCAGAGAAAACAATTTGGCACGCATCGATCGAACGACAAAGACCTCTGTGGTATAGGCCTATAGGCCAATATACTGACTTAACTGTCCTTGACCTTATTTATCTTTATTTGTGTATGCGGCAAAAATATTGTTGTGAAAAACCTTACTAGCCATGAATTCGGAACTTAATGTCATATGGGCTAGGCATAATGCGTAACGCGTTCATATAGACCTACCGTGGTTGTCATTACTTCATCGTCGTTGATATGAAGGTTCTGTAGGCCTATCGATAGTCCGAAGGTTCGATAATCGGAAAAAGTTTCTAGTCCGAGTTTTTTCGGATTACCGAACCTTCGGATTATCGAGCGGACACCGATATGAACTCGTCGTTAAATTAGCTTGCAATCTCTGTCCTAATAGACTTACTTTAACCAAAGATCTTAGTGTCGTAGTCTATCAGACTACGACTCCAACATCTTTGCTTTAACTGTGTGAGATTTTATTAGGGCCTACTCCTTTTAAATTGCAATGCATTGGTCAGATATAGTAGCTAAAAACAGATACAGGCAGACACAGACAGATACAATCACATAGATGGACAGACAAACAGAAAAGGGTTAGATAGACAGAGTGCCAATAATGCGCCTTCAAGCACATGATGTGAAGTTGTTGAGCGGGTGCCAGAGAGAGAGAGAGAGAGAGAGAGTTTGCCGTGCCGCTTGGATTACCCAACGACCTCTTATATAATTATAACTGGGGTTTACCGAAGTTATTTTTATGTATCTGCTAATTTGCAATGTGATTTTTGCTGCTGATCGATCGAGGCGTTTAAATAAAAGCAGACAATAGCTTTTCGTAACATTGGCATTGCTGAAATATAATGCTTTCAGTTTAAACTTAAGTCATATTGTCGATGGTTTTGATTAACACTGTACGTGGAGCAGCAACACATCACAGAAAAGTGTACGTAGGATCAAGGTGAAAGCGTATCGATTTTGGCCATGTACTACATGTATTTCTCGAAGGGGCACATGACTTCGGTTTGCTTCCTGGCTGCTCAGGTGTGGCATGCTCAGGCCTTGTGAACCTTGTGGACCTATTAAGCCAAAACATAAGGTTATCCGACACGATAGTGATGTGAGGCTGCCGAAATATTCCAAAACAGGGCACTTGGCTGTTTAATTTGAGTGCTGCGGAAATGGAATCATGCGGAAGTTGTTTCTGATTTTAGAATAGCACCGTAGAGAGAAAGTGCCAAATGGTTAATAGTGGAGCATTAATTTATGAGTTAGAGTAGGCTAAGTTATGCAACTTGTGATCAATGCATTTCCCAAGGATATCCTTGGTGACAATGTATTATAATGCTTCATTCTGCACTAATCCCAGCTCTATACACATATGTTTCATAACTTACAAATGCTATTTACATAGTCATTTATTGACATAGTAGAATCAAAATAAATGCATAAGTTATGAGCATTCATCAGCTACCTCAACAGATGAAGTCATCGAACAACTACAACCATTGACTACTGCAACTCACTGCTAATGTGCCTCACAAAGTGGCGTCTTGCTCACCTTCATTCGGTGTTAAATGCTTCAGCTAGGCTCGTTGCCCGACTCCCTCGCTTTGCGCGTATCTCAACATGTGTGGCATAGTGGCTGATCGGTTAGAGCGGTCTGACCGTAACACTCAGTGTGTGCCGAGTGAGCGGGTTCGACCCTCGTCCAAGGCGTCAGTCACTTTGTAGGGACCTTGAGCAAGTCCTTCATGCACAATTGCTCTGCAGTACAACTGCAATTGTGCCATCGAGGCATGTGCACTTCTGAGCAAAAGATGTTGGAAGAAGGGCGATATCAAATTTCGGAATAAATAAATAAATAAATTGAAAAGCACTATCTTCCTATCACTGAACGTATCCACTACAATATCCTCTTTCTAGTTTCCAAAGCCCAGTTAGGCAGCGGCCCAAAATATATCTTAGACTTTCCAAAAGCTGTTATCTGAAACTTCATCTATTTTTTGCGCTGTGTTGATCGTCTTGATCTTTTTGTGCCTATTTTTAAGATTGCCTTAGCCCAACACTGGGCATTTGTTGTTATGGATCAATCTACCTGGATAGACCTACCTCCATCATTGAGGACTAAACTAATGACTGGTTTCTGTTCATTGGCTTCTTGCTCTTTGAAGTCATTTCTTTTCCCCCAGAGTTTCGGTGCTCTGAATAGTTATTCTGTAATAGGCGCTATATAAATCTAGAGACATGATACGAAAGATACGATTGAGTAGTATCATGCACTGTGTCACTTGAGGTTTATCTTTATGCATGTTTCAGATGTGGCTGTTGTCTCTGATGCTGATCATTGGTCTTTTGTCTGTGCAAGGCAAACATGGATGGATGAAAAGTCGGAAGACTCTTGATGAAGTCAAGTCGCAGAGTTCTGACTCCAATGACTTTGTTGAAACGGTTCATGTTATTTTCATGAACCACTTGGGTAAGTCGTACTGTTGTTGTAATTGTGATGAGTCATTGCAAGGTTCTTATGGAATTAGAGGGTTGTCTTCTTCATAACTGATAAGTGGTAGTGTAGTGAGGTTGCAAAACGTGTATGGATTAATGAGCTGCTGACCCTTCCTATTAATTTAGGACCAAGAATTCCAGTGACCATGATGTCATTGTTGCAGTTCCCCATAGTTCAAACAACATAAACTGTTTAAGAGCTGATTGCTCAATATGGCGTGACTACTTAAACAACATAATATATAACCAGGAAAATTTTTTTTAAACTTATTTGCTTAAATGCTTACATTTTCTTGTTGCAGATGTTGGCTATGCTAGCTTCATCAACAACATCCTGAATGAATATTTCCAAACATATTATCCTCGTGCCATAGCTATTGGCACACAATTGGAGCAGGGTGGATATGTAGAGAAGTTTGTCTACACTACACATCCCTGGCTGGTATCTATGTATCTTGACTGCCCACCCAATCTGGTCTTGGCAGGTATCAAGCTACAGGTGTGTGCTGTGTTAGGTTACTTGAACTCAAATGGTTTGTTAAATCCACTGCATTAATACATATATGCAAGGCATTGTTTTAAGTTAGTCTACTGGCAAAAGTCCAATGTCTTCATTTTCCTAATAACTTTCTTTTAATCTGCCAAGACTATGTGACCATGAATATTTAGTTGATTTGTTTTCTCAGGTCAAGTTTTTCAGACAAGTGCATGATTTGATGGTGTCAAATTCATGCAGTTGTGGCCTTATTACATGTGGAGGAGATTACAGTTTTGTTTAAAAACACTCTCTTGTTATGTAATTTACTGGTATTGTGAAAGTGATTTTCTTTCCACCTCTTTGATTTTTCGCATTTAATTTCTTTGAGAAATAAATTCAGAAAGCTGTATATAACTGTAGGTTTACCTATTATGTCATTTGTAACATGATAAGTACAGTTATTTTGGTTAATGCTTTGCTTTCACAGTGTCCAAATGAGAAGCAGAAAACTGCTTTCATTGATGCAGTCAAAAAGGGTTACATCAATTGGCATGCTGGGCCAATGAACTTGCAGATAGAGATGGCTGAGCCATGGCTCTTTGAATTTGGCATTGACTTGAGCATACAGCTGGATGCACGTTTTAATATAACAAGAGCACACAGGGTTCTGAGCCAGAGAGATGTGCCAGGTAAACTGTTATTCTTAATTACTAAAATCAAATTTATGGTATGCATTTTGTAATATCTCACCCAAAATTTGTTCCTTTGCTTATTGGTTATGTTAAGGAAACAATTTGGAATCGGTATTGAAATTTTTCCATGGTTACAATTAGAGAATATTTATGGTAGATAAACTATCGTCATTTCTTTGCGGCCAATATATTTGCAGTGTTTGCACCCATTCAACTGACCTCCTCTGGTTTCCAGGCTAGGGATTGGCTCTGCTGTTGTAATCAGAGGCGAAGTAAGCAGTTTAATATCAGAAATTTCCTTCTCCTTGCCCTGCTCCTATCCCAAGGTACCCAATGGGCAGGGATGGTCAGGTTTATTGTGATGGTGACCTGATCTCACTGTGCACCTGTTGGTCCGCGACTGCTTATTCGTCGGGGACAAACCCTGCTTTTTTAGCAGCTACCCTTCATACTGAAGAGCATTCCACTATCTGCCACCTGTGGACTTGCTGGGTTGCGGTATACAGCCATGCAGTGTTTTAGCAATGCCTCAACATTTGCTAATACCCACTAGCTACCAGTATAAGCTATCAGAAATGATTAATGCATTTTAACACATGATCTACATACATACTATGATAAACACTTTAATTTGGAACAAGCAAAAAATATTTAATAAACTATGTTCATTCGCAACCTACTAGTTGCTCTTAGTTACACATAATTATAATCATCATAATTGCTGCCAGTTTTGAAAACAAAATCTATTTGTGATTACAATTTGTGAAAGAGTGATAAAAAGAATAACTATGCTCTCACTGACTCTAATTGACTTGTATGTTAGATTTATTTCTACCTCAGTTTAAATGTGATGGAATCAATGATATGCTATCCTACATTGACTTGGAGATCAGTTGTACAGCTTTTGATATCCTTGCTTTTGAGACAGTGTTAGTACTGTTGTTATTACTTATGAGTTGACTTTTCCTCATCCTGTGTTATAATTTCAGGCATAACAGTTGCTGCTGTGCCAAGTCTCAAACAAAAGGGTGTGATTGGCGTGTCTGTTGGTGTTAATAGCGTGACCCCTCCTCCTGCCGTACCAACACTATTTAGATGGCAGTATGGCAAAGACAGTGTTCTTGGAACTTGGCATCCAGGTAATTCCTTACCTGACATCTATAGGTTGTGTTTTTAGCTGGAATAAAAGGCAGGAGGAAGAAAAAATTGGCTGTTATGAAGACAAATGCTGCATCAAAATAAGTATTCATAGCTAGAGTTAATTGCTAGTCATGATAAATCTTCATAAACCCTTTATATCTTGGTTTGGAGTTGAGTTGAGTGCATTTTATATTCTTTGAAATTTCATTGTTCAAGTGTGTGACCAAGAATGTATGATTGTCTTGCTTTTGACATTATTTTTTTCAGAACACTAGATTGGCTGAAAATGCACACGCTTCAAGAACCATAAAGACCGATTTCTGATGTCTAAGCATATCTTATGTAGCAATAATTAATTGTACCATACCTTGGCTACATGATAGCTTTGTCAGAGATGCAAATCTCAGCCCCAACAGTAAGCCATACTAATATTTTGTTGAAATTGCTTCAGTTAGCTCTGTTGTAAAATGAGTACATCACCTGTACAGTGTTGTTGGGCGATTTTGCTGATGATGGAGAGAACTGAACCTTCATGGCAAATTTAGGAAAATGAAGTTGTTAGATCTTCATAGAAAGGATTGCCTTTTGCCATTCTTATAACTTGCCTGTATTACTATGTGGCAAGGACAGCATCATGTAAAAATTGTGTATGGCTTGCATATTGAATTACTGTACATTACCCTATAGTAATAAAGCTGTTACATACATTTTTCTGAAGTTATCAGCACTATAAATTTTATTAGTATTGTTTCTCTTGTGCTATTAATGGAATGATGAGCTCAAATAATCAAGCACTGGTCTCTTACAGAGTATATTCAGATTCAGTTGTATAGTTTGAGGTTCTGATATAGGATTTGGTTTACTATTTTCTTCTTTGTAAGGTGGTTATCCAGACAACCCAGGACCAAATCCAGCGCATCCAGGTGGCATCTCAAGGCGTGACTGTGCAGTTGTTGATGGATTTAAGGATGCTCTTTGCTTTTCGTTCAGGACTGACAACAGTGGTCCTCCTGGGAGCATAGGAGTATGTGAATCTCTATGTGTCAAGAAATAGTTTCTTGTTTGTAAAGCATTATTTGCCATGTGATGGAACTGTATGTGAATACTTTGCACTGATCAAATTGATGTCTTATTTAAATCATTTAAAATTTCTTTCTCTACATAATATTTTGAAATGGGAAAATTTTGCAAGTGTTGATGCACATTAACTCTGATCAGTGGTGGTATAGTACCAGTATGTGATGTAGGCTTCTGCTGTTTCATTGAATATGTGATACAAAATGTGTTAGTGTATTATTAAGACAGTAATTTGCCAATGAAAGTCTTTAATGCTACTTTCACAGTTTTGAATGCACATCAGTTTAGATAATTTTAAAAATTACAACAACTTAATCAATGGACATATGCAAAGAAATGTTTGATTATTTACCAGTAAGAAATTGTTTGCTGTTCAGATTCATATCGTTGTCACTCTGATCTCAATAGAATTCCAAGTACTGGAAGATACAACATAGATAATGAAAAATGCATTGTTTTATGACAAAAAGTAATAGTTGAAAGATATTGATGCCCTCTCGGGGCTGAAGATTGTATAATTTGTTCTGTTCTGTTTCTTTGTGTAACATTTACACAGGAAGTACTGACAACATATGAGATTTTACGTGCCGAATTCCCCAATGCACAGTTGAAAGCAAGCAACTTGGAGACATTCTTTGAAGCTGCACTGACCATTCAAGATCAGCTGCCGACACTGACGAACGAAATAAGTGACACGTGGATTCAGGGAGTGTCTTCAGATCCAAGAAAATGTGCCGAATACCGAGCAGTGTCAAGGGTCATGAGGCAGTGCATAGCTGCAGGTATGATGCTACACTGCATGTGGGAGATAAACTGTAGCACATTGTCATGATTCTTATATTTCAACGTTGCTTTCAATTACAGAAAAGCATTCTTGTTTTATTTTTTAAACAAATTTACAATACTATGCACATACCTGCTCTAGGCTGCTATGCAGATACATGTTTACTTTAAGCAAGCACAGTGTTAACAAATTCAAACTGTTTGTATGCTATCATTAGCAAACCAGTGTTTACGGTATGATCAACGGATTACAGATAATCATCAAGAGGACTGTTGATCAAGAGTCCTTTAGTCAAGAAGACAGTTAATCATTAGTCCACTATAAAACAATCAATGAGGTTGTTCTTTAAATATTTGAATAAAAAGGTGACGTTTTAAAAAGTATATAGTTTTTAAAGCAATCAATTAGGATATAAAGTTTATAATTTATAGAGCAAATAATGTGGTTTTATAGTTTATAAAGCACTCAATGAAATTATAAAATAGATAGGCATCGTCATTCCTCAAAGTAATACACTTTAATGTGGTCGTCGATTTCATGTACTAATAAGAGAACTAACATAATTATTTTGACATATGTAATTAGTGGTCATCAATTTACTTATCGGTGCTAGTGCAATTGCTTGTTCTGATAAGAGAACTGACATATTTTAAATCCTCTCCAATATTTAAAATTAAAATTTCTGATCAACCGCCCTCATGACAAAAAGGTCCCTTGATCAACAGTCCCCTTGATGAGCAATCCGCTTGGACCAATCGTTTTTGATCAATCTTTCGTGACCGATCGGCCGTTGACCAGCTGTCCTAGAATCGTATAAATATAATTAATGGGAGAAATGTGATCGGAACATTTTTATTAAAAGTTCAAATGTCAGTTCAGTAGTATGGATATACTTTGCATATATGTATACAGTATTATATATACACCCACACACACACACACACATATATGTATATATATATATATATAAATATCATATATATGCCTATATAATTATTTGCAAAGCAGAAAACATGTTCGTGACATGCTTTTATATGCTGAAATTTGTATTCTGTTTCATAATTTATAATTAAAACTTATGCTTGTCTAAATAGGGAAATGTCAGATGACTGATCTGAGAGTCTGGAATTCCAGCCGACTGTTAGTGAAACTCCCAGAACACACTTGGGGATTACCATCGGAGGAAGATACTAGTCACTGGTCAAACCCAGCTTTCTACCCACTTAGAAAAAGTATGAGATTTTTTATTTTACATTTTTCTTAGAAGCCTATGTTTTTTCTGCAGAATATCTGTGATTAGCTTGTTAATTCCATCAAATTGTGCACTGGTGTCTATTAACCAGTAGGTTATATTGTCTTCTTTCAGTTCTTTAAAAGTAGCTGACCAAAAGTGCTTAAAAAGACTATGTAAAGTCAGTTGTACATAATTGTTTTGCTGATGTTGTAGCTGCACAGAACTTCATCAACAGTGCAAACTCATGGATTGAACAGAGAGAGTTTACGTATTTAGCGATTGAAGCATTGCAGGACCATCCAGTCGTTAAAAACATCAAGGCTGAGATGGCTCATCTGATCCCCAAACAGCCTGATTTGTCAAGTATGTAATTTGATTCTCTTGTGATAAGTATTTTTTTATCTGCACTGTCTGTTTTCTAAATAGTTCATTCATTCAAGTTATTTTTCGTAAAATGGAAATTTCCTCCTGCTGTGTACCGAGTAATACGAGTTTCGAATATTTGAAAAGTCTCAAACTCTTGATTTTTAGTTTGCAGCTTAGACAATTTTTTTGACTTGGGTTATCTATTGACAATTTACAAACATGCTGCACGGAGCACTGGAGCATGTTAACCATATTGGATGAAAAAAGTGAACATTATATTTAAAATAAATGCATGAATATATTTGTTTTTATCAGTTTTCACTATCAAACAGATGAGGTAGTAAAAAAATTATATGTGATTGTTATTTTTAAATAAAATGCGATTTTCTTTTTAAAACAGAAAGTAATCAAAATTCAGATTTTTTTTTCACAAGTCGACTTTTATTATTACTTGGTTGAGTCGAGTATCCGAACCGAGTTTCAGTTCTTCCCCAGTCAGAAGCTAGTTATTATTACAGTGTTTTCATGAATAGATAGTTCATTAAAGTTGTTTTAGCTTTGCACAATATAGACCTTGGCAGAATATTGCAAACCATGTTCCTGTTGATTCAATTGCCTTGCAACAGAAGTAAGCTTCTTTTAGATGCAGCTTCTGCGTACGTTAGCTAGTACTGTACTTTACTTCATTGAACTAAGCTTCATGCCATCCGTGTACAACATGAAGGTTTACTATAAGCCAGATACATGTATACATCACTATGATAACAAATTGATTTGATCTATTTTTAGATTTTATACAACTTCCTGAAACGTCAACTGTTTTTACTTGTCCATCTGGAAACATTAAAGCCCTTCAGTTTGGGTTGGACGGTTCAATCATAAAACTCAACTTCAACAATGTAATAGTCTGGATGTATAAGTGATTTATTGGAATATATTGAGTCTGCATTGAGTCAATACAGACTCAATATATTCCAATAAATCACTACTATTGACACTATAATTATGGCACCCGAAAAATTACTGCACTGTTGCAAGAGCCTCAGTGTATTGGATGATCAACATGGACCAATGTACAGATTGGACATACTGGTAGGTAGTATATATTTAAGTCACAAGGCTGGGTACATGACACTCATTTAAAGGATTTAGAAGGTGATCATGGCAGTGATGTTCCTAGATTGGAAAGGCCAACCTGTATGAGACCATTGATTCACTTTTTTCAAGCTGTGAGCACAGGTAGTGTAGTAATAAAGAAACAAACATTAAAAAAGTGATGTTGAAAATCAACTATTAATGGTATGCAAGAAATGTCATTATTGTCCAATGGTTTCTTATATCCATTTTCATTTTGTGTGTATGTGGCAAGCAAGAGAGTATGTTTTCTGAACATCCGATATGAATTTCTTATTGCAAGACTAATTATATTTTACTTAATTAGTGAAGACATTTGTATTCATGTCTCCGCAGATTGATTGGGCTGACAGTGGACATGCACTATCGAGCTTTGTGTATAACTCTTTTGATGAGAAAGATTTTGATGACTTTGGACGTGTTTACAACTATAATGGTCGTGCTGCTGGCTACTACAAACCAAATGTCACAAAAAGTGCACATCCAGAGAGTAGAGTGTGGGCCATCAGCATTGCTAGCTTATTCAAAAATAAAGGTTTGCATGTTTCATATAATTATTTCATCTCATTCAATTAAGGTAAGGTTTCTTAGTAAGTAAGTGAGTTTGTTCTGGTTCTTAGTAAAGTAATTTGAAGTGCCTCTCAGCTTAACTGGTGATATGTGCAGCTAAAAAGAACATGCTTACCCGCCTTAGCAAGACTTGTGGCTCTCATATGTGTGTTTTCAAACAATATTTTACCATGGTTTGGCTTGAAGCAACCATTACTAAGTGCATTGTGCATTATGATAACAGAACAAAATAGAAGCAATTCGATTAAAATTGTGTTGACCGTTCTTTAATGTTGAGTTTCAGGTAATATATTTATACTATGTTTAGTCGATTAAAATTAAGCATAAAGTTAAAAATGTGTTAAACCAACCCAAAAGCTTCATATATAATACATGTACAAAAACTGAGTTCATTACTATGCTATTTTAATGTTACAGGTGCAGAATGTGATTTTTATGTCAGTGTGCAACTAATGAATCATACAGCAGTTACCTGGTATGGTGCTCCCAACACCATCTGGATTCGTTACACAGTAAGAAAAGGAGATGCAACAAATCCAGGTAATGAATACAGTAACTTCTTAATGGATTCATTCAGCAGTAATGTATTAGTTAGAACTACAGTAGGATTCTGATATTAATATTTATTATATCTTGTTTTAATCAAACAATGCTGCAAGTGTTCCATGATTCTCACAGAATGAGAAATTTAACTTAATATAACAGGAGTGTGAACAAGATTTTGTCTGATGCAGAGAGTCAGTGGGTTTGTGGAAACCTAAATCATGCAAAATATAGGTAGGCAGTCTAGGCTGGGGTTATCCTGACATTAGTGATATTATGAGACTGCACATCTTTTCCTGTTGCTAGCAGGCACATAGCACTATTGTATTTGACCAGTATTGGTGCACAGGGATCATCGCAACATGAATGCATCAGCAACCATGTAATTCTTAGTATATACACAGTTTAATATTGATACCAGATAATGATACATCATTCCAGCAGTAAATTTGAAGACTGATTACTAATTGTTAATGCAGGAGAGTGTGAGACCCATGCATGTCCTTAATGTTGTCAACAAGGTTTATTGTGCTAATCTTTGGTGTAAGATTAGGTGATAGGGTAAGAAAGCGTCCAAGTAATCTCAGGCAGTACCAATGAATACTCGAGTGAGATCTGCTGGTTATGCATTAATATAGTAAATGACTTTCATACAATTGCAACGAACCTTTTAACTCTTCTGGTAGCAGGATTGTCTAAATAATGATAATACATTCATTTTAATGTCCTAGGTATTGACCTGGACTTTCAGTGGTTTGATAAAACTATTACTCGCCTTCCAGAAGCTCTTTCTTTGGCTTTTAAACCTATTCCACAGTCAAACTATAAGTGGTCAGTTTCAAAGATGGACAAACCTGTTGACCCAACAACTGTGTTACTCAATGGCAGCCAGTATCAGCACGGTCAGTATGCTGTTCTTGCATTTTTAAAGTTAACTTGGCTTCATTTCCAGTTATTAAAGTTTGGTCTTCTTGAAGGATTTTTAGATAAATTGTTGGAATGAATTTATACAAGAGATGTCATGAATTACACAGCATCCATTACAGATCTATACTGAGAAATGCTTCAATTCGAAGTTCTAACATACTCCATGAATAATTTTTAACCTGCACGAAAATGTGTATTATGTACTGTGACAGTTATTGTGCAAATCACACCTCTAGGTGAGGCCATTCCATAGCAATTGACTTCAGGCTAATAATTAAAGATTTGGTGTCCCATTTGCTTGGTTAAATTTACCAGAAACACTTGTATCATCATGGTGTCTGGGATAAGGGTTTAGCATACTTTGAAAGAACAACCAAATCAGCTTGCAGTTGCTTATGCCTGATGTAAATTATGTTTGTATGCTCACTGGAAGCAAACTTGCTCATATATTTCCCATGCCCTTTCAACTAATTTCTAACTATATCATGATTTTAGAACACGCTTCAGCATAGTATGTGGCTATTTAATTGCCTGCTTTAAAGCCATGGTGCTTGAATTAACTAGCTTTTTGAACATCTTAATGCATGGCATTTATCATGAATTTGTTGGTGTTAATCTTGTTCTTTTACTTGAAAATTTAAAAAAGCCAATTATCAGTGCATTTAGACAAACAAAAAGTAAATTAAAAATTATGCATGGCTTCTGTCAGTTGGAGTTTAGTTGTGGTCCTTCATTTGTCTTCTTTCAGTGATAGGGGATCAGGGAGTTCTTTTCGCTGGGCAAGGCTGGAAATACTTCATGCGCCTACTATCACCCGATGTTCCGCTGGTCATGGTTCTAACTGGTGGTGACATGTCCCATGTCTTTCCCGCACCACTGGGGCCTTTCACTGAGAAGATAACTGGTATGGCCTTCAACATCTACAACAATATATGGGAAACCAATTACATCATGTGGTACCCATACACAGATAATGATGAAAACTTCCGAGCAAGATTTGCTATAGATTTTGTTAACACAATTGGTGACTAATGTGGGAACTTGCCAAATTTCGTGGGTGCATTGCTGTTTGGCACTAAAAATTAAACAAATATCAAATGATGATGTTTGCTATAGTAATAGAAATACACTGAATGTTTGTATACTATGGTCACTGGGATTTCTATGTGTAATGTTCAGCTCACCCAATGGTTATTTTAATGCGTTTTAAGTTGGTAAGGATTAATAGTTATTGTTTCTGTATATCATCCACCGAGGACACATTCCCATTGTAGTTATTTTGTTGGTAGTTAATTGCACATTAATGTGTTTATATTGGTTTTGTTGAACAATATACTTGTAGTAGAGTATTTTAGTTCATTAATTAATTGAATCAGTTGAATGCTTGTGTGATGATAGAAACTCACTTGAATTTTTGTTTTGTATAACTGGCTTCTGGTAACATTAGCAATTGTTAAAACTAGTGTACAGTCTATTTTCATTGCAAGAGACTGGGTAATTTTAGCAACCATAAAAAAGGTGTACATTCTGCTTTCTTTGAAAAGGTACTTACTTCAAAAATTTCTTGATGAAACACAAAGCCATTGCAGTAGACATGACAGGTATCCAAAATAGCTGTTTTATACTATTTTTATATTTTTTAATATGAAATGAAGTTATCCAATTTTGCTGGTTTACTTGATACTTTTAGTTAATCACTTTCAATCTAAACATGAATTCAAACTTTTCAAAAATCTAGAGTGGTTAATCTCTTCAGTTGATTGCATTGTCATCATATTTAAGATATTTTAAAGAGAGAAAGAACAACTTACTGAAAGTCATGACGTGTGTGGCAAGAGAGCATGAAGTTGCTGCTAAAGTGAGATGTCGTCGTCGTTGTTCAACAAAGCTGTTATTTACTTTTTTCTTTACAAAATTTTTCCAGAGGCAATTAATCACATACAACATACTTGGGTGTTCCTACACCTATAGCTTGGGTGTTCCTGCACCTACATGTCCATGACTGTCAATTAACTAAATTTGTACTTGACCAAATAGTGATATTTGACATGTTGTGCATCTTAACACATATGTTTGTAGAGTTAATTTGATTGAAGGGCAGCTGAAATTTATGAAACAATGACCTCAAAACTCCATTTAACATAGTGCTTTACCAGTTGTGTTTCTTGCACAAGAAATTATGAAATTGTTGATATCCACATTTCTGTTCCTGAAATTACACCACTGGCACAAACGATACTCCCACAGTTACACAGCATCGGTGGCTGGTGTTGAAATGTTCAATACACGTATAGTTGAAGCTTTATTTCCATCATCACCAATATCTGAGCTGGTTATAGTTACAGGAGCAACTGATGGAATAGCAATGGGTTTCCGTACAAGTAGAGTACGCATATCACAGTAGTCAAGCTTAGACTTTTGCATGTGAAACGCTGGCGTTACCCACTGACCACAGGAACATGTCTCACCTGAAACACACGATGCAAAATGGCATCAATAGATAATTCACAACTTGTATAAGAGGCACTGAACAGCAATCATTGAAGTACAAGATGCAGCCATAGAAATTAATTACCAGAAACTTGATGTTTCTCACTGTTAGATTTTAAGGGCAAGTGGTCAGTCGTTGCTCTCACTGCCTGTCTTTACCCAATGGCAGTGTATGGCTAGTGTACTTGATTTATAGTCATCTTTAGCTCCTTGAGTAAATCTGTAGTGCACATTGTTTAATGTCCCTTGAACTATGGAAATAAAATAAAATTATTTACTCAAGTATTATAGTATAAAATAAAGTCACTTACTCAAAGTATAAGTTCTACATACTAACTTACAACAATTTAAAGTTTAAGAGTACAGTACTGCCTGTTGTTCTGTGTACTATTAAAGTCTGTCACCATTTTGTAAAATTGTTAACATTAATAAACTACAAACATTAAATGCATTATTTACATACCTGCCCACCGAAAGGAACCAATTTTTGCTTGACAGTTGGGACAGTTCAGCTGAAACAGCCAGAAACATCAGTTAACAAGTTTTTAGTGACAGTTATACACATTCAGTAATAATTGTGTCAATAAAGTTTTTAAACTGCTTAATATCTCTTTCAAAGTCCAAAAATTAGAGGTGCCAAATTGTATCAGACATTTAAAAAAATACTTTTGATCCTTCCCTCTCTGATCATTACCTTGACCTCTCCTTTGCAGAAAAAGGGGCCTAGGCCCTATAGTAAGGTGCTGATGTGGCTGTCCTTCCTATGCAACAGGGTTAGGTACTATTGACACCAATTCTTGCTTGAACTTACTTGCCCACTATTGGAAAAACTGTCACACCTGCTTACAACAATGTTATGTTATATAAAAATTTTGTCACTTTTAGTGTTTTTTACAGCTATACTTTGTACTTATTGTGCATATCTAAAACTATTTATTATGCATGAACAACATTTCTATTTCTTATTTTGTTTTACATATCATAAGATTTAATATTTCATATGACTACAATTAAAATTGTGATTCCAGTTAATCATTGTGTCTTGTCAACTAATTATTAGCAAACCGGAACCAGGTCACAGACCACAGTTTGAGTAGTACTGACCCAATAGACTTTGACCCTTTTCCTTCAGGATATTGCGATTTTGACTATGGTTTCATTCAACGCAACCACTGCTTTACGAACTATAATAATGGTGCTGTAAAGTCATTCGATTAGTTTAAACGATACAGTGACAAGCAGAGGGACTATATTACCATGGTAAAAAAATCTCTTACTGTCTAACAAAAACCAAGTTAATAAGTGAAGGTTACTACTGCTTGGTGAAAGTTTATGACAAACGCTTTCTCAATTTAATGGATGGGCAAAAAAAGACAAACATCAGTAATTCAAAGACTGCAAAAGCTCATAAAAAATGTCTGTGGCACGTTGCAATACCTTTATAAACACTGTTATATATTACAGAGACCTGAAAGCAGACTATTCTGTTCTTATACATTTCTATATGCCTACTCTCATTTTTAATTATAAAACTGTAAATGTGACTCCACATCAGAGGTGTTACATTGTTTTAACAACCTTAACCTAACTAGTATAAAGATACCATATGTTATGCAATACAAGTAACTGCAATAGTACCTTGCCATTCTGCTGTTGTATTGTGTTCTGCATCCAAACAACAGGTTCGATAAATATTGAATCTGAACACGGTAATTCTGGATTTTGTACTTGAGATCGTACTGTCTTTTTTACTTTACTCGCCTTGCTAAATGAAGATTGACTAAGACCACTGGAATGAGTTATGATTCCACTCTCTCGAAAGAGAGAACGCCTGCAAGAATCATACAACGTAGTTAATTACAAGAGCAAAATCATAACCTATAAACATTGGACTCTAATGAACACGACAGACAAGGACACTGCAACTACACATACATTTATTTGGCAGTAATTACTCTCAATAATCACAATCGTTATTATTCAATTCCAAAGTCTCCAAACAATCAAAAATTCTTGTGATTTAGTGTCCCTATAAATATTCATTAGTGCATGAAATAAAACAAATGGAATAATCTGAGGCAAAGCACTATAACAGCCTTCACAAAACTTAAAACTCACTAAATATAACTGCAGTAGCAACGGTCACATGATGCTTTGAGCTTCGCTATAATACTGCTACAAAAGTTCTTAGATCAGCACAAAAAAATCATAAAAAATATAATAGAAGAGAAATGGCTGTCACAAAGCCAACATTCTTGTTATGCACCATGCAAGCGAATCCAGCATAGACAATGAGTATCTAACACTTTGCTAAGGGTGAAATGTTTTTTTACACAATACATGTTAATACAGCATACTAGGATAAAAAATTTAGGGTATATGCAAATTTGGTGAACCAGTCGCTTTGCTAGGGGTGACAAAAAAAGAGAACAATGCATGCAAATCCAAAATCAAGTGTAGCCGGTTACTACCAGCCACTTCACTGGGGGCAAAAAAACTGTTTACACAATGCATGCGTGTACATTTTTGTTCTACATTTCTGTTTTGAAGTGAAAAAAAATATTTCTCTAAGATTTTTACTGTATAATATTGTTACATTTATTGAATCAATGTCTCAGTTGTTTCCTTGCTTCATTAGTATCAATGATATAATAGAAGAAATGGTCGGATAAATGGAGTAATGGTGGGAAGAACAGGTGGATATTTGGACGGAGTGCCTGATGGTTGGGCTACAGTTAGATTCCAAATTCTTTTTACACGCTTGTGGACAGGCAAACAACTAGTTACACATAACTTGGAAAGAAAAACTTGTGTTTTCTGACAATTAGTATGTCCATTAAAATATGGAAACATTAATCTACCAGTAATATAAGACAAACAAACCTACCTGCATTTTCTACATTTGTAAACAGCTTCACTGCTGCTGGAAAGCGAAGGATCAGCCGATAAACAAGTCGCTAGACTGTCTTCTTGAAGATTAACTGCAAAAACAATTGTATGAATAGTCTCAAACTAATTACCCACTGGCTAAAACGTGACCAAACAAAGAATGGACAGAATACTACTAAACACAAAATTCATTGAAGGGATACAATCTGTAATGCCAGATGGCCTCATGCTCTGTTGTGCCAAGGATGAGATCAGAGTTGAGATTATGTTACTAGACAAACTTATGAAATTGGATATTTATGCTCTATACCATAGCTAATCATTAAGACATCAGCTTACATGGATATAATTTTAAAATTTAGATTTATCAAATTATTCACTGATTATTACAACTATACTTTTGCTACTGTGATGGTTATTAAACTAGTTATTATGTAAGTACACTGTGCTGAATTCACATTTTTTACGTTATACACTTTATACAATTTAATATTTCAATTGAGTATGATTAAAAATTGTGATTCTACTTTCATAGCACAGTAATCAATCAATAGTGAACCAGGTTGCAAACCACAGTTTCAGCACCACACACTTAGAAGAAAGCCACAAATCAAATTTTGAATTTAAAGACATCGCATATAAGAATGTATTGTATGTATCTGGCTACTTCATATCACAGGAGCATTAAGGACTGGGTAACTATCAACTGAAGTAATTGTATAAAAGTGCATAGCTTCATAGCACTGATTAGAACAGTTAACTCAAAGCACTCACAGTTTAGCATCTGTGATGCGAACAAGCTCAATCGATACTGTCTGTATTCAGCATGGTATGGATCAACATGATTGCCCATTGCTTCAAACAGCTCCAATTGTTTCATAAATCCAGGATTAGGCCTACAACAGAAATAGGTCTTCAGTTAACAACAAACCTTTGCAAAGCACAAAAATTAACTTTACATCAATCACCCTTTAACAGATTAGTTATTCAGGAAACAACTAAGTCAGTCATTCTTCAGTCAATCAATGTGAATTTAATTTAATATAGCGCCCCTTCATGGTATTTAATCAGATCAAAATGAAGAAGATACTGGCTGTATGCAATCGTAGCCATTTCGTATTTTCAATAAACTTCTGTAAGCTTGGCAGTTCAAAGTGAAGAAGGTCGATCATTACGTAACTTCATTCAAGCAACACGTGAGTCATACAGTGAACTCTGATGAATATTGGTATGTTACAGACTATAATTTCATAATTTAACTGGATAGCATGCAAAAACTGAGTGTATATTAAACTATACTGTATAATATATTGTATAAACTTTCTACTGAATCAATACTAAGCAGGTAAACAAATAAAGGTGAAATATTGGCAGTAAATATGAATAATTTTCTTGTTACCCAATAGAAGTCCTCATTTTCTTTGTAAACTGTAATGCTTCTGCCAGAGTCAAATCCTGTCTCACCATCAGGTATGCAATCACAATAGTTGCACTTCGAGACTGACCTGCATAGCTGCAATCAAAGAAATCATCTCAGCTTCTTCTTCTTATTGGTACAGTTAAGTAATTATGTGCATCATCTGATATAATAACTTCTCTACAGTCAGTGGTTTTATTAATACGTAGCCACTTGGTCTTTCAACCACAAATTGAGTTCACTGCTGCCACCAAATGCAATGGAATTTGTGACAATCTTAATTGCATCACAATATGACATTGTCCCTGAGTAAATCCTAATAGGGCACTGTACAATCCATTACAACATTGCAGCAGAGATGAAGCCATTGATATTTGCCAATCAACGAAGATTGCAGTTGACAAACTAACCAACCACTGAATGCATTTTGATAATTGAAGAAATGATAATAATCAAGGTAACCTATGCATTTATCACTCCAGATCAACTTATACAGAGTACTAAGAACACAACTTTAAAACTACTGTTTTTATCGAGGACCGAAAGTCATGATGACAGAATTGTCACCAAAACAAGCTAATCCATAATGATATTATATTTATAACATTTAATCAGCACAAACGTTTTGCTGATCTTCCTTGTATCATATCTAAGTTAACTTATAACAGCTGCCAATACGAGAATTATTGTACGTGGGTCCCACCAGCTGGAACAGCCTTCCCTCTTCCTCTTCGGGTGGAGCTTCTCTCTCTCTCTCTCTCCCCTGCTACCTTCCGGAAGGGCCTGAAGACTTTCCTGTTTTCTGTTTAGCTATGTGTTGAGTTGTGAGCACCTCTGATTCTAGTCGTGCTCTATAAGTGCTACATTACATAACATTCATTTAAGTGCCTCTAAAACAAGTAAATCCTAAGCAAATATACTGTGAAGGGTGTGATCATACCAGTGAACGAAGACTCCTCCGGCCTTTCTTCCATCATCAATGAACTCAATGCAGTCATCAAAGTGACTCAGCAAATCAAAGTCCTCCTCATCCAAAGCATGAATGTACTTATATTCAAATCCTGCTTTTGCTTCCAGTGTAAGTGGTTTACTGAAAAAAAGCGATTTTATTTCTATTGACATAATCATCAAGAATTGAGGATCAAGGAAGACCAACATCAGGCTAGACATGAAACTCTGCCTGTTAAAGGCAGATATACATTTTATTCTCCTGTATGGAACAGAGAGCTGGATGCTTATCAGGAATCTGGAGACAAAGCTTGATGCCTTCCAGCAGTGATGCATTAGGAAGCAACTGTGTATATCCAATACTGCACACATCACATCACCAACACATAAGTCACCAACGTACAATGAACATTCCAGTGTTGGAGATGATTTAAGTTAGGAGACTCTGGCTATTTGTACACAGCGCACATTGCAAGTGATCAGGATAATTATACGGCTTTTCGAACCATATTAAAAACTCTCTGAGTAGATGAAAGTGCCCTGTTGGGAAACCTTGCCATACATGGAGAAAATGGTGAAGGTCCACTCAATCTTTGGCTGCACATGGTCTGGAGATTATAGAGATAGCTGGCTGCATGCCATGGATCAGACCACAGATTATGATAATGATGAGCAACAAGAAGTTTCACACTAACCAGCCCTGAAAAATTGCAACTTGCACTGGAAGCAAGTATAAGTATTATAAGTATAAGTATAAGTATTAAGTATACACGAAATTTTAAGCAAAACCAAATATAATCGGAGGTGCTTTTATGTTCATTAAACATTTGCATCCATTAAAATGTTTTATCAATCTTCTACAACACACTTCAAGCATTTCAACCCTCTTACATTTGTCAGCTACCCACAAAACAGTCACCCGGATCAACCTGATCATCGTCATATCATTCTGTATCTGGGTCTCCAGTCTCATCCTCTCTGAAAATCTGCAACAGCTCTTAGAACAGACTCCCAAAAGACCACAGTTTGCTCATGCCCATATTTCTCCAAAATTTAACCTCTCTTCTGCTTTCACTCTCATCTGTCATTTTTCATTGACAACTGAAAACTGAATTCTTCAAGCTACCCTTTCCATATTCTACACCTGCTCCACCACATGACCACCGTCACCACCCACTACCACCGTAGCACCCTAGCCCCGGATATGCACGGGATCTTGGTCCGAGTTACTGTGCATACTAGGGTAAGTCTCGGCAGGTGCATCTTTGTTGCGGGGGTTGATGCTGCCTGCAGGAACTAAATCCTGCTGGGGACCCAGTAGCCCGGGGTAAAACGAGCCCCCTCTGCTCGGGGTTATAGGGTGAAGACCCAAACGGCTAAGGGAGCGGAAGACCTAAAACGCCTTGTGGGCAGACAAGGGCACAGAGGGCTAGCATGCTGTATGGCGATACTGTCGTATACAATTGACCCAGCCAACTGACTACCTTGCATTTATCTGGCAAATTACCAAGGGATCACGACTGCTGATGCATTTTGCCATGAATAGTCAGGAACCAGTCACCTGTCTGATCTGAACGTGATGCCTTAAACTCTCCAGACATATCACACAATCAGAGCAACCAGGATCACGCAAGAGCTTTGCAAGCTATGATCACACGACCATCCACAGATTGGAAGAGACCGTTAGGACAACTGAGACAATCCTGGGGGCGGGCAGTGAAGAATGAACTGGACCCCTTGAACCTCAGCTTCAACACAGGATGGGTGAGGGCACAAGAGAATACCAGTTGGCGGCAAACTGTGGTAACGACTACACTCCTCCATGAGCCATGCCATTGATAATGGTTATGATGCCATTTTCCACGGGATCAACCCGAATCATCGAAACCCGAATCCCCGAAAACCCTGAAAAGCCCATAAAACCCGAATCCCCAAAAACAGCAATGTACTATTTAAAAACGCTGAGCTATCTCAAAACAACACGATTCATTCATCAATCCAGCTTCTGGATGAATTCTTTTCATTGATCCAACTTCCATTTTTAAACAGAATCCTTTTAATCAATCCAGCTTCGTTTTCGGGGATACGGCGGAAATCAGTTTCGGGGATTCGGTTTCGGCGATTCGCTACGCACCCTTTTCCACTCACGACTGAAAACCGAACTCTTCAAGCTGCCCCATCCAGATTCTACACCTGTGCGATCACAAGACCACCATCATCACCCACTACCACCGTAGCACCATGCTGTCCCTTCGGCTTGACCGCCGAATTCTCACTTGTCACCAAACGAAACGCGGACTTGAGTTGGTGTAGTACCGGTGAATAAGCTGGTCTATCTGACGTGCTTATGTGGGCGCAAAGAAATTTCCGAGGATTTACAATACATTACAATACAGCTAATTGACAGAATCACCCACCAATCGATAGTTAAAATATGAGTGATGTACTTCTTTTCACGCAAATCTGAACTATTACAAGCGTCGTCTAAATCTCCCATATACAAATTCTCAAAAATATAACTCATTTTCCAATGTTTAGTTTTTTATTCAAAGAAAGAGTATAACTACAAAAAATTCTGTAAACAATCCGAAACCCGTGCTCGATTCTCTACCGCTGTGATATTGCGAAACGCCAAGGACTAATAATACCTCTACGAGATACTCTTTGACCAACTCATTACAGTACTAATTTGTGGACTACGAATGAATCCGGAAAGAAGCATTTCTCTCGTCTTTTCCGCATAACAAATGCATTCACATAATTCAATTTAAGAAGGGAAATTAATGAACAACTCTGTCTGCAAAGATTGACTGTATTTAATATGCATCGTATTTAATATCAGATATATTTAAAGTGGGCCACATCTATGGATAAGGATGCAACCATCTGCATATTAATTTATGCCAATTAACAGCAAATCAAGGACCAAGGACCCTCGACAGCAAATCTACATTCCGCAATATTTCGATTACTAGAATAACGCATAGGCCTATAGATGTGTAGCCTATATATAGCATTGCACTGTACACGTGTTACTATACGGCCTATACCAACGACCCAATGGTGTTCATTGAGAATCATAACTGAGAGGAGAATGGAGTGGAAATAAAAAAGAAAAGTCTCTGAGGAAGACCGAGAATGAGGTTATAAGAATGAATGATGCAGGCGCGTTCAGGCGTAGCTATAGGGGACAGATGGGACATGTGTCCTCGGGCGCCAAGTTGGAGGGGCCTGGAATCTGGTGATGTACGTGTTGTCGTCCACTGCGAAATCTGATCGGCCAATTAATTGTGTACATATGTATGGTCTTGAATGTTCAGGTCTGAAAGCTTGTCATCGGAACTTGAAGTAAATTAGGCTATGTGGTGAAAATAGTCACGTTGACCAAGAAATCCGCGTAAGAGCTCTGTGTAAAAACTTTTAAATCGCCATTCGCCAGAGCGTCCCGTTCGTGAGCCTTTCCTGGGCCAGAAATAACATTTTCCCGCTTTATTGCTTCGAACGTAGGTCTTCACCTATAGTGACAAAGTATAGTTGTCAATGGCGACATCTGCTTTGTTTTTATGCGCCAACGTTTGTTTGGTCTATTCGCCTTAGGTCAGTTGTTTCCAGGGCTGCAAACATGTTGGTTTTTTGGTTATTTGTTTTTTTTAATATATATTTTTTAATTTACTAATATTACTATTATATTATGTGCTATTCAGTCGGAAATCAAGCTAAATTGATTATATAAACAAGTTGGAGCTCTTTTTCATGCTAGCTGTGACATGTTTGATGCTTTTTACAACAAAGCTGTTGTTACAAGATCCAAAGGAAAACTAAAAACCAAAAAACCAAATAAAACCAAAAAACCAACTTTTGATTTTAAAAAAAATCTTGGTGTTTGCACCCCTGGTTGTTTAAAATCACTTTGTCACTGTGCTCCATTCTTTCCTTTGGGTGAGTAGGCCTATAAGGAGCTGTTATAGTCATATATAGAATTCAGGATGCAATGTGTGATATAGGCCTGCAGTAGCACTGCACAACCGGCGCATTGAGCAAAAGTAAATTTTTTGTAGTATGTATATATGTATATACATATATAAACATAGAAAAACATTTTTCATTTCCTCTCGGATGTTTGAGTCGTTGACGAGAAAAAATTTCATACGACCTTCTGCCAATCACATACATAGGCCAACGGTGTGTAGGCTAGGCATAACAATTTTTACATCTTTCTAATTAGGCGTCTATGCAACTTGAATGACAAGTTGATAAGATGATCATTTTTAAATATCCGTTAATTTTTTTAGTTTCAGATTTAGGCTACGCTTAACAGTGAAACTGCATGCTTTATCACCTTGATCATTAAATGGGAAAGCTGGAATATATTATCTGTTGCTCCTATATAGTAAGGAAATCAATAATAAACAGATGTTGAGAGAAATGTTGAGTTCCGATTACGATTACGATTCAGCAGATGTCGATCATGTTGAAGAGTCTAGGCCTAGTCCTGAAAATTAGTGTCATAACGACGCAAATATACAAAGACTTGAAAGTCTATTCATATTCTAGTAGATTTGTAGAGATTATATTATCCTTGGATTATATATATATATATATATATATATATATATATATATATATATATCTTCACAATGATTATCTATGATAATTGATATGGCGTATATATTATATATGTACTTATTTATATATATATATAATAACAGCCTGCCTTTATGTAGGCCTATACAGGGAAATACTTTGACAACATGCATGCCTATGCTAAGTGAGGCGTGCTGATGCGTGGTCACCGCAGCAAATCGTGCTCATCCTACGCCTCCCACATTTAAACCCTTCGTAATCACCTATACATGACATTGTGTGTACAAAATAATTCATAAAAACATGTTTATTAGCCTACGTTAAAATATCAAGTTGGCAGCGCATATTGCACATTATACTGCGCCGTCAGAAGAGTTGTTCTAAATGCATTTCGGTTTTTGTCTATAGTCTGTATACACACACTTCGAGATTCGTCGATTCCTCTTTTATTGGGCCGGGGATCTTTACCAGACTGTTCCGGATAAATTATGTTATCATTTTCGCCCTCGTAACAGGTGAGTGCTTTAGAAAGAATGGTTTTTGAGGCTTCAGCGGTTTGACTTATCATAATTTATTGATTATACAATACAATTTTATAACTATAATGCAGCAACCTGACGGTCAATTATGTATAGGCCTACGCACAACATATAGAGCCTATGATTATTAGGACGTATTGAAAGCCAATAGCCATTCGCATACAATTATTCCCAATCGTCCGTCCTTATTCTTCGTCAACCTCATCAAACGATCATCGGGTTAACTTACGTATCTCAGTAGCTCGTGCCTAATCAGTGGTTGGCCCCTCCCTCTGGAACAGGACTCCCTTAATTGACGCTGTGCTTGTTCCCCAGGGTCTACTCTGACTCTTTTATTCACTCTTTTATTAAAACTCGCTTTAAGCCGTGTTGGGGTAGGGCGCGAGTAGCTAGTAACCTTAAAACCTCGAAGGGGCGCTATACAAATCATTGTAATGATTCTAATGAATGAACAAACATAAGCCTATGATATATTGTACGCTGTATACATGCAGAGGCGGCGATCCCAGGGGTCGAGGGGGACAAGTCCCCCACCTTTTATAGGGAGGGGACACGTCATGTATGTGTCCCCCACATTTCCTACCACTCTCATTGGTTGTTCCCCGTGCATCTGTCAAACGAGATCGCCGCCTTTGTATACATGAATGTATTTATGAGAGTAGGCCTGTGCATTCCATGTTCCTTGAACATACGCCCTATTCTAGCTGTCACAGACAACTCGAGAGAAACAATTTCAAGCCATCTAATTTCAGACAGATCTTTTTAATGTGTTAGACTGCCCATTTCAGCGTCCTCGTGAGATTCCTAGAGGGTCCCTTCAAAATGGTCACATACATGTAGGCCTATTCACGGTCCAATCACGGATGTGTGCGTTGCCTCCCTTATCATTTTGATTCTGCTGAGAAAACACTGTCTTAATATTATCCATAGCACAGCAACTAGAAGAGCCTACTTTGCTTGTTAGGATTCAAATAAACTGATTAACTCCAAGCATTTACTTGGCTCCGATCTGAACAACGCTAAAGCAGGAGAACATCAAGCACAGGCTGTCTATGTTGACATTAATGACTTCAACAAATGTAGGCAGTCTGTGTTGACATTAGTGACTATACGAAATGTGTATGAATGCACGTCTCAGCTGGAGACGCGGTGTTACCCCTTTCGTCGATAGATCAACTTTTGACACAAGTATACTTTAGTGTCACCGTTTCATCGTTTTGTGACAACGTTCACAACAAAGTCTAATATGACAAGCAATCAGCTAGACCCAAGAAGTCTTCGACAAATGAAGCCGACGGTGGCCCACGCAATTGACACAGAACCCGTTGACCCGCACACACCACAGACACACGCACACACACAAACAAACACACACACGCCCACACATATCGACACACACACATCACGAAAACCTCAAGACCCACACACACCTTCACTTTTCCTTCTCAAAAAGATCGCGTAGGTCTACTGACAGCCTTCTGCTGGACCATCGGGATTCCTTTGCTGGTAGTGAGAGGACTAAGGATATTGTAATCGTATCGTAATCTCAGCATTTCTACAGCGCCCACAAAAGCGTAGTCGCGGGAACCAGCTTATTCACAGGCGCATAGAGAATTAGGGGAAACATTCAAGCAACTTCTGAACAGCCGAGGCAAGTCACTTGGAATTAACAGATTGCGAATTTAACTTTATAGCTAGAGGGTGGAAAATAAATAAATCAGAATAAATTTTATTCCGTGATAAAAATACAGAAAAATATTTTGTACTCAAAGGGATTAAAAGAAATTCATTGATTGATAATATAAATACTGCACGTGGATATATTTATTCAATATTCATAATTCATATAGGCCTATATATAAGATATCATTTTTGTTTATTTGCCCAATGCATAACCAAGTCCATAACTCAACGATTTTAAGAGCCGTGGCTTTGGTCGTATGAATGATTTCAACTCCATCAGAAAATAATTATATACATTGGTTTGTCTAATTTTTTACTTATTTCGGTATCATTCGGTAGCCGAGTAAGTACTTAAAAGTTCGACCTCAGTTCAGACCTGTCACCTAAGGTGGATAGAGTTACCCATAAGGTAATATCCGATATCACACTGTAGAGTATAGACCAATATATCACTGTATTATTTTTTAAAGTATTATTGTTTCCAAAAAGTCGATGAGAACATGCTCCCGCCTCGGTGTCACAGAGGCGAACCTTGTAAGAGCATCGGTCTCTTTGAACTGGTAGGCCCTATATCGTCTTCCTAAGTTTCATTACACGGGTCACTGCAGGTGTTAGGCATTTACGTTTAGCTTAAATTCGGGGTAAGGTAGCAGTAGACTACTTACATGCACAGCAAGCTATCATTATAGGCATACTGCAGTTTCTTATTATTGTAGGACTGCTAAAGAGCGAGATATATGTTTGGGAAGCAAGCGTAAGAGATGTCAAATTCGGAGATAGTTAGTTATCTGCTTAGGTATAGACAACGTCACATTCGAACGGGAAGCATGCAGTGGTGACTGCAGGTTCGTAGGCCTATATGCGATCAGCTCATTGAAGCATGACCAGAGTCAATGCCACATACGGTTGCTTTAGAGACAAGTAGGCCCTATGCATAGCCTACATTTACATGTACAAGCTACCTAATAGTTTAATTCTTCTGAAAAGGAGTTTCAAGATATTGATGCGGCAGAGGCAGCGCAGTTGCAGAATTAGGTCTAGACCTAAATTTGATCCAGACCCAAGTCGTGTAGGCCTAAGTCTAAATTATTATAAAAAAGCAAACGGCAAGTAGGCCTAACTTTATAGTTTGCATGTGGTCTGTACGTTATAGGCACAGGATGGAACAACCACTAGGACTAAAGATGACGGAAGATGTTAATGTGAACAAGGTAAGTGCAGGCAATGTAGAGGAGGATCATATTCTAACTTAGCACATCGTTCATATATCTCCATCAAACTTCTGTGCAACGAAAGTTAGTTAACAGCCTAAATTTACTGATTCGAATGTGTGATGCCCCTCGTTTTCTCGTCTTTTAACATTTGGAAAAAATCATAAAAAAATGGTCAACTCCACCATCAGTCTGCATGGGTTTCATTGTGGCCATTGACATAGGCTTACGATTGCTGCAAGGTTTTCGCTGAGCTGTGTATTTCTTCACAACCATAATTATGATTCCAGGATAGATAAAGCGCCCAACCTTGAACAGAATAGTTCGAATCGTAGGCCTATGCGGCGAGAGATATACCGGACATAGCAGTCACAATATATGGTCGTGAGTTAATTACAGCCTACTGGCCCGGTCCGGTCCGAACCTTTACAAATCGCTGGACCTGGGCATTCGTCCTTTGCCCTCTCGGCGGACCTCAATCAATCAATCAATCAATGTCGCGAGATTAAGTGTCGCGAGATTAAGTGTCGTCGAGGTTAAGTGTCGCGAGATTAAGTGTCGCGAGATTAAGTGTCGTCGAGGTTAAGTGTCGCGAGATTAAGTGTCGTCGAGATTAAGTGTCGTTGTTTAAGAGTCGCGCGATTATGTGTCGCGAGATTTACTGTCGGCATACCATCCACATCATCTGCAAAGCGAAGGTTGTTGATTTGCATTCCATGAATAATGACACTACTTTTACCTCACTTTTAACTCTGTCCGTTGCCCGCTCCAGATCTGTATTATACATGGTGGGCGGACCTGCGCAACATTTCAAAGAAGGGCGCACGCGACTCGGTGTTTTCGTTTGACATTTCTAATTTTCTATGTTTTAAGTTACAGTATTTTTCTCCGAACTCATTTTTAATGCACTTTTTTTACAGTATTCTCATTAATCACATGATTGGGATTGAATCTACTGACGTTACATCGCTGCACAAGCTTTTGCTTCTTAATGTATTAAATCGTCATCGCAGTTATTCTTTGCTAATTTCTTACGCTTCAATTGCATTATTACTTCGGTAGATGGCGACAAATATTTTACACATTTAATTTCTATGTTGAATTGAGGACATAATTCTCTAAAACTCATGTGAGTCAGCACTAATTATTTTATATGACCACGTCCACATGACACGCGAGTCAGTGCTAAGTTATATGACTATATGACCTGCGAGTCAGTGCTAATTTATATGACTAAGATTAATCTATGTAATTTAAAGTTGAAGTTACGCATCAGATATTCACAGCGGGTGCTTGGGTAGCGAAAGAGTACCAGATAACCACTGTAATAAGTAATAACCAGAGTAACCATGCAGACACGTCGGTAAGCGGCACTCGAGTGCCGAGTTGGCGGTCGAGAGGGCCTACGAGCAAGGCTGCGAACATGTTGTTTTTTTGTTTTTTTTACAAAAAACCCAAAAAACAAAAATGTCAATTTTTTGTTTTTTTTAAATATAATTTTTTTTAAATATACTGATATTACTATTATATTTTTAATTGTGTGTTATTCAGTCGGAATCAAGCTAAACTAATTATATAAACAAGTGGGAGCTCGTTTTCATGCTGTGCTTGATGCTTTTTATAATAAAGTTGTTGTTACAAGATCCAAAGGAAAGCTAAAAAACAAAATAAAACAAAGAAAGAGAGAAAACAAAAAAACAGTTTTTGATTTTAGAAAGTCTTGGTTTTTTTGCACCCCTGCCTATTAGTCATGTCGTTAGGAGCAATGGCAATATAGATTCCTTGGGAGCAATGGTGAGTCTGACACGTTGAGCAATTCAGCGATGGCAGTTACCTTTGCCACCTTCTGGAAGCATCTGAAGGCTCTCGTGTTTTCCGCTTAGCTATGTCTTGAGTAGTGATCTGATCTCGATCACTCTGATCTCGAGTGGCGCTATATAAATATTTAGTTACAAGTTACGGATCCGGGATCGAATCCAGCTGCCCTCCCAAAGGTCGACTCTGCCTTTCTTTCTGGCAGGTGGGGTTGGTAAAATGAGGATTAAATGCAAATAGGATTAAATGAACGCCTTGCATGGCCTTGCAATTTTACTCTTGTAATCAACTGTTCATAGTATGAATTGTAATCATACTTGTCACTTGTCATTTTGAATTAATAGAGAAGAATAATTATTACTGTTTGTCAGTCTGATTCATAATATGTGTTGTCGAATGAGCTGGTGTCTCAAATTGCTTTGATATTCTCAGACAACTCTACTTTTGTATTAAATTGCGTGTGCTTTAATCTTTTGAACAGGGTAAAGAGAAGACAGAGGTCATATATAATAAAAGTGAAGGACTGTTACCTGATTTGTTTGGAGACTATATTCTCAAAATCAATGACAGATATGACAACTTGGAGCGTCATCCATTGGAGTCATATGTCGTTAGCCGGCCATTGTTCATACCACAATGTACTTTGTCCCAAGGCTTCCACAATTCAAATTCATTGAGCTGCTCACTTGGAACAATTGACAATTTTTCCCCCATCAGTGGAATCAGCAGTACTTCAGGTTTTCATTCATCTGATGCATCCATGGAAAAGTCGTATTTAGGAAATGCAGAAATTTTTAACCGCATAGAATTGGAAAGAGAATACAAAGATTCTGAAGAAGAATTACTTTTAGAAGATATTCTAAATAATTCGTCAATTTCTGATTTAGAAGATTCATATTGGAAGGAATTGGTAAAGGAATTTGATTCGGTGATAGATAGCGACAAGAATGAAAGGTTTAGCTCCTCTCATTTAGCTGATGTTAAGAAAGGTTTTGCATTGAACTTTGACCCCACTTCTAATCGAGAGCAGCAGTACGTAAATTCCGAACACAAACATTACTTGAATGTGAACAATAATTTGACAGATGCTTTTTTACTTGGAACTGATGATCCAAACTTCACAATTTCTTCACCAAACTCTCATCCTTGTCAGTCACACACAGATGAAGATTTATTTGAATTTGTTAGCAAATCTTCCTTGTGTTACACTGAGTGCAGAGATATTGCACATGATTCTCCTTGTGTGAATGTTTTTGACAGTTACAAGGTCAGTAGTCCAAATGTAGATACGCTATTAAGGAGCCACCTGAAAAGAAGAAGGCGTAGTGATAATGGTGACTGTAAAAGCTGCGAGAATGATTTATTGCTGGCAAATGACCTTGATAACATGTCACAAAGAAGCCATCTCAGAAGAAAGTTCTCATTTTGTCAGGGATTTGAATCAACACAATGCTCTTGCTCAGAGTCCCAGGCTGCTGCACCACTTCATTTTGATTCAAGTAGCACTGGCAAAGCACAAGCGACAGCTTTTAACATTAAGTCGGATGATTTTCCTTGCACCTTGTCAGTAAGAAACATCTCGGCTAATTGTTCAAATGGGAATGTGCATGTTGAGCAAGGCTGCTCTCCTGACAGCTTTTGCCTAGGTGCTGTTTTACCACAGTTGCCTTTTTCACAACCTTTAGTTCCAGCTGAGTATCAGTTAGCTTTCACACACCAGTCAGTGCCAGCTATGAACAGCACTGTCCAGCAGCAGTTGACACAGATAAACATGAGCAACCAATGTCTAGCTACAGACAAACAAAAGAAAACTGTGTCCAAGTTCCATAAAATTTCAGAATCATTGGCAGACAAACAGACCGGTACCTCTTTAAGGGAGAATCGAAATGCTGAGATCATTTCACTGTCTAATGATGAAAGTGATCTTTCATGTGTACTTTGCTGTCCAGCAGTGTATACAATTCCTTTTGAGAACCAAACTACAACAAATGCCTTTCAGGAATTAAGCTGCCAATCACATGGCCCAGGCTGTTTACATTCCTGTTTTCCATATTCATCTCCTTCATTATCTGAGCCAAAATGTGAACATAAACTAGTGGAGGTGTTGAATAGGAGTAATGGGCCTGCTTCAAGTGAAATATGTGAAATTCATTGTCAATGTTCTACTGCTTTGTTGACTTCATTCCGATTTTGTGCCAGTTTAGGTGAAAGTTCTTGTGTTATGGGAAGAATTAAGCCTCCACACATAGTGCTGAACTACCCAGTTTCACCAGAAGTTCATTTTCCGTCGAAGTTGCCTCGGACCACCGAATGCACAAAAAACTGTAGCTTGACAGTTTCAACTGATTACACCAGAAATGTTTTTACATCACATGCTGTACAAAATACATCACCAAATCTAATGCCAGTTCTCCTTTCACATGCTTGTGTTGGTGCACCAACTGTGCACACTAGATCGGAACTCGCATCTCTTGTCAATGGGGTTTTCCCTCCAAATGTCGCAATTGTAAGCAAGACACAAATTCCTCAATTTTACAGTCGGTCTTCTTTGATGTGCGCTGATAAGGTCTCATTAGCTTCTGAGTTTCTGCCCAAACCATTACCTGGCTTGTCAACAAATCCTGTTGTTATGCCAACCCTAGCATCCAGTTGTCAATCGTCATTCAGTAGTTTTCAGATGAGTTCTGCTTCAACACCACTGAAAAAGATGGAGAAAAATCTTCACGATAAATCGAAGAAAAGCCAAATCAAGGTCTGCAGCACAGAGTCAGCAATTTCAGAATCTGAAAATGAATCCATACGTATGGGTTGTTCTGAAAAGACTTGTTCGTTGGCATCTACTGGTTTTCAGACCTGTTCCACTGTGTTTTCTCCAGGATGCTTTAACACACAATTCTCAGACAGAAACTTCTGTCAGAGTCAACAAAGGGCCACAGTCTTTGACAGTAGGAGCTCAGATGTAGCCCAATTGCAAGAACAAAGTATTCTATTTTGTGCTTCTAAAGTAATTGAATCTGCTGAAGACAATTCATCGAATAGCACTGATTGTGAGGTGTATTCTAAACAGAACTGTGACCCAAAGTTGACTGGACCAAGTTCTGTACTCGTGAGCCAAGGCACTACAAGGGATTGTGACTCGGCTAGTGAGTCAGAGCACAAGGTAAACTATTGTAAATCATTGTATGTGGTGAATAGAAAAACATTGATATAATGCCTTAATGACATCAATGTTTATTACTTTATAACAAACATCCCTGTTTTATTGTTCTCTAAGTTTTATGAGTAAAGGTTATATGTTTCTGACAAATGTGAAGGCTATAAAAAGATTATGCAGAGAACAGTTGTGAGAGGTAAAAAATAGCAATTGATTGTAGACAGTTGCTGGTTCTTAGATGTCAATGCATTGTAGATGGAATGCAAAATACATTTATTTGAAATGTACATCTACCATGACCCTAACTTTTGTTAGATTTCACATTTGTCTAATATTAGAACTTCTGTAGCATCACTGTATTGATGCACAACACACAAATGACATGTTGCCGGTCAGTAAGATCGACATATATGCAAAATCTAGGATGAGTCTTTCTGCCTGGTTGAAAACAAAAACATGTTACACAAAGTGCCTAACTGATATTTTCTCAGAAAGATGTTAAGTTAAAACTGAGCTCAAGATCTAAAACAGATTAAGCAAAGTGAACATGTTTCCAAAATGTGTTGTAGGGGTGTCTTGTAAATATCCGTAATATAGGCATGCAATACCAGTATCGATAGGAATGCATATGTAAATGCACTGTGTTGTTTATTACAATCTTGAAGGTTACTTTCATACTTAAACATTTTCAGGCTTTCAGAGGGTCTCATATTTGCATAGTTTTAATTAAAATAGGTGTTCTACAATAAAAAGAAAGCTGACTGCATTGATTTATTTCAGCTCATAATTATTAATAGCTAAATCACTTATGTGATGTGTCATTCAATTGCAAATGGAGTCAATGGATGATTGTATATGAATTTATTTATGTGTAGGTAGGCATGTGTAACCATTACAATGAAATAGATTTACGCGAATCTGACGACAGGGCACTGTTGGAAAATCAAAAGTCTCTTCAGATTAAAATCTTTCAACCTAAATCAATTGACAGATACTGGTAAGTAAAGCTGTCATGACCTTTATGCTGTGATAAAATAAATCTACTTATTGCAATGAGAACTAAAATAGCTCAGTTTTGTGGTGTCTGGTATCTAAATAGAATGAATCTAAGTGTAGTGAAATAAGAGCTGCTGCATTTCAAAGGAGTCGGACATTGAATTGAAATAAATTAAACAACTGATGTTATATAAGAGAAGCCACACTATAAAAAAGGTATGGTATGAAAATGTGAGGTGGTGTTCTTGCTCATTTATCATCAGTTAACAATTCAAGGAATGTGTTGGCCAACACACAAACATGACATCAACACAAGTTCAGCACAAGTTTTCATAACAGTTGAATAGCTGAAGAAAGGCTGTAAAATGTATTCTATCATGCTAGATATTGAATCTTGGACACAGAATTAAAAGCACAAATGTTAACTACTGGCTGACATGACATTTTTGGCATATTTCAGTGATCTTTCAGTATTACAAAGAAACACTTGTATTGCAATGATAGTGTTTGTAGGAATAAACGTAGATGTGTTATGGAAGTTGGTAAACGCAGGTGTGTTATGGAAGTTGGAGCCATTATGGTTCTTGTTGTGAGTGACATTTGTCTTGTCAGTCTTTAATGCAAGGCATCAACCTGATGGTGCACCAAATATGTTTCTGATCCCATTGATAGACGTACTAAGAAACAAGAGCTAAGAGTTTCTGGTGCTCTTGCATTCTTATTCAATTACTCGATTTAGCTGAGAAGTTTACGTACAGGATGTAAAATAAAAGTTCATTTTATGTAGAGCATTTCAGCACTATGATGATTCATGGAAGATGCACGTCAAACTAATCCCTATCATTGCAAAGCCATTCTGTGAATTGGATGAATCATATACATGCTCTGATTTCCATCTTTAAGGATAGTTCATGCATAACAATCAGGTAAAGTTGCAGAAATTCCAATTAATTGTCATTTTTTTAATTCTGTGCTATTTTTGGTAGTGGTAGTCAAATGACCTGTTTGCACTTGTTTCTGGATGCCCCAATGTCAGTGAGACCAGGTGAGAGCCAAATTGATGACAACAGGATCATGTACCTGAATAAAGGTGAGCTGCAAGTCATCCTGATTTACAAATATGTGAACTATCAGGAGAATGAATTGGTTGCTTGGTTTATAAAACACTGTATTAGGCAGTATGGATAAAGTGAATTTCATAAAATTACAAGAATACCTATAGAGGTATAGTTTTCACTTTAAAGAATGTCAAACGTTAAAGGATGTGAGGCAAATGCTAGGCATGAACCCATTCTTGAACTAAAGGCTAAGTCTTGCTCACTTATCCAACTGCATCGCTCTCTCACACATTTGTAAAACGTGTAGGCCATAACTGTGTTCGTTTTTGTCTAAAATAAATTCATTTGCAGTAAGCCATGAATTTGCGTGACAAATTGCAAATAGTGACTTTACTAAATTCGATTGGTTTTGACTTGTAAGCAGTCGACATTTCTTGACAAGAGGTTTTTTAACTAGGTCAATACTATCGACTTTCTATGAGTTGTTTGAGTGTCGGCCAGTTTTCCTCAGGAACGGCATTCAAGGTTTGTACCATACTTGCTTTAACTAGAAGTACTATTTTTATCTAATTTGATTTCCATTCATAACCTGATGACCTGAATCTGTACTGTATCAGTTCAGTTAGATGCACTGGTTAAACATACATTCCATGACCATATGTGCATTGTTTTCTTGGTTTTCCTCCCAGAAGTGACGTATTTATTAGATACGCTCTCAGGTTATTTATAATGGTCTGTACTCTATACACAGGAACCATAAAAACTCATTACAATGGGCAAGGGTGGTATGGGGTCTCACCTAATAATTTAAAAAAAATTTGTACGATCGAGGTCATACAGTAGCTCTACAAAAACACGCACATTCAAATTTCATCAGATGTCGGATTATGTGTGTGTTTAACCCTGTTTTCTTTGTGTATGTTGATGCTGCTGAGTCAATCCCTGACATGAATGGAAATCAGTTCTTGAACCCTTGAACCGGATCGCAATTGAATGAGGGTTTTGAATTAGCCCGATATTTTCGCAATTGATCATGCATTATTTTTTTAAACAATTTGAGAGCACTGAAGTTTCCTATGAGGACCTGTTTTAGTCCTTGCTCTGATTAGCTGCACAGAACATTGCAAGACTGTAAGCCAACGCTTAACTGCTGCAAGTGACTGGAAGATTTGTGATAGTTCATTTAGGTCACAGAGTCAGTTAGGGTTGACTTGTACTGCATAACTATCTGACCTGTTGTAGAGATATAAAAGGCATTGGTGCATGTCAAACCTGTCAGAAATCATATGCACATACAAGCAGTTTCAAAGGTGGTTGTACGTCTCAGATCAAGTCACAAGATCCTCAACCTGTAAAATGTTACTATTGCAACAGAAGGCCTAGTGTGTGTGTGTGTGTGTGTGCGCGCGCGTGTGTGTGTGTTTGTGTGTGCCTGATTTATCAATCAAAATACCCATTGGTTCAGTCTTTATGCATCTCTTTCATTGCTGTTTTTAATACAGTCAGTGGCGATGGTCCTGTTTTTGGAAAGTGATTCGTCAGATGATCAAATTGGTTCTTGGAGAACATGGCGCAACAGACAGCAAAGCTACAAACAGCGTATACTGGATGTAGGTGAGACTTACAAAGAAACCATGAGAGTCACGTTGTGGTTAACAGTGGCTGATTGGAGAAGGGTATAATGCATAACCTGTAAAATTAGGAGACAAATGTTTTGCAATTGCTTTCAATTTTGCCTCTGACTTCACTGTCATTTCTCCCATCTAACTTCAAAGTCTACAATAATTGTCTGATAAGGTAAGCTATAAGGTAAGGGAACTTACATCCAACGACTTCATTAATATATTTTATTGCCTTATTTATCGCCTGTTTATTTTATGACTGTTACAAATAACCATCCAGAACGTGATTCTGTTGCTGCAACCACTTATGGTGATATATAGACATGATGACATCATTCATGAATTGTCAATGTTTTCAAAGAGATCAGGGCAGTACAGAGCTATAATTGCACCCTGTGCGTAGCATCAATTTGGCGCCCCCACATTTTGAAATTTTTATGGAATAATAAGTTATTCCATCCTGAAAATTGCACCCTTTCCTCATTCACGCCCGGGGCCTAAGCCCCGTTGGCCCCCCTTTTGATACGGCCCTGCAAGAGATGCACAGTTGAAAGGCAGACATCGGCAACTAAACATTTCAAGTCCATAAATGTTAATTGAATACTTACAGTGGCATGTCAACATCTTTGATGATGCTACCTATACAAGATTAATTTGAATGCATAACTATTTGCTATTATACACTATTATACCTCTGTTAGTATTGCGGTGATTCTGAGTGTTAACTGACAATTTCTGTAGATTTCAAGGACTCTTATGGTGTTCATCTGGATAGCATGGAAGAATTAGCTTACAATGCCACATCATTCCGATGGAATGTGGACCAACCTGTCAGGGTATAATGTGAAAGAAATGTTTTATCTTTTTCTCCTGTCATGTCCAGTTTCCTCTGCGTTCCTCTAGACTATTTTGTATTTTTTGTATTTCCTGTTCTTCTCCTGTTTCTATTTGTCTTCTTCCATCCATTGTCTCTAATTGAACTCTTTCTTTGTCATCATCATCATTATTACCACCATCATGATCATAATCATCAGAGTGTCTATCTCTGGAATGCTCCAGACAGAGGCACACAAATGTCCATTGAAGCCACAATGGACATTTGAAATGGAAATCCACAATTTGTATACATGTAATTTTTTTTAAATATATGACACTGCCATCAAATGAAAATTTTTGAGTGGCAGTGCAAAGTAATTGCTGATATGATGAGTAACTTGCTTTAATCCATGAACAACATAGTTTTATATCTATCTTATATGTATATATATATATATATATATATATATATATATATGTAATTGTGTTTTTGCCGTTTTGACTGCATATATGTCTATGTGCTGGTCTGAAATGTCTACCTGTCCATCTCTTTGTCTGTTTTGTTTGGACAGATTAATTAATGTGTCTATACTGTTAGCTGAGTGATGTCATTAGGTTTTGAAATTCTGATGATAGGTTTTGATACGAATAGCAATTTTGGGGTGATTGATTCCTGTAATCAGTTGACATATAATAATATATTTAACTTATAAAAATGATAGTGAGGCAAATACCCTTACCCACATGGCCAGTAGAAGGGATGGTCCGCTGCACAAAGGCCTGCTTGTATTTGACCCTGTTTTGCTGTAGGTGAATATCTCTGTCAACTGTCTGAGCACAGACTTCACCAATCGCAAAGGTGTTAAGGTAATCAATCAATCAATCATTCGTTTGCCTGTTGTTAGGTTTTTTGCTTGTCCAAAATTGGAATCACATTCTGCTGTGGTAGTAGTCCAGTGAAGAATGCTAAAGCTGCTGTAACCTCTAAGCCCTAGAATGCAATTTTACTTTCTATTATTACAAGGTTCTCCGAACTGATCATCTTAATGTTTGCGAAGGCATTTTGTTCCCTTGAACAACAGAGAAATGTTGGTCAGTTGGAAACAATGGCAGATTTTATATACAAATAAGACTGGTACAGAAATTTTGCCAGAAATTATTTAAATACCTATCTGAGCAATTATTTTTTATATTTAAAAAAAATTGCCTTGTATACCATTGAAGCTGGTAGAAATATGAAGCATGAACAAATATTGAAAAGTTGAGAAGAACACTAAACTTCCTGATAACTCAAAATAAATTCAAAACAGGAAAATATGATTTACACATGATGTCATAATACAGAGCTCATATGGATGTCATAATTTCTCGGCGATTAGGAGCAAGAACTGTTTGCTTAAGCAAGAATGTATGTAATTTATTGCAGGGTAGACCACTGCTGATTCAAGTCGACACCTACAAATATGACGAACCCAGCCTGCCAATTCACAGAGCCTATTGCAAAATCAAAGTCTTCTGTGAAAAGGTCAGTACATAAATGTTTGATTTTCAGCTAAAATAATGAATAATTAGAAGATAACTGATGTATTTCCGTGTTTGCTTGATTTTACCTGGTTTGAATGACAGCTGCAAAGGTTATAGGTTAATGCATTTTGGACTCCTTTTGTTGAATCAATCTATTTGCCATATAATAAATTGTAATGCTGCCTGCAAGTCTTAGCTGCCATTTAAGTATCCAATCTACTTGTACCTAAAACAACTAACTGCAATAGATGAAATTTTTTTTGCTATGTTGTTGGTAAATTTTTTAGGGTGCTGAACGCAAGGTTCGAGATGAAGAACGAAAGAAAGAGGCAAACAAAACAACAATAAAGATGGATGATAATGATACCAACTGTCAAAAAACAAATCCTGGCAACAAAGGTCTGTTGTCGAATTGAATTTGAAATTTATTTGTTGTACTGTGGTTTGTTGTATTAGAGAAGTCACTTAAGCGCCTCGTAAAGTATCTGTGTAAATCTGAAAACTTATTTGGCACAACTTTTATAATGCTCAGGACAACAGCTGATGGCAGCTGATGACTGCTGAGATTCAAAAGCATACCACATTTCGTGTTGCCCAGTAGTTATCATGTTTTGAGACCCCTGTTGAAATAGTTGGGTCTAAGGAAAGCGAGCTGCAACACTCCTGCCTACTTCCATTACCTGAGCGTTGTTACCATACAGAGGGTAAAAGACTTCCATAACAACTGAAAAGTGTTCTGGTGAATTATTCTTTGATGTGTTCTGGTGAATTATTCTTTGATATGAAATTCCTATTAGCCAACTTTTTTACACTGCAGAGCATAGAATAAATTATTCGCGAAGCTACAGGCCACGCCAGTTAACTCAAAAGCAACAACTAAAATTTATTGAAATTGTTAAATGTATAAGCATTTTCTGTGCTTTGCAACTGGAGAGGTGAAGTTTGGAATCTACCTCTAGCCACTGTATAGCAACCCTGGACATTATTACTCACCCACAATTGTTTGTGAGGAAGAAATGGGAAACCACTTCACTCATCTTATCCATGTGTGGCATAAAAGAATGGACCTACCTTTGGGCAGAGAAATCATCGTCATCATCAAGACAGCACCTCTGAGTAGGTTTCTTGAAGGGGCGCTATATAAATTTTAGAAATGAATGAATGAAAGAACTACAGAAAAGCCAAGTTTTGTGTGGTAACAGACAAAGAAACTAACGATCGGAGTAACTGTTCTTATAGTATATGTCTGACAGATTGTCTGTTTAACAATGCAAGTTACCTAACGCTTTAATGAGGACTCTTGACGAGAGTACTTAAAGTGACTGGGAGACAATTGTAGCTCATTGTTAACCTTTTAAAGATAGCCTGAATATTTCTTTTCTTTTCATAGATGGTTCTAAAGTCACCAGGAGTTTTTCAAACTTTATTCCAATGCAGGATCTGAGCAGAATTCCAGTTCTCTTCAGACCCGATGATAGCTTAGGATTAGCACAGGTATGCAGGTCACCTTTCAGTTACATTCATATGGAAACATATGCAGCGGCAATTTTAATTTACACAGGAGAACATAAATATATCTGTGGATGAGCAATGTTTAGAATAGGATTGATTCCATTGGGTTCACCATTTGCTACCTTCCAGATTTTTAATTGGGGGGCCCTCCCCCCTCTGCCACCTTTCTCTGCCAACTTTAGTTGTGACTTCATTTGTGCCTCATTTTTAAACTAAGCTGACCTGTGATTTTTCTGCATGAAATGATGAGTTTTTCAGAGGAAAAGTACAGTTATGCTGATCAAGTTCTGGATATTTATGTTTTTATTATAATATTTGAAGTTTGTTATTTTTTGATTATTTTAGGTCACTCAAAGTAGAAGCTATTTACCAACTGGAAAATGTACACCTCTCAGGTGAGCAAGAAACTTGGGAAGTCATTCTATATGAGATTTTATCATGCAGTTTGGCGCAACATTAATATCATATAATATTATCACTCATGTTCTGATTAGGTAAAAAGTAGACCTACATGTATGAATAACAGCTAAGAAAGAGAGTGGTCAAGGTTAGCTTTTCTTGGTTATGGTTATGAATAGGTGGCGATATGTTGAAGGGGCGCTATATTTATCAAGTTTTGTTGATTGAATAATTGATTGATTGATTCTTGGCTCCAGTTGCACAGTGCCTGAGCATTGATTAATGAATGTGACTGTAATACTTGTAAATATTGTGCATAAGCAATTATTTATCTATATGCACTAATGACACTTTAAAGCTCATCTACAAGGTGAAGCAGATACAAAATTACTTTAGCTTTTTTTGAAACAATGCACATTAATGATTATAAAAATGATGATTTTAAAATTACACTCATTGAATTTATGCATGAATCTATATTAATCTATACTGTGCTTTGTGAATAATTGTTTATGTCTGTGTAAGAATGGAATGCTTTTTTCTTACAATTATTATTATTATACTGCAATGGCAGATTTGAAAAACGAACCCATGACAGAGAAGATAACACTGAGACCTTTCAGCAATTGCATCCAGATAAAGTAATCACCTCACATGAATGCCAGAAGGGTAAACAAATGTTTTTTGATTTGTTCAAATATCCTCTCGCATATATCCATAATACTTGCATTTTACGAAACAATGACACTGAGATTTTAAGCGAGATAAATTAAAAATGGAGCAAGCAGGTAAGTATGTTAGTAAGTAAATATATTCTTTATTAAGCCAATTACATGACTGCACTCTGGCTTACATACATCTTAATTAAGCATATAAGTTTAAAAAGCCTTATCTTAAATAGTCATAGCATAATTTTATGGACTTTAGTATCATTATTATTGTTGTCATCAGTCCAGTATGTCATGACGTGAAAAAATAACAATTACAGGTGAAATTTTAAATAAACTTTGCTAGTTAGTAAATCACTCGTTTATTACAAGCATCTTGTAACAGAATTTCTGCAGGTGTTTGTCTTTGGCTGGAAGTCCCATTGATTGTTTGATCGACTGATTGATTGATCTGATTGATTGATTGGTGATTTAGATGACTACAGACATAATCCAACAACTGCTTAGATGTTACATGACCTGCAATGAATTGTTAATTGCATGTGAACCCAAGGATTTGGATTCCTTATTGGAATATTTATAAAGTAAAAAGGATTAAGGCATGGAGTACATGTACAGAGGTAGAATGAAAGTATTAAAGTATAGGACTAACTGCTACCAGGCTACTTACCGTTAGGTTGGTAGGAGTTATTCGTTGTTGATAGGATGTTACTTTTGATGTGTTAACAGTTCTGTTATATGTGCGTCGATGCCACGATGAAGCGTTTACATCTCTGATGTTGCCAACTCGTACAGTGCCTGCTCTCATAGATGCTGTAAGTGAGGCCTGTGAATCAGAATAAATAAAAGAGAATTAATATTATGATAGAAAGGCATTGTCTGTCTGTCTGTCTGTGTCTGTCTGTCTGTCTGTCATGCGATTATTGTTTTCTCACTGTGTCACTCCTTAGGTGGTGACAAGCATTTAACACTATGCATGTGATCCATGATTTGCTGTTGGTAGAGGGCCACGATAAATTTCAAAATTTCACACCTGCATGCCATGTGGTCCACTGTTGTGTTCAGTCCCACCAGTAGAGGCAGGAGAGGTGGAGGAGAGGAAAGGGGTGTAGGGAAGGGTGGAGAGGGGCATATGTTATGAATGCCATTTTAACCGCCTTATGATACAGACATCTTGTAACAATATAGATGAAGAGAAGTTTGCTAACTAGACTCATTTATCTTGGTCAGTGGTGCTTCAATTCTTTTCTTATGATAATATATTTTAAATTGTTTCTGTCTTGATCGTCTTAGCAGCCAATCACCTAATAATAAGTGGAAAACTCATTTAAAATTTTTTTTTAACCACCTTAGCGGCTTGTGGGTGATTTTAGGTGTCAAATACATTTAATGCTTCAGTTTTAACTGCCTGCCAATATTACATTATCAGCAGGCAGTAGCTCTCTATGAGTGATAAATGGATCAACTTACTAAGGCATGAGCATGGATTATAATTACAAGCAGAGACAGACCTTGCTAGTCTCATATTACCAGTGGCGTAGCGAGGGAGGGCGAGGGGGGCGAACCGCCCCAGGCGGCACTTGTTCTAGGGGCGGCATTTTCGGGAAAAAATTAAAAAACTTATTTTACTTGCACTCTTCAAGATTCTTGCAGCTCTTGTCTAAACCTAAAGCTTTTTTGCTATTTCTCGACTTATAATTAACATATACGATATACCGAAGGACCATTGAATGGCGCCTAGTGTAGACACGCTGCAAAATGGTAATGCCGCCCCTGTCTATCTTGCCATGACTTTTGCACTATCAAATGAAATAAATTTTGCAATAATAATAATGCGCAAAATGGCCCCAGGCGGCACTTGTCCTAGAGGCGGCATTTTTGGCAAAAAAATATTAAAAAAAATTCTTCTTGTATAAATTGCACTCTTCAAGATTCTTGCTGCTCTTCTAATGCGCAAATTCCTAGATTGATGAAAAATCATTCTTTCCTAAGTAAAAAGTTGGATTAATTAAGGACCGTCTCTGCTTATATATAAATTTGATTTATGACAAAGCTTGCAAAATGCATCATGCATTGATGCAAATAAAGTTTTATGAAACAGAAGTTTGAGTAATGAAAGACGTTTTTGCCTACTATGAGTGATGAAAAAATTAATGAAAAGTTGGGTTCACAATCGAAACCTAACTTAAATAGAAGTTGAATTTATCAAAAATATCTTTCTTAATTAGAATCTGGGTTGATGAAAGAGTTATTGCCTAAACAGAATTTGGCTTTTCAAAACTAAAACTAATTAAAATAAACTAATTAAAACCTACTTAAGACCCACAATTAGAGAATCACTACATTCCAATTTATTCTTTCAGTTGGACGCTCTCTGACAGGCACAATTGACTTTGACAAGGTTATTAGTAATTTTGCTGCAGGGAAAGCAAGAAAAATAAAGTTTTAAATTGTAACAGTTGACAGATATAATGAAAGTATGATATCGTACTGTATCCGTATGATAAGTTCATTCATTCATTCATGCATTCATTCATTCATTCATTCATTCATTACGAAATTTATATAGCACCCCTTCAAGGTTACTACTCATGAGCGCTCCAATTAGTCAAAGTTATCAGTTACTAATCTATTCTAAGTACCATATTTACTATGGTGTCACTATGATTAAATCATTGTTTAGCCCTATGACTTTCTTTCCAATACGTATAGAGAAAGAATATGCCGTATGATTTGTATTGTTTCATTTTTTTTTTTTTTACAAATTTTCGATCTAGCCTGCAAGACGTTTAGTAACTTAATTGTGAGGCTTGCTTTATTTGTTTGTTTTATAACTGGTTAATTTCTTAATTAATACAATCTTATTCTATTTTCATATCTTTATATCTAATGATAATGCATTTTAATTAGTCAAAGGACATACAGCTTTAATTTTGAAAGTGCATGCTGATGCTGCTACTAACTGTAGACCCTACAATTATTTGAATACTGAATAGAATAATCATAATGTATATAAGAGCACAATGAAAGCACTCAAAACAGGCCCCCATTGGCTATCTCCTTAAATGTGCATATCTCGGGGTAGGCCAATATATGCAAGAAGGAAGTGATGGGAAAATAGGCAGAGGCGGCATTTTGTACCTTCGCCCCAGGCGGCGCTTTGCCTTGCTACGCCACTACATATTACCAATACATATGCAGCTGTGCCTGTTGCACTTTCAAAACATTGTCATTATATGAAATTTCAGATTTAAAGATGGTACAGAATAATCGGTTATTTGGCAGGAAAATACAAAACGTGCTGTTGAACTTTAATTGTTATTTAATTTCTGCCTTAGCTTCAAGAAAAGTGCAATATTGAGACAGAAGAGATCAGGACTGTGTACAAGAAGTCTAAGAACGGGTAAGCTACCAATATCTTTGGTAAGAGTGTCTGTTTGCCAAAGTGTGGGCTTAGGCCTTCCTGAGCAGGGCCCTACCGAGCTATAATTGCGCCCTGTGCCTAGCTAATTGTGCCCTGTGCATAGCATCAATTTGGCGCCCCACATTTTGAAAATAGTGCATTTTATGGAATAATAAGTTATTCCATCCTGAAATTTGCACCCTTTCCACATTTGAGCCCGGGGCCTAGGCCCCGCTGGCTCCTCCCTCGGTACAGCCCTGTTCCTGAGACATTCACTCACTGTGTGAGGACCTTGAATAGTTCCTTAGCATACAACTGTATCATGCTTGATCATACTGCATTATAATGCACTAATTGTCCTATTATAATTCTAAGAATATAGGTATAAGAAATAAATTTATTAGACATGTGTCAATTTCTGGTACAATGTACTTACTCATTGGTTGCTTGCATTTTTGTGCATGGATATTGATGAATCACATATCACAATGCAAGAATGCACATAAATGTGTGGCACCAGACACTGTTAATCTGTTGGTCGAATTGGTCATTGATAAACGATTCTAGAACTTAAAACATTGTGAAAGCATTGTGTTAAAATTTTATTTGCATGGTATATTGCTTGAACTCTTGTAACTGAGTTAGAAATAACAGGCTTATAGATTTAACCATGTTTTCGGATGGAACTAGACACCACAGCTTTTACGATCAACAGAATGAAACAGACTTTTGTTTCCCAATCAAGTTAACAGTGAAAATGGCAAATATGACAATTGGTAATAAAAACATTGCACATGGAATTTAAAATCTGATCTCCCAGTGAAACTATTAGTTTGTTGTTGTAGCATGATTGTTACAATGGAGCTTGCGTGCTGATTTTTGCTCCTGTTCTTTGTTCACTGTTCATAAATGGGAATGATAATTTGTTGATTGAAGTACTATTGTAAAACCACTGCGCTAATATGATTTTAGGATATTGGTAAAGCTGGATGACGAATCACTGCGTCGTTATTCGAATGAGTCGACATTCATCATTGACGTTGAAAGTGTGTCATCAAGCGAAGAAGACACAGCCTCGTATAACATCATACTCACTGAGATCGATGTTGATGTGCGCTAATCATTTTATCCATTGCCAAATTTAATTCTTGTTTATTGCTCTTCCCTTGAGTAAATCCATTTACAACATTCTGGTCTGTTTCTGATTTATCCTTAGCTTCCCTATAGCTTCCCTGACTGCCTTCTTTGGCCCATTATCAAGTCAAACAGCATAGCTCCCGATATTATTATAGTCTTCCTTCATACAATCGTCCTTTGGGAATTACATTCAGAAGCAACTTGTCATGAAGTATGTGTCCAGTGTGGTTTATGTTTTCCTATTGGTGCTATTCAGTGTCCTTTCCGCATTTATGAACCTTTTCCATGCTTATTTATGCATGGATTGTAAATTTTTTTATTATTTTCCCAAATTTATGGTACAGGTTTCCATTGCTATAAATGTTCTAGGGTGTGAAATCTCAGGTTTTCCAGGTTCTTATAGGGGGGTTTGCCTCCATCCTTCAGGGGGGTTTGATGCCCCTGGTCCCTCAAGGACTCCATCTAAGTAAAATATACATTAAATCTATTTATATATTGCTGAACATATAGTTTTATTTATTGAATTTATTGAGGTTTTACAATAAGTTCATATATGCAAATGTTGTGACTGGTTAAGTATAGAAAAATTGCTGGCTTATTTTTACAGTGGCATATTCTACCTGTTTACTGTTTTGATGCAATAAACGTTTCAGATTATTTTTCTAATGCAAGCAATCGACATTTGATTATTCTTGTGTCTCTATGCTAGGTCTATTCCTAATCTTGCAGTGTGAAAAACTTCTCTGTTGTACAAAACTTGCAATCACAGACTAACAGGGTGAAGATTTCATAGCCATCATGATAAAAAATTGTTTATGAATTTATGGATGATAAAGGATTTGTTTGTAAACCACATGTTTTCTTTAAAAAATTCAGTTCACTTAAGTCTCATGTTTCCCATATATTAAAATTACATGTGGAATTAGCTAAATTTGTGCAATAAATCCATAATATTAGATAATAATAATTATATTAGAAACAATATTAATTATTGTAATAATAGTAATAATAAATCCATAATCTGTTTTTCAATAATGTTAACCTATATGTTGATCAGTCAGCCAGTTGTAGCCTCAGTTCATCCACTTAGACAATCAATCGTTCTCAGTCAATCTGTCAATCATTCTCAGTCAATCTGTCAATCAATCTCAGTCAATCATTCATTCTGTCAACTGGCTCTGATTATATCAATCATTGTATCAATCATTCTCAGTCAATCTGTCAAGCAATCTCAGTCAATCATTCATTCTGTCAACTGGCTCTGATTATATCATTATTAGGTAAATCTTAGTTTACAAATTATAATGTTTATTCTGCAGCTGAACCAACCATTATTTTAGTCTGTTGATAATAGTCATAGGTGTAAACTAGTCTTAATTGTCTTTTAGCCAAGGAATCTAGATCAAGGATTGAGATAGTTGAATTTATTGCCAGTCCATCATAAGAGATAATTATACTTCAGGTGTTATTCAATGCAATGTTACTACAGGTAACATGGCTGAACGTTTGATATTTTGGCTTAGGGAGAAATTTATATTTATGTGAATTTGCATCAGTTTTATGGCAGTAGGCAAAGGGATTGTAAGGCTCTTAACCTACATGTATACGGCAATAATGGACGAAATAATTTACACGTGATTCATAAATCGAGGCATGCTCAGTGCCACGTTTTCTAACACGTGGCACTTGCCTACGGAAATTAGATATTTGTGGACATGAATTTGAGTGATTTGACCTTGCTGGAAGAAATGTTCGTATGCAAGCATTAAAAAGCAGTAAAGGCTAAGAGAAAAGGTATACTTAGGCCTTCAGGCTCCTTGCTGAAATGCATGGGCCTGCGATTGTGCCGTTGTACCGAAGCAGTTAGTTTAACTTCAAGATGTCAAGATGTCAACTTAAAGTTAAGTTAAGCTATGCAACAGTCTACTTAATGTGACCTGACCATACGTTTCTGGCGCCAACCCGTTTTCAGTTTTAGACCTGACACTTTGAGTCTTCTAAATGTAAGATTACGTAGGGCGGGCGACGTCCTTAAACCCGCCCTGCTCATTATATCAGATTAATGTCCATCAAACCAGACAGATTTGTTGTGCGGCGATGCTGTGTACATTTATGCTGCATTAACAAACTGTCAATCTGGAATAAAATCCAATAATCGTCAGGTTGGACCTCTTGCACCGTTTGGGAAGCGCATTATGGCGTATCTAAATCAGCTTGCCGGGAAATATGTTAGAGCCATTCAAGTAACGCATCGCAGAATCGATTCCTTGGTACCGTCCATCAAGCGTGTAATTATGCGTCACGTGGTGTGAGCAGGCGTTCCTTTGTTGTCATGACAGCATAGTTTGTTGTGGCGCTCACGCCTCGTTCTCGGCGTCTCGGTGCGTCTCGTAGCAGTTTCATGTAGCCAATACAAATATGTTAGACTGTTTCAAAAGATTAGATTACGAAACCATTTACAGATTAGGTTTGTGTTTTCCATTATGTCTGTTGATTTGAAGATATTGTTAGGTGAATCTTTGACCGTGTTTTGTGCTCGATTGCAATAAGCAGACTTTGAGAAAGCGCTGTCGGCTACAGTCCGCCACGCACGGCAGACCTAGGTTACCAAGTCGTTATGTTTATTGTTTAAATAACTTAATTTGTACTGGACTTTTTTGACTAGAAAGATTCATGGTGATAATGTATTTTAGCGTAAGCCTACTAAATTCTGTTATTGAAAAATAGCGTAATTAATTGGCACTAGCTCAGAATCGAAACTTAACGTTTTAAATGATTTATTATCAAACAACTTACAGAAATGAAATGTTACCACTGAAACTATTCCATGAAATTGTTGACGTGCAAGCGATAATTTCGCATTTGTAGTGGCAAATTATTCGCCATTTTATGAGTTTCAGCGGCGGCGAATTGATGATAATTATTCTTGCTTAAATAGAAGTGGGATTGACGCAAGTAGGCCTATTCTTGCCTAAACTGAAGTGGGGTTGATGAAAAATGATCGTGGTTTAAATAGAAGTTGAATGGAGAGATACTAAGGCTCTTTTAATGGTGAAACTAAAATGGAATTTCGATAGATAATAAGTATTTTTCACTTTTATGTTGTTTCTTTTTAGATAGAAAGTAAGGTGTTTCATTGATTTGGTGACACTCATCAAATGGGTTCTGGAGCATCTGTGCAAGCGGCACAGCCGCGGCAGCAATCAAAGCAAGCTGGAGAAAAAGAAGAAGAGGATAAATCAAAGGGAAAGGGTCAATCGAAAAGGGTTGAAATTGTTACGACATATGCAAGCATAACTCCTGGATCAAACATACCACAGATGATAAAGAGGCCGGAATGGAGAGATGCTCTGAAAAGCAAAGACCTGTCGCACAGTCTACACCGGAAGCTGAGAGCTGCAGCGCTTGGTTAGTATATTTATATGCCTACATTTTCTAAAGATCAGTTAAACAACCTAGTGTAGAAGATGATAAGCAGTTCCTCAAGCTAGCCCTGAGGCAGCCATGTTTATGAATTGTTATTGACTTCATTTCTTAGCCTCAGTATATGAGTGCAAGTGGCCAATCATCTCCATCTGCCAGCTGACAGTATGTATTCATTGGAGCTGAGTTTAGCAATACTGGTGCAACTGTAGACAGTTTTTGTAAGTTTAATAATCTAGGAAGATGTGCTTATGAACCATGAAAATTCTGCTTTGATACAATAAAGCGAGGAGTGTTGTTTTGTAATAGAGTAGATGTTTAAGAAATAAATAGATGTTTTCTAACTAGGCTTGAAAGAAATATCTGATTACTAGTAGTAATGCAAGCTGTATTAACAGAATGGTTATAAAATACAGTGTTGCGGCTTTAATAGCTTTCCAGGCCAGCAGAGTCCAGAATTATGCCAACTGCCAACATAACGTTGCATAATTCAGACAGCAAGTAATTGTTTAATAGATGGCAATCCTTTCGAGGACTACTGTTTTTATTATGCTTCTTTACTACATTATGCCTACTGCGACTTCATTCAGCTCAAGCTTCATAATTTATTCAAACATTTTTTGGTGAATTTTGCTATGTAAATTGATTGGAAAGGGCCAAGTGCTTGTACAAGCTACTGTTTTAAACTCAGGTCGAAAAAGTGCTTGCAGAGTTGAGATTAAAAGGACTGGCTTCACAATTCAACTCATTAAGATCTGTGAGGGCCAGGTTAGTAAAATATTAAAAATCAAATATTAAAATTAAATACCCAGTTTTCTTGTTCACTTACTTTATTTATCTGATGTAATTCAGTGTAATGTATCCAAAGATTTGTATGTTATTTATTTAGAACCTTTCAAAAACTTTCCAGAGTCTAATGCATCTGAATGTCTTCCTCTTAGAAGTCTGGATAACACCATTACGATTACTCATCTCTTTCTGTTCTGATTTCTAAAAGGTGCCTGAAAAGAGCACGTTTGTTGCATTTTAAAAGTGTTTCTACTTAAGTTTATCTGATTTTGTTACGTATAAATGTTTCTGATAGAACAAGTCATCTTATTGTTTTATGTGGTATGTGTTAGATCAGGCCGTGTGCTAAGTTCTTTCTACACGTCACCAAAGCAGTAAAATTTGTAGGCCCATTAGTTTGTGCATTCTTGAATGGCAGCTTTCTGTGATGCATTGGTCTCACGTCTAGCATTTTGAATGGCTGTTGGCTAATGGGATGAGAAACAATATCTAGAGCTCTTAGTTTCATTTTGGATATGAAAGACTTGAATTATTATGCTGCAGTTTATTAGCATTCTTCTATGTGTTGCTATATAGAGTCTGTTTTTTGATAATGTAAATTTTAGTCTGAGCTGGTGAATGAGTTCAACTAAGTTAAGTGAACTAGATACTGGATAGACTGCTGCTTCACAAATTGACTCAAATTTATGTAAAGTTATCTTGTGTACACATTTATTTTTAGACAGCAACTGCTTTCTATTGGAATCATAATTTCAATTATGACATCTTGTTTATGGTCGTCAATAGCAAACCACTTCTAGGATCTCTTAAGCACACTGTCAAATGAAATATCAAATAGTTTAAGAGTAGAGGGTTGGTCAGATGCAGATACCTTTGAGTAGATATCTTGAAGGAGCGCTAGCTATATCAGGTATTTTTGATTTATATAATTGTTGATTAGACTGCAGCTTTATCCCTGTGCGGGTGAATGTGACTGTCATATAAGCAAAACCTTTTTATTTTATTAATTTTTTAAAATAGTTTATTGACTTGAATGTGCAACAGTGATATCACTGATGATGCGTTGGAAATCAAGTGATAACCTTATTCTGTTTTTGGTTCAACTAATCATAATAGCTCTTGTTTTGTTGCTGTTATAGGTCGTCACATTTCACTGGAATGATACTGATAACAACGGATTTAATGTGATACAGGTAGGATTTTATGCAACACAAATTGGATTTAATTACTGTTTTTTTTATACAAATCTCATAAAAATATAATGTTGATAAGCAGATTAATCCACTACTCCATCTCTTAGAGATTGTGGAACAACCCACATACTCAGTGGATGATAGATATTTAGTGTTAAGATGTGACAATTTTTAAGCGAGTTATGGAATGGAATATCAGTTTTATAGAAATCTGCTCTTTGAAGCCTTGTCATTGAGTTGTTTTCTTAATAAGTGTTTGATCATCATAATGAAAACTGGTCATGAAATTTCATAGTTAATTACCACAATTGAATGGTTTGGCTACTTATTGGACAGACAGAAAGGCATTTATCACAGAATCGTAAGGTTGAATTGTTAATAGTTTGAACTATAATAATTAGTGGAATGCTAAGCTACTTTGGAGAAGTTGTATGACTTGACAAAGTCAGAGATATTATCAAAAGGCAAAATCACGCAGATGTTCAATGACGTTATTTGTTTGTCAGGTGGTGCATGATGGCGAAAAGCATCGGGCAGTTGTTGGTGGCTTTAACAGCGGGGGGTTGGTACGCAAAGGCAATTTTTCACAGCAGTTCAACCAGGCAGGAGAGTACAGATTCATCAGGTGAGTTAATTTTGTCATGCAAGAAACATTTATTCTAATTTGTCAATCGTTGTTTCCAACTGAAATCTCAATTGACGTAGCTACTCACGAATACAATTTCAGTTATTAAATTTTTAAATGATTTGAGATTGAAACAGTAGACTGGGTAAATGAGTGTTGTTTATTATATGCCTCTCTCATGGTGTGGTCCAAATCAACGTTGAATTGTTGGTTAAGACAACATTTGTTATTGTGAATGGCTAGTTTAAGAACTGTTCAAAGTGTTCTATTGTTGATTATTAAATAGTTAATTGGTTCTGAATTAATTGATTCTGAGTGTTTTTGGATGTGTACCTCAGCTTGTGCATGTGAGTATGTGTTTAAAAATGCCATGACTTTATGATTGTTTGCTTCAGTGCACTTTTCCACTGTCAATATGAAGATACCCATACATGCTTTGATAGTTAACTGGTTCTGAGTGAATACATGATTTGAATAGGATTCTTTTTTCCTTGTTTTCATTTGTGGGCAGCAGGGTAAACCCAAAATTCTGTTAACCAAAAGAGAAACTAGAACTGTGCTGATGATATATTGATTAACTTTTTCAAATTTTACAAATATTGTGGGTTATCAGGGAAAATGGATGGGGGTGATTAATACTTTTAAGCTACTCCAAGGCTTTGCTGTGGGTTTCCTTTGTCAGTGGGTTTAATTTAGAGATTGTTTATTTTTGTCTAGTTCTGGTGTCAAATGTGAACCGCTTGTGATAGAGGTTCACCCTCGGCGAGATGTCGAGTCTATTGTGTCTGAAACGGGTTTTGAGCCGCATCTCATACGACTGGATGAAGGAAATGCGGTCAAGTGGACGTGGAATGATTGCGAAAGACCACATAAGATCACTGAAGCAACATTCAACCTCAAAGATCAAACGTTGAAACCAGTCGCTTCAGACAAGTATTTGTCAACAATTGTAACTCTTAATTATGATGCAGTTCATATCTGCGTGATGATGTGCCGAGAAACTGTTGTCATTACAGTTAAAATTTGCATAGATGCTGTTTTCAATTATTGTGCATCCTCTGTGAACATATTTATAAGTAGTTTCAAGCATAGAAAATATTTTTACAGCCAAAACATTGTAAATATAATAGAAGCATTTGTAAATCAACTTGTCAAGAGATTCAATTTAGAGGTTCTCTGTTAGCTTATCTAAGTGATATAATTATGTTGTTTTGATTATATAACTCTGCGCTGTTCAGAGTTTGAGATTAGGCTACTTGAAGGAATCAGTCATAAGTAAGATGTTTCAAGTTTAGGTGATTATACCAAGTCATTATCTTGTGACTGACAAATCTTTCTGATCGTTAGATGTGAAGATAAATTTACTTGAATTTAAATTTATAGGGCCATTCCGACTAAAACTGGATCATACTGGAAAGAGTTCAAGTGAGTAGTTGTTACCTTGTATTCCTTATATGCTGAATGAACTGTATATGTCTGCATGTGTTATGAACATTACCATATTGTGCCTTCAGTTTATGGCAATTGAACCAAGTAAATAGATTACAGAACTGTTAAAGTGTCGCTAACGAGCAGTACTAATGGGAAAAAGGTTCTGTGGAAGACGAATACAAAAATAAGTTAAAGCAGAGAAATCCATTATGTTGGGTATCTCAAGCAAGACAGAAATAACCCTGTAGAGCAGCAGATGAATCAGTTTTTAGGTCTCTACTGGAAATGCTCATGCATACATTTAAGTTTAGTGGGGAATAAAGTTAATATACAGGTATGTTAGGACTATCAATGTACATTGGCGTCTTAGACCTTTCGGAATTCTTTTGTTGTTTGTTTCTATCTTGGGTTTCATTGCAGTTCATTGCACCATGTTAGTGGCACATTACATTACAGACCTAGTACCTACTGTCTGTAATTTATGTAGGAAATGGAAAATCATTACATTATACATTTTAACATAATATAATGTGACTTGTTTTGATATATGAGTGTTTTGCTGCTTTCAATGTTGCAACTGACTTTTCCTTTCAGCTGAATCCCTGTGTTGTTTTGTTTTAGCAAACCCGGTTTATATTACTTCCAGACTGGGGGACCATCGCCTGCTGAGAAAAAGACGTGCATAGTACACGTTCGAGAACGGCAAAGGTACTTCTGTCAATTATGAACTTTAAAATAATCACTATAAGTTATGTAGAGGACTAATCACTGAATGAGATTACTTTAATTGAGCTGATTCTGTTTTCAGATCCCAGTGCATTTGTACATGCAAGCATAATCAGAGCACAGTATTTGATACTTCCAAATGGAGTATTATGTATTGATGATGTAGCACAGTTGTGTCAGCATCATGTGCCTTGTGTTGGTGTCTTGCTTGAGTCATGGCTTTTAAATTTAGTAGGCTGCTGTCTAACAAACCTCTGCAACCGGTCTGAATTATGAATTATGTACTCTGATATGTTTGCATATTCATAACTTATCAATGGAACAGTAACTGCAGTGACAGACAAACAGATAGTCAGAGAGATTGACAGACAGAGAGACAGACAGAGAGTGTCCTGGTTGCTCTAATAACAAATTAAATTAAGAATTTTGTTGTCTGGAGCTGGATTGTTTCTTTGTAGAGAGTTCAAGATTGATGTTTTTGACAACTCTTTCAAACCGCAGATACTTCTGATTGAAGAGGGAGACAGGGTTTGGTGGGAGTGGTCAAAAGACAAGGTTAGTCTACCACTTTATGCTTGAGATTAAAATCATTGTTCAGGTACCCTAGCAGATGATTACATTTACTGTTGATTAATATCAGAAGAATTGTTTGTAATGTGTTTGATTTGACTGTGCTTATCATCACAAGTATTAATGTGTCCAATGCCTTGGAGGTCAGAGCTCAGCTCAAGTTTTCTTAGACCGAGGTACGGCAAGGTTTCACTCTTCGATACAGCTTTGAAAGCAAACGAGTTTAGTTTCTTTGTCAGTTGGAGAATTTTGAAGGTAACTGCTTTCCACATCCCATCAGATATTATGAATGTATGCTTGATAGATTGATAATATAAAAAATGATAAAGAGTCAAGTTAATGGCAAAAAATGTTAATGGCAAAGCTTTGCTAGAGATTTAAACAACATTCTTTTATAATATCTTTGTAATTGTATGTTATTCTAGTGTTTGAAAGCCCATTGTATATATGAGACTGAGTTACCAGCAGCAGGTTCATCAAACTCAAAGGCATTCAAGGTGAGCTATAAATTTGGTCTCTGCTGGTTCATTAGTTTATGTGTCATGCTTTATATTAACAATGCCACTGAAGATTTGCAAATAGGAAAATAATAATTTGTTTAAGTCATTTAGCTCGTATAATGATCACGATTGCAAAGTAGTGTTCTGTGCAATTGTTTTTAGCTGAGTATGTATGAAGAACTCTTCAGTACATACCACCCAAGATTTTGACCATAGATGGGATTCTATGAGTTGACTTCAGCTTGGACCTGCTGTGTTGCTGTCCAACAGACACATTACTTATATAATAGTAGATTACCTGTTAATTCATTTAAAAAATTAAGCATAATTTTCATTTATGAAGAGCATGTCCCTGTATTCTGACATAAAGTGAAAATAATTCCTTTGTTGGCTTGTAAGGATACAAACTTCTGTTGGATGGGTCTTTCATAACAGCTAATCATCTTAGCTGGTAATAACGGTAACGGCTTTGATCTTTGCTTAATTTTTTTTGTGAATTACTCAATTTACTAACATCAAATGTGGTGAATAATTATCATTATAATTATAATTTTCAATAATTATCACATACTATTTGCTACAAAAATTATTGTTCTTTTTAGCAAAAGAAGAAAGGTTTCAAGTGGCTGACGCCAAGGTAATCCATGAAATAGCTAACAATTTGTGTTAGACTTGTGTAATTACTAGGCCAAATTAATGGCTTTCAATAAAAATCTTTGAGGAATAAATGTTTAGTGTTTCTTGACAAATGGAACTTGCCCTTAAGCTTTATCTGCCCTTGAAAGATAGATAACCACTGCATCAGTGCATCATTCATTTCCAGAGGAATAAGAAAAAGTGATCTCCATCAACTGTCTGTAAATATCAACTCAGCAGCAATTTTTTAAAGCAAATCTCCTTAGGGGCCGTTCACATATTACGTACTTAACGAGGGGAGAGGGGTTTCGAATTTCGGTGATTTTGCGTACGGGTGTGTATGGATACGGAATATTAAATTCAGAACTGTAAACCCAATCACAAAGGTTAAATAGCTAAAGATATCTATAAGACATTGATTTTACCACAGGCTATTTATTTTTTTAAGCATCATATTCAACAGCCTAAATTTGTTAACTTTTATGAAGAAATAAAACCCAAACAATTCTTGCATTTTAAAGATTTAATGCTATATTCTGGCATAATAAATTTTATGTAGCATTAAATCTTTAAAATGCAAGAATTGTTTGGGTTTTATTTCTTCATAAAAGTTAACAAATTTAGGCTGTTGAATATGATGCTTAAAAAAATAAATAGCCTGTGGTAAAATCAATGTCTTATAGATATCTTTAGCTATTTAACCTTTGCAATGGGGGGATAGAGCTGAAATGTAGTTACACATGGGGGAGGTTGTCCATGAGATGAACGCGGTGCAACAGGGGAGAGGGGTCCGAAAATCAGATTTTTTTTGTACGTAACATATAGATGAACCCTTCCTGCGTTCACAAGTTTAGCTAAAATATATATTAGAGGCATGATCTTTAGGACAATTTTAGCAAGCTTTTAAAACTTGGTCCATTTTTCTATCCTGCTGCTGCATTTAATAGTAATAATCTGATGATAGTTCTGATATCCAACTTTTGTTTTGATTGTGCTCCAGTATAAGCTGCTTCCTCTGACTGTGCATATTTTATTTGCTACAATGCCATTATAGATGTAATGTCATCAATGATGATGATGACGACGACGACAATTATGATTATGATGATTATTATTATTGTGATCATTATTATCATTATGATCATTATGACTATGATTTTGTTGATCATGATAACTGTAACCACAATGTCAACAAAATGACAATCCATAAACCTGAAAGGTTTAATTGCATTTTCAGCAAGAGTGGTTTGATGTCACATGAATTTTTCAAAGCTGGAGTCTATCATTATTCGGATCAGGGCTTTGATGAAGCGGCCAACTATTTGGGGACAATCATCGTAAAACCAGCTGTAGTTGACCACTTCATAGAACTGACTAAAGATGGATTCATTCCCGGTAAACATTTTTGTCTTTCAGCAGCTAATTAGAACTTCTATTTATTGTCATATTGCAATTTTTACATTTGCTTGCATTGTTGCTTTATGCCACATTATATTACAATGTTCTTACATTTTGTTTAAGTTATTACATTATGCTAAGTTGGTTACAAATTGAGCGAAATGTTTGGACTGTTTCAGACATGTCACATGTCAAGACTGGAGATCGAATTTGGTGGACATGGCTTACAAGTCACTTTGATCAAGGATCTGTTGTTGAAGAAATTGAAAAGTGCATCAGTCCAGAAGGACCTTCATCAACCAAACCAGATTCAGGTAATTAGGCACTGAACCCAAACTTTTCTTCTGAAGTCTTCATGATTTAAGAAATTTGTTGCATTATTTACAGCTCTTCTATTTGATATCTTCAATTGATACCCAAGATTTGACTAAATATTGTGACTTTGCCCAACAATATAATATTTTTTCTGTGTACGTGGAATTGGCAGTTGTATGAGCAGCAGCATGTTTGGTATGAAATACATAAGATTCATATGTATTTGCTATCACTTGTGCACGAAATTTTGAACTACTGTTTGGCATTTTCTAGTGAGTTGCAAAGAAGCTCACTCAGCTGAGAAAGTTCACACTTGACATTTCATGATCAGCAATGGAAAAGAGTCCTTTTTACTAATACATCTTACAATATTAAAGAGTCAGTGCGGCTCTTTCTGACATTCTTCTACATTTAATGTATTTGTGAAAACAAGAGATACAAAGATAAACTGTGCCATTCCAGGTGGTGGAACCAAAATTACCAAGGAACTCCAGGGTCAGAAATTTGATGCTGGACTGGAGTTGGCTCAACCAGCAACTGTTGGTGTCTACCATTTCTACAACCACGACACCGACAGCATCTGCTCGCTTATCTGCAATGGTGGACCTAAGGTCAGACACTGATTAGGAATTGACGAAACAATAATGGCCGCAATAACAATGATGATCAAGATGATAAGGAATTTGGTGGGGCAGTAATTATGCCGATTACATTTATAATCAGATTGCGGAAATGAATCATTCGGTGTGATGAAAAGCCATTTTGAGTGATCATATTTGTACTAGATGGTCGTCTGTGTGGTGGTGGTGGTGATGAGGTGGTGGATGGAGCGATGGATGGGTGGTTATGATAATGAGGACAATGGCAACCATCAAAATGATTATTGTTACGAGTACTTTCAGTGCTTGATTCTATGTAATTTCGTTTCTTTTAGAATCACACTATTCAGGTTTCTGATGGTGGTCTTGAGCCGTCAGTTCTCACTGTGCACCCGGGCGATAGGGTCTGGTGGGTTTGGCAGGATGGCAGGAAACAGCACAATGTCGTACAGGTTCTCGGTCATTTATCTGTCATTATGAACTGTGTGCCATAATTCATTGCCCTATCACTTTTAACCTTAGTTGATTTATGCTTTAATGGTATCTCTGTCATATGTAATCTGTTGCATTATGACACTGAGAATTAATTGTATAAACGAATTTAGATACTGCAATGTATTACATTTTGAATCAACCATCCCACACTTTATTTATGATGGCTTTGGCTTTTCTTTAACTGAGATCAGTCCTTTAAGACAGAGTCTTTCGTGAATAGCAATTGAATAAGTTTTAAGTTGAGAATGAAAACGGATACAGGGAATGAATAAACAACTTCTAGCGTTGGAGGTCTTGATATGTGCAATTTTTGGATTTATAGACCTCAGAGAAAGGTCGCGTCATTGACGGTGGATTCTGCAGCGGGTCTCCTACTTCAGCTCCTTCAGCCTTCATGCATCAGTTTCAGGATCCTGGTCCGTGCTATTACAAGAGGTCTGTCTCATCTTTTTTCCAGTCATCATTGTTCTAATTGCGACAGTGCGACGTCAGAACTCACTTATATTACACTTATATTACCAAAAAAATTTTTGTTCTGAAAGTATCTTTGCTATGTCATTGGAACGAGATAAATCGGCAGCAACTTTCAAATGTGACATTTTATTATTAGTCTGAACTTTGTTTGAAATTATTCTACATGAATGCTTCTTTCTGCACATTGCTGCATTCTTTGTTTTTTCTAGTGAGGGCACAGGCAAGACGCTGGGAGTCATTTGGGTCAAGTCTCAGCCAAAGGTAGGCTCAGTGGGTTAAATTGATTGGGATCTTATATCCAGCTCTTCTTATTTGCGATCCACCTCCCGAACTATCATAACATAATATGTCAAAAAAGATTAGACCCATCAACTAAATATACTCTCAATTACAGTAATGGATAATATGTATTCTTTTTCATGTATGTTTTGCAACCATAACTGTTCTTGCAAAAACTCATAATTTCTAAGGTGTTGCTTACTCTACAAACAAAGGACCAAAATTCATACTACTGACACTGTTCGCCTGGGGTTCGTGCGTCTGGTGTGCGCCTGGTGTGCGAATAGTGTGAGCCTGGTGTACTCCCGGTAGGTAGTACTGAACGCAGTTTGTCAGGAATCATGCAAGCGAACATAATACTATAAATGATTTTTGTTATACTGACATCATTGCATGTAATGCCATTATACTTCGGCATTTACAGAGTGCTAAACCAATTGGCTGCCTTGTTGCGCTTTGCATACATGGACAATTGTACGTATAATGTACATACGTGTAGATATTCATATTTAATCTGAGGTATGTTTATGTGCATTGTGTACATATCTTATAATTTGAAGTCACATGTTATAAATTTTAATGAGTTTTGCAACTAAACCCATGTCCACAAGATCTTAAGACCACTGATTACAGACAGACTGGAAAAAATATGATTTTACAGGTGCATGAGATTGACGTGAAACCAATTGGCATTGATCCTGATCCAAAAGTGGTTCGACAAAATGATGTTGTGGCCTGGAACTTTGATGACCTTGTGGAATCGGACGTCAGAGAAGTTAAAACCGATGCAGATGTCAAGGATGCGGAGTCTACACCAGTGCCAATAATTCCAAGGTTGGCATGTTTTCAAGAATCTTTTAAACTCATCTGAAATCAAGTAGGCCTACAGCAGAGCATTTTGTTGTGTCAATTTCAAAGAGAAAGGACTTGAGCATAAGGAAGAAATTAGCAGGCAAATTAATAACAAGCCATAGCTCACTACTAAGAGGTTCACATGCGATAGATGCTAAAGATGTTTTGAAATACTATTGAGTAGTAGCTGCAAGAGATACCATGGCACTACATTGCAGCAGTAGTTGACACAAGCTTTTGTCTGTTAGTTTTACTGATTCATCAAATACCAGTTGAGAAGATGACAATTTTATAATATTCTGAAGAAGCATAAGCTCTGGCTGCTCTTCCTTTTAGAGGCTGTTTGAACCGCGTTTTTCCAAACCGGGGTGTTTTCCACTTTGCTGGAACAGCATTCGCCAACCCTGACAAAGAAGCTGTAGGTCAAATTTGATATCTTTCATATTTCAAATGAATTTTTACTGTGATTTGTCCTCTGAATAAATCCATGATTTACATATATATTTGTTGTTATTATTAGCTAATGGAGTAGAATTATAAGTCATACTGTGACCAGATGATTACAAGATATTACAAGAGTCAAATTTATCTGCATGGCAGCCATGCAAAGCAGCCATGCAAGGCATCCACTTGTCCTACTGCTCATTTTGCCAATGCCACCTATTGAACAGAAAGGCTGAGTCAACTTTTGGGAGGGAAACGGGAATCGATCCTGCATCCATGATGATCCTGTGTGGTTCATGCCAGATTGTACTACACTCTGATCTTCTAGAATCCTCTGAGTCATTTACTCTTGGTTTATGGAATTTGTACTGTAATACTTGAGTCTATCCAAATTTATTTTTTAAACAATTCAAAAGTTTTGGGTGATACTGAGATAGTCAAGTGAGGTGTGCTAACATATTAGCGTACCACTTTAGTCTTGAGGGGAATTTTATTTGTCTGAAATACCATATAATTACAGAAATAACTGTCTCAGTTTAGCTGTTTCGCTGGAACCAGAAACATAAAATGAGAGAGTGATAATTCTTAGGAATCAACCAATTAGCCACTGATAGTGTTAATTATTTTAAGTCAAAGATGAATGCATAATGTAATGTAATCATGTAATGTAATCATGTAATGTAATCATGTAATGTAATCATAGGCTGCTCCATACTTGCATATCGTAACAGTGTACCTAGTAGTGGTATCACATTCTATAATCTGTTATTGCTTTGATTGAGTAGTATTTCTGAATTTAATTTCAAGGTTTTCATGGATGGACATAGAGTGAGCACAATCATAGTTGACAGCAATGAAGATTCTTCGTTAATGTGCGTTGATGATCAAGGATTTCATCCTAAAGAAATTTCCGTTCCAAGGGTACGGTATTAAATCTTGCTGTCATCACCTCACTAGGTTTGTATCAGTTGGATACTAATTAAGACTTTAAAAATTCAGGTCAATCTGAAACTGATTATTTGCTCACAGATGCTATTAAAGTGTTCTGAGGGCAATTTAAGCATGAACTGATTAGTAATTAAGAATAGTCTTGTAGCCTATGCACTACTTTCTAAGTTGTATTTTGTGAAGATAAACCCTCTGCATGTTCTCCATTTATTTATCGTGTGCATAAGAGTCACATTTTTGTGGTGGCAGTAAAATATGCTTCTTTTTATTCTAGGGAAAGAGTGTTAAGTGGAGCTGGAATGGACGTACCCCTCACAACATTGTGCACATCAAGAGACCAGTAAATAGAGCTCTTCCAAATGCGGTTAGCATTGATTTTCATGTAGCCTTTGGCCATATTGTTCACACAAGCAATTGAGTTCTTATTTGGCCAGTTTGCCTTTTAACACCAAGACACCAAATAGATTCATCCAGGTAACATGACCTCTTATACTTCTAATGCTCTTATACTAGTATAAAGTTATACGATATGGTAATGTAGAAATTAGAAATCTATTTTTATTCATTTTTAGATCTTCCTAACATTCATCATTACAAGTCTTAATACATGTGTTATTTAACAACTATCAGTTACATTTGACTATATCCTTTTTTGGAAAACTTGTATCTTAGCCATCCACACTAAGCAAAAATATGTCTGTATTTAGTAGAGTTTCAACAATTTGACCAGTCCTCTCTCCCCCGTATGATTTATTACTCAGATTTTAAGAACTCAAGAACTGATTTGGTTAAACAAGAGTAATAGATCAAGAACAGTTACAAAAATTTTATTGGTTGATAAATGATTAAATGATTTCATTTTGATTATCTTAAATTATCTGTAAGGCATGTCTTTCTGTGATGTCCTCAGACTTTCTGGCTCAATTAATTTTGAACTTGGAGTTTTGCTGTTGACAAATACTGTTGACAACAGTTTCATTGGCTATTTGTGCAGGATCCGTTAACTGAAGTCCAGGGCGACAAAGCCTTCACCAGTGGCCCAGTTATCCCAAGTGGCAGCTTCACACACACCTTTGATGAGCCAGGAGTATATTTTGTAGTGTCCGAGGGTGCACCAAATCATCCGGGAATTGTTACTGTCACGAGTGATGAAGGTTCGTAATCGTAATCGTAAACTTCAAATTTCTAAAGCTACTCTAAGCACAAAGTTCCAGCTTCTTATTCGCAAGCACACTGAGGTTAGAAGTTGTGTTTGTAGATACAGCATCCGCAGAAATTTTAAAGTTTCCATTGTTTTGGGCTTGCATGTCACCTCTTACATTCTGTGATAGTCAGTTTCTGAAATAAAAGTTATATATTTTAACCTTCTCTATATAAGTAGGTTCTCTGGGCTGAATGACGTAACTCATAAATGGAAAATGATGGTTTTTGTAAAAGACATTCTTCTGCAGGTACTTTATATATATAAATGCTCATAATGAATGAATGAACGAATGAATATATAGATATGTATATTGTATTGTATTGATTTTTAAAGCACCTCTTACAGTAAAACCTAATCAGAATTGCTCCCAGCAGCGCAAAAAGCCCCAAGGAAATAAAAGTGTTGAGAATACGGACAGAAACAGAAATACCCCAGTTAAGATCAAAGAGTCTGTTTCATTTAAAGATTTTTACTCATAGGTACAAAGACACCGATGCCATGGATTGCGACTGAAAAGAATGGTGGAGTTGTTGAGAAGAACCACAGCGTGAAGCTGAGCTGCGATGATCCGAATGCTTCGCTGTTCTACACAACGGATGGCTCAGAGCCTGCTCTGCATATGTCCACAGCGATTGTGAGTCTATTATGTGATGTCTTCATGTCATCTCTATGGGTTAAGTCTAATCCTGTAGAACTTCTCTTGTGCTGATTCACTAGTGATGCACTAGGGATGAATCGGTTATGCACAGAGGATGTTTTGGTGAGACGCTGAAGCTCTGAAAATGATGTCGCTAACACTGCATAGTGCATACCCATGGCTGCCTCAGGGCTAACCTTAAGGACTGCTTTTCTTCTTTTAAATATTATATTGTGAGCATATGATTTTAGATAACTTTTCAGATCCTATTTATTAAAAAAGCAAATATCGTAAAGTCGTTAATACTTCAGACCCATACCTGATCATTCTTCCTTAGCACTTTTTATTTTGTTTCTTGTTTCCTTTGTCAAGCCATACAATCCACAGAAGGGGATTGAACTGCGTAGCCCCGGTCTTCAGTTCATTCGAGCAGTTGCGGTTTCACCAGGTCTGCCGAGCAGTGATGTGCTTACTTCAAGGTATGTTTCCGCTTAAAAACAATCTTCTTCTTCACTTCGTCTAACAACTATTGTTTGATCATTTTAATATTGTTTACTTTATGGTCTTGTTGATCAATTTCTGCTGAGAACTTTTAGAAGACATAAATACATGTATTACAATTACTGCAGAAGACTCATAGGCTCATGTTACAGGCAACCTGGTCAGAATAAGGAACCAACAATGACTAAACTTTCATGTTTTTTGGGAAGGAACACAGATCTTCTTGCTGCAATTACTCTATACCATATCTTGTTGCTATGCAGATACTAAAACGATAATGCTTTACATTTTAAGCTAATTTATTATAATGGGGCTCTATGCCTGAGGCATTTGTGCTTAAATATTTTGCACAACTTATACAAATAAGTCTCAATTATTTGATAATTCTGACAAGGCACCTGCTGATTAGTCTGGGCTGTAAATGGAAGCCAACAAGACCTTGAACCGGGATATGGTCATGCTTTGGCTGTTTATTAAAGCAAACAAGTCTGAAGTAAATTTTTTTAATTTATGTAACAGGAGATTCTGGGTGTTGGGCAATGAAAATGAAAAACCCATTAATCCTGAAGACGAACAGAATGAATTTGCTAAGCCAAAAGAGCAACAGAAGGAACTAATTAAACTAGAAGAGGAACAGAAAGGGATTCAGGAAGCCAGTGAGGTCTGTTATTTTTCATTGTTACATTTGAGTTGAAACACTTTAAAAGTCTTTGACTACCAATGTGAATGAAGTAATTAGCTTCATGACTGTCACTGTGACATTTGTTTGTGCAGTAAATCAATTCCGTTCTCATTTTCAAACTTTTTAAAGATGATCATGTACTGAAAGCGACTGGGAAATATCATGGTTTAAGTGTTAAATTGCCAGAGTAAACTTATACTCAAACTTGGTAACAGTGATTCTAGTGGTATTAGATTTTTGTTGCAGTTGCAGATTGGTTCATGTTTTTCAGGCGGACAAGCTGAATTGGGAGAAGTGCACTCCGGTGATAAAGGCTTCTTTCACTGAGCCAGGGACTATGAAGGTCGTTTGGGATGGGCCTCAAAAAGAATCCAAGAAACTTCTTGCTGGTTATCAGGTTTGCAGGACTGTTAATATCGCGATAAAGTATCGCAATACTTGGCATCGCCGATATTTTTGTCAGTATTGCAGCAAGCGTATGTCACGTGACCACTATTTGTATTCGGTTCGACCACTGCTATTCAGTTGAATACTAAATAGCTATTTGGCCCGCTATTTGGCTCCAAAGCGATTACAAAGCGAATATTCAGTACAGCCCTACCAAGATGTCAAGTCTGTTGAACAAGCGAAGTGGACGATTATGTATATGTATGTACAAGTGAGAAACAGGTTAACATCCTCTCTGAGTATTTGGCTTTAATCTGGACTATTAATTGACTTGATTTCTATTTTATGTTTTTCTGGCAGCTCTTTTTGAATGGAGTCTCATACAGCAAGATGCTGAAACCAAAGCACAATTATGCCACAGTGACTGGACTGGCAGGTGGTCGAGCGTATGATGTTCAGCTTGTGGCCTGTCCAGACAATGGCTCACTTTCACCATTAGAATCAAATACCCTTGTAAGTCTTACAGTTTTCTTTCTAGTCTGTGTAATTATGGTAGCCAAGGATGTATTTATATTGCGTGATTTATGAAAAAAATAATTTTTAAATACTTGGAGTGTCTTTGGATTAATGCAACGAATAATTAGAAAAATACTTAATAGGTCTTTCTTTATGGCTTTTGTATGCCTGTGTTTAGATGTCAATGCAGGCTAAGATTTTGTCTGACATGGTTTTTCTATATTGATCGTCAATTACTGCTTACAATTAGCAAGTTTTAGAATTCTAATGTTTCACTTTGTTCAAATGCTTACTTGATTGATAGACTGCCCAAAGCCATAGCCAATCAAATTAATTATTGAGGCTTTTCTTTCTTCTGATAGAGTATAACATCTCCTAAGATGGCTGAAGGCAAAGGACCCCTAATTTCTCTGGAGACAACTGCTAAACCGGACACAATGTCTATTGTCTGGATGTCATTGAATTCAGCCTCAAATCCAGTTGAAGGATACAGGATCTACCTCAATGGAACTATGTGTGGAAATATGGTAAGATATCATAATGGATACATGGCGATGATGGTGACGGTGTGATGATGGTAGCAGTGGTGGTGGTTGTGGTGGCGGAGACGATTGTGATGATGGTGATGATGATGGTGAGGTGATTAGTTGTGGTGGTGATTATGAGGATAATTACGATGATGGTGACGATAATAGCCAAAAATTCCCTCTGCATCTTGTGGAAAGTTTTCTGCCTCCAACTGTTTCCAACTGTCTTTCTGAGGCTATGCTTCATTCTATACTGAAACATTACTTTATTTTTGGTCAATACTTCCCACTGGCTGACTTCATTGTGCATCTTTCAATGAAATTGTATTGCGGTTTGGAAGGTGTTTTTATCTGATGAAAGTTTTCTACAGTGTGGCATGGTGGCCAATTGGTTATAGTGGTCGGCCCATAATGCTCAGTGTGCGCTGAGTGAGTGGGTTCGACCCTTGTCCGGGACGTCACTGTGTAGGGACCTTGAGCAAGTCCTTTGCACACAATTGCTCTGCATTACAACTGTAGTTGCACCGTCAAGGTGTGTATTCACTTCTGAACTAAACTGTAAGAAGGGCGATATCAAATAACAGTTGTATTGTATTGTGTACTGTTACAGATTGTTCCGGATGCTACAAGCAACAGGTGTCGTGTTGTCATAGAGGGATGCAACACAGGTGTTGTGTACAAAGTTAAAGTTGCTGCTCTTCCTCCAGGTAAATCCAATTCTACTCAATTGTTTTGCAAATCCTGCTATTTTGTTGCTCTCAGATGCACAGTCACCAAAACTCCAAAACATCACCACTTAGCCTCTGTTCTCAAGTAGCTTCTATACTGAAATTAAAACGGTCGTTCTCTTTCATTGATCAGGTGGTTCTCCACCAAGGATGTCGAACGAATTGAACGTAACTCTTCCACTGAATGTGGAAAATATCCGTGTACCTGAGGAGGAAGCTGAGAGGAATGAGGCAGACGAAGAGGATGGAAAATATTCCGAATTTTTGACGATAAAGGAGGATCCAGCTCATGAAGGTAAATATGTCTGCTATTAGGCATACTTGTTGAAGGTGCTATTGATGAAAGCCCCACATCATTTTGAAGTATTCTATTCTCATCATTTGGTAATATTAGCAAACAATAGAGTTGAACAATCAGTTGTCCAAATGAAGTTATGAAAATATTCTGTGGTCACTTAATGCTTGTAATTAATTAAAACTTGATATGTTTCAATTGCATGTCTAGGTTGGAAGATATGTTAAAATGTTATACCTGTGTAAAATGTTTGCATTACAAACACATGTATAGGTTTAATGAATGTGTATTGTACATCTGACTCGTCTGTACTCACAACGAACACTCCTTCAATCATTACTATTGCTTTGCAACCTATCATGCAGTCTGTTATTTTCGGGTCTTCTTCTTGAGCTGTGATGCAGATCTGTCATGGGTTTTCATGCATTACGTTTTGCTGCTCCAAAGGAATGGAACTGATTACCAATGTTTCTCCAGTGTTCGCATTCCTGCTCTTCCTTTAAGAAACTCTTCAAAGCGTACTCTTTCTCATTGGCTTTCAAACTACCTAACTGCTCGTCTCCTGACAATGGAAAGATCCTCATTTTGCTGATGACATTAAGAACATAAAAAAATTATTTTAATAACAAGGCATCAATGTGTTTGTACCTTAGATTTTGTGTAGGCTATGGTATATATGTGTCTATGGGAGGAATAGTTTGTGATGTTCAGCTGTTGTTTCTAACTGTGTTGGTAAGAAATACTGATGGATGAGGACACACCTGCTGTCAATCTAGCATGTGAAGTTCCACACCTAAATCTTAGTGACTCATTTCATGAGCATCTAGACTCGAGCCCCGTGAGTGCATATCGGGAATCAATGGACCCTGTTCCGCAAACAGGTAACTGAAATGGAGGAACATGAGGCATGTGCTGGATTGCTTGTTCTGCTAGTATAGATTGCATACACTTTGATGATTGAGTTGCTACCTGTGGTGATTTACCTGTGCTTCAGCAGTCTCACCTGTAGTGACTAATTCATCTATACTTCAGGTGATGCATGTGCAGTGACTCACCTGTTCTTGTGCTCGGTTTGAGGGTGTCAGGAATGAGATGTTTTCAGTTGTTGTCACTGGTAGATTTGTGCTTGGGCACAGTGAGTGTGCCATAGCCCTTAGATTATGCTTCTGTTTCTACTTAAAGTGTTACTTCAAAAATACTTTGAAGATCATTTGAGTGACGATTGATACGGGCTGAGTGGTTATAGATAATATTCAGGTAAACAGACTAATATCTATTCAGAGTTGGGTTTCAGTATAGAAAGACTAGTGTGTATTTTTTTATTGAGCCACCTATGGGAAGTTGTTCAGTTTTTCTTCCAGTACTTGGACCATTGACAAACCAATAGCAAGGACCCAAGGTCTAGACATGGCCAACTTATTGAAAACCAAGCATTTGTTTTCATGCTTTTGTCAGTATCAAATTGATCTGCTTGGTGCATGAGGCAGTTTAATAGAACATTTGAATAGTGGGGTTGTTGCACTGTATTTTTTGGCCGGGTTGAGGTTGAGAGCATTAGGTCACAACACAGTCCTTCCCAGATTGTGTCAAAGTTTCACACTAAATAAAAATGAGTTGCCTAATTACTAAGTTTATTTTCACGTAGTATAGTGACTGAACATCATAGAACTGCTTTTAGCTAATTTCTTAGTCCTCAATTTGTTCAGTTTTGCTTAACGTGTAGAGTTTAGACATTCAAATATTGAGTATTCAATGTTTAATGAGAGGTCAGTGATCAGGACGTCTGGTCGCAGATATTCAATATTTTTACTACATTGATTCTACTGAACATAAAATGTTAATGCTAGAGTTGGCTATTTTTTTCCTTTCCACTATCCAGGCAGCCATGTTCATTGGGCATGCTCTGTCATATTTATTGTACTTATGGCTGGACTGTTATGTCATGTGTGGGCCCAAATGCCTGGCTGTCTCGCTTTTACTGTTAGTTGTGCTTTTGTTGCAATCATCAGATGATGAGTGCCATCCACCCTCATATGCTGAGGCTAAGAAAAATGAAGTTGCAGGCAATTCACATTCATGGCTATGTCATAGGCTAGCTTAAGGGATTGCTCCTTCTCTTCATCACCAGATTTTTATAGCAGCTCTTGAAGATCTACAATGTCTCAGAAATATGCATGACTCAGCCTCAGCCTCAAGTGAGAAGAGTTTCAAATGAGGATTTTTTGCAGTTTTTCTTTGCATTCAGTTAAAACATATTCAGATTTTTTAATTTAATTTTGAAGTTTACGGTGAGATTTGTAAATTTCTACAGCTTCATTTGATCTGCAATAACTGACTATACATAAAAATCTAATATTTCTATCCTAACACCAGAAGCTAAGAATTGGTGGATAGTTTTTGCTATTTTTGTAACTAAATACGAACATTTGGTTACTTTACAATACATGTGTTTTACTGTGTAATCTTATCTGTATTTTCTGCTTTCTACCCAACCACTGGCTGTGTGCTGCAGCCGACTCTGATATCTGCCCAGCAGGATGCGAAAACATGCCAAAGAAACGACCCAGTTTAGCATCTATCGGCAAATCGAAGACCTACTTCAGTGGACACCTTCCTGATGGGCAAAAAGCGCCATTGAAATACCAGCATACTCTGTCTGAAGAAAGCACCAATGATAAAACGAATGAGATTCTTCAGTCTCTTGAATATGCCACAAGTGGTCAAGGAGATAGACACTTGCATTCTTCACGGTTTCATGAACTCATTCAGACTGCTTTTAATGAAAGAAATAGGAGTTTACTTAGCAGTAGTAGAACTCAAATTCAGGAGGGCGTCGTGACACCACAGAAGACGCGAATGAGTAGAAACAATAGCAAAGATGTGACCACTCTCCAGAATGTTCTTTCTCCTCAGTGGTCTAGAGCCAACATTCATCAGTTACACGAGTTGACAGAACTTCAGCGATATAAATATCTGTCCAGAAACAGCACAATGGTGTCTCAGTCAGAGGCCCATGAATGTGCTTCTCATGTGCCATCGAAAGCCTGGCCGCAGCAATTCTCTGGAACACCTCAGCCTCATTTTTCAGACGCTCACTATACTCCAGTTCAATATGGAAACCATCATCCAGAAACTTTGCGCTCCACTGGTTCACAGCAGGAATCGGGAGATGGCTTTGATATCAGAAGCATGATAATGCACATTCAGCAGCAGCAGCAGATGATGCAGGAGAAATATGAACTGATGCTGAAGCTTCAGGCTTTGGATAGGAAAATGACAGCTAGAGATGCCAGAATTAAGACTACTGCTTCAATGGGTGAGATGCTTTTCTGCAGAATCTAAAAGAAACAGAGTAACTAGAGTTTCAGAAAAATGATTTGGTAAAGGAGTACAGATAAAATACAGCCTGAGAGCTTTCAGAAACTTTTATGAATAAATCTTCATTTGTTGAAGTTCTTATTGAGAAAATTAAATTGATATAAGTATAAAATATGACATTGGTTTATTATGCCATTTTTTATTGGTTGAAGCTCCAATAGGATTTGATTTATTTCACAATATTTAAATGAACTTTTCCACTTCCTGTCCTGATCTCTCTGCAAAAGGGTTATAAATAGACTCTTTGAGGTCTGTAGAGAATCAGTCAAATCTGTTGAGTCAATTCTTCCACCAATACTTTTTAATATTGATAAGTTTTTCTGTGTATTCTGCCAATCTGCTTGCTCTTCATGGAAAAGATTCTGATCGCACAGTGGGCGATTCCCGTTCCATCTCAGTGCCAATGGATGGAAGGGAAAGTCTTATGACCAGCAGTCGGAGTTTCTTCAGTCCTCGCAGTTCAGACACACGGAACTCTTCGTTGTATCAACAAAAGCACTATGATGTGGAAGTGGATAGTAGTGATGCTCATGGAATGTCTCCGGCTGCCGCACCTTCTCCACAAAAGGGTTTTATGCAGTTGGCACAGATTCAACGTTTTATTGGTAGGAGAAGTCAAAGGTCAACTGACACACTGCAGGAATGGATTGCAAAGCATGAAGCAGGAATGCATGGAATGAATTCCTGCTTTCACAGAATCACTGAAGTTTACTTTCTGTTTACGTTGTACTATTTGCTTGGTACCGCTATCTATACGTAGTTGATTCACAGTTACTTTTTATTGTTTTATGTAAACTTTTATACTGTAAAACATTGCTGTAATTGAATTTGTTTGAATTTTCACAGTACTTATAGTTGCTATTGAATTCGTTAATCTTTGCATGATACTGTTGCAGTCAAATGTTTTGTTTTTTAAATTTTCACTTCATGTTCTCAACGTGTTTAAAGTCACCAGTCAATGATGAAGGTCTATTTTATATGTGGCACAAAGTCAAATGTTGAGGTTGAGGTGAAGTAATTGTGTGTATTTAAAAGTTTAATTGTACCAGTGGAAGAACAATGGGTCTACCAATGCCTCACTTTAGAAGAGGAGGCTATTATTAAACTGTTATTTACAGATCTATAATTACAAAAACTCAACTTAAAAAGCTCTGCCAGTTTAAAATGTTTTTGTATTTTTCAGTTGATCTCGTTGATGGCTGACTTGCAGTTATTGGTCAAAAGTGACATTTATGGGTTTTATCGTGAAGCTGGTTTTTTTTTGCAAGAATGACTTTTTCTGTTTTAGTGGTTGATTTTAACTTGTTGTTCTCAGTGGCCCTCTATGGTCATGTGCATTATCCTTGGAGTTAGCATATGGTTGCCTGATATTGGCCATTGTGGACCAGGCTGTCAGGGCTGTAAGAGTGTAAGAGGCATGTCACTGAAGCAAATATGTTGGAATATAAACTTAATGTAGAGTCCTTCATGTATACACTTGGTTATGGTTTGTATATTACACCATTGCACCTGTGTCTTACATTATCTATACATTTTTATGGAAAGAGTTTTGGCATGTGGTAATAGTTTATGGTATGCATAATCACATGGTATGGTATAATATATAATAGTAGATAATATCACACAACACAAGGATGGTTAACCTTTTATGTCTTTGAAACTTTTTGCTGGATGTTTTAGCTTTTAAAAATGGCCAAATTGGATTTTATTTAGCTTAAAAATCTTTAAGCGATTTTGATGATTTCGTTAAATACACAAAGGCCTAAAACTGTTACTACTGCTTTCTGACCTTCTCTGACATTTTTCTTCCTCTTTTCAATATAATCCAAATTATTACATGAGAGATCTTAACTGATAGGTGAAATTTTCTTTTGCTTGGGACATTTAGAGAAAGAAATTGAAGCAAAGAGACTTGCCAGAGATGGAAAAGTGAATATTGAAGTGAAGGATGATGAAGATGAGAGGACGGATCCAAATGCACCGCCACCTGGTGACAAGTCAACTTCAACTGCTGTCATGACTGTGACTCCAGTCCTTGATTCAGTGAGTAGAGCGACACAAAATAAATCATTTAGTTTAATCTACTTAAACATCATGGCACTTTTTAAAGTTCCATGGTAGTTGCAACTGAATCAGCATGTTCAGTTAATTTCATATTTCTCTAGTATTGTGCAGTGAAATTCACACCTTGTATCTCATGCACCCATATGATCTTTAGTGACCATGAACAGTGACATACAAACATATTTATACACGGCTGGATTTCTTTGAAATAAAGACAGGAATAAGTTGTCTAGTTTGTACATTAGTATTTTGGTAAAACATTGTTATAGATCTTAAGCAGTTTGAAAACATTTTTGGTTAAGCTAGCAAGGGAAATTAACAGCGCAATTGTCATGCCTTGTCTAATTTATGTCTCTGTCGATTGTTTGCCCAGGGTGGCCACCTGCCAGTTCCTGTTGTGACCGCTGAAAAGCAGGGCGATGATGCTGTTCGTGTGTCGTGGAAATACCCAAGCAGCGCAGAACCAATGTATCATTTGGCAGTTAGCGTTGTCAATGTCATTGGTCATAAATTTAGGAAAAACGTCAACAGCGACATCAGGTGGCCCTTTTGTTTTGTTGTCTGCAGAAAATGCAAGTTTAAAACTTACTCAAAACATAGGCACTTCCTACATGTGAACTACTACATTTTCTGCAAAAGAGAAAAATTATTTCAAATTATTTTAAATTACACAAGGAATGTAGAGAAGAAGTGCGGACAAGCAACATTAATCACTTTATTAATTGGTTAGTTGCAGTTTAACAACAATATATGATAACAAGGATCATTAGCATCGCCATCCTCTATCCAGGCTTGGGACTGGCACTCTCAGAGCGCAAACAGTGTCGGTTTACTTCATTAATTGGACATCAAATGAATTTGTAAGCAAAATCATTATCTCCTAACTTCTAAAGTGCCAATTTTTGTAATTGTTTGAATATTTTACAATGTTTTGAACATCATTCATTTGGTAGCTTTGAGTGCATGCATGATGATAATGGAAATGCAGTTCCTGCAATACAGCACTCATGGAATGTTACGAAGGACAACAGTTGTATTGTGAAAGGACTGGCTCGTGATACCACTTACAGGTAACTAATAATACGTTCTAATGCTATGACGGTTGTACCTCTTGATGCCATGTGTCAGCTTCTTCTTCACGATGTCAGCTGTTGCAAAAGGATTGGTGCCAATTTATGAGATTTAAATAAAATTAAGAGGATGACCAAAGCATTTTGGACATCCTCTTTATCTTTTTGCAGTAGATATTGCGATGTGATGATGCCGAACGGGTGATGACGATGATGATAATTATGTTGATGAAGATGATGCATTGATGCTGAGACAATTATGAGAGCGGTTTAAATGTTTACCAAGGTCAGAATAACTAAGGCTACATTGTTGAATATTGTAATGATAGTGACAGCAGTGATGGGTAATTGCATGTTGCAGTATGCTGAGACTACCCCGTAACAGATTTTATATTGATTAAATAAAATATTGTTTAACATAGAACCCATTAACAAAGATTTCCGTTTGCCCACTTAATGCTGCCTGATCAGTGATAATAGAAGTTTGGTCATGTTTTCTTGGTGTCAGCATTAACGTTGTGGCCAATTACGCTCTGGCAAATACGAAGCATTCATACGAGGTACAGACAAAGTCAATGCCAATCACGTATACAACACCAGCCACAGCTCAGCCGTCCTCACTCAAGATCCTCAGCCTCGATCCAAATAAGGTACCCCTTGTATTAACCTACCACACCTTGTTTATCATGAAATACATTTTCATTTTAATTCTATTTATAAAAGTATTGATTCAGTGCTCAGTTAAGGCACATTCCACTGTTGCTTGGAACATTGTATGAGGTGATGAATCATCTGTTGCTCATCTTGGTAATAAGTAAGTAAGTATATTCTTTAATCAGACGTCTGCAGGTGCACAACATGTACAAATTAAAAAGTGTAAACAAAGCATCTATCTACATAATCTGTCAAAAACATGGAAATTTGTAAAATGCTGGATAGCAACTGAAGGCCAGACAGGAGGAAAAGTCAATGGAGGTTAAGGTACTGATATAATAATCTTATAATGAAGCCTCATGAATGAAACCATCAGCCCGGGGAACAGACCAGTTGTGAGCACGCGGATGCAACTGGTGCTCCACAGTCCTAATAGGAAGAAGAAATGGAAGAAGAAGGACTTCATTTTCTCAGTCTCAGCATATGAGGGTAGATGGCCAGTACTGTCCCACACTGTCTCATCTTCCCACCAGCAGTGTACAGTCAGTGTACTCATTGGGTTAAGTTGACTATGGGTGCAAGCAGGACAGCAATCTTAAACCAAAGTTTTTGCCCTGGTGACGATTTGAATCCCCGACCTATCGATTAACTCTCCAGTCTGCTAACCACTATACTATCAGGCATTACCAGCTTGGTAATAATAGTATTGAGAGCACAATCCTTAGTTTGCAGAAAAAAAGGCAACAATCTAACAAGTCATTGTCCTGTCGTGTTGTCATATCCTGGTACTTCTGAGTGTGTTGATTTTAGATGTTTTTTCAAAAGAATTGTGTTCTCTGCAGGTGACAATTGGCTGGGATAATGGAGAAGGAGGGGCAAATCAAGCTCCTGATCCTGACATCATTGGCTATCAGCTATTGGTTGACGGCCAGCCAGTGGGCGGAGTTATGAACAGGTCAGCACCACAAGCCACACTGGACAAACTACAACCTGGAAAAACCATTAAGGCCACCATTGCTCCGGTTACCATACATGGTGTCAACCCTGCAGAAATGTCAAGTCCCATAAAGGTGCATTATTCTTATGATAGCGCTCAAATCAAATTATTTTGTCTAAATTGTAGAATATCGTTTTCAGTGTCTTGTATTGTATACATTTTGTGCAATTTAAGAAATTAATTGAATATCATTACATACATAATATAGAACTCAATTAATGCATTGTTTTCTGCCTTTGACCTGCTAATCACTGGAGAAGAATAATAAGTTATCCTGAGACATGAATATTTGCTTCTAGGGAAATATCGATTTCTGCTCCATACCTATGAAGCAGCATTGGCATACATAGAATGAAGTATTACATGACATGATGTCATGCATATTTTACTAATCTTTTATTTCAGAAGGAAGGGTTTGGCTGTATTTTAGATCTCTTGTCCAAAGAAGCCAGCACAGCCATTCATAAAGGAACAGCCTGCGTACAAAAGAGGATCAGCAATGGTCGCATGGGAAAACCCCTCAGCATCGGAGCCAACATCAAGAGGAGATGATGTCATATTTTACAGGTCAGGCTTTATGATATACTGTTTATATTAAGCACCTATATGGGTAACAAAACTATCCTGTCTGCAGTAAGATTTAGAATGTGTTATTTAAAGGTATAGATTAGCTGAGAATAATAATTATTTAAACTGATTTTCTGTTTTTATTTTGTTTTTGTGAGATGTTCATGTTTATACAGTTTGCCTTATGGTATTTCATTATATTTTTTAATAATGTTGCTCATATATTAAGGTTTTATGGATGAGTTTTTAAATGAAACTGTTACGTCTAATCACTATTTTTTAATTGAGCTAGTTTCTATCTGTTCTTGAGTCACTAACTTTTTAAGTCTCCTGAATTTATATTTGTGAGAAAGTTCAGCACAGGATTGTTTTTTGGTCTGTGCAGAGTCTATTTAGATGGAAAATTTCATGGTGAGATGAAGGCAAACGCTGCTGGTAACAGGAATGGATATCAATATTTCCTGACTGACTTGACACCAGGAAAAACGTACGATGTCAGCATCAAAGTTAGTAGCAGTTATCAAATATCAGAATTATTAACAGTCATCTGTAATAAGATTGTTTTGTGTTGTCTTCAATGTTTAGTCATGTATCAGTCTTTACGTGGATCACACATCGCATAAAATTGACAATTTGTTTAGCCTTGCAATCATAGATAATTATTTGCATTTTTTATTGTAGCTGCTTTACATGTTGACTAAAAATCTTCTTATTACATGCATGTTATAGTAAAACTTGAAGCAATAGTTGTACTTTTTGGCAGGTCAAAAGGTGCTAAATAAATGTTCATTGTTCAATAATAAGTATACACCTTAATTCTCCTCATTTTTAACTTATTATGTATCATGTATACTGTAAAACCATATTTAAACTAATAAACTTGTATTCCTGCATGAAAACTGATAAATTCTTTTTCCATACATATTACCTTTGTCTCTAAGGTTGCCTTCAAATCAGGTTCTAACTGATAAGTGGTTAGATAAACCACTAAACAGCATCTGTGCATCTTTTGTTTTGCCTTTGACATATATTGTAAAAGAATGAGTGTTATTTGATTATTGTATTGTGTTCTGTGAAGGTTATAATTGGTATTGATGTTTAACAGTCTTTGGTGTACTCTGCTTTGCAACTCTAGGCATTTGCTGGACAGTCGAAAATAGATCCAAACTCTGATCAGGTGTTCTGCCTGGCGGAAAGCAACCTTTCCAACAGCATTCCAATCACTTGCCCTGCTCCACCGGAGTCACCCCAACTGCGAGTCGATGGTATGAACTCAAGCGGTCTGGAAGTATCCTGGGACATGCCACAGCAATATGGAGAAGCAAACGTTTCAGTACGTACTCTGCGATCTGAATTGATTTGTGTTGCATTGAATGAATATATTTAAGAATTCTTAAGTGATGATGTTCAACTGATTTCCTTGAGCAACTTACTTATTTGTTCTTGATAATAGGTGTTTGGTCAAAAAGTGTATTTTTTTATTTTAATGGCTTATTATATATGAACAAGAAGATACTAGAGAGAGTAGGGAACAGAGAGTTTTGTTACAACTCATTAATAACAGTACTGCTGACTCGGACATATATTTCGAAAAGGAGGTCTATTGCTGATGGTACTGGAAGGAAGGATGCTGAGGAAGGTAACAAGGTGAAGGAAATGATTGAATATGTTGAGTGATCTGGACAATGGAGCACCTTATGTAACTGCAAAGAAGAAAGCAAGCGATAGAGGGAGTTGGAGAGAATGGAAGGAGAGACAAGAATCGTCCATATCACAAACCTGCTCATCAACAGAAGACTGAAGAAGCAGATTATCGAGAATCTTGAGAATGAGGTGGAAGTATACAAAGTATGTAGATGAAGGTGATGCTTGGTCTACATATAGTGAGAATGGTAAAGCTACAGCTGAAGGTTGCTGTGATTGGTTGTTTAATGTATGACAGGGGTATCAGATGCTGAAGGATGGGAAGCTGTATGGTTCCATCATTCCACCGGATGTGCACAGTCTGCGACTCAAGGGACTCAGTCTTGGAGAGAAAGTCGACCTTCAGATTCTGGCTCTGACTGATCATGCTGTAGGACGAGATGGAGATAAGGGTTCAGAGGATGCTGATGGCCAAGGTCAGTCACAATCATGATTATGCTACTTATATGGCTTCTTTCAAACCAATTGACTTCTCTATTACATTTTGCTCTTTCTTACTCCCTTGTGATACTGTGATCATTTATTAAGCCTATCAACTAATGACAATTACAGAATCTAAATACAATCTAAATATAATTAACCTTTTAACAGAGTAATTTATTGCCACTACGTATTATTTAAGATATTTTATTCCAATATTTTTAGATAGATTGTACAGCTATGTGAGCTAACTTCTGAGATTTCTTATTATAGACATTGATGACCAAGATGACGAATTTAAAGACTGAACCTTAGATGTTTAACATTCAAATTAAGTTACTCCTGAGTGTTTTTAATTTCCCTTGCTGCAACTTTCAGGACCATCCGAGATATTTATCGGAGATCGATATTCAGCCTGTAAGCCTGGTCCAAAGCTTGTGGTCCACTACACTGGCCTTGTGGAGGCACCATCCAAAGTTTGGTGTGAACAAGTAACTGGACATTCGGCCATGATTGTTTGGAACAAAGGTCTGTATTAGAATTATCTTGTTTGTCTTAATTTGCCTTGCTACTAGGCCTACTGACTTATTTTCACCCTCCTTGATCACCTTCCATACCACTATGAAGTGAATTGAACACACTGCTGAATTGATCTGGCTTCAATAATTAATTCTTACTTGCAGCGGAACAGGCAAAACAACATTTCGTGCAGCCGGATGCGTATCAGGTGACTTGGTGGCCTGGAGAACGGGCTGAGGGGGACATTCAGAGCCAGTCCACAAAAGGTAAGACAATCTTAGCTCGTGGTGTCGTACTGTTCGTACTGTTCGTCTTATTTCAGTGGACTAATTTTACAGTAATAATGCACTGTACCAACAGAAACAGCTCAAGAGAATTATCTGCATACATGTGGTGATCCCAACTTGGAAATGATCTGTTAGATAGCCATGTACCTTTGAGAGGTTCATGGAGGCATAATCAGGTACCTAATGGTGATTAGTTACATTTGATAATGTCTAACTTTGAACTTAATTTGTTAACCCTACATGTATTTTATCTGGATATTTATTCTGCATTTGTGTTTGTAGTATCAATGCAAAGTAATGTTACATAAATGGCTGAATTTCTCATGGCCATACAAAGGGAATCAGGTTAATGACTGGTGCTTGGTCATATTGAATTGCAGGAGTCAAGTTCTTCAGTTAGCTTGCTCACCAGTTCAATATCCAGGCCAAAGAAAGATGGTTACCATTTACCAATTGATGCTGTTTTCCTATTGATTTTGTATTTGTCATGCAATGTTGTACCAAGGAGTTTCTTTTTGCAACTGGTCTAAGAAAGAATATGCTTTCTCTCTCACTTAGTTGAACCACTGCATTTACATGTGTTATGGTTGTATCCACTTCTGATGCCATTGCAAAGTGGAAGCTTTTTCTGAATTTGTCTAACTTCTGTCAGCTTACATCTAGTACATATGTTTGTTATGCTAGAATTATGTGCTAAATCGCTTTAATACTGTGTTATGTTGATTGAATCTGTATATTTATTGATGTTGTAGATGACCATATGTTGATCTCAGGATTGCAACCAAACACACCCTATACGTTCGTTGTAGAAGCTCGTAAGATGCAGAAATATTCAGATCTCAATGAAGGTACTGTTTTCAATTGACTATATGGTTTTATATGCAATACAAGATACTATTGTTCCCCTTTTATTGCAAATAAAATAAGCAACATAGCTGATTGATATAGGTAAGGACTAAGGAGTACTTGTTAAGAGGGGTAAATGTGTGAAGAGGTAGAATTGAGCCATTCAACATAATTGATGCCATGACTAATTGTTATTGTTAGATAACAACTTCTATAGCTCCCGTGTATAATGCACAAGGCATCAACTGATGATAGACCAAATCCAAGCTGCAATCAGTCAGAATCAGAGAATCATTCCTGCCACAAGACAGAGGGAGACAGACAGAACCCATGATGCTGTTCGAAAAGCATATAAAAGCACAAGGTGACACAGGTTGTTGAGCAGAATAACAGACTGATAAAGGGAGAAAATTACATAAAACTATAGAGGCTGATGAAGAATGCTCCAAAGATTTCATTACTCACCACAATTATATCTCATAAACTCTGAATTCTTACTGTTAATATGTGTTTAATTTAGAAGTTGACCAGACTGAAGATGGTTACAACAATACATTCATAATGACAGCCCAGTCTGAACATCTCCATGTCCAGACGGCATCACCTCCACTACCGCCCTCTAACCTTGGAATTATGGCGACGACCTGTAACTCAGTCCAACTCTCCTGGGATCCGCCAAAAGAGCGAGGCACGGACATAATCGGTAAGACTGATATTATGCCAATTTGATCACATGAGTTTAAATTTAAATCATTTTCATTCTGTGTTAGCCAATGTTAAACACGTAAATTCTTGTTGTACAGACTGAATCAGTTCTCACGTGGTAATATAATTGTGCATTTGTTACAAACTGCTTGTGGTCTACACCAAAACTGCTTGTGGTCTACACCAGATATGACTTCTCTTTCAAGCCTTGAAGCTGGAACAGTTTGAATATCCTACAAATCAACAAAGTTAGTTAGACACAATTAGTTTGTATTCTGTGTTGCTTCTTGATGAGATTTTTGCCTTCGATATATTTTAGGTGCGTTGCTTCTTAGCACACTCCATATTTCCATTTCTCTGACTGAAAAACCTAGCCAGCTTATAAAGAATGTTTGTTGCTTGTGATTTTATTTTTAGGGATTCGAGTTGATGCCATTGATATGAACAGTGAAGATAAGAAGATTCACGCAAGCATAGAAGTGGCTCCAGATGCAACAAGTGCAACCTTGGAAAACCTTCAGGAGAAGACGGATTATCTTATCACGGTCACAGCCGTAACTGCAGAGTTTTTTGACCAGATGAACAATAATAACCATGATCCAAAACAGAGTCGAGCCCTTTCGAGAAACCATCCTGTTCCAGACAACACGTGGCTGCCAACAACCAGTGTCATTGTCAAGACGTCAGGAACCGAATCAGCGACAGACGTGCGTGTCGTACAGACAACACCCGACAGCGTCACCCTCGAATGGGACCCTGCCAAGGTGCATGGATCCAACCGCCTCCAGGGAACGGTCGTGCGGTGGACGGAGTTCAAACCAGGACAGCCGCCAAATGGAAATGCGGCTGTCCTCGCTTACCATCGGTCGGTACAGGCCGATGCCAACCGTGTCACCATCGACGGTCTTGAGGCGGGTGTCATGTACAGGTTTGTTGTGGAGGCAGTTGTGAGTATCAAAACAAATTTGGAACTGGGAAAATCCACCGATGTCGAAAAGGAACGTATGAACCGTCGTACGACTCATGTCATGTCAAAGCCAGTGGTTGCAAGAACTCGAGCACCCTGTGAGCCGCCACGACCGCTTGTCACGGGTTTTACCACGAGTACTGTCAACCTATACTGGGAAAAACCGTTGTTGCACCTGTTGACTGGAAAGGACTTGGAAGGAAAGCCAAAGCATCTGAAGCTGTCACTACAGGGTTATAGACTGGAAATTAACGGAAAGCCACACATGCGTCTATCACCGGAAGCACAGAGCTGCACGCTGATCAAGTGCAAGCCAGGAAAGTCATACAAAATTGTTCTCGTTGCAATCACATGCACTGCAGATGCAAACAAAATGCGGAAAAAACAGGTGAAACTCATTTATTCCAAATAAACTGCATTACTTTCTAAAGACTGAATCTATGTCATTGTATTTTTAATTTACTGGAAATAAGTGAAAAGTCACACTTGCACCTGACCTAGTTATATTGCACCTAACCTTGTTAACTACATTGGTTAGAGCTTCAGTTGTGTCTTCTGTGCCTCTGTATCAGAGTGTGATGATTGCAGCTTGCTTCCCAAATTTGGTTTACTTCAGAGATATAAATCTCAGACTTACACAGTCCATTCACTGGAACCTTCCTATTTAAATATTCAGTGTTGACGAAGAAGCTCAACCAATCAATCTATTGAAACTTCAGCAGGGTCAAGGTCATGTAAGGTTGATATTGCACGTCGAATACATTTACTGTGAACGAATCAGTCGAAATCAAGTGCTGTAAACTTTTATATTAAACTCTGTATCAACATTTTTCAGTTGTTGCCATGGTGTGACCTATTATCCTTTTCTGTTTGACTTATGTTGACAATTTTTTATATTACGTCATGGTAATACATGTTGTGAGGGTGTTTGATTTTGATAAAATAACCTGGCAACTAACGAGGCAGTTAATTAATTGATAATGTTCATTGTTGTTAGCGGAAAATATCTTCTGATAGCTTGAGTAAAAGTCCACCAATGAATCAGGAATGGAAGCCATTACCAGAAGATTTTGACAACGATGAATCTCCCTCAGAGCCACTACTCGCAACCTTGCCTAGTCTTGGAGACGGTTAGTTTCCAGGTTTTTTTTACTACATGTCACACAGAGATATGTCTGTTGCCAAAGGTCAGTTAAAGGGAAGATAAAATATTTTGTGGACCTTGGTCAGAAATTTACATACTTTCCATCTGAGGCTGCATTTCCTGAGTGAATCTTTTAGTCTTCTTTTGTGAAGCATCTAGGTTGGGTATTCTGTTTGACTTCTTATTGTCTTTAGGTGAAAATGTCAATTTGTTCCATAGGTTTTACTCCTTGTCACATGTTTTGGTTGCTGCATTATTATGCAGAATGTTCTATTTGTTTCCAAGTGTGTCTCCATCCTAACTCTTGATCAAGGCATTGAAAAACCTATGGCCAGACACGTCCCATAAACACGTATTTGAACATCTAAACATAGATCGTAACTCGGCTTGTCACTGATAATCATAGATTTAAATTGGGAAACATTTGAAGTTTTATAATATATTTTTGATTGATATTGTTTATAAATTTAGGTTTTGTTGGCGAGGAGAATGTGAAGTATGTGATGCCGCCTGAAAAACTGAATGAAGACAATGCAAGGGATGATGCTGGAAATGTTCTCATTCAGTGGCAAATGCAAGGAGATAGCTCCAACATTCGACAGTACAATGTTACCTGGAAAAATCTGTTGGATGGATCTGTACAGCACAGATGTCTTGACCCAGACATTGGAAAATGCACCATTCCTGTTACGCGCAGAAAGTGGGTAGCCTTTTAAAAATTTGCCTTGTGTGATGAGTGATATGAATTTTAACCTAGTCTTATATATCATATGCACACATACACCTACAAATACATACACATAAACACACAAACCTCTACACCCAAGTATATAGTACTTGAGATTATTTATGTGTAAAGGATATATAAAGGTGCTATATAAATGTCTGACTGTAACATTTCATGACATATGTTTGCGTTTATTATTAAATTCAAACTGACAAATCACGTTATGATTACGAGTATTGTATGAACGGATTATAACAAGTTATTACAGGAGTCATATTTCCCAGATATCACATGAAATGTCCTGACATGACTTTTCACCTAAGCCTCTCAAAGACTTGTTACAGTTAATTGTCAAAATGTTTTAATGATAAATTAATCAAATTAACTTACTCAGCAGTATTGATAACACTTAGTATTGATTTACTATGCTAGACTTAAAATAAAAGATGTTTGCAATTAATAGAATATCTATAAAGACCGATTTTTTTGTAGAGCCATCTATGATATTGTCGTGGAGCCCAAATATAACAAAGACACCATTCCGACGAATATTCAGCACCTTCAAGTTCTTGTTCCAGGTTCTCCTGATCCACCAGAAATCTGGATTAAGTCAGTTGATGACAGAGAATTTGTTGTTGAGTGGAGTGAACCAAATCTGTATGGCATCAAATTAGATGGATACCAGGTGTATGTGAATGACAAGAAGGTTGGAAATCCTCTGAGTAGTCATCACAGGAAGGCAGTCATTCCATGCAAGCCAAATCGGTCAGTTCTTTTCTGCTCTAACAACGATTATTATAAATGGCAATCATCGCCTGTGAAATCATAACCGGGGTTTTTGTAATTTGTAAAATTTGTTTGGAAAAGAATTGTCACAAGATGTGAAAGCTTTATGTAGAAATGTCTTGACAGAATTCTATTAACTTTGCATTTCAAGGAGTCATTTCCATGGTTATGGTATTTGCATATTTTGTGAGGATACAATGCTGACATGTTGCATATATTTTAAGGAATCAACATATTAGGTCAAATGTTTTTGCTTATTTTGTGTCGTTAAAGTTAATTTACATTTTTGAACTGTTCACAGATGTCTTTGTTTTACTATATAAATTATCTCATTTTGATGAAGAAAATGTCTTTTTAATATCAGGCAGTACAAAATCAACTTGGTGGCACTGTCAAACAATCATCAAATTCCTGACTCTGACCAGTCGAACACACTCCTCGTAAACACCGGTCCAACAGCCGATCCGAGCATTGAATACGCTCCAGACGCAGACGACAGCAATGACACGATGACAATGGATGATGAAAATGAACTCCACTTGCGTGTTGTTCGTATTGAAGACTCGTCAATTCACCTGGACTGGACGCAATACCAGGAAACGTCGCAGAACATCTACTATCGCGTTGTCTGGAGTTCATCCGCTCAGCCTGCTGTACGTACACTACTATAAAACAAGAGCATAAAAAGTGACAGAGTGGTTGATTGTTAATTTACAAGCCTTGAGTTCAAATTTGTGTAGGTTTTGTTAGCCATATGACTCATGATAACGTTGTGCTGGATCCCCGCAAGTACTTTTGTCGAATAAATAGTAGACTTGTGTTTCTTCTTTGATGAAGTAAGTTTATGAAAGTTCAATTGATCTTGGTACAACGCTGTGTAGCAAGGTACCTAATAAGGAAGCTGTGTGTGTCAGAAGTCCGATAACTGTTGCAGCTAGGGTACTATGGCATTCTCTGACTTTTACAAAGCAGGATATGACTAAAAAATCCTATCAAATTCTACATAGGTGGCAAGCATTTATTTATATTTTGGTTATGCAAAAACTAAAAGTGCTGGTACTTGTTTGTTGTTTCTGTAGTCCTACGGTAGATTGAATCAAATGATAAATGGCAACTAATGACATGTGACCACTCATAGCATGATGATGACGATGTTTCATCTGAATACTTATATTCATATTAGAAAGCTGGATTGGCCCCTGGGCTTTAGTGTCCCATTGTTTGATGCCTTGGTTCTTAGTTTCAAGAGACACAGATATTGATAGATTAATTGTGCCCCAGACTAGTAAGTACTTGTGTCACCGACATAGATCCATTTTTTTCGGTTCAGGAGCGTGAAGTGAGACTACCAGCAGGAGAGAAAAGCTGTGTGCTTCACAAGTGCTATCCCGGGACCAACCACTTCGTGCGACTGTACGCTGTTGGTGCTGATGATACCATCTTAGACAAGTCCCGGCAACTGACAATTCAGACATCAGCAGCGCCTGAACCACCAACTGTCAGCACACGGTAAGAAAAATCTCTTGACAATTTACCAGAATCTTAGTGTGTCAAATTTGATAATGAAAGGTGAGTTAAGTTGAGGCAACCTTTGTTATCTTGGCCCACTTGTAGTACATGCCTCTGTCAGGGCACAGTTGGAAGCATCATTAGCTAGCTTGAAAGGAACTGATACAGAAGCAGGAGGGTTTTGATTATAGCATTTTGAAGCCATATTTATTAGGTCCTGGGGCTGTTAGAATTACTAACTAATAATTAATGATAATTATTTGTTATGTGTTTGTGATTTTAGTGCTGTGAATTTCAACTACATAGCCATCCAGTGGGAGAAACCAACAACCTATGGTGATGCGGCAATTGTAGGCTACAAAGTCTACGTCAATGGCGTTGTCGAAACTGTTCTTGGACCAGACCAGTTCTCTTACTCGTTTACTCATGGACAATGGTGTCATGAATATGTGCTTCAAGTCCAGGTAAGAAGTTACTTACTTCATTCAGATATTTTCTCCAGAAAGCCAATGCCATTGAGAGATTATATGAAGACACATAATTGCTTTGCTTGTGATTTGTCAAACTGACAAAAATATGCAAAAATATGCAATGTACAGACCGATTGCATAGTCAACTGTAAACTTACCTGCTTCCACTCCCAAACCAACATTAAAGTAATGCACTTATATCTGTCTGATACCCTCTACCTGTGCCTCAGTTTGTCACAAAAAAATAATACACCTACAATGCAGACTTGTATGCAGTATAGAGAAATTTGTCGATCATGTATAACTAACCTCACAATACATGCCAACTCTTATAAAGTAGGGCCTTGTCTGTTCTAATAAACGAAGATATATATGATCATTTTTGTGATCTATTAAGAATTTTCAAATTTTGTTTTGTGACTTTGTGACTTCATCTGACTGCTCAGTTACAACATTATGTGACAAACTGACAATCTTGAGAGCATATTTTGGGGTATATATTCTAATTGTGTGCATATGATCATGATCACAATGATTATCATAATGATTTCTCTGCCCAAAGGCAGGTCCAAATTGGTTTTTATACCTCCCGTGATTAGATGAGTGTGGTTTCCCATTGACTTCCTCACAGACAATTGTGGATGAGCACTATGTCCAGGGTTGCTATGCAGTGACTTGAGGTGGATTTGAACTTGCAAGGCACATAGCATACCGCTACACCACCACATCCCATTTTTATGTGTGTGTTTGTTTATATACACCTGGACATCGATGCTGTGTGTTTTTTGCTTCACAACAATGCAAGTCCAGTATTTATGTCCTTACATAGGCTGTGACGAATGTGGAGAAGCTGGCAAGTCGACCATCTGATCCACTGGTTTTGGTTTGGCCTGGCGTCTTACCACCCGTGCTGCAGCAGGCTTCTCCAAATACAACAAATACTGTGAAGATTGTTTGGGATGTTCCCTACACAACTGAAGGGGTCAAAATTAAGCAGCTTAAGGTAGGTAGTTAATCAGAAGTGGCTTTTATAAGAATTTTAAGATCAAGAAATAAGTGTTTTTGTCTATATGATCATATTCATAGTTTATGATAATAAATGTCCAATAAAAATTGTTGTCTTGGTTTCCCTTCATGCCATCTGAAACTAACTTGCTTAATGGGATTTAGTTGATATAAATAAGTTAGTTTTTTCAAAGGCATATAGAAGAGCTTTATTTAACTGTACATCCCGTTTCTGCTGTTGTTCGTAACTCTATGCCATACATGTATGACATTATATGTCTGTGCTGTATGGTATAACTCAAGGCTGCAATTGGCATGACGTCTTAATAACGCTTATTATGCCCTTAGCATCAGCATTGACTGATTTTGATGTGTTAGCAGTTTCAGTTTTTGTAGCCTTAGGAGGCAGGAGTGGCTAGTCTGTCCTCTTTCAATCTACAATGACTGTCAGAAACCTTTTGGTCACTAAACAGCATTATGTAATAATCAATCAATCATTTTTCAGTTTTAGAGATCTTTATTTTAAAGGCAATACATGACTACAAGGGCATTTTTTTACTGATAATTGATTTCAGGTAGTCTTATGACACTTGGCTTCATATGAAAGGTGCTTACACATATATGTGCAGCAAAACTGTTGAACATGAATACTCCTTGTAAATGAAATTTTACTAATAAATGCTAGTTTAGCCTAAAACCAACTGCTGTGGTTCTCACTGTCAGAATTTTCATAAATCCTATAACATAGGATCCTGTGGCAGCATTAATGACTATGATGATGCATTGACTTTATTTTGTAAGTTTTAAAACATATTTTTTCCAGTTGATTGTTTTGGAAGAGGAAACAGAGAGAGTGATCCAAAACATCAGTCCCATCCATCCAGACAAGGAAGAAGTGGAAATTCATAATCTCAAACAAGGAGAATACCTTGTCTATCTGGAAGTTTATGTGAGTTTCTCTAAGTGCAGATTATATAATACTTATATTGCAATTAAATGAAAAATGCTACTTGAAGCTTGCCATTAAACGTGCTGTGTATAGATTTAAATCTAGTATAATATAGTAATATACATAACGTTTCGTAGTCTTATGCCATTTGGCCATAGATTTAATGCCACCCACCTTTCATGTAGTGGGCAATGGAGTTTCATGCAATACTGTTGAGAGGAAGAAGACTTATTGTTCACCTACTCTTGCAGCTGTTAGTGCTTGAGTTAAAAGAACTTTCAGATTAGTGGATGTGTCACAATTCTTACTTACAATTATTGCACATAAAGTTAGTGGTCATTGAGGAACATGCAATCCTAGTAGTGATATAAAAACATGTGATTAATTAGTATGAAAATGCCTTGAAAAGCTGTACTTTACATCTCTTTATACAGTGCTGATTTCTTACATCTGAAATGTTAGATCCATGGCACTCCAGAGATAGTGCGAAGTGACACAATAAAAGTGAGTCCAATAGTTACGCCTGAGCCGCCGCAAATAACTGTTTCTGTTACTGTACTGGAGGAGCGACGAATGCTTGAAAAGAAAGCCTGCGATCTGTTCAACATTCGTGACAGGCATGCAAAAGTTTTTCTTATCTCATACATCACTGTTATTAAACTTTCTAATGTTAAATTTCTTTGTCCACTATGCACTCCAGAATGCGATTTTGTTGGTTTTGTTTCCATGTTTGGTTACATGTCCAGAAGATTCAGAGTAAACCATGAAACCCTTGTCAAATAAAACCTTTGTATAGATTCATTGGTCTTTGAAGCATTGTTAATGAAAACACTCATTTTTTGATAATTTTGACACTTAAGTTTATAATTAAACTTTTCATATACGTAAGTAAATAAATACATATATATATTCACTTACATGATTGTGATCTTGTGAATTCTTGTAGGTTGTTGAATATTGTCAACAGTAAGGAATATGACTCGGCTTCAAGTGCCTATGATGAACAGGTATGGTCTTTGATCTTCATTCTGTGGCCTTCTTAGCTGAAGTTTATTTATTGCACAGTAATAGTCCATCAAACTTGTGAATATGAAATCCTTTTTATTATTTTTTTTTAAATGTTCATTTAGAAAACAGTAACAAGTCTATCGTTACTGTACGTACTGAGGTGTTATCCAAATTTTCATTGCTAACTGTTATTGCTATTGAATATTTATTTACATATATGTATGATGTATGGTATGAAGTCCATGGGTCGTAGACCCATAGGTGTCCAAGAAATCTGTTTACAGAGACCAAGGCCGCTGCCACTCCATGGGTCGAAGGCCCATAGGTGTCTACTTCAATCCCGATCACTGTATCCTGAGTTTGTTTGTCTTGTCTGTGCATTGGATTTCTGTCGTCTTGTTTCTTTTTGGCCAACATATCTGCAGTTTTGAACCCACTAGACCAACCCTCCTCTTGTTTTCAGGCTGGATACTGACTCTGATATTTTTAAGTATCAGAGGTGAGGTAATGGTTTGACTTCAAAGGTCTCATTCTCCTATACCTGCTCCTCTCCCGAGGTACTCACTGAGCAGGGGGCCAGGTTTATTGTGAGTGTGAGCTGATGCCACAACTTTATCAATGGGTCTGTACATTTTATCAAGGAGGTGGTGTCGCCACTCACCATGCTTGCTTGTATGTATTTTGATGATGACTCTCGGGAACTTCTGAAATGTTCTGATATGTGTTTTCAGGCAATTGTGAAAGCGACTTATCGGTTAACGTTGATTGAGGATATGCTCGACGATATTTTGACAAACATGATGCAGAATTACACAGGTCTCAGTAATTTAGAATATCTGCTGTTTGTTATTTGATGTTTTGCTTACTTACCTTCTCTACTACAACAAAGAATGTAGTGGAGCAATGTATGCACCACCATACCAATGTTGTCTCTCTGCTTACTTTTGAGTCTGTTTACAGTCTGTTCTGCACTTGAATAAACGATCACATGGAAAATGCAGTCCAACTCTAAAATTCTGTTAAGTAAAATACAATGCCCTACAACTCAGCCTATGTGTATTTAGGGGTGAATTTACACGGTCAACCCCTCCAAATGAATGTACTATTATTAAATACTAAGCATGTGGTTAAATGGCTACCATGTCCAATGGAAAACCTCCGAAAATTAGACAACCCCAGGGAATTGTTACTGACTATCCCCACAATACAGCAATTCCATTCAGGCCTTTTACACCGCAACTGATCAAAAGCGTATGTGATCCTTAAGCCATTGTATAAGTCTGATAAGGTTTTTGCATTAAAGTTGCCTGCAGCTTTCTGCTTATAGATGCTATGACAATTTTATCTTAAGATTAGACTTCTGAGACGTTTTATGGTTAACTATTAACCCTTATTGATGGTTAACTATTAACCATTGCCCGTGTTTTCTTTCAAGACCAAGTTAGGAAATGTGTGTATGAAAAATTACTGCCACAGTGCACAACATTTTAGGAAAGGTTGTCAGATAGTTGTAATATTATTATTTTTTTATAAATTTTCATCTAACTGATTAGATTGTGTTCAAAAGAATCTTCCACGAAAGCACATAAAAAACGTGCAGTAAATAACTTTGCCGAAACTAATTTAACCTCGGCAACCTTTGCCTGGTTAGTTTTGTAGCCTTTCCCAGAAATCTGTTTACTGAATTGACTTAACCCAAATGACAACCATCAGACTGGATATGGTTGTTGTAGGACATATGCTCCTACAGATCAGCTGGACCTGTCCTCAGAGTAATCCCACCATCCAGGTCACTGGGTACAAACTGTTGGTAGATGGAAAACAGTATGGAGAAACCCTTCGTGCCAGCGTCAAAACCATTCGTATAAAGGTCAGCCAACTTTTTGTGGTGCACGTCTGAACATGCAACCTACTTGGAAAATGCAAGAAATCAGTTCAATGATGCCTGATGTAGCATAGAATAAGCAAGACATTGCATATACTGAAGCTCCTCACCTTCATGTTATACCTCGAGGAAATGTTGTCCTTTTTTACCATTGTTGGGATTGTAGTGCCTCTGAGTTGATGTCTTGAAGGGGTGCTATATCAAGTCTGCTTGAATGATTGATTGAACTAGTGATTGCAGTTAATCACATTTGGTGGTTATACCATATAATCATGCATGCTCTGATAGTGTTATCCCTAGCAGAAGCACCAGAATACTAGTCTTGGTTTTGGCATTTGATGTTAACTATAAACCATTGAAATGTTTTGACCTGTCATGCTCTACATATGTGTGCATATGCTCACTTGCTATGTTTACTGGTCAACTGCATGTATAATTGTAATCGTAAACTACATAAATTCCAAGAGTGCCAGTCGAAAGCTAAGCACAGGGCATCAGCTTATTGAGGAGAGACACTGCTGAAGTCAGATTTTAAATAATAAGAAGAAATATTTTCCCAAGGATGACTTATATCTCTCATAGCTGAATTAAATGCCTAAAGCTGAAGATTTCAGTGTGCATGTATTTATCTGATAAATTAGATAGAATGTTGTTTTAAGCACTTCTCCTTAGAATGGTACACTATTACTTGGATATTTGACATTTCTAAGAGACTTTAGATAAGCTAAGGACAAGTTTCTGTCAGAACGTGCTCGGATTTTTATGGCAGACGTTGGTATGAATGAGCATGGAATTACGTTGCTGCAATGTATGCTGTGTTAAACGTATCTTCTTTAGCTTGGAGCTGGACATAAGAGCCACAGCGTCAGCCTAGTTTGTGTCAGCGAACATCCTCCTGCAACCAGCGCTTCATCGAACGTCGTGGAAGTTCTTACAGATCCGTTTCTGCCGTTTTCTACTTTCTCTTTTCTGAATCAGGCACCAAGGTACAACAGACCTACTGCAATGCATATAGTGTTGTTCACCATCTTAGTTTGACGTAACTTGCAGGACTATCAAGAACACAGAACTTGATGAGGCTAAACCTTAAATAAACTACACAATTTGTGTATTAATAATTAGATTATGATTCTTGTAATTATAATTCGTGTGATGTGCAAATGCCACTAAGTTGCCGCCATAAGATGCTGAACGGAGATTGGTAAGAAATATTGGCACCAGAAGAAAGCATAATAATAAAATGTCACCTGCATTATCTTGTAAAGAATTGTCTTGTGATAAACCTCAGCTATTCAAAAGTCAGATGATTGCATGATTAACACAAATCTTTTCTGTGTGGTTGACAGTGACAACGGCCAACTTGTGCATGCATTCACTATTAAACTGGCTGACTGCAATCCACATTCGGAATATTCCCTTGTGCTTTACTGTTGTCTAAACTAGTTTCTAAGGTTAACAGACATTATATATATACATTTATGTATATATATTATATATATATTACTTTAACAAAGCTGTATAAATTGGGCTGATCTTCATAGCATCAATTGACATTGAGTTGAAGCATTTAACTTAAAGAAACAGGTGTAAATCAGAGTTTAACTTGTTTTACAGAAATGGTAAATACAGAGAAAACTGCCTTGAGACGCTATCCATTGAACGAAAATTCATGTCCAGGAGACCAATCAACCAGGGTCTTGTGCCAAGAAAGGCTGCTCCAGCACCCCCTCAGTGTGCTGTAATGGACATATTAAAGGGTGAAATTCGGCCACTGATGCCTAACTCTGGGGACCAAAATCCCACAGCCATTCTCTTTTGGTCTACGTGGTGTGAATACTCGAAGAAATTCCTCAGCTGGTTTGTCAAATTTGCCAAGGCCTCCAGCACAGAGGTGAGAAGAAACGCTGAATTGTCATTTTACGCGTTGTTTCTTCAAGGCTGATCTCTGCGCTTTGTCATTCTATAAAGTACATTATGCAATTAGGTGCTGTTATGACTATCTATATATGATATATTGATGAATTATTGGATGATATAAGCAACTGCAGCTGCCCACCTGAAATTTCGGGGACCATCCTCTTGTCCCTCCTCTTGTCCCTCCAAAGTCTCTTCTCCAGTATGATCGTATCGTATCTGATTATTCATATAGCACTTCTTACAGTACTCGCTGCTCAGAAGCGCTCTCGGCGTGACAGCCCCGAGGAAATAAGAAATTCTTCAGGCGATAAAGGGATGAGGGTGGGAACCCGATTAAGAGCTTGCAATGGATAATGGGAGAGGTCATTAAAAATAGAAGAGCCCACGATGGCAAAGGCACAGCGTTGAATTATAGCAGTCCTTGCTTGTGGAACATGAAGATCAAGTCGATCTGCAGACCATAGAGGGCGAGAGGAGACAGCAGACAAAGGTTTTCGCATTAAGTCGCAGATATTTAGGGGCTTTACCCTGTTGAGTTCTAAGGACAAGGAGGAGTACCTTGTATTGGATGCAAGAGAGAATGGGAAGCCAGTGTAGGACGTAGGTCATGTAGGTAGAAATATGGGAGTAGCGAGGGAGATAAAAAATGAGCCTTGCTGCCGAGTTCATTACCAATTGCAAGGAAGATGAACGTGCCTTGGAAAGCCCAACAAATAGTGAACTGCAATAGTCATTGTGACAACAGTTGAAGGCATGGACTATTGTTGTGAATACAGGAGAGGATACAGATATTCTCATGGCTCTTGGACGTCTCAGGTGATAGTAACATGAGCACGTCAACTGCAAGAGGTGCTCGGAGAAGAACAGGGTGCTATCAGGGGTGACCTCTGAGTCACGGAAACTGGATGCAGATGTGACATTAGGATACATTGACGTGAGAAGTGGGAGATTGAGTTTAAGGAGCTGCTGATATATATATATATACAATTACTTATTTTCAGACTTTGTAAACTTATTTGAACTTTGGTGAAAATATCCTGTGACCATGATTCTGAGAAATATCATTGGTGCATAAGCAATTAAGCACTGCATAACAATAAGCATATCCTATTATAATTATCAGTCTATGTTCTGACTGTTTCTTGCAGTGCAACTGTATAGCTGTAGCATGTGACTCGAGTCACATGACTGCAACTGATCGGCAGAAATTGGCCGAAGTCATCACAGAACTTGGTGGTCATGACAGCAATAGCATTCATCACGTCACCAGCCAAACAGTATCTGCTGCCTCTACGAAAACTGTTGGTAAGATTGATGTATAACTTTTGGGAACTAATATTGAACCACAATTTGAATCCTGTTTGCAAAAAGTTTTTCTTGAATTACAATTGTAACACATGCATCAAAGATGATATAATCAGGCATGATCACAGGCTATGTCACTGTTGCATTGTTCCTAACCAATTAAGACCTTACTGCAATGATGATCAAGGGTATTGGTCAAACAAAGCGTCTTGTCCTATTGTGAGACTTTGTGTAACACCCATTTCCTTTTGATAGTATTTGGTAAATTTCAAGGTCCTGAAAGCAGAGCACATTGCAGTTCTATTGTTTACTCCCCACCATCAGAAGCGCATGCGCACAAAATGCCTGTCCATAGTCATCACACAGAATCTGCTCAGCATACTCAGAGCTGCAGTTGTTAGGTTGTAGACCCAGGATGCTACCTGAATTGACCACTGTGCTTCATATATAGGTCTTTTGCATCACGTTGCCCCTTTCTTGTAGGCATTGAAATCCATTCTGTTTGATCATTGTATTTACATTACAAGGTCAAGGGCACCTCTGAGAAGTTTCTCATTGAAGGGCATTATGCTGATTTCTGCGACTCTGTTTTTGTGGGCGGTGTAGAAATGTTGAGATTATGATTATGTAGATTTGTCATTAAAATTGCAATTGCAAGATTAACAATGACTGATGGCAGCAACATCTTCTGTTTCAGCTTCTGATCTGTGTGAGCAGTTTGACGTTGTTGGTCTGCCAAGCATTGTCATCATACATCCACAAAGTATGTATTGTCGTACTTATTAGCAATTTAATGAGTGCAAATTAGAAGGTCTAAGTTGCATCCAAATTGCCAAATCAAATGAAATTGTTTACTGATAAATAGTATGATGAATTGTGCAATAGAAGCTGTGGCATGTCAGATTGCATGTTTTATCTATTGCTATATCTTGCTTATAATAATAATTTCAAATGTAATTGGTTATTTATAATTCAGTTGATTGTTTTTCTTCACAAGCCCATCACTCATTAACCTGCTGTTCATGTTTAATAAATGATTTTTTCTTGTTGCAGTATAAAATAAAACTGATTCAATCATTATGTCGTATTTTGCACAGATTACATTGCTTGGAGAGGGCGTTACTACGCATTTGGCTATGATGCCTTTGAACACTACATGCGCTATGTGCTAGCACAGGTTATGGGACACAACAGCCTCCCACATCCAGACCCTTGGGAACCAGATTTTGACATGGACTCGTCCCTTGGTAAGTGTTTTAGACATTCTCATCAAGAGTCTGAAATTCAGTCGATGAGTTAATTTAGCCCGCTTAATTAAATATTTAAATGATTTAGCTGCAGCAATTTTTTTCTGAGTTCTATTTTGCATTACAATGTAATGTAATGTAAAGAGCTTCATTATTTTCTCTTTTGTTAGTTTTGAGGGTTTTTGGCAATTTTCCTTCCAGGTTGCATCAGCTACCTATGGTCATTTTCTTATCTACCATCTTTCTGTCTATTTGCTAGTGTGATTGTTAGTATGTCTAAATGTCTCGGTGAGCTTCTGCCTGTTCACATGTGTTTGTGTGTTCAGTTATATGGATGTTATTCAATGTCTTATTATGCAGGTTTGTTTCCAAGTACAGTTTTAATTTCAAAGGATATTCAAGGAACTGTTGACAGTCACTGGAATTGTTTTGTGGATTAAATATATTCATGATTTCTGGTGTTGGCAATATGAAACCAGAAGATCTAATTTCATGATATGGTTTTAAATTGAGCGATGTAAACAAGTACAGATTCACACCAGCAATTCTGTACCTTGCTTGATGACTGGCATATGAGACATGAACTAACACAATTGGCAGTGAAAACAGACACTCAAACGGCCATTTATCAGCTTTCTGACTGAGCAATGGTCGGACTATTTTAGCAGTAGCCGATTTATGAAACAGGGAATCCAAAATTTTAAGATGTAAAGAAAATTTTATTTATGAATTCACACAGTAACGCTCCAGTATTTAATAAATTCTGAAGTGTGAGCAAAAAATGCCTGAGATTAAATAAATTTACAGATAATTCTATGTGAAAGAATCTTCAGATTTTTGATAGCTTAGCTGAAATGTATGAAGAGTTCTCTGTACAAAGAGTTTTCTGCTTGTTATTGCTATTATATCTTCATTTATATGACAAGCTGAAAATCTGCAGCAAATAACATAAAGACCCAGAAAAAATGGAAAGTTATTTGATACCATTAAGTACTAGGGACGTTCATAGCCACATTAATTCAATTAAATGATCTTTCACAGGAGGAAAGAAACGACTGACGAACCGTGAGTCTCTGAGTCATCAGCCTTCAACTTACTCTGGTGCATCGGGGTCAACTGCGGTTCACCAGCGCTCTCTGTCAGCCAAACAGAACATCGTCAACTCTGGAAAGAAACCCAGAAGAGAGGAAATCACAGTGAATCCACGTCCCTTCTCAGCTTCTCGCAGTCCATACGAAGAGAAGTTGGCGCGCTCCGGTGCAGCGGTAAACCGGAACCGCAAAGCCAAAAGTACTTTCTAAGCCAAATCTTGTGAACCAAAATGAGCAAATATGTTCAGCTTATCTGCAATGACTTTCCGTCCTTTGTGGAGTTTTAGGAGACATAAACCCTTTTGAAGCCTCATTCTCAATGACATACTGTTTGCAATTGCATTAATGATCTTCTGATTGCATTCTGTTTGTGTGGAATATTTCATTCAATCGCGATTATTCATATTCTGATCTCACTCTTTCTATCATAACAAATCGGTAGTAATACTCCTATATACAATGGCATTATTTTATCTTTATTACTTATTATTATTGTATAATAATTAATGGTGTCATTATATTAGTATTATATTTCAGTATTATTATAATTTAAACTAGATGGAATTATTACCAGTAGTATGCAAAAGTCAAATTCGTGAGTGATGACGTATTATTATCATAAATATTATAATTTTTTTATTATCTTTTATCTTTTGTATATTTGTTTAATAGATTCTCCAGCTGTCAAACTGCAGCAGATTACTGTGAGAAGCGCTATATAAATTTATAGATACAATAGAAAACAATCAATGATTAGTACAGTGTGTCATTTGGCAACAAGCACACAGCTGCAGACCTGAACATGAACATTACTATAATTAGATATACACAATGGAGTATCTTATCAGCATCATTATTATAATTATTATTTCAGGTAAGATTATTGTAAATGATTTTTAGGCTGTTATTCAGAATTATTTATCATTGTTGTTTCTTTCTGTGATACATTAGGCCTACATTAGGTTATTTTGGACTTGTAAAAAATAAATATATTGATATTTATAAATTAAGATAACTGTTGTCAATTGGTTTGTAAAAAGTTACAGCACAAATGTTGTGGAGAGATGCAGCAGATGAACCATATCATGTTACATACATCTCAGCTTCAGACTCTCCTGAAGACCTACCTATTTTCCACCTAGCCCCCGACTTGGGTCGGGAGCGCCGCTGATTTTGTGTGGCGCTTTAAACATTTTCAATTACAGTTATATCTACTTAAGATGAAAGTAAAATATGGATTTTAATTAATTATTATCTTTTGCCATATCATTTAAATTAAAAGTAGCTGATGAAATGCTCTGAACCTCTGTTATCCATAGAATTATGTAAGGACCCTTATGGGAAGATGGATCCCATATAATTTGCCAAATAACACACTTATATTAATGAATATTTTGAATGGTTCAACTATATACTTAATTTTAAAGCTTCAATAGCAATATTTAAAATGACTTACCAAAACACAATTTATATATATATATATACATAATATATATATATTGATTTTTACGACTTATATATATATATATATATATATATATATATATATATATATATATATTATTTGGTTTGACAAGTCATTTAAAATATAGCTATATTGAGCGCTATATTGAGCTGGCCAACAAGGCTAACGCTGCAGACAATTCTGAAAAAAAGAGGAATAGCAACTAAAGCACTTGATGCCACAATATTGTTTGCAACTAGCTAAAGGTCAACATCAATGGAACACATGTATATATATATATATATTTATTTATATATATTTTTTTATATATAAATACATATGTCTGGCGATATTGGGCATTGACGGAATATTGATATTCTGTGGTTCGAAAGTCAACCTTATACTACTTAAATTTTATGAGTAAATCAACACAAAGCGGTCCATAGCTGAAGAAGAAGATCTGATGCAACTGACGATGAAGAACATGTATACAACTACTGTGGCAAGAGAGAGAGAGACGGAGAGAGAGAGACGGAGAGAGAGAAAGAGAGAGAGAGAGACGGAAAGAGAGAGTGAGAGAAAGACGGAGAGAGAGAGAGACGGAGAGAGAGAGACGGAGAGAGAGACGGAGAGAGAGAGAGAGAGACGGAGAGAGAGACGGAGAGATGGAGAGAGAGAGAGAGACGGAGAGTGAGTGAGTGAGTGAGTGAGTGAGTGAGTGAGTGAGTGAGTGAGTGAGTGAGTGAGTGAGTGAGTGAGTGAGTGAGTGAGTGAGTGAGTGAGTGAGTGAGTGAGTGAGTGAGTGAGTGAGTGAGTGAGTGGGTGGGTGGGTGGGTGAGTGAGTGAGTGAGTGAGTGAGTGAGTGAGTGAGTGAGTGAGTGAGTGAGTGAGTGAGTGAGTGAGTGAGTGAGTGAGTGAGTGAGTGAGTGAGTGAGTGAGTGAGTGAGTGAGTGAGTGAGTGAGTGAGTGAGTGAGTGAGTGAGTGAGTGAGTGAGTGAGTGAGTGAGTGAGTGAGTGAGTGAGTGAGTGAGTGAGTGAGTGAGTGAGTGAGTGAGTGAGTGAGTGAGTGAGTGAGTGAGTGAGTGAGTGAGTGAGTGAGTGAGTGAGTGAGTGAGTGACCCTGATTTCGTCTAGGATGTCCCAAATTAGCGTACATTTATCTGCTGTTGCATTTTGTGCATTTGCTAAGTCCTTCTTTCAGTCATAATCTGTCATTTCAATCATTGTTTTTATTAAAATAAATAGTTCAATAAATAAATAATAATGTTGCCACTATTAGGCACTATTAGTAGGCCTAACTAGATGATTATGAACTACTTACCAACTTATTCAAACAGCTGATCCTTTACCCTACTGGGAGCAACTTTTTGTTCATATGTTGAAACCATGCACTAATCTGCTCTTTCTTCCCCTTTCTGCTGCTGAAGATGCTGTTATTGCTGTTGCTAAATCAACCACATAATAATATATGATCCACCATGAGTAGGTAATAATAGTGAAAGAAAACGCTTGAAGTGTTTCCTGTATTCCATCTGGCAGAACCAGATGCTTGTCTTCAGTGATGATGGTTTAGTAGAACCTGAAACTGACTGACTGAGTCAGAATGCGATTGATTGACGAACGATCCACTCTTACAAAAGGTCAAAGGCCATGGGGTCGAAAGCATTATAAGGCAATCTTTGTGTAATAATTGTGTCTGTAGGCTAGCTGATTTTTTCGGAATAAAATACCAATTGAAGTAGGCCCAATCATGAGTCCAATATAATGCAGCTAAAGAAAAACGGCAGCGCTGTCGTCGGACTACGTACACGTGGTAGGCCTACACTGGGCGCTTAATTAATGATGCAATTAACATTATCAGCCAATAAAAGATCGTTAGGTATCGCGTAAGGAAGCTGTCAGACTTTTAAGATAGGACAATGATCAAGCAAATTCGTATTGGCTACTCATTCGTTCGTCTTTCGGCCATTGTGCACAAGGCCACAAGTCGTCACTCTTTCAGTAGCCCAAAGTAATTACCAGACCTCTTTCAGCAAAACCCACAACGGGCCACATTAGGCCTACACCTCGAATATTAATGTTGTATCACCGGCTTCCAACAGTTTACCATCTGTAGGGCATAAGCGTCGAAGCGAGCGTCCAAAGCACTCGTAGCTGATTTCCTGATTCAACGACAGTGTATACATATAGGTCCTAAGTTGCCTGCGGTGTAAACGGCGAAGGTTTGACCTGCATTATTGGCAGGCTACTTATTATTTTACTTACTTATTTCTCCTCTTTGTCTGGCGTTTCGAGCAATCCTTATCTTCCTTCCTCTTCACGCACCTCCTCCTGCCCCGCCTCCTCCTGCTCCTCCTCCGGGTTCTACCATCCTTGATTTCTTTTAACTCTGACTCTCCTCTCTCCTCGTCGTTTTCCTCTTACCTCTTCTCTCTTCTGCAGCCTGGCGCATCTTTCTTCTTAACTGCTGTACCGCGTACAGTTACATCCGCTGCCGACTCCAGCAAAGGGCTGCCGAGATGCTGGTTGTCGTTGAGACTTGGTACCGTTCTACACATTACATTCCTTGATTAATGTCCAATGAATACACCTTATAGTTTGCATAGATCAGCGCGAAGTATAAACAGCCTGCACAAGGCCAGCAGTTACATGCATCGCAGGCCTACTATTAGACTACAGTATTAGGCTTATAGTGTAAAGTGAGACCCATAGATATCGTGTGAGCAATCAACCTACACAGCATGCAACCCTACATTTGCCAATGGTTAGGTAGCTGTTGGCCTGGTATGTGTCACGGTGGCCGATTGGCTGAGACGGTCAGCATATACAGCGGATGGTAGGCCTACAGGTTCGCTTCTCATCCGAGAGGTTACTGTGTAAGGTAACATTGGACAAGTCCTTTGCGCAGAATAATATTATTGCTCTGCAAATGACTGCAATATAACTGCAATTGCGACGTTGATGCATGTATGCCCTTCTGAACTTATTGTAACAAGAGCAATATCAAAATACAGTTGTACCGCATTGTAATGTATTATATTATATTGTATTTTATGTATGGCCCATTCTTAGGAATGGCGTGAGACTCAGACAGGGAAGTCTATTATTACAAGAGCAGCGATTCACACAAATCATCTTCGATATGAACGCGTCGTTAATTTATAAGCGTTAGAACCGGCAGAGCAGCAGCGTAGCCAAGTGTGATGATGGCTCAGGCCTCCTCTTCCAGCATGCCCACGAACATCGATTGGGACCCATATGGACCATAAGAGTCCCATATGATATGATAATATCTGTGACAATCTTTCCCCTATGGAATTCGTGTGGACATGTTTACAAAGGTTTGCCTACGTCCTCGTGTAGAGAAAGCTTTCATTCATGGCTATAGGCCTTCTGCTTAGGCCTACTCTCGGCCTAGGCCTATGTGAAGCATTGGCTAGACGAGCGATCGTATCGAATGAAGATCTTGCAAACGCATTTAAATTGCTGTCAATATCTAGTTTTTGACGTCAGACTATGACGTCAGGCACCTGATATTGACGATTACAGTTCTAGGTTTCGAATGCTTAATACGACCGTCGTATATATGAGTTATGGGTTTGTGCTTCTTTTTCTGCTGCAGCCGACATTGTTTGATGCAATTTATTAGACACTTCGGTATTTCTTCAAGTCTATGCAACGAAAACGTAGCTTAAACTGTTCAACTTATATATATATATATATATATATATATATATATATATAACAATGCATATACGCACATATATAATCTGTGTGTGTTTGTCCATGAGTGTAGGTGTATGCGTGTGTACACGCAGGTGTATAAGCAGGTGTGTGTGTGTGTGTGTGTGTGTGTGTGTGTGTAGATGTAGGTGTGTGTGTGTCGATTACACTCATGTATATTATGTATGTGGCTACAGACATGTACAAACGAACGGCTGTATACATTGGCTGCATATCATCTCTAAAACATGACGCAATTGTTTGCCAAGTACAAATTAGACGATCATTATTTGCGTGATGTGGGTGGGGCTACAGAAAGACGACCAGAGGACCGGTAGGGATGGTGCGTGCATAATTGGACTTGAATTGCTGTGTCCTGCTTATGCGCTGGAGATAGGCCTGCTACAAAGCCCGACAGATCGACCGACCGTCGCCTTATGAAGAGATATAGTTACGTGTTTTGTTGAGACATGGCGACTACAAAGACAGATGTAGTAACTCATTGATCGATTATTTATTAGTATAATTATGGACCTTTTCGTGTGCCTTATATCCTTCGTTGCTTGTTATACGCATCAATAGTCAAAATGTCCGGTGTAAACCAGCAGCAGAGGGACTCCGAACAGACCCATCCGAAGTGTAAACATCGCGGTCTAAGCATAAACACAGGATGATAACGCTATATACCTACGCCTTTCTCCCATTATATCCTACACGGAAAGGCCAACGCTATTTTCTTATATCGGATCTGTATCATCATTATGCCCAAGCGCCACTTGAACCTGAATTAATTAATTAATTACTCTTGACAGGTTCATAATCACATGCGTAAAGTAGTTGTGTTCAGATTAATTCGTTGAACTCTGTTGATATGTGGACCCGCATATTATAAAGACCATTCATGCGGTTGTCTTCATTGTGACTGCACGTGCAAGATATCTCAAAAGGTTGCATGCCTCTTTCATTTGCCCATCAGGTTGATCAAATGGAACAAAGTTCACAGTTACCGGTTTTACCGTTTCTCCTAAGTTCTGTGATAACGAATGAAGTTTGCACAATCATCGATCGATAGCGTTAATTTTCGCTGCTGGCTCAATACTATGCTAGCTGTTGTTCGTGATGACCGCAACAGTGGACCTCCTTGCCTTTCTGCTTCAGCTATTCCACTCATTGTAGATCCAGGCAGATTCGCAATGCGGTTATGTAAACCTGGATCAGACGAAATGCATCTGTGGCGGACAGGCCACAAGGCTTGAATGAATGATTTATTTAAATAATCGGCTCGCCATAGTGTTATTTTACGTCTATTTTTTTACAGTGTTGCGCATAGGAAGGAAGACCGATCGGCGGTTTTTAATTGAGTGCATAGCTTGCAGACGCATGAATTGGCTTGAGTATAGCCTGACATGCGGTGCATCGCTATATATGTGGAGCAGTGGTTCGTACTGCTTCATACGTAGAGTGGTTCTCGTACCGCTCCAGGGATCGTTGAGTGTTGCCATATAAATACGACCTCTAGTGACAGCCGCTCTCGCGGTCAGGCCGGTGCTGCTTTTCGCTGATCTGGTGGGGTGGGCCCCTCTGCCGTCGATCGCAAGACGGACCGTGCCCTGATCGTAGGAGTCAACAGGCTGACAGAGGAAAGACCGATCGTGAGAAATGCTCACAGGTCTGGGTGCCGTTCGAGAGTGCTTACAGACCTGACAGAGAGATAGACTGGGAAAAATCCCCGACCGTGCAGACCGTGGGAGTTCTGGTGGCCGAGAAATATTCTGGTTGGCTACCTAGATCGGTCATAGTTACTCCTCGAGAATACCAACCGGTTGTCGGATACGTGACCCCGTCGGTGGCCGTGAGAAATAGAGATCGGGTAAAGCCCCGAGCAACCGAACGCTACATCGAGACAGATTTATGGCGACTGTTGAGACAATTTACGGGAAGAATTCCCCAGTGTACACGTTGGTTAAAAGACGGGGAGGGCGGCCCCGTGAAGCCGTTGGAAACAGACTGAGAGCTACCGGAGAAGCCGTTGACAAATACTGGAAAACATGAATACATTCGATAAATACGGGGAGGGTGACCCCATTGTTGCGTTAGATACAGGGAAAGTTCCCTTTGGTGCCGAAAACCTGATCAATTGTGGGCGTCTCCGCATAATCTTTCAATTTACGGTTTTCCGTAAATATCTATGCTTGGCTACCTAACGGTAGTCATACTTACTCCTCTCGTTTACCAGCAATCTGTTGAATTGCGTGTCTGATCGCAATGTCTTAGGTCGCGGTTTCCCCGCGTATCTTTACCTGAGTTACTAAACGTAATATCTGTACTTGCGGTGTCCCCGCAGTATGTCTTCTTGATTGTCTTACGGTCTTTCGGTAAATATTCTGACTGGCTACCTATGTTGGTCACAGTTACTCCTCTCGGTTTTCCAGAAATCTATTCACTTGTCTGTCTAGTTGCAATATCTTGGCTCGCGGTTTCCCCGCGAGGCGTCTACTAATTTCTTCTTGTAGATCTAACTACATAATCTTCTTTCGAGGATTTCCTCGAAAGATTTGCCAGTGGTTCGTTCCAGTGTATAAGAGACAGAGTACAATTGCTTCAGAGAAAGTGATTATAATAATACAGGTCTGTGTGAAACATAGAGGTAACGTGGTGACACTTACCTCAGTTGCCTGTGAGAGAATCGAGTCTGAGAAACGAGAGTTGGTGCATTACCGTTGGTCAGATCTCTAGGTGACGAATACAAATATGTCCCTACGATGGGATGAATAAATGCAGTCAATGAGAGTTAAAGACATGTGAGAGTCTGGGTGATCGGATATTAAAGTATATGACAGATGCAAGCCGGCCGAGGAATATACTTGTTGGCTACCTAGTTCGGTCATAGTTACTCCTCCCGTTTTCCCCAGGTTGTCGGAGACATGAAAAGTCGGGTGGCCGCAAGAGATACAAGCCGAGTAGATTCCCGCAGTAGCAGCCGTACAAACCGAGAGAGCTGCCGGTGGAGAGTTGGCACATACGGGGAAAGTTCCCCATTGAATACGTTCGATAGAAATATCGGGGAAATTCCCGAAGGACCCGCTGGAATTACACGTGGAGGGTGAACACGTTAGAAGAGCACGTGACAAACAAGAGAAAACACTGGTGCCGATTGATACCTTCAGGTTACTAGTCAAGTAACTCTTCTTGATGGCTTTATAGTCGTTCGATAGATACTCTTGTTTGTTACCTACGTTGGTCATAGTTACTCCTCCCGGTTTCCCGAGTATCAGAATATATTACGGCGTTGGCGGACAATTGCCAACGCAGAGGACGGTCAATCGTGTGCCTGATAACTTATGCGTGTGAGGCCGGTATGCCACACACGGAAATGGGCCAAGAGGCCGACGTGAAAGTCTGGGCAGTCGGAACCCAGGGTAAAGATAGTAAGCAGACCAAGAATTGATCGATGCGTAAATATTACTGTTGGCTACCTACGTTGGTCATAGATACTCCTCCCGTTTTCCCGAAGTGTATCTACTTGCGTGTCTGATCGAAGTGATCGATACGAGTACGTTTGGGTAATCGGGTACCCAGGTGAATACATGGTTGCTTGTCGTTACACACAGTTCTGAGAGCTGACTGAAGTGCGAGGTCGGGCCCCCTCGTGCGTAGGTCGGATCGAAGATCTGTGTGCAGATAGCGAAGTTTATAGACAGAAGACCTTCACTATCAGTGTCCGTGAATACCATGCCAGTGTCATTTTTATCGAAGCAGAATATATCAGTGTTGGTGGGTAACTGCTAACACAGAGGACGGGAACTTAGTCCGTCAATGGTGCATGACAAAATATACGTGTGCGGCCGTTTATGCCATATACGGAAATAGACTGAGAGAGATACGTGTTGAGCAGAAGGCGTGATAGATAAGTGTCGGAGATGACCTGACTAAGAGCTGTGAGACTGGTGTGTTAGAGGCTACCCACAGAGGTTAGAGAGTTGGGACAGTAATGTCTAAGAGTACAAGCCATTGAATGTAGCTACCGATAATTGTATAGGCCGAAATGGCTTATGGACTTGTTTCAAATATGTCTGAACCTCGTAACTTAAGACAACGTTTGGTGTCCCTAAATGGCGATAGTTTCAGAGTCACAAGATGCTGAACGGTACGACATCAGGTAGAGGAAAACGAGGCTAGTAGCTTGGAAGGTATGCAAGGCGAGGAAGACTCCTGCCGGTATGATTATGAACCCTGTTTTGAGTACGGCCATCCTCAGAACGTTGCCCATCCGGCGACCGCGGAATAGGCAGAGTCAGACCTCGTTACTAATTCGAGCCGTGTTACCTTTCTTGGAGAAGAGACCCGTCCCTAATCTTGCCTGGTGATAGTGAACATCCTGGTAGATATAGAGAGTAACCGTTTGGCATTGAGATTTGGTAAGAAAGTGATTCGGGCGACTTCAGACGTGTTCGCAAGCTGGAGTCGACACCGTCCGTTAGCGTTAGGCAGGCGCTCGGGCGGCAGAACGCCACACATCGTCATCGTTTTCTGTATTTATCATCGCCTGCGCATTTGCGCCATCGTACAAATGATGTGTTGATATTATTAATACATGCAGCCTACATACATTTAAGCAGTATCGTAGCTTAATTGGTGACCTTATTAACTCTTTCGTTTGCTCTGCTTAGTTAAGCGCATCAATTGACGATTACTTCTTGTGCGCTCGTTCGTTCAGTTCGCGTGTGTTTGAAGATCTAGGCCTATGTATAATTTGTATGTGCCTGTTTATTTGTTAGGTGCCCATGTATATATATACATATTATATATATATATATATATCGATAAGCCACCGTGCCGGTGGCGCTGTGGCCGATTGGTTAGAGCGGTCGGCCCATAACCTCAGTGTGCGCTGAGTGAATGGATTCTAACCTCGTCCGAGGCGTCACTGTGTATATAGGGACCTTGAGCAAGTCCTTCGCGCACACTTGCTCTGCAGTAATTATTGCGATGTCTAGGCGTGTGCACTTCTTAGCAAAAAAATGTCGAAAGACGCGCGATATCAAATTTCAGAATAAATAAATAAATATAATAAATATACGATGCTGCTAATATTTTGCCCAGGAAGTACATTTTCTTCTCTCTAAAACCTGTTATTTCAGGCATAGCTGCATAGGCTACAATTAAGTGATTGAGGCTTACGATCAAATTCAGTAGAGGTCTCATCCAATCCTATCTGGACTAATTATAAGCTTACATATAATTAGGCCTACTAATTATAATTAGGCTAACATATAATGATTAGGCCTGAAGATGTAGGCCTAGGCATTACTAACGCTTAAATTTGCCTCTCATTCTGTAGAATAGTTTCTTAATACTTCTCACCAGGTAACCTTTGATGACCTCTGTGGTCGTGCAGATTACTGCCTTTTCTGTTCCGTGCTACACAATGCCGTAAACATAATGAAGCTAGAGCTGTGACCTGCTTCCTCAGGTTTGCCATGGTTATTTCCGACCCCTACTTTATACTCCTCCTCCTCCTCCTCTTCCTCCTCCTCGTTTTCCTCCTCTTCCTCCTCTTTCTGCTTCCTGATTCTCTGGAGATCCTATCAGAGTGATTATTGTCTAACTTTATTAGGTCATCGGATCGTTCTAATTGACTGATCTACGTCTTGATCCAAACTTCGCGTGCATGGCGTTCGCCTCATTTCGTCTGTCTTTACCCTTGCATCAGATGTCACCACTTCGCGTCAATGTCCCAGAGCCAGTTCCAAGCCTGGATGAAGGAGGAGGGCAACGTTTGAGACTCTTGAGAATTCGATGCTCTCTGTTTGTCGTTGTCCCGAAACTGCAATCGTCCGGTCGCATAACAAAGATCAGAGAAAACTCTGTAAAAGATAACTGGTCTTTATAAACATTTCCCTCTCAGTCTGGCTCAATACATCATGGGTCACATGCAAGGCCCGATAAAGACCTAGGTATATATATACCGCATTAGTTATAAACTTGTCGTTGTTATTGTGTGATTCAACCCAGCACAAATTTACAGCAGTTACTGCAATCAATATGCAGGCCTTTTCATTAAGACGCTTATACAGAGAACAGTTGTCGACGTGTCTCAATGTATACCATAGTGAGTCTAATATTATTCTCCCTATTTTTAAATCGAAACCATTCACCCGGAATTGTCTTTTTTGGCCCCATTGAAGGCCAATATAGGCTTACATGTAGATCCAATCCAGAGGTTTATGTTCATGATCAAATTAAGCTACTCTATAAATCAATACTTCAGTAGAAGTTATAAAAACAATGAGCAGTCTTGATTGATCTTAGCTGAAAGCCTACGGTTACGTCTATTAATAACCAGAGGTGTAACAAAGTTTTGAAAAGTGGTGGGCATAATTGAAAAAATATTGCGCGGAGCGAGAACAATTTTTTGCCCCCATCTTTTGAATTTCCTCCCCCAGAAATTTGAAAAATGGGAGGCACAAATAATCTTAACAAAAGTCATCTTAAAAAGCCACTGGAGAAACATAAAAAAGAACCGATTTGGGGGCTGAAATATATTTCAGCCCCAAATATATTTGGGGGACCGATTCACGGGAATCCCAGTGTTTCATCTGATTGCCAGCGATCTGCGATCAGGAATTAACTATTCATAGTACTGTATTTCACATGGGCTCAGAAATGTCTTTTACAAGCAAGAGCCTGCAATGGTCGACAGCACAATACTGAGTCAAGCGGTAAGTATTGTTTGTGACAATGCGAATGAGAATCTTTGAAACAGAGGCTCTGGAATTTCCAAAAGCTCTGTTGCAACATGCTCTGGACAGTCGAAAAGATTTCTTGATGCCCTCGATTCTCTGCTGGCATTTTCATGGGGACTAGATGATACCTATTATGCCATCTAGACGTGTACCACGTGAACATGTGGATCCTATATTGGTTTCATCTAGTTTTACTTCATGTATAGGCCTACGTCTTTTGAGGGTGACTAATGCGCATATTTTGCAATGTTTAACGACATTTTATATATCAACATTATAGGTTGTTGACGTCTTTAAGATTTTGATTAATGCACTGGTCTTAATGAGTGTATATATAATTATACTATATTTATATATTTGTGTATATACATATATATATAAATATATATATATACATATATATACATGCTGTGCAAAGTTCCGAGACAGGTCCGCATTGTGCTAGTCTAATAGTTATCCAGGTGAGACCATGGCTGCATAAACGATAAGGAACATTGATTGCCTCCATTTCAGGTTCCGATAAGTTCTCTTACAGAGTCTTCGAGGTTATTGCAAGACAAATGGAATCAATTCCTTTATACCGACATCGGCTGCATTGCGATCGAATGGTGCTTTTTGTATTGCATTATTTCGGCCCATTGTGGTTCATACGATTAGGCGATTATGTGTGACTCTCCATGAGAGCGCTAATCGTAATCTGTAGCTTGTGTGATTTATTTGCAATTAAGGCAAAGACGCCTTAAGCACAGCTCCTGCAGTTTGTGCGTCAGTTCCACTCAATCGCGATGTAATCTACGTTGGTCGCCTGTTATTATAAATCTCTTCCAAGTAACACACTTATCGAAAGATAAGCGCAAATGCAAATGACACAAATGAGGAAAAATTGCAGACAAGTGAGCGGGAAACGCCAAGGTAAGTACTACAAAGAACATAATGTAATGAAATCGAACATTTATATAGCGTGTTGTAAGCTGAGCGCTCGTCAGAGGTCAGTCGTTCTGGGTTCACTATAAGCATATATATTTATATATATATATATATATAATATATGTATGCATATATAAGCATATATAACATGGGCTTGTATGCTGCAGTTTTACTAGAGGTTCGCAAATGAGCTGTAGCCTATCGTCTAAGCCTATGACCTCAATGAGCAAAATACGAAAGTCTTCCTAAAGGTCATTGTCTATGAATTCTGTAGAATTACTCTATGGGCCCTATGATGTAGATCACTGCCTGTAGGCCTATGCACATAGACGATAAAGCAGAACATTTATCATTCTGCACCCATGCAGTTATTTAAGGAAATTCTGTAGCCTGCGATAAGAGCGACAAGTTTACTCATTAGTGTTTATAAAATCAAGAGGTCTAGGCCTATACACATAGCTCTATTATTTGGCCATGCAGTAGGCCCATATGAGTGGTAGAGAAGGGCTTTTAATTGTGTAGCGGTTGTTATAATTATACTCAAATCTGGAAAGCTACGTACGGCAGCGTATATTGGGACTCTATCTAGTCTTAACTGGAACCTTTTAAGTCTCCTGTACAAACTCAACGAATTTCCTACACAATCCGATGGCATTGTCACCTGTATTACTCTGACAACCGAATTTTAAGGAAAATAGCGAAACGGAAAATGCCGAAATGAATTCAGTCTGCGATAAGTTTGTTGCAATCAATCAACGCGTCCTAACATAGTTGTCTATTGTCCTTTCTAAAATGTGTATAAGCTCTTAATCGTTTAAGTTTTATCCATTTTAACTTTTATACATTTCATTTATTCATTAACTCTTAGGGTTACCAGGTGTCCGGTATTGAACCGGACAGTCCGGTATTTCGACAAACTGTCCGGTCAGAAATTTCAGACATTACCGGACATGGCGGTGTCCGGTAATTTTGTGGAAGATAATTTTAATAATTGTTAAACTAATTGTTAATGACAATAATTAGTTTGGAAATACATGATTTATACCTATGAAAAAGTGAAGACTGAAAACATAGATTACGTGGCTGAGACTACACATTCTCTGTGGCTCTTCCTTTTGGAGGCACCTATATATATTAGGCCTATATCGCAACCATCATTCATGAAAGGACCATGATCTACATGTACGACCCAATTTTCAGCTACAACAGTTAACGAATTTAAGCTGTGAAATATGACGCTGAAGAAAAAATACCCTACAGTAAAATTATTGTCTTGTAGATATCTTTAGCTATTTATGCCATAGGCCTACGCATGCGGCGCATGGGGCCCCAAACTGGATTTACCATCAAAAGGGCGCATTGATGGAGCGACTATCAAAACGGCAATTGAGAGTTCGACAATCAGAAGAGCACGCTAACAATAGGGCGACAATCGAAAAGGCGTGTAAGTTGGTAATACAAAGATCTCTTGGATTATTTCGAAGCCACTTGGATAATGGTTGGATTGGAAGAACAGCACTACGTGTTACGTGGGCGTGGCAGCACGTTGTTCAACCGCGAGCCATGGAATGCCCACTATTCTGCGCTACATGATCTTTCCAAACCCAACAACTCAGTCGAAGGTTTGGCAGAGAGAATTTAGTCAACTCCTTGGACCCTGCTATCCCATAAGTTAGAAATTCATAGACAGTTTGCAGGAAGAACGTGTTAACGAAATTAAGCTTGAGCAGTCCGTTTTCCTGGAAATATCACTCTCAGTTAAGAAAACCCTACAAGGAGGTGGCTAAACGTTTCGTCACAATAGTTGACGTTTATCGCAATAGAGCTAATCTAGACTAGCAAAGAGGCATCGCTCATAATCTCAACCTAAAATATTTTCAAAATAAGTTTCGGGTGTTACTCTACACTACAGCAATTCAGTAAGAATATTCCCTAAAATGTAAAAATTGTCATATTATCAGTTTAAGACTTTTCGTATAGGCATAAATGCAAGACTTTTCGTACGTGCTAATTAAAATAGCTTTGTCAGTTGCTTTCGAAGTTTACGTATGACAGCCATTGCACGTCGCCATTTCCATTGTCGCCTTTTTGCATGCTTGCTCTTGTTTTAAACATGCGCCCTTTTGATGGTCGTAATTTATACAGGACACTAAAAATTATGTAGGCCTGTGCTATGCAGCAGAGGGGAGGGGTCCGAAAATACGCTTTTTGCATACGTAATATATGGATGGACCCCATCCCGCAAGTCCATTCTTCTCCACCCCGCAATTCGAACGCCATAGTACGGTAATTTTCTCCAGTCTTTCTTTTCTTCATGCACAAGATCTCCTTCAACCTTTCAATCTGGGCGTTATTCGTTTCACTCTTCTTCCATTTAATTCACGCTTTTCACTCCATGCAAACTATAAAGGGCGAATTCACTTGGCGGCTTTTTCGATGTGTCTTCTTTAGTTCTTTTCTGCTGGATTTCCTTGTCAACACAGTTGAACAAACACATACACACAAACACACATACCTCCATCTCTTCCCATAGTAACAAGCAGAACTGTTTATACTATATAAAGAACAGATTCCTGTTTCCTCTGAGTTCCCTGTTTGACCCGCAAAATGCAAATAGCAAATCGATTGCGGCACTTGAGGCTTTAGCGTTGGACGAACTACATAACAAAAACGCGGTCTCTGCGAGTTATTCAATAGAGACAAATAACATCGGATGCAGTAATTCTTGCTGATGTCCGTTATACATCGACCGTACGACGGGCGTCATGCAGCTGAAACAATGTACGAAGTCAAGCCCACGAAATGCGTGCCACCTAATCTAGAGTCCTTTCATGCCACCTAACCCAATGCATGAAATAGGCCTAATAACTAGAAAAAGCATTTCTTCTAAATACGACAAGCGCGCGAATAATTATCCAGAGCACAATAAACGCAGTGCAACGTTTATAATTAGTCTAACTGTCCTAGGTACCAAATAAAAGTATTTTAGTTTTACGCATTGACCTAGGCTTATATTTGTAATTTAGGCGTTTATCGTAAGACCCATGGCTTATTCTAATAAGCACTGATTTTGAACTAGTCTAAGCGACCTCTGAATCAGGGATGTGGTCTCGAGACCGCGGTCTTGGTCTTGAGACGGTCTCGAGACCGGAAAACTGCGGTCTTGGTCTTGGTCCCGAATGCATCGGTCTTGGTCTTGGTCTCGGACCACCCGGTCTTGGTCTTGGTCTTGGTCTCGAATGCATCGGTCTTGGTCTTGGTCTTGGTCTCGAATGCATCGGTCTTGGTCATGGTCTTGGGCCATCGGTCTTGGTCTTGGTCTTAAAGGAACGGTCTTGGGATTGCATTTGCAACGGAACCTGTCATTTCAAAATTTGCTTTAACAAATTTCAAGGTTTTTTAACAATCTGATAATTATGTGGTCGGTCACGTGTATAGTCACTATTAACCTACAATTCCGAGTAGAAGTAGGCCAACATCATTCAAACGGAACGTTTATCTACTTGTCTTAGAGTATTTACCTACGTATCGTATACTGCAGGTAATTTATAGTGTGATATTCTCAGGCCGAAGCCAAGGGCTGAACCCGAAAAAGTTCAGACTGGCAGGTAAAACTGTTTCTGGACCATTATTAAGATTGGTATTCTTCAGCAATAAAATTAATGCTTTAAGCGTGTCATTCCGTTTTAGCGTCTTAATAAATTGAATTGTTTATAAAAAATAGCATCGGTCTTGATCTTGGTCTCGGACCATCCGGTCTTGGTCATGGTCTCGGGCCATCGGTCTTGGTCTTAAAGGAACGGTCTTGAAATTCCTTCGAATTAGAATGACAATGATATTTTTACTATTCGAACCTTTGAATGTCCTGTTCTGTTCGAAAGCCCTTTGGGCACAGTGTCTATAGTGCATATATATATATATATATACATATCAGGTACACACGCATATAATTACTTGTACATGCATACAAACACGCGCATGCATACATATAAGCCCGTACAGTAAACATGTGCATATATCACACTTGCAAAACATATATAGGCTGCGCTGCTGATGTCGGAAATGTAGGCATGAGAAAAACTAACGATTCCGACGAAAATTCGCCAGAGGGATATATTAGGGGTTGTAACCTTTGATATTTGACCTAGAGGCTCACGACAATGACCTTCTGACTAATCCAACCATGTGGTTTACAGTGAGTTCCGATGAAGAGTGAATACTATATATCGGTCGATAAAAAACTGTTATTTTCACAGACCGAATTTGCACTGAGCACTTGGTATTGAACTCTAAAGCCAGTTCGAAGATTGGTATATGTATATACTGGTTTATATTGTATATATTGGCATATATATACTGTATTTATTAACTTATATAGCGCCGCTAGCATCAGTGCCCCAGTACGACAACCCAAGAGCGGAAAAGGTTTTTAAAGTGTTAAAACGTATTGATTCAGATCCAGATAATTCATTCTCTGGCGAATAAGACGTTATTTTGCCAGTTTGTAAAAACCGGTTTAAAGTAGGCCATACAAGAAATGCTTTGCTTTTGTCGACACAGACACAATGTAGCGATCTCACTGAAGCTGCATCAACTTAGCCCAGCAATCAAGCCACAGAATTGAGACAGCGAAAAGTGAGATTAACACAGTATGTCCCACTCATGTCACCCAAAGAGATCGTATTACTAAAGCATTAAATTGCATTGCACTTCTGGTCACCACAGCTCCACGGAACACAGACTGCAGTGAAGTCTTATTTACCACGGAGCTTAAGGGCGATTGGTTTTGAGCCAGCAGTTGGTCTTGAGCGATTCGCCTTTGGTGATCAATCTAGCTTAAGCCAACCCTGATGACCAGTAACCTGATGTAGTGCGAGGCTAGTATAACTCATTCATTGGAGGCTCAGTTACACTGCTCCACCAAATGCTCCATCTATATCCTACTCAGGCGTCAAATTGGTTTTATACTGTATCAGGAATGTGGATCAGGAAATTAGACACCCACGTCTTTATGGAGTTACAACTGATGAACAACCAAACCAGGGCAAGTCTCGTGTCTATCTTATTGGAGACAAGGACGCTCAAGTCTTATGGAGGCGCAAGCCTATAGGCATTAGGCATATATATATATATATATATAACTGGCCTTCAACTGTCATCACTTGTTCAGTAAAACTATACTATCTCTAACGCATTGGCCACTTCACAAGATAAAAGGCCGCCTATCAATCTTTAATATCTTAGCTTCAGTCAATGACTCCCCAAAACGCGTCATTAAGCACAGTCTCGACTGAGATTAGATTGCGCTGGTGCAAAGCACGGATCGTGAAAACGACCATAAAGAGGACTATTGAGGCGGCAGCAACAGCAGCAGTCATATTGAGGTCCTGAGCCTTTAGCAATGACGTTCAATCTGTTGTTCTGCTTTGTGCATCCCATTTACTGGTGAGCTCACGCAACTGCACAGACAAAATATACTTTGGAATAGATGCAGGTCGACAGGAACGCATCGGGGTTAGGCGCATAGGACTATAGTACGTCGTCCTGTGTGATATTTGTCTAGTCATGCAGGCATCCGTTGCTTCATGGAGTCCTACGTTCAAGTCAGATAAACCTAAAATAGACTAGATATGAGACTAATCGGAGGCTGTGCACGCGACCAACTGGCTTCTGATGGAGTGATAGGACGTGGGCAGCGGACGTGTGACTTCTAATCACCCGTCTCTGCTTGGGTTATGTGTGAATCTGTTTCATGTAGGCCGACACTTACGTGTGTGCACGCGGCTATATTCAATTACACATATGATATTATTGTGTGCAGTCGTGTCTCTTATATTATGTGTAATGTAAGGGCAATTTAGGGCTACATCGCAACGTCAGTAGAATACTACGTCTACGATGTCTCAAAAACGCTGTCAAATTCAGGATAGGGGCATATATGTCTTAATCAGTCTTGGTTTCAAGTCCACGCGTTCATTCTAGTAATGCAGCCCACTTCTGACGGACACTCCTCAATCAATCAATCAATGTGAATGAATTTGATTGCACTTGTCCTAAGACAAATTTGCCAAAATTTGAGAAAGGCGAGAATTCCATGATCGAGGCCACAAGGGAACTGACTATATATATATATATATATATATATATATATATATATATATATATATATATATATATATATATATATATATATATAGTCAGTTCCCTGACTATGTCGACAATTTCTGTTACACTTTATTTTCTGGCTTCTTATGTAGTAGGCCTAATGCGCTCTCGTGTGGTTCTTGTAGGCCCTATGTAAATATTCATATACATACAGGCATTCCTTTTTGAAGCTGCCCTCACTGTGTGAGAATTTACTTAAAAATCATTGATATAAAAATAAGTCGCTAAAGTGGTGTACGCCTCCACCTCGCACCCGACCAGTTTCGAGATCTCGGACTCCGTCGCAGAGTTGGCATAAAAAGATGATCCGAGGATTCACTGCCCTGGTCTTGTAGCCACTCCACCGTCGCACGGTCTATGTGCACGTCGTTCAGGTCGACGCCCAGAAGCCATCTGCGTCGACCTGCCAATCAGCCGCAGAGGCTGGTTCCCTGCTCCCCATGGCTTATTAGATTTCGTCTGGACTGACTGATCAAACGAACGGAGAGTGATTGTTGATTCTCGTTTCACTTCAGACCGACAGTCGACCGATGATGACTTGCGCTGCATAATGATAGAGGCGCCGCAGTGAAGTAGACAGATTAGACAGATTAGAATTGCACCAGAGGATATATATATATTATATATATTATATATATATATATATTATATATATAAATAAAAGCATTTAGGGCAATTCCAATCTATATAGTATATGCAATGTATGCATAATTATGTGATATTTAGATATTCCTATTTATGTACCGTATTCCACATGATGCCCGTTCTTCTGTATGTGTTGGACCAGTCTTCTAGATTTCATTGAGATGCTTTTCATCCACACAGCAAAATTTATGTGTTGTACGTTGTTACAGTCGCCCTATGAAAGTTTTTATTTGACACTATAAGCTATCAATCCCTTATTCGTACACCGTCAGTAATCTAAATACCTATTCATCATCATCAAATCTCCACTGATGTTTCCGTCCCAGTAACTAAAACGATCAATTGGATCTCTTTTTATCGACGGTCAACGTGATTAAAGTAGTCCTTCTGCTCGTATTAAGGAAGCAAAAATCCCCTCTGTTTAAAAAACAGTTTTAAAATTATCTGCGCTGACAGGGTGGCAGCGTGTGTGTGTGCGCGCGCGCGCGTAATTCATCATAGAAGTATATTGCAACTAACAGTTCTATAGAAACGGCCGTACTCACAATTACAATTACAATCAACTGAAGACCTATTCAAAATGGCTTGAAGTAAACTCATCCTTTACAAGACTATGACTATAGGCCTATATATGTATACGGCGCGGATCTACTGTCAAGAACTATTTTCCCTATACGTTCATAGAGACTTAATAGATGCTCAGACTGTCAAACAGAATGGCTTTCCTAACTGTAGTTATAATCATTAAGATCCATACTCTATAGCGACAGTGTTCAATATACAAAGCAGCCTCGGATAGGCTGCTCAGCGCTTACACTCGCAGGAGCATTTGCTCGTAACGCATATACCTGGACCCATCTGTTATTGCAACGCATAACACGTGTTGTCTGTCCGCGCGTTTCAACAAATATACTGATCTTCTATAATCTTCTGTCATTCCAAAGTCATATCGTATATAATTAGGTCAAAGGACAGACGATCAAACCGCAAAGACTTTTTGTTGTTGATTATTTTGACAAGACCGTCCCATATCAAGGATAATTTGATGTCGCCCTCCTCATTTCTCCAGCCGTGGGACTGTCAATTTGTGTCAAACTCTAAACAGTGGCGGAGCCGCAAAGACAAAAGATGCAGCTTATATATAGGCGCTATGGTGAGTAATAAACAGTTTGAAAAGGGTACGTTTTAACTGAGTAAAAAATGAGCCGATGACAGAAGATCAATATATTTGTTGAAACGCGCGGACAGACAACACGTGTTGTGCGTTGCAATAACAGATGGGTCCAGGTATATGCGTTACGAGCAAATGCTCCTGCGTGTGTAAGCGCTGAGCAACCTATACAAGAGCCATGTTCCAACCGACGTTCATGATGATATATGTATACTCTCGCCAGTGATATACATTATACAATGTATACTATACATGTATGTGGGCTGTACCTTTCCTGCGGGAATGGTCGGCATCAGGAACCAATTGTGGCGGAGACATTCATCTTTTGCATGCAGCAGTCAATACTTAGACAGGATAAACGGTTCCCACTCCAGGCCTTGCTGCATAAACAGCTCAGGTAGCTGTTGGCGAATTAGCCCGTTTTCTTGGACGTGAAGGCGATGTTTAACAGTCTAAAATCCAACACATAGCGGCCACATATGTCCTTAGATAAAGCTATAGCGACTGCAGTGAACTGAAATGTTAACCCTTTGTCTTCTACCTTCATCGTCGTTTTAAATGCCACGCATACACACAGGTATGCTCTACTTTCGTCGATTTTCCTCTTAGGCTGTTTAACATGGGTCTACGGCTATCAGTCAATTCAAAACATTGATTTGTGCCAAGTCTGCCAACGCAGAGAATTTCTCAGAACGGAAACGCCTATAGGCTTATAAAACACTCATATGCAGATTTGTCCACGGGTCGGGTCGATTGACTTCTGGGACTTTCTGTCAAATAATCGGACGCCTTTTAAGTGCCCGATTCTTTTACTCCTGTGCAAGGACTGAACAAGCTTGAGATTAAAATCCATTACATATGCAAAGATCGCTTTATGCGAACCGCGATCAACATCGGACCTTAGTTATAATAAAATAAATTGAATATGGCTAAGGAATTAGCGCGAAAACTAGGAGCAACACCGAATGTGTTCCTTTTAACACCGAACTCGGCTCAAGCTGTCGTATGGAATAATCTCACATGAATTTAAGAAACAACAAAAGGTCAAAGGATTACAAGCGTACGAGTTATCTAAAGATGCAACGCTGGAACATGCGGACTAGACTCTTTCGTACCTACTAATATCCGGAATTCTTTTGCATATATTTATGAAGAAAGTAAATTTATGCTAAAATAAATGGAATAAACGAAGGGTATCGATACTGATACGTTCTCACAAATCAATATTATTATCATATATTGCGGTCTGACTGTGTTGCGTTTTTACGATATTAGAATTTGACACTGAAAAATATTAGTAAAATTAGTAATTAGTAATAGGCCTAAAGGCGGATCGGATTGGGTCGGGTCATGCACGTCATGAGTCGGATATTTGGCTTCAAAAGTCTGGTCGTGTCGGGTCCATTTTCGATGGGTCGGGTTGGGTCGGGTCATGGAAATTGAAATATGAATGCACACCAGAGAATTAAGCATGTGATGACAGATATAGGAAAACATGTCTATTGAACAATATATGGAGAGAGAAGTAACACACGCGTATGCATCCACTCCAGTCTATTATTAGCTAGCACGTGTGGATATAAACTACTGCAATTTCGGGTCTAGGTGACAATTCACATTCGGGTTCCAGCATTCATCTTGCGGATGACTTTGTCATCCGCTGGTGTGGAATTGACAAAATATGACGGTCGTTTCTTGCAGATCGATATAGCGTATAACTCATTCATCATACAGACCATTCGATGATATGACTAACCAGGGCACAATAACAATAATTCATTGCCATCGATCAATTCACAAGATCTCGGCGCCATCGGAATAACATGAGCGAAATGTCAGTCAATCAACCAATATATTATTTTATAAAGAGACAATTCGTCACTCATTCAGTCGCCACAGCACAGATCAACAGTGCATGATCTCTTTGCACTCTCTTTTACCGTCATCATTATCATCGCTATCGCCGTCATCCTTATCATAATTGTCAATGTTATCGTCTTCATCATTAGGCCTAAGCATCGTCATTACCATGAGCAGGGCTGTAAGTTTTTCGCGGTCGAAAATTCAACAACTCGCGACCAATTCGCGGTTAATAACACAGAATTCGCAGTTAAACGTGTAACTCAAGAAATAAGTCAATTACTGAGTATAATCAACGACCATTCATGCAGATAATGGTTGGCGCCGTTGCTGCGATGTCTGCTTTGCAAGAGCAGATTGCAATTCTTCCTTTTTCGCCTTTCTACTCTCAACATTCTGTGTCTTGTCCCTAAGATTAAAATCGACGGGCACATTGCATGTTCTGCAAAAGAGTGGATCGCCGCTCGCCTGAAACGTACCGGGCTCAAACTGAACGTCTTCCTCTAGCCACCTATTGTTTTCGCACAAAGATGTCGTAACTAATATTTTAGTACCTTCGCCTTTCCCACGTCAAAAAGAGAAGCAGCACGAAAAAACTGTCAAATTCGCGGCCATTAGCGGCAAAACGCTAAAATTCGCGGTATCATCTAAACTTGTAGGGCGCTCTTTTGTCAGGCGCTCTTTTAACGAGTCATGGGTTAAAGGGGTGCGCGACCGAGGTACAAGAAAATCAACTCGTCAGCAGAGCGTAGAGGCGAGAGGAATTAGTAGAGAATGGTTTACTCATCAAGTCGCAGGGATATTAGGTACTTAACCATTAGCACTGAGGAACAACACAATGGCGTGCAGCTGAGGAAGTGAATTCGGGTTCCGTATCCTCCGTAATTGGTCCTTCGGTTGTACACATAGTAACAGGAACGGGTCACAACGGATAAGTATTCAGTAAACGTCAAGGCATTATCAAGTGTTAGGTCACTTACACAGGAGGACATGGTCAACTGGGAATAATGAGGTCATCAATAATTGGTGACCAATTAATTATCAGTTTCTGATGGTCCCCGAGCGTTTAGGAGGAGGTAAACCATTTTGATGTGCTTCATCTGAAATTATATGACCTCAAATTCCTAAACAGTGTTGCTGACGAATATATATGTACATCTATATACCATATATCATTGAATATATATTAATGATTTAATTTAGATAGGTTTGCGCAGATCAAAATTGATACGTTTGATCACAGATACGCTTAATCAGCAGCTCATTTAATTTTTAAATTTTCAAAAATATTGTTGTGCCACATATAGTTCAGATGGATGAGGCGCCTAAACAAGATCGTATTGCTATCTCTACCGAGCCTTTGCTGCTTATGGCGACCGAATGCATGCAGTCATGAACGCATACACAGGGATATCGCTGGTAGTTTGAAAATTCGTTTTGAATGAGAATTAGGTTCTGATCTATAAGCCACACTGCGTAGTGCATGCGTAAGCTCAATTGCAGCAGAGGCCGATGATGGATGAATCTGCTGCTGCTGCTGCTTCAGAGATTATAATGATGGCCTCATATCCATCACCCCACGCACTCATACGTTTAGACCACATGCGCTCAAAACACACACAGAGATGTTATAGGACATAAATGCTCTCTCTGAGTCTCTACTTCTCTCTCCCTCTCTTCCCCTCTCTCTTCTTAATGAATATATGTAAGGTTAATGCATGCACACACACACAGACATTTGCTCACCAGAGATATATATATATATATCTGGTGAGCAAATGTCTATTCGCTAGCGCGCTTGAATAATCTGACGATTGTGGTTCAAGCTAGGGCCTACGTGTGACGCCCCTATAGAGTTGTCTCGCGTCTCAGATTCATTAACCCTATAACCCCCAAATTCGTTGACCTTGCGATCGCAATTACCGCAATAAATAATAAAGTTAACAGTTGAGGAAAAAATTATAAATAATTATTCACATCTATTGTTTTCGTAGTCCAACGCTGCCCGTGCAAGACTAACTATAGACGTGAATTACACGCGAGGGTCTGATTGGCTGGAGAACAGCTGGCGATCGTGTCATCGATGACCCCAACATTGATGTGTCGGCGTGTTTCAATATCGGCGATTGAAGTGGATAAATGGTGGCGCATGACCTCTCGTGGTCATTGCATTTTTGATGTTTTTTTGTGTTCGACAACATTGGCCCGCATGCATGTGTATACAGCCACGGCCTGGTGGGGGTGTGTGGGGCAGCAGAAGCGCGTCTGGGTGCGGTGATGAACCAACGGATTCGTCAACGATATAAAAAAACAGTGATCATCACGATTCACATATGTAGGTCTACATTCAAACGTGCTGCCTCGAATATTGCCGCTTTGTCCATCTGAGCGCAATTTGGTCGAGAGACGCCCTAGGAGAGAAACAGCATTGACAGGCCATGGAAGATTGGAATGACCTTGAATTGACCCTCGCTATGAAGTTAGCAGAGTGTCTCACTCTCCGTATATAGGCTGAAAGTTGCAAAGTGCAACCGTCATCTGCAAAATGATGTATACACAGTCAGCGAGTAATGCTGGATGCATTGTACTTATAACTTATCCGAACTGTGAACGTAACACGACCTGACGCCCTAGGCTCAAACATATCGATCATAAAATTAGCACACACTCGGCTTCGCATCAGCCAAGGTTTTGTAGTAGATAGATATCAAATTTCCATTGCCGTTGGCATCCAAACTCAGTCACATAGAGATTCGGAAATAGATGTATTTAAAATACTACATTTTCCTAATAGACCAGACACTTCGGATTGGCGATTGGTATATTGGATTAAACGGCTCTAAAAAAGACTGCTTGGTGTTTATAAAATAGATCCACGTTCTTGAGATAAACAACACTAGCCTTAAGTTGTGATACATTGAATTTAGCCTAATTAAAAATTGTGAAGTGGTAGCTACAAATATATTCCATCCCCAAACACTTCACCACTTTAAACTGTTTTATGCAGGATAGTAGGCAATATAGGCTAAATATAGGCTACTTTTGGTTACTACACATGCAATCATTTCAAATACACATGTGATACATTGATCATTCATTCAAAACACACATGTACTATCATTCATTCAAACACACATGTACTATCATTCATTCAAACACACATGTACTATCATTCATTCAAACACACATGTACTATCATTCATTCAAACACACATGTACTGCCATTTAAAGTCAATTACCAATTTACCCTAAAGGTAGGGTAGAATGTGGCGTCCCTCACATTCTCACATTTCTTGCAAGTTTAGACAAATCTATCGAAATCCGATCAATATTAATTGACAATACGCACACATCTTGGCTTGCAATTTGCACATGGCTTGTAAATCTGTTATCATCAACTTCTATTGCGTCCGTGTTTTCAGCGCACAAAGCATCAACCGATGGTACGCCGAAATCAATCTATTATTAGATCAATATCATGGAGATCAGTCCTAAGATACGTGTACCTGTAGATACTATTATAAAACTTAATAAGCTATAGTCAATTCCCTGCTCCCCAAATGTTTTGTCCCGTGAGAAAAAAGCTGAGATGGCGTTTCTGTGTAGCATCCTCCAGTGTGGAAACTGACGTGCGGTGTCCAGCTATTCCTTGATCCACCGGGTGCACACAGGACAATTATTCGTCGCCCGTCGGCTGGTAGATCGAAGCGCCATCGTCAGTGACTTTATCGGTCAAATTCAATCGGAGGAAGATCTGATCGCTCCATTTCCGCTGAGACGAAACTTGTTTGTATAGAGACGGAGCCAGCGATCTGCACTCCTCAGAGTCGACCCTATATCAGGACACCCATTAATCCCAGAAACAGCCACATAGGCCCTATTCACTATTACTCACAGAGGCAGTCACATAGGCCAAGATGACATACACGAAGAAGCGATCGTCAAGCCATAAGTCACAATATCCACATCAAAAGCGAAGCCTGAGTCCGGCACGTCGGTCAACAGTAGTCTCTTACATTTTTGGACATTTCTACAAAAAGTTTTCTGCATCTAGCCAAAATGACCGGCAGAAACGACACATCGGCCTATAGAAGGCAAAATAAACAGTGTCCGGTGTTAGGCCCTACGTGCAGAATGCCAATGCGTTGCCAACCTTTACTGTTAGAAAGACCTACGTGAAACAAAAAATCAGTCGGTCCGTTATTAAACTGACCTACAATCGCCGACCTCGTTCGTAGTCGTAAGGGCCAGGATTTGAAAGCACGACGCAGGTGAAATTCCGCCTTACTTCTCAATCATTTGAATAACTTCGCAAGGGGGTTTCATCTCTCCACCGCCACCTCCACCGCCGCCGTTCTCCTGCGCTCGCTGCTGCTGCTGCTCATGCTGCAGATGTTCGTTCTGCGTGCGGCAGGAGTCTCCTCTCACCAGCCGAGCGAACATCTGTCGAAACGTCCTATTGATGGCACAGTAGAGAAGAAAGTTGGACGAGAACTTGATCGCCTGCATTAGATTCGTTATGTTGACGGCCCAGAGGAATGCCTCATTTCCTCTCGTCCACACAACTCCTCCAGTCGTACCACGTGACCGCTGTCCGTCGAGGAACTTGATGAACTCCAGCAGCATCGAAGGACAGACGAGGACGATGAAGCAGAAAACGACGGCTAGCAATGTCAAGGTCAATCGCTTGGTTGACGTCTTTTCTGACTCAGTTGTAACGTTGACTGAGCGTGATCGACTGCTTCCGCTGCTTACACTGGCTCCCATTCCGCTGCCTCCTCGCTGAACGACGGTGTTTGACGACTTGTGGTAGAGCTCGCGGATGAGCAGTGCGTTGCTCGTCAGTATGAGCACAAGCGGAGTGAAAGTGCCGACGGTGAACCATACGATATGGTGCAAGCTCTCGAAGCCAGGAGTGATGTAATGATACTTCTCTACGAAGCAGCAAGTCGTTGCGTTCCAACACGGCTTGCATGTGATCGAGTACCGCAGGAAGAGCGGGATGTTCAACAGAGCGGAACCGACAAAAACGAGCAGGTGAGCAACGAGCGTCCTGCGAACCCGGATCAACGAAGCGGCGCGGAACGGGTGACAGACAGCGATGTACCTCTCTACGGAAACGAGCATTATAAGCCAGGTGCTCGTGAAGAGAAATACGTTGAGAAAGGCCACATTGTGCGTGATGAAGTAGAATCTGAAGAGCGTCATCGGGCCCGCTGGTGCCCTGCCTCTCTTGACGAACGAGTAAGGGAACCCGACGATACAGAATAGGAGATCGGATGCGGCCAGAGTCTTGAGACCCATGACGGCCGATCGCTCCATTTGGGTCGTCTGCCGTCGGTGGGGGTAGAGACGGCGACTCGTCAACAGGAATAGGTTGGCGACGTTGCCCAGAATTCCCAATCCGAAGATAACTGGAATGACGAACTGCTCCAGGTGGTACTTGACCTCGTTGCGATAGGCAGCGCTAAGCGAAGGATGCGAGTAGTTGAGGGCAGGCAGCTCCAGGGCGTCTGCATCGAATGGAAATGGACGACCATACGAGCCGTAGGCGTACGTCGTCCACGTGAGATCGGACAGGTCAAGCACACCCTCCACCGCCTTCTCCCCGTGGTGGACCCCATCGCCCGTAGCCTGGTCCGATCCTTCGACCGACGACGACGACGATTGCTCATCCATTCACTCAATGGAAGTCGTCGCCGCTCTACACTACTACTCGATGCATCGAGTCTCTACAACCCTTGTCTTGTTATTGGCGTACACCATTTTATGTGGCTAGATAGTATACAGAAGCCCTCATACTAAACAATTCGTGCTTTTGGCGATTCTGGTCGCCACACTATAGTTTCGATTTAATAAGAGTGTACCTTAAGACTTCTATAGCGCTCTTAGAAATTGCATGCACCATAAGCACTGCAATGTATGTGGTATAATTATACCATCCCTCTATCGCCATCTATCTTGTATATACTCACGGTATCGATCGAAGGCGCTCCAAATCAGGATTACAACACCAGTGAAATTCGGGCTCTGCAGAGAAACTCCTAGCTACACATTTTCACACAGATAGATCATGTTTGTCACATTAACTATTATTGGCCGTAGAAACAGATGTAACTTTTATGGTCGGAAAGTCCTGTTGATAAAGCCAGGTATTTAATGAGGCCTGTACCACATGACCTATATATAGACCTGCACATGGCTGTATCGATTGACATATAAAGCGGAAGAGAATAGAACCAGACACTGGATGATCTGTCTGAGAATAGGTCGTTGGACCATCTCTGCCTATAGAAGAGGCATTAGCCACTTCATGTCTGTAGAAGAGGCGTTGGGAGAGCGAGGCCACATCATAAAACGGGAAAGCGATCACTCGGCATCCATGGAGTCGTCTGTCAACTCGAGGGAGCGCTAAGTCAACGGATGCATCCGTCGGAGGGATTCAACGCCACCGCAAACCGTATAAAGGCTCAGTCTAAGCAAAGAAAGGAGACGACGACGCTGATGACCAAAGCGAGAAAGATCCGTTCCATCTCTGTCGAGTCCTGCAGATATGGGGATCACCAATAAAATCCTCCCTGTACTCCTCGAGACGAGCGTCTTCCGGTTAAAGTCCCACTGACGCAAACAGAATTCCGTCTATATAATATATACACAGCACTTCCTCTTCTTCCGGCAACACCCTTATATCGTCATCATCATCGTCCACCGCTAGACCCAAGCACACGAGGAGCACTTGTCCATCGGAAGAAGAGGAAGTCTATTGGCGGTTGTGTTATCGTTATCCTAGTCACGCGCGCGATCCATGCAGCCGACACTATCCTAGCCAACCAGTCAGTCAGTCAGTCGGTTGGTCTGCCTTCTCGGCTGCTGCTGCTGCAGCTGCTGCTGCTGAGTCCAGTGCACAAATGCACCGTTAAGATAACTCTGTTCGTCGTTGTCGTGAAAAGTAGTCGTTCCCAGCGTCGGGTCAGTGGATCCACGTCCGGTAACGAAGCTTATGTCTCCCCAAAGACAGACGTTTTCACAAGCGTATAGCATCCTCACCCTCTTCTTCCTCCTCCTTCTAATCCTTCTTCTTCCTCCACCTCCTCCATCTGCTCTGGTCTCATCTCGTCGTCGTCAGTCATGCGTTGCATAAGCACCGCTGTCCGCATGAGCAGACACGACCTCTGCCTCATCAGTCGCTCCCTTTCCGTTCGTCGATGGAGTCCGTAAACTTGTGATCGGCGACTGTCAACTGCCCTGAGGACCAAGCACCCGACCTAAGGGGCGCCTGTCGAGAATAAGGTGCTCACTGGGGCTGGGAGGCCCACCAATCAGATTGCTAAGTCCTCATTGCACATCGTCACACGTCCTGTGCGCGCGCATCCTATAGCCACGCCCGACAGTCGGTTCGTCTGTTTGTCTGTATGTCTGTCCTTCCGGCTGCTCGTACGACTGCTCGTCTCTCCTTCCATCTATTTGCCTGTCCTTCAGTCTCTTCTTCCATCTATCCATCCGTTTTATCTTTCCATTTATCCGTCTGATTGTCCATCTATCCGCTATTCGCCTTTCGCTCCATCTTTCTGTCTCTCGGTGCAAATATACAAATACTCTTATATCATAATATATATAATATATATATATATTGTTATATGTATATGTAATTATTTGTAATATATACATATAAGTATATATATGATCCTCGAAGTTGAAAACTCAATCCATCCAATTTGTTCTATTAATCTTAAAAACCCTGTGAACACATTTGTTCATTTGTACATATTTAGGAGATTGTCCTCTGAGTTCTATTTCTTCGGTTTCAAATTATAATTGGACCAAATGATTTCATTAATTAAAGTGGTGCAACTAACCGAAATTAATTTTGCTCATAAAATACAGTTTCCATGCGTTCATTATTGAAAGATAACTCTTCTTAGAAGACAGAGTTTGCCTCATTGGTACGATGAAGCTCAGGATCGATTAGCTTTTCACAGGGTCCATAAACTCTGTTAACAGCGCTCTAAGGAGAGCTTTGAAATGACATGAGGACGATGAGGTGGCAGAGCTGATAAGCACAAGATATGGAAATTGTGCTGGAATGGGTTCAATCTGATTGATCGCCTATGAGCAATGACAAGGGTCGGATGAAGACAAAGGCGCCTATGACAAATAGGAATGAATTTCAGAGAAAATGACCGTCTGAATACTAAGAGGACGACTCCAACCAACTGAATCTGCACTCTGCAGTTGCTGTTGTTAACAACAGTGCTGAGATAAGCGCTACCCTCATTCGACAGTTTATAATTGTTAACAAATACGCATTGATACAGGTCTTCATTTTGTTTTATAATTTGTCAGTGAACATTGTTTACACAGCTACAGCGCAAAGGTCGTTGTCTGCAAATCGGTGCCAGTATTAATTATGCAGTAAACGGTCTTGGTGCATTTTGAAATACTATACCGTAACAATCTACAGAACTGCATCAGAAGAAAATAATCCTACACAGTGACAACAGTTAAGTTGAGAAATATGAAAAACTTGTAAAATTCTGACCCGACAACCTTATTGGCCACGTCTATTTACTTAGGCCTATTCCAGACTGTATTTGACATAGCATGAGTATATAACGGAGTTAGTTAGTCTGCTATGTGCTAAGGTTCAATGTGATAGACATATGATGTCGACTTCGCATTTTATGTGATCTTTATAATCAAACACGCATGCCTGATGCATACTCGGTCGGCCACGAAAAGATAGAGGCAGATGGAAAGAGGGAGGAAGAGGAAGAGAAGGACAGCATAAGTGGAAGAGAAGACGAGGAGACGGTTGGCCATTAGATTAACCTCATCCACCGAATCTTTATCTAGAAATATTTTCTGATTTACTGTTTTCGCTGGAACAGTTAACACTGCGTCGAAATCAGCCTCTGAGCAATCACTCACACAGTGGCTCGATGAATGCCACACTCCTCTGGCACTCCTCCTCCTACTCTGCTTCCTCCTCCTGCTCTACCTCCTCGTCCTTCTCCTCTACCTCCTCCTCCTTCTCTTCCATCAATACCTCCTTGTCCTCCTCCGCGTCATCCTTCTCCGCTTTCTCTGTAACCGATTGATTTTCCCTCACCTCTTCACCTCCCTTCTTATGGTGCTATTCCAAAGCCATATTCCACCAAAGTAGTTTTTCCTGTCGATAGAGCAGTTTTCGTGTGGTGCAACTAAGGTTAAGGTACCCAGTACCCACCGAACAACAGTTTCGGTTTCTCTCTCTCTTGCTCTTTTCGTCTCTCAGGCGCTCTCTTCGTCTTTCTATCTATCTCTATCAAACTGATAGAGATAGAAAGAAAGTCTGTGTGTGTTTCTCTGTGAGTGTCTCGTCGTGTGGTCCAATCAGGATCAGACATCGCCCAAACGGAGTTCCTTGGTCTAAGCTTATCTAACATATCTGCTCGATGCAGGCGAATGAATAATCAAGTTTTTATTATGATAATAACAGCGACGTAGCCAAACCTGCGGACTTCCAGGTTCTAGCCTTTTTAATAGGACCTGCCATGCAGTTATGAATAGGCTGATAATTCTCTGTCTGTCTCTGTCTGTCTCAATCTGTCTCTGCCTGTCTCTGTCTGTCTGCCTCTGTCTGCCTGGCTGTCTGTCTCTATATGTCTCTCTTTGAAGTACCAGCTTTTCACTTGCTAAATCGTGATCCAACTGTTAGTGATGTTCGTCGTTCGATTTGCAATGCTCTCCTCCGCCACTTAGAGACCGGAAGCCCACGAATGGTTCTGGATGCAACGTACGAAATGCAGCGTTTGCGTTAGAGTCAACAGAGAGGACGCACTCATAAATCGTTCAGAGTCTCCTGACCTAGAATTATGCACGTAAATCACCTCTAACGATGTTCAAATCGGTCCCAACCCGTAAAGTTTAGACGTTTTGGAAACGTTCACTTGGGTATAAACGGGAACTGTGACCACGTGAGCTCAGAAATAGCTTACACATTTACAGGATATGTATACATGTATAAAGGCCTACCGGATATATAAAGGCGTATTATAGGGGTAACTGATAAATCAATCCAAACTAGGTGACTGAACGAGTCAGTATTTTCATAGGTAATGGCACTGCATCAAGTGTCTTGGTAATGCAAACTTAAAAGAATTTGCTGCGGCTAATTATAGGTCGCTTAAAGGTTATGTTCATCTTCCGATGATAATTATAAAGTAGGTTACAACGATGAAAGTTTACTTTAAACTTTAAGTATTTGCCCCAACAACTGACATGGCTCCATGAGCTATCAAATGATCGAAACCCATGCGACGTCTGCGTCGCGACGGGAAATGATCCGCAGCTGCAGACGCAAAGGGTAAAGTCAGAAGCGGACTCAGCAGTCGGTCGTCATCTCTTGCTTGGCCCCTGCGCTATCATAATTATAGTAACCCACAGTGTCCAATCGCTATGTGCAGAGCCAAAGGGGAGTCAGGCAAGCCGCCTTTCTAGGGCACATTTTCCAATGATTTGGTGACCTCTACATATATGCATACATACAAGTATAGCCTACACTGATGCATATACTGATGATATGATAGCACAGATGCCTAATGGAGACAGTGCCGTTGATAGATTCAGTCTCTGCATGACTCTGCTACATGTAGTTAAGAGAGCTCGTGGCCATCTATGCTTAGCTATAGTAAATATTACAAGAAACATGTAACCGGATGTTGACTGCTATTTAGTTTCTGGAACGGCAAAATAAATGAAGATGCACAGAGATATTCTGGAGGCCATTTCTATGAACGTTACTGTCATAGTTTAGTTGGCAATGCTTTAAAAAATATCAGTTTTCGCAGACCTTTTATGTGAAGAAGACTTGACATTTATGATCCAGTCCCAGCAGCCTGTTTTCAACTATAGTGATCCAGCGCATGATCAGTATACTGACGATACAACTCTCAGTCACGCAAATTTGCTGACTGTCCACCGTTTGCTCCAAATGAAGGCATCTATCTCAAGGGGGCCATGCCAGGCTTCGGAACGTCCTGGATTTGTACACTGAGGAAGTAGCTAAGTCGTTGAAGCTGAATATACATGCACTATCCTAAGAACATTGAGATTAACGATATACATATATCTATTATTCGAATCAACACGTGATGCTTTGAAGTATTACTCATCGGATGACGACTATATATTTCTAAGCAGACAACTGGCATCGATCATTTGTGTAACTCATAGGCCGTATTGTCACACAGCAATTGTTAGCGCCTCCTACCCAATAAAGATAATTATGGCAATTGGTCCTGTTAGATTATAAGCAGCTTAAATTACGGTGCAATTTTGCTGCGTTTCTCTGGGAGAGCTCAGAGTAAAGGGGTAAACATTGCAGGTAAATACGGAATGTATTTATGTAGTCTACCTGGGTAGACTAAGAGACTTAGGTGTCAAACTGTCAATGTGGAAAAATTGCTGATCACATACTGAACGTGTCTTTTTAAGACACTAAGTCTAGTTCTTCTTAATATATTTGCCATCGCCATGCATAGGCCAACAGTCCATGTTCTAACTATAGCTGCAAGACGCGTAATTGCACGGCGGCGAACTTTATATTCGTAGCTTACTACGAATGTAGGTTAACTGATCTACATGCCTGCAAATGACATACCTACCTAATTGCCATTCATCGGGATATACACCAAGGCTCACTAATATGAGTGATGCTTTGAGATCCATTGATAGGACTGCGTTATACGCCTAGCGATGAGCTACTAGGCTACATGTAGGCCTATATTTTTCTTATGCCAAAATTAATGTCTTGATCCAGATATCATATACCGATGTATCAGACTTCCTATTATATCTAAGATATAATTTGAGCCTTCTTTATAATGTATAAAATGACTAATGTATTAGTAATGCACCCCAGTTGTATGCTCTTTATGGTAGCCCGGTATAGGCACAATAATTATTATAGACTCTATTTCAGTATGTGGCGAAAATGCTCAGAAGCACGATCTGTATTTAAACAATGCAATCCTGTATGAGTGTATACGGTGTTCATAAAACAGCCGAACACTTTTAACTAAGTTTACCTAACGAAATCATAGTTTTCTACAGGAAGAGAATTCGATCGCAGATTACGATGACGGTTTGACATCACTTAGCTATTTGCCTCGGTGACTTCATTCGTAACATTAGTGTCTGATGAAAGCAGAAGGTGGCCTACTCTCTAAGATCTCAAGCAAAAGAAACAGAAATGGTTTGGTTTTCAGCACGCCATTGTAGGTCATATATATATGATTTTATGTTAAACGACGCGTTTATTAAAGTGATAGATATATTGTCTCAAGAGATATATGGGAGAGGTGGGGGCAAGTTTGTTGCGGGGCAAGTTTAATTTGTGCTATATAATTATAATGCGTGGCAAGAATTTCATAAGCAGTCTAACAAGAAGTTTATCGATGAGCTGACATGCTCAGCGATAAATTTCTTGTTCCTTTTATTCTTTCGTTCAATTGAGGCCATGTGCTACTACGTTGCTTTATTTTCGTTTGTTGCTTAAAAGTAGGTTGTCCTATTTACTGCTTAAAATATTTCATTGTTATAAAATATCGTATATCTTAATCCACATAAATGCAAAAATAAAGGAGCATGGGTTATTTTGTTAAGCATTCATTGCGCTTTATTAGGTCTACTGGTATACCTTGTTTATCCAAATCGCGTTTTGCAAACAGTGACCACGAGATTTTGTACTGTGGACCTGTTGGGGCAAGTTGGCTGGAGGCAAGTTGGTGGATGCAGCCAACTTGCCCCCAAAGGTCAGCCAACTTGCACCACAATATTCCTAAAGGCAATTATCGATGTGTCTAGTAATTGTTGCATTAAACTGATGTCATCGTAATTGTAAACTCGAAACTTCTAAAGCTACAAACGCGGCGTCGCCGTAACCAGCCTCTTCACAAGCGCTTGATCAAAACAAAATCGACAGGCAGAGGTCAAGATTCAGATAGTCAGGCAGGCAGACAGGCAGTCAGACGGTGTTTTGAGCCACTATATATATAATTGGCATGCATTGCGATTTTTTAGAAATTGCCATTAGTTTTTAATCTTTTTATTGGACATCTTTATTGAAATTAAATGCCTTTAATCTAAATCAATTTGAGTCAAGTGTAACGCATTCGCTTTCCACTGTTACAAATCGGATTTCTGCGTATGATTTGTATTGCCACTATCTTGTCCCAAGCAGGCAAGCAACCAATTTGCCTCAGAGCAGAGGCAAATTGGTTGACTTTCAGAATATTTTTGAGATCGTTTTTTGTAAACGTATACAACACAGTGTGATGCGTGAATTTATATAGCTATAGTGTACCCGTTAGCTGTGCTCTGAGATAAAAATTATTTTGTTAGCTTTATCGTTGACGATCACGTGCGATGAAACTTATTTATCCGTCAACTTGCCCCACCTCCTCTGTTTATGCGATTAAGGGCTAGACGACACTTGATTTGTATAGACGACACTTGATTTGTATACATGCACAGGCCCGCTTTCAATTTCTATCAACGGAACATGAAGTCGACTAATTAAATTGCAATGTCGTCTGTCGTCCGAGATATGGAATATGTAAACCCAGGGCAGAAATAAAAGATAAAAGTCTGCTGCTAATGGCAGTTGCAATAATATATAAGCTTGGTGTCACAAGAATGATAATGCACATGAACATTGACTGTTGTGTGAATAGACACTATTGTTACAATTAAAAAATATTTATCTAAACAGAGACGACTCCGTCTAGATGATTGGAACTTAAAAAATGCCTCCAATTTCAGTAATTTCAGATAGGGGATATTTTCTGAGTCTTGGGGGGAAATATCTTGCCTTCCTGACACCTTGGACCGCGGGTTTGCATCCATCACTCAGAGGGGGAGGGATAAACGCCCCTGCAGAGAAGACATAATAAAACGCGAAACTAAAATTAGCCTCTCTCTCTCTCTCTCTCTCTCTCTCTCTCTCTCTCTCTCTCACACACACACACACACACACACAAACACACACACACACTCTGTCTGCCTGTATCTCTCTAGCTCTTTCTTGCCAGTCCCGACGGCGAAAGAATTCAGACTGACTCAACTCCTCCCAAGGTCTCGTATTAAAAGTTCTTCCTACGATCCCGTAGACCATGTGACTCTCTGTTTGGCAAACTCGGGTTGGATGCAGTGACAGCTATCTGTTAACCTAAATCAGCCAATGAAGATACAAAAAACAATCATAATTATGAATCAATTTGTAACTGTAGGCCTAGTCCAGACGACGCCACCTAATTTGGAATCATTACCAATTGCGATAATGTCAAGTGTGGACAAACATATTATTTATTACCATTATGATAATAATGCATGAATCATTACTGTATATGGTTGTGATTTTTTTATTCGTCCTGGGTATACGAAGAATCCATCAGACTCTAAGAAACTATGCTGTTGTGTGCCATCAAACTGCATGAAAGCTATGGATAGACTAAATTCTTGTGCGCGGTGGGTTATTATTATCATTGCTGTTGTTCCTGTTGTGTTTGTTACACAAAGCGCAAATTACCTGGCCCTACTTAAATACAAAGCGTTAGCGATAGTAACTATCGCCAGTGATAAGCTGTTGTGTTTTTATACTGTATAGCATTGCGCGCCAGTCTCCAGAAACGTCTTCAGAGGACCGACTTGTCAGAATGACTGGATTCCCGATACTGCAGACAATTTATGACCGTCAAGCCAGACTTCCCTCTCATAGGTCGGCTTTTTTAAAGATTGGACGCAACGGGTTAGAGAGAGACAATGTTATGGCTCTTTTCCCATCTGTTTGATGACTAGGCGGAAAGAAGGTGAATAAATAATTGCCTAGATGGATGGATGGATGGATGGATGGATGGATGGATGGATGGATGGATGGATGGATGGATGGATGGATGGATGGATGGATGGATGGATGGATGGATGGATGGATGGATGGATGGATGGATGGATGGATGGATGGATGGATGGATGGATGGATGGATGGATGGATGGATGGATGGATGGATGGATGGATGGATGGATGGATGGATGGATGGATGGATGGATGGATGGATGGATGGATGGATGGATGGATGGATGGATGGATGGATGGATGGATGGATGGATGGATGGATGGATGGATGGATGGATGGATGGATGGATGGATGGATGGATGGATGGATGGATGGATGGATGGATGGATGGATGGATGGATGGATGGATGGATGGATGGATGGATGGATGGATGGATGGATGGATGGATGGATGGATGGATGGATGGATGGATGGATGGATGGATGGATGGATGGATGGATGGATGGATGGATGGATGGATGGATGGATGGATGGATGGATGGATGGATGGATGGATGGATGGATGGATGGATGGATGGATGGATGGATGGATGGATGGATGGATGGATGGATGGATGGATGGATGGATGGATGGATGGATGGATGGATGGATGGATGGATGGATGGATGGATGGATGGATGGATGGATGGATGGATGGATGGATGGATGGATGGATGGATGGATGGATGGATGGATGGATGGATGGATGGATGGATGGATGGATGGATGGATGGATGGATGGATGGATGGATGGATGGATGGATGGATGGATGGATGGATGGATGGATGGATGGATGGATGGATGGATGGATGGATGGATGGATGGATGGATGGATGGATGGATGGATGGATGGATGGATGGATGGATGGATGGATGGATGGATGGATGGATGGATGGATGGATGGATGGATGGATGGATGGATGGATGGATGGATGGATGGATGGATGGATGGATGGATGGATGGATGGATGGATGGATGGATGGATGGATGGATGGATGGATGGATGGATGGATGGATTAACAGACGGACTGACCGACGGGTGGATGGATTGGAACGACGGCTGATGCAAAGGGATCTGTGACTGAAAGTCGTTTCGACGCCTTTTACGACCGAAATAAACCACGAATTGAATCGGTCTTTGCGTAATAATTGAATGACCCCGAAAGACAATAACAGAGCATCGAAATGTCTTTAAATTCACGTTCTTATGGCCCAATAAAACAACGCATGCTCCTCTGATTCTTAGACGCATTTACTGTTGTATATACAGTGTTATTTTTCTCTATAATAGCATTCCAATGTAGCGCTCCTCCGTACAAATGCGTTCTATAACAGGCTAATGAGATTTATAATTTCAAATACGAACACGCTTAGTTAAATGCCAACCGATTGGAATTATAATTAACAAAATCCTGTAACTTGTGTATTAGAATTAGAATTCGTTGTTTTCTAATCGACTGGAACCATTAGCAGACTTTTATCCTTTGTTTCTGCCCTGGGTTTAAATATTCCATATCTCGGACTACAGACGACAATAAATATTCAACTTCATGTTCCGTTGATAGAAATTGAAAGCGGGCGCGTATACAAACAAGTGTCGCCGTCCGTCCGTCCGTCCATCCATCATCCATCCATCCATCCATCTAATCAATTATTTATTCACCTTCTCTCCATCTAGTAATCAAAGAGTTAGCTGAAAATTGGAATTCAATTAGAATTCGCAAAATCCTAATCAATTCAACTAAGACCTACTGTAGCGACTGCTATTCGACTATAGCTAATCGATATTCTAAGTTTAATTGCAAATCGACTAGAATTAGAATTAACAACTGAAGTGTACTCCTCAATTAGAATTAGACTTGGCAAAATCTAGAAAGTAATCGATTACAATCAGAATGAGCTGTTTTACCAATCGATTAATTGCAAATCGGTTGTAATCTAATCGATTAATTACCCATCTCTGCCTATATATCTCTTCACCCTCCTCTGCCTTCACACCCCTTCCCATTCAATCGATTGCACCGTACTTACTTCTTCCAGTTTTCATCCTCCACTATTCTAATCCGCTCTCCATTCCTCTATACGTTCCACTCCTCTGCTCCGCTGTCTAAAATACTCAGAAATGTCAACTGTGCACTCTTCCACAAACTATCAGACTGTATACTTAAACGGGAACGTAACACTTAAGGCACTGCATTGAAATCTAGCGTAGTTGACTTGATCTAATCTCTCAAAAATGCATACTACTCTACCGTAAAACTGCACAGTTACTTTAAGAAAACAGACGATTTAAAAATATTATAGATATGCTTCTATCTCTGCCTGCCTTCCTTAACTCTTTCTCTGTCTCTACCTCTGTATTTGTTCCTGTCTCTTCCCCTTTCCCTGTCGCATCATTCGTCTCTTTCTCTTCCTCTTCCTCTGTCTCTATCCCTGTCAGTTCCTCTTTCTGTCTCCTCCCTCAGTCTATTCTCATTGCACTGTTGACCGTTTGATCTGGACATCCGTCTGTCTGCTGACAACCCAAAGACATCTGAAAGCGTCGTCGTCCATCCATCATTGCCATTCGCATCAACCGATCGAGACAGACATCTCGCGCTGCTTTTCTCACGCCACATAATCCACCAAAGCATCGAAGACAAAACACAGCCAGAGTCGACAGATATAACGAAGGAAATTAGCGTCGTTCACCCTGTTTTACCACCACCACCCCTACCACCATCTAGCCATATAGGGCTTTTATGCCTAGAAATGGCCCTGTATTCCTATTGAATGGACTAGATGCAGATCTTGCTGGTCGAAAGACCTTCAAATGATGACGGGTGCAAAACAATAGTGCACCAACATTCGATTTCTATTACCCCACAACTACCTCAAGTCCCAACTGAAATGACGTTTCAGTGCATTGTAGGCCTATACGAATTAGGCGAAATTGCATTGCGCACTCGCAAAAGAAAAGAAGTTTCGTTCGTCAGCAGCAAATTTGCTTTCGTTTGTAACCGGTCCTCTGCATGCCTATAATTGGTGTAGATAAATGACACATTGACCGTCTCTACCAGTACCAGAACGAATGTGACCACAGTAAATAGAGTGGTTTACAGTGACATATGGTATATGTATTTGACAGCTTCTCTGCTACTGTCTGCTTATGTACATGTATACATTGGAGTCTTATGCGACGTTCTTGCTCGTTTAAGCATCGTAGGAGGGGCTACGGCCACTTAAGACATCAGCAACTTCAAGTGGCTGGTGAATATTTATGGATCAAATGCCGTGAGTTCAGCTGATTAACAATACATTTATGAGGGTGCTTTACATTTCCAACAGCTCTCTGTTCGATTGGAAGAAAGTGACTGCTGTGATTGCAATTTATGGTATCGATACTCCGAAGGGACTATCTAATATAAGCACATATGATCATATATATATATATGCTTATATTTAGGCTAGAGGTCTTATATATTATCTGTAGGTAGGTCGACTCCATTTATTTAATACGTTAGTCCGTAGTCACTGATAGCAACTTAAATGGTACAAACGCTGAGTAAGAGGCCGTCCAAAAATGACGTCGTGCGCCCAGTGGGGTCACCCATATGTGACGAGAGGAGGTGACGTCACATCGTCGCTTCAAACATCATAATGTGTAATTTTATTATAAAACTTATATTCAATTAAACAAGTTCCTCTTAATTAGCAGTTATTGTTACCACAATTTAGCAACACAAATTATGTGTATTCTTAATTTTTGGATTGTCTGTATTTTACACTCGCTGTTAATTTTGAGGTTTTGGAAGTGAATCAGCCATTTTGTAACACACAAGCAAGGATCAATTATCCCGCCCAAACGCACAGGCCACAGAGAGTCGCTGACACGAAGAAAATGGAGAGTGCGTGGATTGGATATTAGGCCTATTAATTAAACGAAGAAGCATTTTGCTTCACCGTGGGAGAATGGAGAGGCATAGCCTACAGCTTGGGTTGTTTCTAGCAATTGTTTTTAAACATTTATTTTGAAATTGTAATGATTCTGCCAGAGCCTTTATCTTGAAGAATGCATAAGATTATAATAAGAATACTTTCTCAATTTACTTCGTTCTACTGTTATAGTTTCAAGTATTTTATAGTTATAATAAGTTTTTTGATAAGTAGAAGAAAATGTGCATTACATTTTGGACATCTGGTTTTCTCAAAGGGGGTGGGCCAGAGCTTAGTGACGTCATATTTGAGATGGACATGGCATTTGTGACGACGTGTGACGAATAGGGATAGAAAATCGTCCTAATTTGCGTGGCGTCATTTAAGCTGTAAGCAAACAATAAAGTTGAACTTACAAAACGTCTGTTTGTAGAGGCATGTGGATCCAAGACCAAATACATAATTTCCTACTCTTCCCGACCATATTCTTCTCTCCCAACCCTATCCTGCTCTTTCTACCCTACCCTTACTCCATGACTGCAGCCAGCCAAGGGAAGAAATGACGCATGATTAAGCAATTCTCAGTTTGTGCTGTGAGCAACATGTATGCATATAGTTGACTTTGAAAGCGCATTAGCGGAGATGTTGCATCCAAATCCGGAAATGGAAATGCTTCATCAAGCGAATCTAGTGTTTACTTACAGAAATGACTGCATTAAATAATGTATATATGATGAATGATCCACAATTTAATGACTCTTAACGCCATCTGCTTTTATTGCTAAATGAAGAGCAGGGTATACACTTACTGAAAACTTCCTCTACTGTATATCTTGACATCTCCCAGCCATCTTTCATCTGTATTTGTAATTACGTTATCCTCATAATTAACCTTACAACCGAAGCGATTGAAGAGCCATGAACTGCATAACAAAATTGTTGTTCATAGTTAAGTCCATTAAATTCAAATGGAGACACCATAGAACAAAACTTATCGCTAACCTTAACGCTCATGAAAACGACTAAACATTCCCTACCCTTGCTTACACGAGCATTTTTATTCAAGCTTATGATTTGTATCGGTCCTTCGATCCCTCCGACAAATTGGTGTTTGCCAGCGGGTCGCTCTTAAGGAATTACACATTCCTCGAATGTCTTGTTTTATTTCTTGTCAAGTGTAGGCCTATTCGCAAGGCGGTCATAAAGATAATGACTACAGCGTCGAATTTCTTTCTATTTATAGGGAGCGAAGACAGTTTCTTGCAGACATTTCGCCTTTGCTTAGTTCAATGAAATAATAATATTATATAGTATATATAGATTATAGCTAGTATCTACAGAGTACAGATTGTAGATATCATCTACAATCTGTAAATTTATGCTAGCTATAATCTATAAATAGGGGCCGCCTACTATCTAAATTGACCTCTAATAAAACTCATAGGCCTATGCTATGCAGTTTGCATGAATATTAATGTAAACGTTTATATATATATGCATATATATATATAATTTTATATGGCTATGTGTGGGAGAATGGATGGACGACAGGGTACAACGAGGAAGTAAATGTCGATCCTTAGCGCAGGCCGAGCGGAATGGAAGAAAATTGTCAAAACACAAGCATTGAACATCTACGGGCGATGAGCACATGGAGCGACGGATGGATGGATGGATATATATGGCTATATATTGGCCCGGAGCAGGACGTTTTGGCGCCACCGTTTTGGCGCATAGCTGTTTTGGCGCAGATATCCGATACAATACATAATGTAACACGAAGCATGATCGATGATAATATTATGGTAACCTGGGAACTGTACATGTTTATAGGCCTACCTTACGTATGCATTTATGTACATATGGGAGCCCTTTTAATTATATAAATGTAGGTCACCTGTGTGTATTATGTATGCGTGTATGTATGTATTTAATGTATGTATGTGTGCCTTTAAGCTATATGTGTACACACATTCGCATAAGCATGTATGTAGGCCAAGTTATGTAGGTCTATGTACACCTGTATATGACCACGCATGTTATTGTACAAGCTTATGTAGGGGCACTTTATACTATGCATTTTGGCTGGTACGATTGTATGCATACATATGTGTATTTGTCATTTGTGTGCTTGTGTATCTTAATACCTCTTCTTAGAACGAGGAAGACCTTGGTCTTGACCTTTTCTAATAGGCCGCCATGGCATAGGCCTTTATGTGAATTCATGAAAGGCAGTTGAGGATCAAGTATGTAGGGATAGGATAGATACTGGAAGAATTCCTGATTTCGATAAATGCTTCATTAATATTATGAGTTTGAATATTGAAATTGAAATTTGATATTACACTTCTTCTAACATGTTTTGCTCAGAAGTGCACACGCCTCGACGGCCCAATTGCAGCAGAGCAATTGCGCGCAAAGGACTTGCTCAATGTCCGTACACAGTGACGCCTCGGACGAGGGTCGAACCCGCGCGCTCAGCACACACTGAGTGTTACGAACCGACCGCTCTAACCAATCAGCCACCGTACCAAACAAATATTATTAGAACTCGATCGTGATTGTGTTCGTGGGCGCAGTCTCATCAGATCTCTTCTTAGAACAAGGAAGACCTTGGCCTTGACCTTTTATAGCCTAAACGATTATCGATCTGCCCTCCCAAGTGTCGTGTTTACGGCCACGATGGGAAGTCACCGGATCAACGACCCTACGTTAGAATCAATCAGGTTCGTTGATTTTTTTCTTTATGACCAAGATATTAAGCGATATATATATATATATATATATATCGCTTAATATCGGTTTTGCATATTCCTATGCAATGCTTAGGCCTGCGCCTTGACATGTGAGTGAATGATTAGGTCAGCTAGAAGGCGCAAGATATCACGTTCTCGTCTCAGAATAATGCTAGACGTACTGTCCTATGGGCTGCCATGGAGTCCCACTGGAAAGCTTAACTACTGGGTTCAAACTTCAAAGTCAACCTATTTGTAGAAGCTCAGGTCAGTGAATTGGTTAAATTCAGCTGGATCCCGTCTGAGATTGACAATCCAGATTTGCGACCCACTACGTCAACTATGAGATCCGCCCCTAAATGAGGTGACCTTCACCCGCGTGTGTTTTGATTCAAATAATCGATCATATTTATATCGTTTCATATGTGTTTTCCGAATAGCGAATAGCAAGTATCCGTTATACCTATTTAGACATATACTAAACTTACTCATTATAAGCTTATTATGGGCTGAGCCGCATACGTTTCTAATTTGCATAACTTTGCAGATCGGCCAACTATGGATGAACGATTTAGCAACTGGGTCAACGGGGTCAAGGCCAAGGCGCTACCCTACGGATGCCAGTGTATGGTAGCATGCACAACCCCTCTATCAACAACACATTTTATAGGCGCTTTGCGTCCTTCACCCGCTGTCATTTTGCGCATATGAACAGTGAACACAAGCTACATTGCGCATACTGATCGTATGCCGTGGATAGATCAGAGGCCTAACCAACAGCCTTCATATGCCAAGGCTAAGAAAAGTAGAAAACTTAAGTCGTTAATAAAATATACCCGCGGTATGGAACCAAGTCTAAAACAGAAGATCTGGCTTTTCGGATCGCTGGTCCTCGTGTCTGGAACAGTCTTCCTACAACCAATCAGAAAACCAAAAAGCCTTCCGCTAATCCCGAGAGCACTACTAGCTGTAGTCTTTTAACTTTAGCCGAACGATCTTGTAAAGCATCCTAGAAGTTGCTTGAAAGCTACGGCGCTCTATAAATGGTCGTGATTACTTTTACAATGACTGCCTATCCTTTCGAGGTTAGCTAATGAAACTCCATGGATCAAGTGAACTATTGACATCTATCGAATGCATTGAAACTAAAGCGATACATTTGCACCCACCCTAGCTGTGCAATGCAAATGCATACAAGACCGAAAAGGCGCAATGATAAAGTATAAATTGGTGGTGACACTGTGTCCGATTGGCTAGACCAATTTCTCATGGGTGTGGAGACTGCAAATTCTTTATGTAGTGCCTTTATTCGGGTATCATGCTGACAAAAACGCAGCTTGTTACATTGGTCATAATAAGCACAGATTAATGTTTAGTCAGTTTATGGTTACGCCGAATCAGAAAATCAGTTAGCTTGAAATTAATTTTGTAGTGTCTTTAATAAAATTGGTACAGTAGCTGCCAGCATATAGGCATTTGCGTTACGCGGCTGACGTTGTTGGCTAATTATTGCAAATAATGTTGGCACCTCTCTGCCTACTTTGAGCACCTAAGATTGGTTGAAGTTAACCTATTTAACTGCCTTCCTATTGGCTAGATTGATGTCCGAAGCGGCATACGCTGCTCGACCTATGAGAGTATAGCGCCAAAGGTGAGTGTCGTGTTTCAAACGTTCGGTGGAGACCCGTTTAGATGGATGAATGGAGACGTGAATGGATGGAGGAGTAGGGGCGATCGATATTTAATAGACTGAATGGGTGCAAAGGGTGGTAGCGATTCGGATCAGTGAAACGGTAATTAGCACGTGAGTATGCAGACCAAATGGAGCGAGCGACAAACCTTGTTTACGTGGCATTACGCAGGCCCTACTGTGCTTTAAAGTAATTTAGTGTTAATCATATTTTATGCTTTTCAGCTCTATGCCAGGTAACACGTATACTCCGTCCTCAACAGTGACAGTTTGTATTGCACTCATTCTAGTTATCGTTTTCCAGATAACAGGATATTTTGTATAGTGTGGCGACCATCTTTTCTAACTCCCTCCTACAGATTTTGTCCACAATACGCCATCAGATATTGTGTTTGACGGAATGCGTTGTACGCCCGAAGAGGGCGCACTATGAATACTTCACTTATTTAAAGCTCTGAAAATTGAATGAATATTAAGTCTGTACGTATACGCCGACTCACCTGATTTTCTTTATCTAGATGACACCCGCCGTGACAGTTACTCTGCCTCCTCTGACTCACAGGAAACCGGACACTGATCACCTTCGGACTACCTTTTTTACCAACCCTTGTGACTTGACGCAGCATTCTAACATAGATGGTGCCCTGCACTTTGATTTTGAGTGGCGTATTAGAAGTTTGAGATTACAATTACGATTATAAATTTTTCTTCCAACTATGGCATATGCAAGAACTTTATGCAAGAAAAGCTGTTATTGTCATGGGAATTCACAACTTGTCACTGTCTACAGTCTCTATGATGATCGCTCGATTTATGTGGTATCTTAATCTTCTCTAATCAGAACGTCTCCTTCCACCTTAATGCACCTGGCACCAGTTGGTGATCACTGCCTCTCTTTTCAATTGGAAGATGTTCAATCCTGCAGAACAGGCATTGCATGGGAACAGGTAGGTTACCAGCTGGAGAAATGTGATCTGTATATATATACGGTTCGGGACTCTATGGACTGGAGATGAACTGGAAGTGTTTTTCCAGGTCTTGGATCAGAAACAGAGTAAAGGAGAACTTATACCTTTCCAGATTTAGTCTGCAGCTCAACAGCTGAGCGAATGCTTTCTTTGCAACTGTTGAACAGTTGTTTTCTGGCAACTGTTGTTTTATATATGTTGCTTGTCTGGCTTCAATTGTGGCCAAATTCAGCCTTTGCTCTGAGTTTCACCTTCAATGCCTATTTTAATGGTTACAGCATACTATGGCCTGTGTTCAAAGTATACGATTTAGTAGTATATATGCAACCCATCTACTCGTCTGCTTTAACC